>CAMGYJ010000008.1:13960399-14648269 GCA_946122785.1 Linum tenue | reverse complement strand
GGGTATAAGGTGTTATTGTTGTAGAGTATATGGTATTGATTGGTTCGGGTATTAGGGTTTAGGGCTTAGGATTAGGATTTAGGGTTACAATAACATATACCAAATCAATAGATTAATTTTGCTAAACGAAAAAGTTAGTTAATCTACAAAGCCAGTCTAAAAGCACATACCCATCTCCCGCCGTCAATTCCTAAACTTTTTCTTTAATCCGATGGTGAAAGACGTTCAATCCTTTCCGCGGTGTGTCACCCAATTAGATTTCGCCATTTCCGAAAAGTCGCGTTTTCCCATAACCAATGTTGGCGTTACCAAGGCCGATGCAGCGGTAGGGAGTGTGATTTTCAGTAAATGGGAAGGGCTGTAAAGGCAAAGTAATTTTACGAGTCCATTTATAAATTCTTTAATCAGAGAAGGAGAGACCATGCTCTGAAACCCGAGAGGCACTCATCTCCTGCTGTTGTTCGTTCCTCCTCCTCTCAATCCCTGAAAAGACCCCTTTCTCCCATTTTCTCGATATGAAACTCTGAAAATCAACCTTTTCCGCCTCTCGTCCTCCTGTCCCATGCTTTATTTTCGGGTGCAGTGGTAATGATCAGACTGCGTATTATTTTAGATCTTAGTTCCTTTCATTATGTCCTTGTTAGATCATGACTATTAAACTAACTCCTTCATTTTATTGTTTCTTCTTTTCTCTCCATACAGGTTCTTTGTTAGAGACAGAGAGGGGAGCAATGACAATAAGTCGCCGTCTGAATATTGCCGAAAAAATCATCATATGTTGTTACGATTCCATAATAGGTGTTGTGGAACCCTACGTCATATGATGGTTTTTTTGTGCTATATTGACGCGTACACGTTGATCATGCTCCGAAAATATATACAAGAGGGAAAAGTTGCCATATGTATAGTATAAAAGTGGGAGGGAAAGTACATTGTTTTGTTTTTCAAGATTTGTACTTTAGTGTTTGAGATCTTATTAGATCGGCGAGGGATCTTTCACTCAATAAAAATACTGTAGTTTATTTCTTGATTACTAACTCCATTTTCAGAAGTCTTTCACTACTGGGCCAACAATATTTTTTCCGGATTTCGAACTCTGCTCCTCTGTTGCCGCATGCTCTTGTCATTTCACGCCTAAAATAATAAAGTGAAATGGAAAAAGGAAAATTTTCATATCATAATTTTAGTATCCAATATTAAATAAATTTATAAACAAGTAAAAAATACGATAATAATTCAAAAAAAAACGAGTGCTTAAAATTATTCAACTGAAATGTTGCACATGATCTATTTAGGGAGCAACCTCCATATCGAATTAAATCAAATCCATCCGTACTATTCAGAATTCAATCAACAAACATCTAATTGCAAGACATCCGATTGAAGAACACAGAATGCAGCAGTCTTCTTATAAACCAAACAGACACATAAATAAAACAACACCGCAGAAGGCAACAACCTTCTTATAAACCAAACAGACACATAAATAAAACGACACCGCAGAAGGCAGTAGTCTTCTTATAAACCAGCAGTCTTCTTATAAACCAAAGAGACACATAAATGAAACGACACCGCAGAAGGAAGCAGTCTTCTTATAAACCAAACGACGCCGCTTCAAGCTGACAGTGGCAGTCTTCACATAATCCTAATCCGAATAGGATAAGGACTTCCATCTTCACTTCAAGTTTTCAAAACTGATCAAATACTTGCAGCCCTTTTACACACGCATTCCGAAGAACTCAAGTGTCTAAAACTCTGGTCCTTAGGTTGCTACTTCTGGTAACAGGCCTCTTCTGCAAAATCGATAACGACGATTTTTATCGGACAAAAATATTGGATGCAACTGCATTGTGTACACACGAACAATTATATTTTATTCTTACCGTAGGTTGCTCGTAATCGTCGTCATCGTTGTGAGAATCAACATCATCGTCATTTTCAACATCGGATGGCCCAGACCCAGTACACTTTCTTGCATTATGATTGGTAGAACCGCACTTACTGCAATGCTTTTGCCTTCTCTTCGATACTGTTTCCGACTGATTTTGAGTGGTGGGAGGATCAACATCGGTGTCATCGCCACCTTCTTCCGAAACACCAGCATTCGGGGCATCACCGTTTGAGGTTGGCTTCACATAGCCAACAGGATGTGGGCATCGGGTCCTATAGTGGCGCCATTCCCCGCAATTACTACACTGTCGTGGTTCTCCTTTCTTCCTTTTAGATTTTTTAGCCCCCGAACCTTTAGCTTTGACCTGTAATGGATCCAAAAAAATATCATTCGCCTTCGGTCTATTAATGTCGGGTATGTCCATGTTGCCAGTGTCCACCATGTCCAGCTTTTCACATAATGATTGAATTTCCTCACGAGCAATCTTGAAGCACTCACTAGATTTTGCCCCTTTTAACATTAGTTGTAAGCTGTTTTGTTGAATAGTACCATACCTGATTGACACAATATTTTATACAAAGTGAGTAAAATTAACGTTCACCTAGCTTCGAACCAATATTAAAAAAAATTGATAGTCATGGCAAACCTCAATGCAAAAAGTTGTGATTCATCTATTATGTCTCGTTCCTCCAAGCTCTCTAGTGTCTTCGGCTTCTTTGACCATCTTCGACGTACTAGGCCTTCAGGAAGTTCCAGTATGCTCTCTTCTTTCAGTACAAAAATCGTATGACGGCATGGTATTCCCATATAATCGTAGTGATTACAACTACACTCCATTGCAAAGGGTTCAACTGTGTACGTGACTTGAAAAACCTTATCCATGCCAGACACCTTGACCTTGTACACACGCTCAATTTCCAATTGCTCTGACTCCACCCTTATGCAACATGCCGACTTTTTAACCTCGTCTCTTAATAAGAAGAATGTGTTCTTTGTGAAAACCGCCGCTCCACTCTTCTGAAGTGAGACCAAGACATTGCTTGTGATGGTTCGTTCTCGATAAATGGATTCAAAATCAGCATGACACTCATTCTCCCTCATATCCCTAGTCCAACGATCAAAGTGAACTCAAGGAGATTTTTATCCTTCTCGATATAATTGGCAAGTTGAGAGTTCAGTCCTTCACATCTTGATGTTGTACTCAAGGCTGCGAAGAACTTCGAAAGCAAATATGCAAACCCCCATTCATGTCTTTGCGCAAATAAATTGGAGACCCAATTGTTTGCTGAAGGGACCATTCCTCAACCACTGATTTCCACTTTTCTTCGAATTCTGAAGGTTTCCAATCAGCTAACACAAAATGCTTCCATCGGGGCAAAAGAGTAGGATGATTCTTCACATGTCTGGTTATAGTCTTGTCTATATGCCAGGAACATAGACGATGTGTTGCATCGGGAAATACTTTATGAATTGCATTACGCATTGCTTTATCCCCATTTGTAATAACAGTCTTGGGATTTACACCGCCTAGCCTTCTCTTTAAAGCTCCCAACACCCAAATATAATTTTCCACTCTCTCGTTAGCCAAGAAAGCACATGCAAATACGCAAGTTTGCGAATGGTGGTTGACACCTAAAAAGTACAAAATAAGTTAGATTATGCAAACTGCTATGGTTATTTTAGCATGCTAGGATAATTCTATGTGTGAAGGAAAAGCACCTGAAAAAATCACGAGAGGCATCTGGTAAATGTTCCTTTTGTAAGTAGAATCGAATGACAGTAATTTTCCAAAGCATGCATAATCAGCAACAGAAACACTATCGGCCCACAAGATGTTAATAAGCCGGTCGTCGTCATCCTTATTTAGTTCAATAACGAAATGATCGTCCGCGCTGCATTTAGCTTGCAGGTAGGCTAGGGCTGTTGCGGCATCACCTTCACTAATTTGTTCTTTCCTCTCTTTGTCCACATAATTATATGCATCCTTCCTCGTGTACCCCAAATCGTCATAGCCTCCTGCTTCTTATACGGCCAGATTCACAATTTGAGAAGTTTTCATCCTGCAGCTCTTCTAAAATTTATCGTTGCTTTGAATGCATCACTCATACGACGTTTCCCTTTCATGTAGTGTCTATATTCTCTGGGGATCGTTTCATGTGTGTTTACATCATCAAACTGGTGCACATACCACTTCCCATCGACCTTGTCGTGTTTAACACTCATCTTGGCTGCAGTTAAATCTGGTCTCCCCTCTTGCTTCTCTCTTTCGTTCTGTGCTTTTCATGCGCCTCTTTCCCTCACCAGAGCATAAATAGTCACGCCATATCATAACTTGGTTCTTATCACGACCAATGCCTGATTTTCTGATGTCAAAGCCTTTGACTAACCCGTAGTCCATGTAGAAATCATAGGCTTCTTCTGTATCATCGAACTTTATTTTTTTAATATCTTAAGGCTGTAGAAATATGAGATCGGCGACATTATCTTCCTAGGTGGTGTGACTGGCTCCGACACCATCGTTTTCTTGGACTGGCTCCGACGTCAATAGTAGGACTGCCTCCGACGTCAATGGTGGGTCTGCCTCCGACGTCATTGTCACTGCGGGAAATTTTGGGGAACCAACGATGTAGATTACAAAACTCTACCGGGAATGATGGCTGAATTAATGCTTGAATGGGCCACTTAATAATTATCCCCATTAAACCGAATCATAACACGATTTTTGATATCTTATTTTTTTTGTAGGAACGATTTGAACTTCTATTCTTTATCTTAGTGATTTCTTTACCATTTTCAGAAATAATGAAATATTTAAAATGAAAAGGAATGCTTAGTAAGCCAAACACCTGACTCTATCTGGTACTACGTGTATGGGGAGGATCAAATATTAATATGAGCGAATATTTACTAATAGCACTCTATTTTTTTATTCAATCGAAAAACAAAATATATTTTTATTTTTAGGTTTAATAACTACCCATGTTTATCCCAAGTTCATGTACCTTAGACTAAACCCTAACTATTTTTCCGCGGAAGAATATGTTGCCACAATTTATCTCTATAACCTTGTATTATAATTAATCTTCAGCGTAGAGCAGTGGTTCCATATCCAAGCTTGTGGTATGTCTAATAGCTCTTTAACCATTAAAATTTTTCTAGTTAATTTATTAATCATAGGTTCACTGTCATTGAAGGAGACCCACGAATTTGTGACTCCAACAAAGAAACCAAGGATACCCAAAGGTGTAAGCTCTCCATCCACTCCTGCTTCAGTCATCGTTTTTATTTCGGACTGAATCTGACTGTGAGGTAACACCAAAGAAGCCAAATGGAAAAGTATTTCCCTAAGTTCTGTTGACAGGTAATAAAGGTGTCCTATTTGCCATTGAATGTTCTTTGCCGTTATTCCGTCAGACATAACGAATGCATTTCGACTCGTGTTTATTTTGTGGTCCTTATTCCATGTTGTTTTTGAAGTTTAAGCTACCTACTGGTATGGAATACGATGATGAGCAAATCCAGCTTGCTCACTATATATTTTTAGCCAATTTGCCACCTGACGAAGTATTGGTCAAAACCTCAAACAACTCTTGTACCAGAAGTCATTGTGGTCCTTAAGCCTTCGTTCATTCGTAGATGCTGAATAATCTACGGAAATCCAAAATTTTGTTTTGTTTGTCTACTATCAATGCTTTCTACGTAGAATTATTCTGTAAAAAATCTATGTATCATGAAGTGTTTTTTGTCCATGTTATTTAGGTTATAACAGCGGTGGCCTGTCACTTGACTCTAGAAGAGTTGTGGACAAATTCTAAGGACGGAAAGGAGTGTGCTATCTGCCTGCTGAACTACAGGTTGTGGTCCGATTTTGCTTAAGATTAATTTCCTGTCACCAAAAATACAACCATGTTTTTTTAACGTGAATTGATATTGTGTTGACAAAATTTCAATTGTGCAACTACCACATGGCAGGAACTAGTGATTTCATGTGGAATAACACCCAAGAGGGCATTAGACCTATACGAATCAAAATTCCTTAGTCGAACCAATATGGTGAACAAGGTAATTGTTCGTCTTAATAAGTATTACATGGTTGCAGTTTATTTTTTTAATACGTGTTGACAGTTCCGCATATGTAGGTGTGTGTTCCGATGAGAGAGTAATGTCCATTGGTTCTTGGTTTTCATTAAGTTGGACAAGGAAGAAGTCCATATCTTGGATACACAACCAACTGAAGACCGCAATTCCTTTCGACTACAATCTGTTCAAACATGGTAAATTTTTGACATTGTGCCGTTATAACGCAAAAAAATGTAAATACCTCTTTCTAAATACAACGTTTCTTAATTTGTACAGATGAGATTTTGCAAGCCTTGTGGAAGATTCTCTATCGTGAAACAAGGTCCGGGATTGTCGCCACCAAGGATTGCGGAGTTTTCGTACACAAATCCTTCAAAGGATCAAGAACAACTACATTGGTCAGTATGTCCAATTTTGTGTGATATTAACGACGCTTATCAACTTGTTTATCATGCAATGCTTTCATTTATTAGGTCTGACAGTAGAGTCTAGTCTGCATGTGGATGTATGGCGCAAGCTGGGGACTCCTCTTATATTTGGGTAAAGACAATTCTAGTTCGCATATTGGAAGACCACACTTGTTTGGGACGTAGCCAGGGATAACAAAGACAACCAAAAACACGAAGTTTATAATAGCGGTGGAAAAAGTAAAGGACCATAATGAAGTGGGAGTTTGGCATGGTGAAGAAGAGTGTTACCAATTTCAACCAAATGACGGTGTTTGCACTCAGCAAGACCATTATGTTTAGGTGTATGAGGGTGAGGTGAGAAGATGGGTTATGCCATTATGGAGCAAATCATAGTGCAACTTTTGGAATTCCCCACCACCATCCGTGTATAAACGACGAATAGTGGTAGAAAAATAATTTTCAACCATTTTCCTGAAATCGAGAAAAACTTGGAGAACATCAGATTTACGACGTAAAGGATAATACCAAGTATATCGAGTAAAATGATCAATGATGACTAAATAATAGCAATAACCATCAATGGAAGTAACAGTAGCTAGTCCCCAAACATCCGTATATAAGAGGTCAAAAGGACGCATACTAGATAAATAAGAGACAGAAAAGGGCAGTTTGTGACTTTTATTAGAAAGACAAGCATCACAGGAAGAACTAGCTACCGTTGATGAAACTGGAAGGGAATATGAGCGAAGAAGACTGGTAAGAGAGTGATGATAAGGATGACCAAGACGAGCGTGCCAAGCATCAGCACTCGTCCGGGTAGTAACCAAGGCCATTCGAACTTTGTCCACATCGCGACGCAGTTCATAGACGTCACCGTTGTTTTCCCCCCTCAGCAGATGCGCCCCTGTGCGAAGATCCTTCACAAGAAAATGAGTGGCGAAAAATTCCACCGAGAGAGGATTAGCTTTGCATAATTGAGCAACCGAAATAAGATGTCGTTTGATGTTAGGCACACATAATATGTCATTCAAATAAAAATGAGTGTGGCTGAAAGGAAGAGTTGAAGAACCAATATGGGAAATGGTCAAACCTGAACCATCACCAACTAATCTCATCCGGGCCCATATAATCAGAATAAAGAGAATGGCCCAAATCTGAAGTCACATGGTGAGTGGCAGCTGTATCCATAAGGCCAAGGCCCATATGAAGGAGCTGAGCCCAAAACACAGGTGGTATGATGAGCCTGAGCCTGGCGGGCTTGATTAAATGCCAGACGGGCCTGAGGAAATAATTTAAAACATTGGCGGACCGAGTGGCCCGGTTGCTCACAATATTGGCAGACGATCATGGGCTTCCTTAGGCGAGTGGGCTCCGATAAATGAAGTGGGTCGTTGGAAGAGGGAGTTGGGCGCCCTGTCTGCTCAAAGGGTAATGGGCCATGGGAAGATGATCCTAGGCACTGATCAATGCCCACTGCAGTAGGTGAATGGCGGGTGGAATTATTTCGACCAGAGTGGCCGCCGCCACCTTGAAACAAAGGAGCGCCGCTGTTGCCACGACGGGAGGGCCCGGTGGTGAAGAAGGTTGTGGGAACAGCCGTTATACGTTGCTATTCTTTGAGATCAGCCTCGTACTCGATCAAGGAATCCAAAAGATCTTCAATGGTGACATTGGTGCCCCGAGCACGAACTGTCGCTGTAAATTGATTATAATCAGGACCCAGATCTCGAAGGGTATGAACAACGAGATCCAAATCCGACACTGGAGAATCCACAAGAGTGAGTTCAGCAGCAATAAGCTTCATGTCATTAACATAGGTAAGGACATCACTACTGCCCTTGGTGGTACGATTCAATTTCCCTTTCAGATTAATTAGGCGGGATTGAGAGCGATTGGCATATAGCATTTCCAGAATGTACCAAGCATCACGGGATGTGGCCGCAGCAGATACGTACGAATACAGAGACTCGGAAATAGAGCAGCGAAGAGCGTGAAGAATGAGTTTATCTTGCCGATACCGACGACGGAAGTCAGGATTGGGAGTTGAGGAACCGTCCATAGTGACCGTCTGAGGAGGAGGGACGCCAGTGCAGTCAATAAAATGAATGAGCTCCAAACCCATAAGCAGGGTTTCCAGTTGAGACCGCCATGAATTGAAATTGGTCGAGGACAATTTTAGCGACAGCTGCACAGCGGGATTAAATGTGATGATGGCATCTTCAGAAACAGCAGCGGCAACAGAGGTGGGGACTGCTTTGTTCGACATAGTGCGGTAGTGAAGAGAAGAAGAAGAAGAAGAAGAAGGCTACTGTTGAGAGATTTGAGAAGGAGAACAATAGATGGATCAAGGCTGTTGAGGAGATGGATCAAGGCTGACTTATCTTGGCCAGCTCTGATACCATGATAGAAGTCTTGAAGAATTGTATTATTGTGAAAAACTAACTTAATTACATTGAGATTCTCTACCGCTAATTATACACATATAGTGGAGCAATTGTAGCAACAGAAGCAGCCCATGTTCATCAAAGATAGGAACAGCAGAGTGAGGGAGAGAGGGATAACAGAAGAGTGGGGATAAAAATAATAAAAGAAATAAAATTCTTTTATTAATTATCTCTAATAAATAATACCTCAATCCTTGAATTAATCACTACCCACTGACAATCATTCAATCTAAACAGGTAATTACAAAGTATTAGTTAGGGATCTACAACACCCAAGAGAAAAGAGTGAGTTTCTAGAGAGAGAGAGACAGAGATTACAAATTTGAGCTCAAGATCTTCTTCTTCTAGGATTGAATCTTCCACCCAAGCCTCCAATGATGCTCCAAGATCACTCTAGCACTCTCTCTCTCTCTCTCTCTCTCTCTCACACACACACACACACACACACACACACACTAGAACTCCCCTTTAGTGTTTAGGTTGAAACCCTAGAGAAAGAAAGTGTTTCTTGTCCCAAAAACCAGCTCCACTTTCTCTCTCCCTGCTGTTGTCTTCATATTTGCCCGAAAGCGACCAGTTCACGGTCGTGAACACCTAAACACGTCCATGAACTCAGCGTTGTCTAAAACGCACCGCCTCACTGTCCTGGGTTCACGGTCAATGGCCACAGTTCACAGTCTTAGAGACCGTAAACTGCCTTGTCGTCAGTAACTTCAGGAACCTCGCTGGACGCCTCGGTGTTCATGGTTTGTGGTCGAAGTTCACGGTCTTAGGAGACCGTGAACTGCCTCGTCCCGCCGTGATCTATGGTTGTTTCTTGGACGCCTTCAATTCACTACCACGGGGCAATTGTCATGGACTTCGGACTTTCCTTCGGTTTTTGCGCTTTTTGACCTCCAAATATCTCAAAACTCGTCCTCGACCCTTCCACACGTGCTAGGACCTGAAATGTACCAAACAAGCACAACCTAGCGTAAATATGTCGAGGAACGATGAAATACTAAGCTGAACGATGAAATACTAAGAAATGAGGGACAAAATGTGTACATTTGAGCCCGAATCAAAGTATTTTAAGGGTTTAGAAAGACTTTTAATTACCTTTACTGTGGTAACAAGGAGACCACAATGGTCAGACAACCCAGGGCTGATAGGACAAGCAGAACTAGAATTATAAATATCAATCCACAGGACATTAACCAATACTCTATCGATTCTCTTGGCAATAGGGTTGTGCTCTTAAAATATTCTGGAAGATTTATATAACACTATTGTATAAGCATTATATAAATTATAAATACATTAAGTAAAACTTACAAATAAATAGTAATTCCTGATGTATCAGTAAAGCATAGTATAGTTATAAGACTTCCGTAGTGATAAAGAAACTATGTAAAGCTTTGGATAGATCGTAATTTCTAACTTATATTATGAAAGATTATGTATTATATTTATTTAATTTCTAAATAAAATTTAGAAATTATAAGTTTGAATGAAATTTTCTAAATTATAATCAAGCTGTTGACCATCTCATCAATTTGTGCACTACACAAAGGTTTTGGAATGTCAGTTAATTTTACAGAATATTTTAATCAAATGTGATACTTTTTATAATTTAATTCACTTATTACTAAATAAAATTCCTTCATTATTGACTACAACATTCACTATCTCATCAATTTGTAGTATGCAATGGTTTTGTAAGATAAGTTAATTTTACATAATAGTTTCATCAAATGTGAAAATTATTCATTATTTTGTTTTTTATAATTAGGCCACAAATTACAGAAGATTTATGTATCATTATTGTATAATAATTACATCAATTAAAAGTACATTAAATAAGCATTATGAAGGAATATTTATTCTCATATATCAATTGATGAATGTAATACATGGAGTCTTCCATGATAATCAAGACATTATGAAAATATTTTATCCAAATTATTTTGTGAATTATTTTATTTTAATTAAAATAATAAATAAGTAGATGAAATTTTAAATATAAGTAGTTTCTTACTAATGCGAAGCCAGGGGCAAAAAACTAATTTTAGATTAAAGACGCTTCAGATCTAACTAAGGGACTGATAAATATGCTGCTATTGGAAGCTCTTCCAGCCCATTTTCGGTACTCAACGGCAGAGATGACGGAATCTCAACTATCTGTGCTCCGCCGAGGTGCCACAACTGTGACGCAGTGAACGAGACAGTCAAGGCTGACTCAGAAGAGAGGAGAGTTGTGACGGCGGGAGAGCGTACGCCGGAGAGGGGAGTCAGAGATTCAGATCTAATATGCTGGCAAAGAGAGATGGACAGACCCTTTCAAAACTCCTCAATAGCAAGAACTCCAGCTAAGGCAAAGATCCGGAAAGGAGATGGTTGCGCTTGGCTGCTCTGTTGTTTTTGCTGCAGCAGTACGTAGTTGATCCTGAATCGGAGCAGACAGAGAGAAAAGCTCCCTCTACCAAGCGTCTTAGGCGCATGAGGATACTCTGAAGTCTGAATCTTGCTTGCTTCCTCTATCGAGTATGGCAAGCCAAATCGAATCACAGGACTCCGATTTCGACCGGAAAGCTGCACTGAAGACGTTCGACGACACGAAAGCCGGCGTAAAGGGGCTCACAGATGCCGGGATTACGAAAATCCCGTCGATATTCCTCCACTCACAGCACAACGCAGCTCCCATCAAATCAAATTCAGGGGACCCTGAGGCCGAGCTGCCCGTCATCCCGACCGTTGACTTGCAAGGTATCGACAGAGACCCAAATCTGCGCCGTCGGGTTATTGGGCAAGTGAGAGACGCCTGCCAGAGATTTGGGTTTTTCCAGGTGATCAATCACGGGATACCCATACCGCTTCTGGATAAGACCATTAATGGAGTGAAGGAGTTCCATGAACAAGATACTGAAGTGAAGAGAGGGTTCTACACTAGGGATTTTGCTTACAAGACGTTCACGTACAACAGCAATTTCGATTTGTATCAGTCTCCGGCAGCTAACTGGAGGGATACCATGAGTTGTCTCATGGCTCCACGCCCGCCAAACCTTCAGGAACTCCCTCAAGTCTGCGGGTGCGTTATAAACAGTATTCATGTTGAAACTTGTTTCTCTTCATGAATTTTCTTCTGTCAATTCGAGTTGTGAGTGGTAGGATTGTAGGACTAATCAGAAAGATAAGATTATAACTCAATCATGTCAGCTTGCTATCTCTAATAAGAAAGAAACAATTTGGAACAGGGAAACGATGGTTGATTACTCAAACGAAGTGATGGGACTGGCAAGGAAGCTGTTAGAGTTGGTTTCTGAAGCATTGGGGCTGAACCCTGATTACCTTACCAATATAGGTTGCTCGGAAGCATTGTTGTTTCTGGGTCATTACTATCCGGCTTGTCCTGAACCGGATTCGACAATAGGAATTAGCAGCCATTCTGACAGCAGCTTTCTTACCGTGCTTCTGCAAGATCAAATTGGCGGTCTTCAGGTCCTTTGTAATGATCAGTGGGTTGATGTGAAGCCCACAGCAAATGCTCTTGTCATAAATCTGGGAGATTTGTTGCAGGTAAAACTGGACCGTGCTTGTTAAATTGTTTATCATATTTCGGAGTCCTACTAAAACTAGCTGGTTCTCACCCTCGCATTCTCTGGCAATGTGTGCAGTTGATCTCTAATGACAATTTCAGAAGCTCCCAACACAGGGTACTTGCTAAATCAATAGGCCCTAGGGTTTCAGTGGCATGTTTCTTGAGACCACAGCATCTGCTTCCTGAGAACTCTACCAGAGTTTATGGCCCGCTTAAGGAGCTGATATCGGAAGGGGATCCGCCAGTTTTTAGGGAAATTACTGTGAAGGAATTTGTTGAACATTACCAAGCAAAAGGGCTTAATGGGATCTCTGCTCTGGAAGTTTTCAGACTCTGAGTTATTGGCAGAAGGCGGATGCGGACATGCAGTTTCATGAGCATCCGGTGAACAATTATTATTATCTCTTTAAAAGAACAAGTTACAAGTTTACTGTTTCATAGAGTCACATCCAAACACTGTGACTTGGTTTGCTTTTTTGCCTCTTGTTCTCCTTTCTGATTGGCCCTTCTTCTGAGTTCTGACATGCATAGGTGGCTCTCTTTTGTAATTAACCATTAACCAAGACTTTACTGAGGACTAAAAATGCAATTATGTTTTATTTCTTTATTCCTTTCCTCTCTCCTGCACTTATTCCCATCCATTCATTTTCACCACTCCCGTAACTCCTCCCCCCTCCATCAATCTTCATCCCTCCCTCTCTCTCTCTTTCATTAATCTTATGTTTAATGATTTCTTTTTATGTACCTAAATTCATGTGTACTCAATTTAATTCGATCCGGTTTCGGTGTTGCCGAATTTTTGGTCCGCAACATATTTTACCAACTTTTGTAAATGACGAATTGGGTTGTCTGTCGCTTTTGTTAAAAACTATATTCAACCTGATTCGACCCAGTCCCGATGTTGCCAGATTTTGGTTGGGAACGAATTTTACCCTCTTTTGTTGAGTCGGGTGTACTCAATCTAATTCGATCCGGTTTCGGTGCTGCCGACTTTTTTATCGGCAACAGATTTTACCAACTTTTGTAAACTTTGGAGGAGTTTTTGTGCCATTAACGTTCTAATTAATTAACTTATGACAATTGAGCCCAAATTGGACAAAAATCAATGAGTATCTGACCTAATTCCACTCGCGTGAGCGTGTTAAACCGGACATTGACAAATTTTTTGTCGACAATGAGTTTTGCATGCTTGAATCAATGGATGTTTGACCTAATGTCGACCCGACTAAAGCGAGTTGAACACAATATTGACGAAGTTTTGGTCGAGGTCGAGTTTTACATGTGTCGGATTGGTCGTTTTTTTTTTAATAAAAAAAAATGCTTGTTCTCATTGGCCTTTTCTCTGACGTTACTTGCCTGCTTTTTTGCTTGTTCTTATTGTCCCTTTCTCTGACATCTTGGAGCTCGTCCTGTCACTTCCAATTAATCCCCTCTTCCACTTCTTTTTAGTTTTTTTACTTTCTCCTCTTATCTCTCACGTAGAAGGAGAAAAGGAAGATCTTTCCCCTCACTTAGTCCCTCTTATCCCTTTTCCATTATCTCTCCCACGTCAGAATCTCTTCCAACCACTCATCTCAAAGAAGAAGAAACTCACCCCTTCTATCCCTAGCAACCACTAATCTCAAGGAAGAAGAAGAAACCCACCCTTGCAGATCAATTTCTTAAACGTTTTCCAGTTCATCTTCGATTTCGATTCTTTTTGTTGAACTCCCAATCCCGACGGCCACATGTCTCGGTCGACACTTGCAGTTTACACTTGTCTTTCTCCATCTAAGCTTCTTCTTCGGCGAATCGACGAAGGGACGAGGCAACCAGACTTCTTCTCTCGGCCATAGGTGCTTACGACGAGCTATTGCTTCATCATCAGTTTTCCTCTCTGTTTCAGTTTCATTATAGTCTCTGTTCCGCTTCTCTTGCTGATTTTGTATTGGTTTCTTTGTTCTCTTTGTTTATCACAGCCGGCAGATTTGAGAGGTTCAGTGATGGTGTGGAGAAGAAGCTAATCTCCAGGATTCCTATGATAATCGGTGTTTTGCGTGACGGTTTGGAGAAAAATCCGATCTCCAGGTTCCGTACTGCAATTGGATTTCAGGTGACGGTTCTTTCTGGATTAGTTTGTTAACTCTGTTTTCTTCCTTTCATGGTTTCGTTCTCATTCTTTCTTCTTTTGGAGGGTTTCTTCGTCCCCTTTCCGAGGAGGTTGGGTCACCGAGGTATATTACAAGGATTCCGATGGTAATTGATGTTCTGCCGTGCCTTATCCGTAACCTTATGAACGAGCAAAAGCGAGCGATGGTGGCCGATATGTCAACGGAGTTTTTGTCAACTTCCTATTCCACTGCAGGTTCCTTATTCTATATAGAAATTGACAGGTTTTTCTTTAAACTTTGCATCTAACTTTATTTAACCTCTGTGTAGTTTTAATCAAAGTGGTTTTGCGTTGTTCTTTTTTTGTTTTCCATCCTCAGTCGTGTTTGGTTGCCTGGGATTGCTATCTGCTCTGATCTCCTTTCTTGCTGTCATTGTTTGTGTATGTACTGGTGATGAAACCCTGTATCATCATCAACTAAAACGTCATATGACAATGAGTTTTCTGGACCAAAAAGTGAAACAGAAAAGAAAAGTAACGAAATACAAACTATGGACACGATGCCTGAAGAGCTGGGCTTCGCCAAACAGTTGGTTGGGATTTTCCGCCATTAGTCAGGTGTTCTTATAAATTGTGACTTTAATCGGTTGTTTTCCAGTTTTAGTTTGTTCTTTTTACCGCTTAAGCATGTTGAACTTCTGTTCAATGTTTATTCTTTGTCTTTCACGTCTTTCCGACCACTCCTGCTTTGTTTTTTGCTCACTTTACTCTTGCTTGCTGTTCCATTTTTTTTCATCGTTTCTCTTGGACTTAAAATCCTCAAGGTTGTTGCTCAGTTTTTATTCCTTTCTATATAGGTCATCACTGAGTGCTCTGAAATACAGTTCTTCATGGAACTCCTGGTGGTTGGTGCTTAGAGCTACCAAAGCTACAAGCTATCCTTCTGAGCTTGGCTGGGTAATGATATCTTGGAGTTTCAAGAAGATGTTAGCAAGGTAAGCTTCTCTTCACCATCTTAGCAAGTATGTATGATGAATGCTTGCCGGTTCAGTGAGTAGTTTGCTGCATTGTATATCATTTTTAACAAGCATGATGCTGACCCTGATATGGGGATGGATCCACAGTTTGCCAGTTGCCTTCCAACGGCTGCTCTTTATCTCAAGCAATGATTGACAACAACTATTTTGATTCGTGCAAGTTAGTTCTCTGCTTTATATCTCTTCCTCTTTCATCTACTCTTTTTTTTTTCTTTCGCTGTATTCAATCCCGCTACCACAGAATTTTTCCTATTTCATTCTAGGATTTACTCTTCCTGATTGGTGAGAAGATTTAGTTTCTCAGACAACAATTGGTGACCCATTGACTGTCGAATAGGTGGGAGTCAAATGTAGGATCTCATAATAAAGAAATCAGTTTCTCTTTACCTTAGAAAATTTCACTGTTTTTTGTCTGTACATGCATGTTATACTAAGATCATAGCTGCCGGAAGAAGATAGAATAGTAAAACTCATCCACGGAAGTTCATCTCGGCAAGGAAAAAACTATTTATAGACGATTATGTATGCCCGATGACAATATTGATCTGGTAAGCCTCTGCTTTTTGGATTTTGTTCTGTTTATATTCTGGGTCTCTTCCTTTCTTTGATCTGGTTTCTATATGTTTTTGTTTTGATTTGATTTCCGCCAAGGGAAAAGTGAGAAGAAGTCGCCATCGCCATTTCTCTCTCCATCTCATGAAGAAGAAGAAGAACCAGCTTCCGGAATGATCTCCAACTCGCTCCTGCCGGCTTCAGTTCCTGTCCCTTCTTCTCTTGAATCTAACCTTTTATTCTTCTTTCCCAGGTTATCTCTTTCTTTTTTCAGATTCGCTTGCCACATAGCTCCCATCTTTATATGTTTTTTTGCCACAAATCCGATCTCTTTTCTGGTGGTCAATCCATGAAGGCAATGGAAGGAACCTCCCCAATGATGACAGGTCACTAGCTCCTCTCTACCTTTCCAGTTTCATCATGGTATTGTTATTGCTGATTTGGGGATTGTTGGTTTTCTTTTATTTGGGTCTATCTTTCTTATTTCCACGTTGTAATTCTGATTTCCAGATTAAAACTCTCTCATAGGATGCAGCAAAAAACCAACAGTCAGTCTTTGTCATTGCTGGAACACTAGGAATCCCAATTAAACTCCTTTTAGGGTTCTCTGTTTGGCAGATTGATGTTGAGGTATCCCCTTTGTCATTCTACAACGCCTATCCATGGTCTCACTACTCTAGCTCCACCGTTGTTGTGGAACGTTCAGCCTTTGTGTTGGATTCTTCACTTAGTGCCATTTTCCACTGCATGAACACAGAACTGTTAGGTTTCTTCGATTTGATTACTCAAGACATTTTATGAGTTGATGATACATTTGAAATGGGTTTCTGCTTTTTCCAGGGAAGCGCTTCATCGTAATGCCTCTTGAGAGGATGCATCGTCGTGGTGGGTTGTTGGTCAGTGGGGGTTCTGTTCAGGCCATCACTACCAAACAATTGCAGTTTGGATTGGGGTCAAACCGTCACTAGCCTATTCCTTAGACCCCCTTCTAACCCTTCGTGATATGCATCAATCCGAGTAATGCCTGTGTGATTTTTGTACGGCTGTTTTGCTGGTTTTAAGATGAGAATTAAACAAGTATAAGAGGGTGCTTTATGCTTCTGTTGCTGAGCCATCTCAATGGTCACTTGCTGGATGCATCCAGGCGTATAGAGTGGTGGAGATGACTATGTTGTTCAGGTATTTTCTTCTGTGCTTTTCTGATACTTTTGATTTTCATGAATAGTTATGGTTAGAGTATTATTATTGGATTCCTTTTAGAATCCAGTGAAAATTATTGTTGTCGGTGTGATATTTTCCTTTTTTCGTCAAAGCACGAGACATGATTCTACATTGCCTATTTCGTACAAGTCAATGCACTTCACCAACTAACGCAGCTCAAACCAATGGATTGAAGTTTACCTTCAATATCCTTTTTTAGGTCCCATGTCTGCACCAGTAATACTCCCACTGAAATCCAAATAATTAGCTCACTCAACAATTGAATAATGCTGGGTTGTGATTAATGATGTTGTTGTTGGTTTTTGTATGTTTTTTATCTTCCGCGTACTGTTTATTTATTACTCGTGAACAAGCGCCGCTGGTATTGAGTCAGAGTCAGACACTGCACCATGTTGCCATTTTTGTAGCCTGAACCTGTTTTCAATCATTGCCAGTTATATGTTTTGATCTCGTGTGTCAATCAACTGAAGGCTGCAGTTTTTGACACTGAGCGAAGAAAGTGTTGGAAACCACACTTGCAACAGTGTTTATTCAGAAGCTTTCGAAGAACTAGAAGCCACCACTTGGTCCTTCTATCACCAATGCAAGGTATTTCCTTTTCTGATATGTTGTATTTAGTCCCAAATGGGCTAGCTTCCCTTGACAAATTTTGTCAGTCATGCATAAATAACAGAAGCCTTTAATTAAGTGTTATTGTTTTCACTTAATTACAGGATTCTTGAAGATGTGATGTTGCTGGATGGAATAGGTGACAACGAAGGCCGTCCTCTGTTCAACGTACATGCAATGTAAGTACCTGGTGAATGGGATCCATTTTTGATTTTACAATTTGTTTCGCGGATATTGTAGTTTTTGACAAAATCCTGAAAGTAAATACTGTTAGAATCCCAACCCACTAAATTGGTTGTCTATGTCATCTTCACAATTTAAAGTTTAATTGAATTCTCATTCAAGCCAGCTTACATGGTAGTTCTGTGAGTCAAACATCCGAGTGTCAAACGACAATACTTAAAATGTTATATGACGAAAATAGAGCCAGTGAGGTTAATAGAAAATTCATTTAGCTTTTTCTGGAGTTCATGCAGCCTAACACAACTTCCTCTTACAATGAACATTAAAACAGTACAATTTCAGTCGAAAGTATAGAAGGAAACAACGTCTAGCCAGAGTAAAAATTACATAGCTTGCCTCTGCATTCACATGACTATTGACTGGGATATTTTTATCTTGGCTCAACTGACTTAGGCTTTTACCCATTGTAAGGATTTCATTTTACTTACTCATTTGCTACTTTCACCGCCTGCAATCTGCATAGTAGGATGTCATTTGTGGTTTATAATGGTCCCTAACATTATAGATTTTATGGTTTGGTTTTGTTTGTGCCTATAGTTTTATGGTTGCCCATATGCTTTGCTCTACAGTTTGTAGCCGGTCTGTTCTGATGTGGCACCAAGGGTACATGGAACTGTGGATTAGGAGGTATAGCGATGCACAACTCAACTTGCGTGTGCGTTGCTTCATTATGATTAATTGAGGTTTGTTCTTCTGTAACTTCTTCTTTTATTCCCTTTACATGTTCTGTTCTCTAATGTGGTCTCGGTTCTTTTCCCCCCTTTTTGCCAGAGCTTTGCTGTACAAATAGGGAATGAATTGCATATGCAATTGAGAGGACTAGAGTTGAATATTGTTATTCTAGGATGAGGAGGAGAAGGTCATGTTACAGCCAGGTATTTGTTTTCCTATAACGGTCTGAAACTTTGGTTCCTACAAACCCAGTTTTAAGTTTTCATGATGTGAAATAATTTGAATGATCTTTAGCAAGCAACCATGTGGAAAAAAATGAATAAATTTACCATAGTTACTAGATAATTGGTGAAGTTTAATCAAGCGATAAATGCCAGATTGCCTGCTCTCAATTCCCAAAGAGTTGTTGAGTTAGTAAATAATTCATATATTCAATTGTGTTAATTTTATTGTTTTCATGTACCTTATATGTAATTTATAAAGGGTGTTTGCAGCCATTAACTAATTGGTATGTTTTCAAAATGATTTACTCCTCAAACCAACAGTTAGGTGGCCTGACAATTCTATGTGTTCAAATTCACTCTCCTTTCCTTTAGCTATGGACTCTGCTGGTGTTTCATTTCAGAATTTCAGTTATGGCGTGGAGAAGAATTCCAATTTCGTTTTTATTCTCATTTCCACTCTCTCTTTCTGATTTTGTATGAGTGTTTATGTTCTCTTCCTTCGAGATGGGTGCCTATTTTAATCACAAATGCCGGATTTGTGAGGTTCAGTGGCAGTGTGGAGAAGAAACTAATCTCCAGTTTCCACGACGCTTTTAGATTTCAAGTGATTGTTCTCTCTCTGTGATTAGTTTGTTTACTCTCTTTTCTTGATGGTTTCGTTTCCATTCTTTCTTTTGTCAGGGGGTTTGTTCGTCTGCTTTCAAAGGAGGTTCGGACGGCGAGTTTTGTGGCAAAGAAATTGATCTCAAATTCTTAGGAAACTTTATTGCCCGTTGAGCTTGCGAAGCAACAGGCGGAACCTACTGTGGTGGTGAGCTACCTCTCTTGATCTGATTCCTTTCTAAGGTTCATGTTTACTTGGATATTTGTTTAGATCGTTTGTTTGTTCTCTACTAGGAGTGGCGACGACTGTTTCACCGGCCACTTCATAGCAGATTTTGCACTCTTGAAGGTTAGGTACATTCTTTTTATAGGCTGAAACGAATGCAGTTAGGATCTGTAGTTGTTGAATGTGTTATTGGCTTATTGCTCTGTAACCCAACTGCTATAAATTCTATCAGGGTCCTGCAAATTCGAAAAACTCTTTTCAGTTCGTGCACTTTATGATGTTGTCTTTTTCCTTCCAAGCTTGATGTGAATGTACGACATCCCAATTGCTGGTAGGACAGTTGGTGTGATTTTCGGTTCTCAAACTTCTATTTACGGCACTTGACTCCTGCTATAATATCTATGCACTTCACTGCTACTTATGTCAATTGCATATGTACCATGTAGGTCTTTGAAAGTTCGAATCTTTGCTAACTTATCCATAAAAGTGCGCTTCTTTGCTCTTGGTTATATATTCCTTTCTTCATGATGATGCCTTTTTCGGTTTAAAATTTTGGAGGTTTGTGTATGGATTATAAGAAATAATTGGTGTGGCCTTATCTACTTTTCTTTGCCCTGGAGGAAATAGTATTTGATTCCTGTCTTGGACGTCTCAGGAATTAAGACCTTGGAAAATTGATTTGCCTTCACTTGATCCTGGTGAGCATCTCTACTCTTTCATTTGGTTTTATGCTCTGCCTATTTACTTCATTCTACCATTTGATTCTTTGAGATTTATTTCTAGGGTCATGGTTAGACTGCATTTGGTTTAGTAATTTGGTTGATTTCCTCATTATGGCGTTTGATTAGCTCCCAATTTTTGAGGTTATGCTTCAAAGCCCTCATTTGGATATGATTTCTGAGTTGTTGATTTTGAGGGGAAAAGCCAATTGAACTTTGATGATTAGGGATGATCAGACGAACTCCTCATTTCTTCCTAAAAAATTGTTTTCATACTTTGAAAAAGGATAAGTAACCATAAAACAAGTACCTAATACACTCACAAGAGAAGAGCTTCCTGTTGTACCATATACTACCTGGGCTTGGATTTCTTTGGAGTTCCTTTAATGTCTGTTGATGCAATTGTTGAGTTCTATTTTGGCTTTTTTACGCTTTCCTCACCATATTCTGTGTAGTCTCTGATAGCCCGTGTGATTATGTCTCTGTCAACCATATTATGTGTACTCTCTAACCGTTGGATTATCGGATGCAATTTCTTCTAGGGTTGTCTCTCTGAGCTTTTTACTAATTTGTCTCTATGGGCTATAAGATGGGATACAGTGCTGAGGGGTTTAGGAAGCTCAATCCTTTTATTTGTTTTCCATTGGTTATGTTCTGATGTGGTTTTGGCATTATCCAATCAGTTGATACAACCCTTTTTAGTGTCCTCTTTACAGACAACTGATTAGTGTTTTTATTTCCCTTTATTCCTTTAACCCTCAGTTGACTCCTCAAATCTCTGGCCTAGGAAGACATGATGGACGTACTTGGGAGTTTTTAATTTATTTTTACTTCGGTGGTTGAATTGGAACTGCCTGCTTGATTGCTCATTTTTGTTTTAATGTATACATGGACTACTTGAGTTTGACTAAGGTTGCCATCTGCTGTAATGATCCATCTTTTGTCATCTCAGACTCGACCCGTAATGGCTCGGAAATTCAGTTCTACTGATCTATGACCTTCCTCTGTAAGTTCATTTCTTATCACTTCCGACTCTTTCCTTTATTTATTGACATCCAATTGAGAATGAAGGTTTATAAGTTGTTTTAGGGATCATTTTCTGTAGTTACGATTGTCCGTTGCCGCCCCATCATTCTGTGTCACTAAAGACACAAACCGAGAAGCACTGACCTATAAATAGAAACTACTATCTTTTCCCATAAGTGAATTCGGATTTGAATGCTTGTGTTCTTCTCAATCATGTTAGTTTTTGTATTATCTATAGCTTACTTTTCACGATTCTCCTTACCCTTCTTTTACTCTTTCCGGATGCTTTTTACCCGAATTATCTTGCTATCTTACCTATTCCTTACATCAAGTTTATTGGGATTCTCCTAATATCAGGTCCTTGCCTATCTTTCAATCTGTGAAGAAAGGGCAAATCTTTAGCTGACTCCTCACTCCCATGATGAGGTGCTTTTATGCAACTCCTAAGACCTACTCACCTTAGGTTGACCGAACCGTTGCCATCAGTCATTGATTCTCTTTCTTCCATTTCTACTAGAAGATACAAAGGTTAGCTCTTACCTATTCATTCTTTTGGCATAGAACCAGAAAACTTGAGAAACTTATAGACCCTGTAGTCAATAGCACGGTTGAATGTCTCTAATGTAGTGTTCTATAGGTGATTAACCTGTCACCCTTCTTTCCCTTTAGAGATTTTACAATTTGAATTCATAGTGGCTTGAAACCAAGTGTTTATAGTTTTGTTGCCATTTAATTCTTTGTAATATGACTGCATTTGTAAGCCTACTTTCTCATGTACCCCAATGATTATTGGTTCAGGATTTTGGTCATCAATACTGTTGTTTACTGTTGAGGTTGAGGCGTATGAGTTATCTTTTTTCCAGCATGTGCTCTGCTGTTTCAAGTTTCTTTCAGAAAGAATCTCATTGAGTTTGTCTAGAGCGTAGGTTTTCCCATGTCATGGTGCCGCTTTTGCATTTCACATACTATGGTAACCCTTTGCATTTCACAGTACAATTTGGTTTTTGCCAGCAATTAGCTCTTATTTTCCTTCTGGTTGACTGGATACCTTTTGTTTTTGAAACACACTTTATAGTGAGCGGACCTTTGCCGATCAAACTGTTTGAATGTTCTTTTTCAGGTGAATTACATGAATGTTCTAAGTTGTCTATGTTTTCTTTGTTTCTTCTCAACTCGCTCTTGCCCGTGAATTGCAGTTGTTGCCTACAGATGTACAATTCCAGAGATAGAAGCATAGAGCAACACAAATTTGTGCTTTCTTCGTCTGGAATCAAGCTAATTTGGTTAGACAGATTATATCCAAAATACATAGACAGACACGCGTTATGGTATAGAACTTAATTAACATAATAGGGCCATGTATGCACTGTATTTTGCACTATGTAGTTCCTCTATGGCTTGTGGGTTATTGTGCTCTTGAAGTTGGCAAAGATGAATTAATTTACTGGGAATTTTCCTGCTGTACTGCTTGCTGGCCTTTCTTCTTAAGTCAATTCTACTATAGAGTCGTCTACTTATATTGGGTTGTGCAATAGTGCTTGAAGGTCTTTCGCGTTAGAAACATTGGTAATGATCCTTTCTCAGGAAAGTGCGTGTGTGTTCCATGCTGCTTCATCACGATGAGATTTGGAGCGCCATAACGGACAATTAAACTCTTCTGGAAGTCAATTAATTAAGGACACTTAGTTAATTATTATCATTATTATTATGATGAATATGATGGTTAGAGTTGAAACATTCTAATAAAAATATTGATCATGGTGTTCTATTGTATTTACCATTTGATATGATTTATTTGAACGGGCTATTCTTGCAGTTTTTTGGTCCGCTGGAGCCTGGAGCAGAGTTGGTGAGTCTTCATCTTTGCCTTGCTCAGTTGTGCCCAATATCTAATGCAGCCACTCATGTTACAAATTGACAGAAAGTCTTATCATGAGTGGTCGGTTTATTAATTTCTACCAGTTTTGAATATGTTCCTTCTATATTGTTGTGTTCAACAGTTCGTTTTGCCTTGCCTGCTTACGAGCCTCCCGTTCTTAGTTCTTTACTCCACCATATTCCCTTTTGGTTTCGTCTTCATGTTTCAAAATTTTCCTTTAACATAATAGGAGGGTGTGACCTTTTTAGTTGTCAGTTGTATATGTAGTTGAATACCAACATAAAGTTATCATACAGATTAAAATAGTCTATTGAAATATTTCAAGGATGCATAATTTTTGACACAGTTTTTATTAGTTCTTTGAGAATTGGTTTTTGTCTTTCAGACAGGCTGCACCAACTGTGGTACAGGAGAACAGAAAGGGAAGTCCGACTTTAATAAAGCTTTACTTAGCAGCAGGAATACGCTAGCGCCTCTCAATGTAGCCTGATGGGAGCCACCCTGATTTCCCTTTGCACAAGCTACAGTCGTGCTATTAGCTTGACAACTTCAAAGTGTAGTTATGTTTAGCTCCAGTTGACCTTTTCTATTGTTATTGCACAGGGTGGCATCTGTGTTAATATTTATTCAGAAATTCAAGAACCGAATGCTCATTTCGGTGCAGCATTTGTTTTCTATGCATTGAACATGTAAGCAAAGAAATTGTAGGATTCATTGCCTTCCACACCTGAGGTGTTGAGTTGATTACGATATCAGTTGTCAGGTTAAGTACTCATTTGACAAGCTCATTAGTATTTGTTTCATGATTATTGACAAATCATGATTGTTTGATTGCATTATAATAACTCTATTTTCATATTTCCCCCCTCACTTATGAATTCGAAGATCAAACACTCTAATCCTCCCGCCGCGAAGCGCGGGCTTCCGTACTAGTAATGTCATAGAAGAATAAATGTCTTTCCACAAGTGGATGTTAGGGTAGAAATAAAGCTTGGCCTGTTTGTAAATTGTTTTGGCAGGAAAAAAAGATCAAATTTTTGTCTCACTAGAATCCATTTTAGTGGCAACTAAAGATAAAGCTGCTTGACTCTTTAAGTGGACAGTTCCTCAGTTCAATGCATTACATAAGTCACCAATTACCAGAGATCTTATCGTATGTCAATTGTCATGCATGTCAGTTTTGGAGGCAGTAAACAAAAACTGCTACTGCACTTTGCTAGACGTCCGCTGCATCATCTTGACTGCACTCTCAACTGCTCGACAAAATACTAATCTTAACCTTTGATAAATTAGCTTCCACATGCGCCTCCATTTTCTGTATTCCAAACTCGACCATTCAGCTTCACAAGAAAGAGAGGAAAGAAACAGGGTGGTGAAAACCATTTCAGCAGATTCGGAGAGGCAGTACGAGCAGAACGCTACCAAATCTGGCATAAATTGCTGATGCTGGAACCGTAGAGCTCTCAGCATGATCCATCCACAATCAATCAAGACACAGTCTCAAAGTCGGCCAAATTTACCATACCAGTCATAGATTTGGAAGTCTGAACGATCATGATCCACATTCGCGCTCTGCGGCAGTTGGCAAGATTCACTATGTCGCTTCAGAATGGGGATTCTTTCAATCATGGAATCCCAGAGTCGCTCCAGCAGAGAGCAATTGATGGAGTTGGAAAGTTTCACGAGCAGGATAATGAGGTGAAGAAAGAATTCTACACCAGGGGTGAAACAAGAAAGGTCAAGTAGAACACCAACTTTGATATGTACCAAGCTTCAGCGGCTAATTAGAGGGACAGTTTGTACTGCCTTGTGGCTCCTGTCCCTCCACAGTCCATGAAGATGTGCCAGCCATTTGTAGGTATGAAAAACCACCACATTACCTTTTTCTTCTTTGAATTAAACTTGGAATGTGGTACAGCTTTCTGTGTTTTTGTTTTGAGAGTTGAGTTAGACAAGAAATGGTAGACCCATTGAACCTTTTCACCCTAATGTCTGGTAGCATTTGAGTATACAGTCAAATCCAAATGTTTTGTATGTTCATGGGTTGGATAGGAACTAATCTCAGTCGAATCCATTTGAATCGTTTCAGATCAACACTTTCATGATCATAACCATATATGGGTAGGATATCCCATATTTTTGCCAACACTACACAGATGAGCGAATCACCATTGCTTTCAATTGTTTCACGTTCTGAGGCTAAAACATTGATTAAAGAGTTTCTGATTGAATCATCCATGTGCATATCTATCAACTTGCAAAACCGCCAGATTGGAAGATGTACATGGTCCTAGACGATTAGTGATGCAGACAACTATGTACTAACTTGTAAACTCTTTCACGCCTCAAACTTCTGCGGCGCTAATATTGCAGAGATGTATATAATCGAATATTCAAGAAAGTGAAGAAATTGGGGCTGACCATTTTCGAGTTGATCTCCGAAGCTCTGGGATTAGAATCCAAACATCTCAGGTCCTCCGCCAAGGCCAATGGGTTGACATCAATCCCATCACTGGATCCCTAGTCGTCAACTTGAGCAACATGTCTAATCCACAGAAGATTCAAACTTCACACAACCAATCTCATCCTGAAGCTATTTCTAATCGAGGATTTCCTTTTTCTTACGTTCCATTCTTTAAGTAGGCTGGAAGTTTCGTATTGGTATTTGGGATAATCGAATATTGTACTGAATTGATCACTATTTGGTATTACCGAATACCGATTATTTTTTAGAGATTGAGATTAAAATTCATTTTGAGTGTTATTCGGGATTACGAGATTATGATCGGTATTATAGCAAAATACCAATAAAAATAAATTGATGAAATATAGCACATAGCCATTGATTATTCCTCCCTCGTTGACAAAATCATAACTCCGTCCAATTCAATTTCAACTTACCAGTTAAGTCACTCGTCTCTCACTCAATCTCTTGTTATTTTCATAACAACAAAAAGCATACACTCTCATTAGTCGTCTCTTGGCCTTCAATCCGTTGAATGAAAGATTACAAATAACAAGCAATTGAGATGTCACCATCTCCTCCCTTCTCCTTATCCATGTCCTAGCTCTAGGTGAACTCACAACCCTTTGCCTAACTAGTCTCTTTGTCCTAAATTAGATTAGATACTCTAATTTATATATTTAATAATTAATTTCAAATACCGATTGGGATACTGACTCACTCCTACTGTCACTCTAGAAAATGGCCAAGTGAAACCACTTCCTAAAGCGTAGTATAGCGGGCTTAGGTTTCAATGTCAACCCGGGTCCTAGATGTGATGACTACTCAGTGAATTCGTATTATCTAGCAATGAAACTTTAGTGAAGGTTTAAACTAACAAGCAAGCAAAGCAACTAAACGGTTGTTTTCAGGTTAAGAGAGGTCACCCGGATATGGTTCCCCCTAGACTGCAGTTAAGCCGGATTGTAATTACCAAGTTCAATTTCTATGATAGTTATACTGCGGAAGGTTCTCAAACAGTCTAAAGTCTCGACTAAAGGTCTTCAGACCCTCTCAATCTGAGTCTCTAGCGGGCGACTAACCTCCACCGGAGTAAACAGATTGAGGCCCTAACGAACCAAACCTCCACTACCGAATGGAATTCGGTACAGAATCGCGAATTGGCTCCTCGACTAAAGTCACCAATTCGCTACCTTCAATTAAGGATACTCTATTAACCTAGGTAGATATTCTCATTCTAGGTTAAAGCAGAAACAACAGGAATTTGATCAGGATTCATGCCATTCAATCATTCAAACCTCAATCGAATATAATCAAATCATAGAAACAGTACTTGGGTTCATACAATCAATCCTAACATACAGATCTAGGGTTTCCCACACCCAGATGAATGGGAGAACTACTCCATGGAGAGAGAAGCAAAAGCAGAATCAGATGCGGAAACCATACTGTGAAGGATGGAATTCAGCTTCTGGACGTTAATCAGCACTCTTCCAAGCTCAAGCCAAGCTCCAATGGTGATGAAGATCAAGCTAGGGCACTTGGAGACTCTTGTTCGTCGCTTTCTCTCTCTAGGAATCGCTCTGTCTCTCTAAAACTCGAATCCCCCTCTATTTGGCTGAAATCTGCCTAAAAGGGCATCGTTGGCCAAAGCACGGTCGAGGGCACGACCGTGCTTTGCCTCAGCCCGCCCGTGCTTTGGCTAGGGTTAATTACACGGCCAACAGTTGGGAGAAACACGGTCGTGCTTTTGGGAGAACACGGCCGTGCTTTGGGTGGACACGACCGTGCTTTCAGCCCGTGTTTGCAGCTTGAATTTGCCAAACTCAATTAGCTCTCGGCAGTAAAAGCACGGCCACAGAAACACGGCCGTGTTCTGAAGGCCTCCTGCCCGTGTTTTGGCTCCAGCTCGATGAAATGACTTCCGAATGCCCCAAAACTCGTGACTAGCCTTTCCTTTGACGCCTGGGACCTGAAATATGACAAAATAGCACAACCCGGCGTAAAATAGGCCAAGAATACACGACTATGCCCCGCAAATGGATAAGAAATAGGGGTATAAAATCATGCAATTACATCGTTATCAAACTCCCCCACACTTAACCGTTTGCTTGTCCCTAAGCAAACCAAGTCAGACACCAGGTAAGCTCAAGACATTTCAATTAAGCAGGCTTCAGGGCAAAGCATATCGGCACAAAACACGTGGATCATACTGGCTTTCGATCATCAACACATGGCAACTCGAACGACAACCTAGACAACCACCACAGATGACATTCGAATGCAATAAAGTCGAGCATAGGAAGAGTTCTCCTCTGTTCACCAACCAACATAGACTTGACTCAACCACTTGTTCAAAACAGTCACTTCATGCACAAAGCTCAAAATATCAAAATTAAGACCGAGCAATCTAGGTCCTCACCGGGGTAAAGAGTATAGAGAATATGAGAAAATGAATCGCTCACTCTCGACCAGTGGGGTCAGGACAAATTGATGCGAAAAATGCGCATGCTTATTCTCTCAATCCCTAACGTCTCTTCACCATGAATGCAACCTCTAAATGCTAGAGTTCACAAAGGGGGTGTCACCACTAACTAATCCGGAGGTCTTAGACACAGGTTCAAATGACTGGCTAGGGTCTTGGACATGGGGAAAAGGCCTTTTAGGTGGTGGCCGTTATAGCACAAGGTTCCACAAATTCCAAACCCAACAAAACCACGATCAAGCAAACCAGTAACTTTCGTCCTGCTATTCTGCATTAATCAAATTCTTTAGGGCACAAGAGCAAGGGAGGTTATATAAATGCTAGCATTTCCAAGCCAGACTGCTAAGAAACACTACCTAATGGGCACTATTTAGAATTTTGGTGGTGGCTCTCTTTTGTTTTCATTTTTTTCTTTGTTTTTCTTTATTTTTTTTCTTTATTCATTCTTAAGAGAACCACCACCTCTGCACATTTTTCAAACACACGCCCAACTTTTAAGCACTACCTCCAACCCTCACATTATATTTAGCAGAAACAGTAGAAAACACGTAAAAACCACTCTGTGGAACCTTCTAAAAGATGCAAAGGGTGATTTTTCATTTCAGACCGAAAGAAAGGATAACACACGGCTCAAAGGGGCTGACACACGGCTCAAAGGGGCTGACTAGGGGATATGACACATCAGGACAGTCAGTTTGGTCGTGGGCTAATCCTATGCCTCCATCATCTTAGCTAGTGACAACGTGAATGCTACATTTCATGGAAGAGGGATCATTCGCACAAGAAAGAAACGAGCAGGCTCAAATCTCACATGGCTACCTATATGCTCTATCTCATATTCTGATTCCCTGAACTAGATGCATAAATGACTGTCAAAAGCAAGTGATCAAATGCAAGTCGCAGTTGGTAAGCAAACAGTTGAAAACTGAACCCCCTACACAACTCTACTACACATCTCAGTCATCGTAATATGCTATCTTAGTCACACTCAAGTTGTCATGCATCGAGTCAAAAGCCATTCAATTCTCTAATCACATCCACAGTGCCAATACGATCAATTATCAAGCAAACAGCAGTGCTTGGAGCCCTCAAATCTCAAGATTTGGACAGTGGACTAGGCTCCAAGCACCCATACACACGTTCCAATTAATATAAAGAATCCCCCACACTTAAATGCGACAATGTCCTCAATGGAGCAGAGGGAAGGGGAACGATGTTACCGTGAAATGAGATCAGGAACGGAGATGGAGAGGCAGACCAGACAATAGCAGAGGACTGGAAGGGGAACCAGTCCGAGGCACAGAGCTAAAGTCAACAAAAGACACACACTGGGTGATAGAAGAGCTCAAACACAATATGTTAGGTCCAATGGTCAGCCCAATAATACCTCATCCAAAACAAAAGAAAACAAACCAAAACCAAACCGGTTTACAATCCGACTCAAAACACAAGCAAGAAAGTCAAACCGTGGTGGGGTTGCCTCCCCACAAGCGCTTCTTTACCGTCTTTTAGCTGGACGCCCATGGTGGATACTCAGGGAGGTGCAGAAACAGGTGCCTCCAAGAGCGGACCCACGTCGCTCTTGAGGTACAGCTTCAGGTTGTGGCCATGCACCCGACGGATGCGACCACCATCATCGGTCAGCTCGACCTGGCCATCCGGCAAGATGCAGGCGAGTGAGAACCCGGACGGCCAGGGTGGTCGTGGTGCAGGGGGCGGGACCAGCTCGTAGTGGTCTCCACCCTTCTTCCGTGCAGGCTTAGAAACCTGCTGCTTCGGCCGCCACTCCTCCTTGAGCTTTTTGTTCGGAGGCGAGGCTGGATGGAGTGGCGGCGAAGGAATGATAGGAGGATCCTGCAAAATGAGAGGTGCAGAAGGATACAAGACAGGATCGTGTACCTGATCAGAAATGGCATGCACAGGTGTGACAGCAATCATAGCACAGTGATCGAAATCAGTCACAGAAAAAGTAGCCTGTTCATTCCCAGCACGCAGGATTAGTTTACCATCATGCACATCAATAAGTGCCTTGGCGGTGGCAAGAAATGGTCTCCCTAAAATCAAAGGCACGTCCACATCATCATTTATATCCAGAATAACAAAATCAACAGGATATGTGAATGCACCCACTTTAACAAGCAGATCCTCTATGATACCCCTAGGATGCACAATGGAACGGTCAGCTAGCTGAATGCTCATCCTAGTAGGGCTAAGTTCACCTAGGTCTAGCTTTTTGAACAATTTGTATGGCATGACATTAATGCTAGCGCCTAGGTCCGCCAAGGAATTTCCTATATGCATGCTGCCAATAGTAAGAGGGATAGTGAAACTCCCTGGGTCCTTGCGCTTTTCGGGCAGCTTGTTCTTCAGGATCGCAGAACACTCCTCGCTCAGCAGCACTGCCGAGAGATCTCCAAGTTTCTTCTTGTTGGTGAGGAGATCTTTCATGAACTTTGCGTACTTGGGCATCTTCGACAGTGCCTCCACAGACGGTATGCTGATGTTGAGCTGCTTCAACAATGCCATAAACTTGGCAAACTCAGTCTCCAGCTTGTCTTTGTGGAGGCGAGTGGGGAAGGGAAGATGGGGTACGTGCTCCTTAACCACTGTTTGTGGCTTGGGAGCAGGGGCTTCCTTCTCCACCCGCACTTCTGCATCACCGGCTGGAAGTGCTGAAGCAGGTAGTGGTTCCTCCTGCCTGGTCGGGGCAGGATCAGCCGATGTGGGCCTGCCACTCCTGGTGAAGATGGCATCCAGCTGCTCGTGCGGTTCCCGTGGATTGGGGATGGTGGTGGCAGGTAGAGTCCCCGGGGCCCGAGCAGTAAGTTGGCGCGCTAGGACACCGACTTGGTGCTGTAAATCTTGCATAATAGCACCCTGGTTCCTCTGTCCTGCCTCCAGAGAGGCTATGCTCTGGTCCACCCTCGTGAAATTCGCCTGGTTGGTGGTCATGAATGCCGCCAAAATATTCTTCAGATCGGTCATCTGGTTATCAGGAACTGGGGCTGCTGCTGGCTCGGCATACTGTCGCTGGGACTGCTGGAATGGCTGCCCCTGCCTAGGCTGGTAGGGCTGCTGCTGTGGTGGTGGCCCCTGCCTAGCCTGGAAGGGCTGCCTCTGCTGAAAACCACCCGCTGGTGCTGGGAAACCAGGTGGTTTAGTGGTGTTGCTGCTCCAGGCAAAGTTGGGATGCTGGCGCCATCCCTCATTGTAGGTATTGCTATATGGGTCCAGGCGCCGAGCATTTGCGATGAAGTCCACCTGCTCTTGGGGAGTAGAGGACTCCCTCATGGCTTGACAGTCCTCCACCAGGTGGTTCGGGCTCTCACACCACTGACACTGAGCTACTGGAGGCGGAGCTACACCTCGGCCCGGAAGGAGACTGTTGGGCTGCTTCAATGTCTGCACCAACTCAGCCACCTGCTGCTCTAACCCGGATCTGGCCTCCATAGCATGCACACCACGGTCCCGGGAATGTCTGCCTCTACTGCTCTGCCCCCAGGAATGATCGCGGGCAGCCAAGGTAGTGATCATCTGGTTCAGCTCGGGTGGAGTCTTAGTAAGAATATTCCCTCCTGGGCATAGAGACTCGATCACCCTCTGGCTATCTGGGGTGAGGGCACTGTAGAAGTTCCCCATTGTGAAAGCATCACTGAAGCCATGATGGGGACACTGCCAGAAGTATCCCATGTACCGCTCCCATGCATCACGAAGTGACTCATCTGGCTCTTGGCGGAAGTGAGTGATCTCCCGCTGAATCTCTGTGGTCTTCGATGCCGGATAGTACCTGTGCACGAACTTGTCTGCCAGATCGTCCCAAGAAGTGATGGACAATGGGGGCTGGGTCTCCAACCACCTCTTAGCATTCCCCGCCAGAGAATGGGTGAAGAGGTGAAGGCGGATTGCGTCATCCGGAACACCATTCAGCTTGAACCCGTTCGTCAGCTGCAGAAAACGGGAAAGATGTGCCTGGGCCTCCTCATCCTTCAAACCATGGAACTGGATAGATGATGTAATGAGTTGAATCCATCATGGCTTGATCTCGAGATTGTTCGCTGGGATGGTCGGATAGAGGATGAACGGGCGGATGTCGGCAATCCGTGGAGTGTAGTAGTACTCCAAGGTGGGACCCGGCGGTGGTGGTGGATGCTGATTCACCGGGGGAGCCTGTCGAGCATTCCCCGGTTGTGGGATGTCTTCGCCCTCCATCTCGTACTCAGTGAATTCGTATTATCTAGCAATGAAACTTTAGTGAAGGTTTAAACTAACAAGCAAGCAAAGCAACTAAACGGTTTTTTTCAGGTTAAGAGAGGTCACCCGGATATGGTTCCCCCTAGACTGCAGTTAAGCCGGATTGTAATTACCAAGTTCAATTTCTATGATAGTTATACTGCGGAAGGTTCTCAAACAGTCTAAAGTCTCGACTAAAGGTCTTCAGACCCTCTCAATCTGAGTCTCTAGCGGGCGACTAACCTCCACCGGAGTAAACAGATTGAGGCCCTAACGAACCAAACCTCCACTACCGAATGGAATTCGATACAGAATAGCGAATTGGCTCCTCGACTAAAGTCACCAATTCGCTACCTTCAATTAAGGATACTCTATTAACCTAGGTAGATATTCTCATTCTAGGTTAAAGCAGAAACAACAGGAATTTGATCAGGATTCATGCCATTCAATCATTCAAACCACAATCGAATATAATCAAATCATAGAAACAGTACTTGGTTCATACAATCAATCCTAACATACAGATCTAGGGTTTCCCACACCCAGATGAATGGGAGAACTACTCCATGGAGAGAGAAGCAAAGCAGAATCAGATGCGGAAACCATACTGTGAAGGATGGAATTCAGCTTCTTGACGTTAATCGGAACTCTTCCAAGCTCAAGCCAAGCTCCAATGGTGATGAAGATCAAGCTAGGGCACTTCGAGACTCTTGTTCGTCGCTTTCTCTCTCTAGGAATCGCTCTGTCTCTCTAAAACTCAAATCCCCCTCTATTTGGCTGAAATATGACTAAAAGGGCATCGTTGGCCAAAGCACGGTCGAGGGCACGACCGTGCTTTGCCTCAGCCCGCCCGTGCTTTGGCTAGGGTTAATTACACGGCCAGCAGTTGGGAGAAACACGGTCGTGCTTTTGGGAGAACACGGCCGTGCTTTGGGTGGACACGGCCGTGCTTTGGGTGGACACGACCGTGCTTTCAGCCCGTGTTTGCAGCTTGAATTTGCCAAACTCAATTAGCTCTCGGCAGTAAAAGCACGGCCACAGAACAAGGCCGTGTTCTGAAGGCCTCCTTCCCTTGTTTTGGCTCCAGCTCGATGAAATGACTTCCGAATGCCCCGAAACTCGTGCCTAGCCTTTCCTTTGACGCCTGGGACCTGAAATATGACAAAATAGCACAACCCGGCGTAAAATAGGCCAAGAATACACGACTATGCCCCGCAAATGGATAAGAAATAGGGGTATAAAATCATGCAATTACATCGTTATCAGATACCGACAATACCGATATATTTACGGTTGAGATTGGGATACCGAATTAATTTAAATTAGGATTGCGAGTGATTTAAGTGTGTAATTCGGTTTTCGAGATTTTGATATTTGGTATCGGTATATTAATACTGTACCGATTTCCATCCCTAGTTTTCAGGGGAAACAAACTTATCACTAACGACAAGTCCAAAAGTGTATACTGTAGAGGGAAGCAGTTCTAGTGCATAAGTTTGTGGTGAACAACCATGAATTATCTGCAGCACATCGTTGTCACGCCGGCTGGCGTGCCACCGGTTGTACCGGGTTCAACCGATACCGGTCATAAAACCGGCGTGACACCAACGGTATGACCGGCATGATCGATATACGAATCTCTAAGTAAAATGACTTTAATTTAGAGAATTTAATTGATAAAAATTCTTTTATTATTTATTTAATGAGTATAAAAGTTAAATATTGATGTTATTTGTTGGATTCAAGTATAAATGTTTAGGTATTGACGTTAAATGTCATGTTTAAATATGAGTATTTAAAATTTTATTTGTAATGTTGACCGGCATGAACCGACACAAACCGGTATGTGCCACCGGTTGAACCATTCCACTTGCTAAACCGGCACACTGGCATAAACCGGTTTGACAACCTTGCAAAATCATTTGTGGAAGACTTTAATTTTTTTCCCTTCAAAATTTTAACTTGTTATATCTCTTTCATTTTACGTTAGTATTTTTTTTAAATTCACGGATAAGTCAGATAAATTGTGTTCTTCAAAATGACATTCATTTTGATATTTTTTTGAATAAATATTTTTTGCATTTAGTACTGGTATTATTTGGTCTTACAGCATACCACGTGGTATGGAAGTGTATAATGGTGGTATGAACATACCGGACTGTAAAATAGTTAAATACATGATAGTAGGAATATATTAACTGTCATTTTTCAACTTTCTACATTGTGTACCACAAGATACCACTCCTATACCAGCGTGGTATGAAGTGATAATTTTTTGTCCTGTATATTTCGTCCGAAAATTTGTAGATCTAATAGATCATGATGAACTCGTTCCTTCTGTGCAAATTTTTTCAAAATCAACTTAAAAACAAAGGAGATACTATATGGTATGCAACTGGTAACGAGTTACGAGTGGTATGAGTGGCATATAAAAAATTATCTCGAAATATATATAGACATAGATCTCATTTGTAGAGCACTACGAACTCTTTCTATTTGCAAAAAAAAAAAAAAAATTGAAATCCAAGTCAGAACGAAAAAGATAAGAGCCAATTAGAAAAAACTAGGGAAAAATAAAGAAGTTTTATTTGTCAACCCTTAGATCTGGGGCCCACTTAAAATGAAGGGTCCAAATTTAGTTATGTAAGGTTATACACCATAGGGTTATTGACTCTATTCGTAGCCACCATAGAATGGTGGCGAACAGCGTCAGCCCGAAAATTCGGTTCCCTTGGTTCTCCAGAACGCATAATCGAATTGGTGTCAGAAGAAGATCACACGCAACTAGAGGTGTCAAATGGATTAAATTCATAGATTGGTGGATTGGTGGATTAAACGGATTTAATCAAATGGATTGGTGAATTGATTCATGGTTCCAAATAACATCCAAGTCTTCGACAATTATATAGGTTTTAAAAAGTTTAGGTACTAAAATGTCATAATGAAAATTTTGAGTTACCAAAACATAATTTTTCAAAGATTTTTTCGTCTAAGAAAGAATTTTTAGGTACCAAAATGTAACATATAAAAGTACAAATACTAAACTGTAATTTATCATTTGGGTCCATGGATCAATCCGTGAATCCACCAATCCATAAGAGTTTGATCAAAATAAATTGATTTAAATAAATTTGATTAGTTGGATAATTTAGTGGATAGATTGAATTCATGGATTTAGATACGAATTGTCACCTTTAGGTGAAATACAAAGTGGCTGCTTGACGACAAGGATAAGTTGAGGCGATTTAGGTTGTAACTCTGAGCCGAAATATTGGCCAACCAGTCAATCTTTTTGTTGTCCCTGTGTATCATTATTTCCCTTTGTAACGGTAGAGTCTTGTTGCAAAACTAGAACCTTTCTAGTTTGGAATCTTATTCCAACACTGATATGTAATGATCAACCGGTTGGCTGCAATATTGGAGTGGTCGGTCGTTATTTCCTTGGTAAGGGTGCAAATTCGTTGCAACAAGGTGTGTCATTCATGACTTGCAAGTCACCATATCAAAGTCTAAAAATGGTTAATACTTTAGTATAGCCGAAATTTGCACAAATGAACAACTTTAGCCCTAAATTTTATTAATGTTCTTACTAACGAACAACATCAGCTTGATGTTTGAGTTGAGCGTCAATCTTAACGATCAACTCAGTTGTTTGCTAGTGACATAGCATAATTTGACGACGTTGATAACACGTGTCTACAATATCACCCAATAAACCTTTTATACAAATTTTTTAATTCTAAAAATAAAGTTTTCAAAAAGAAGTTTTGAAAAGGAAATGTTGAATTACATTTTTTTGGCTATATGGAGGATACGTGGTAGTCATCATGTCAACAAATTATGATGTAGTTATTTAGGATTGAATAAGTGGCCTATTAAAATTTAACATTCAAGTTAAATTTCGAGGGAAAGTTTTAATTTATTTTGAAATTGGGGAACATTTTTACGTTATTGGAAGTTGGACTTAATTTGTTCATTTGTCTAAGGTTACTTTGGGTATTTACCCAATAAAGGCTAATGCCGTAATGAACATTGGATACTGGTAAGTATAATTTTTTTGTTCTCACTTGTGAGTGAGACTGTGAAAGAAGCACAAGTACTGATAAGAAAATGCAGAAGCAGGAAGCGGTCTCTGCCGCCGGGAGATCCGCCACGGACAATTACGACCGCCTCCAAGAACTAAGATCCTTCGATGAGTCCAAAGCCGGCGTCAAAGGCCTCGTCGACTCCGGCATCAGTGATGTGCCCCGAATCTTCATCCGGCCACCGGAGGATCTTCCTCCCGCCGACAATAGCAACAACGCCCAATTTATAATTCCCGTCGTCGACTTCACCCACCTTGAGACCAACCGCGCAAACGTCGTGGCCAGAGTTCGGCGAGCGGCGGAAGAAGTGGGGTTCTTCCAGGTAGTGAATCACGGGATGGAACCCAAGCTATTGGAAGCGATGCTAGCCGGCGTCCGCGCCTTCCACGAGCTTCCGGCGGAGGAAAAGAGGGAGTATTACAGCAGAGAGATGACGAGGAAGGTGAAATACGTGAGCAATTTCGACCTCTACCAGTCCGATTACGCGAATTGGAGGGACACCCTGTTCTGCGTAATGGGTCCGGAGCCGCTAGATCCGGTAGAACTGCCGCCGATCTGCCGAGACGTGACCATGGAGTACTCGAATCGAGTTCACCAACTCGGGACGACTCTGTTCGAGTTGCTATCCGAGTCGCTCGGCCTCCACTCCGACTACCTCAAAGAAATGGATTGCGCAAAAGGGCAAGCTGTATTGGGTCACTATTACCCAGCTTGCCCTCAGCCTCAGCTAACCATGGGAACTACTAAACACGCCGACCCCGATTTCCTCACCGTGTTACTTCAGGACCAAATCGGAGCGCTTCAAATTCATTACGGGAATCGCTGGATTGATGTCCCTCCTGTTCCTGGTGCGCTAGTGATCAACATTGGTGATCTTTTACAGGTAAACACAACCAGCACACACCACCTTATCCACTTATGCTGCAATCTCGTTGGCAAATATCTTGATATGGAAAATGGAATTCATGATTTCTATGTTGATGCAATTTGGTAGCTGATGTCGAACGACAAGTTCAAGAGCGTGGAGCATAGGGTGCTGGCAAATCGTGTTGGTCCGAGGATATCTGTTGCTTGCTTCTTCACTCCGCATCTCTATCCATCAACAAGGATGTATGGACCGATCAAAGAGTTGTTGTCTGAAGATAATCCTCCTTTGTACAGGGAAACAACTGTGAAGGACTTCATAGCGTACTATGACTCCAAGGGTCTCGACGGGAATTCTGCACTAACCCATTTCAGGGTGTGATTGCAGCAGCAGCAGCAGCAGCTAAAGTATACAGTGACGGCTGTGTTATAGTTATTTCTCATATGACTGAATGCCTGGAAACTCTGCACTTGAGAATGCGTTGTTCTCAAGTAGAATGATGATGCTTGTTTGCTTAGGAAAGTGATGCATGTATGGTTACTTGTGTTGCTGGGAAATTTGATGCTTCATGACTCATGAATCATGAGAGAGTGATGAGCCAGTCTGTTGTATTATATGTTCCGCTGATAAATTTTAGATGGACTTTGCCACTAGGGCCAACGTCCTTAACAGGAAAATTCTGTAATGGAATAGCGTAGTTATCATAAGATGTAGAGCTAGCTTAAGCACGATACAAAACTGAATAGAAATGTGAAATTAGCTTATCCTGCATTTCGCCTCCATACAGAAGCTACAGTGTTTTTTCTTTTAATAACACACAAGCTACAGGGTTTTTTTTTTATCATGACAAGCTACAGTTTGATTGCATTGCAAACAAGTAAATTGAGAATGGAGATATTACACGTCAGTTGAATCCGACTCATATGTAATGGAGGATCAGTCAAGAGCTGATACAAGAAGAACAGCAGCCGTAGCTACATCCACTGCAATTCTAGTCAAACAAGTATTCAAGGAAGTCAACAATGTACAACCACGCCGGACTAAAGTGTTAACGAATAGAAGTTGAGAACTAATTTGGCATTTACATTAGACGATGTTGTTTGGGATGGGTTATGCCGTTATGGTGATTACTGATTTCTAGCAGTCATCGTCACTAGGGTAAAAATTGGTACGGTATCGGTATGCTAATATCAAATATCGAAATTCTGAATACCGAATTACACTCTAAAATCAATTCCAATCTCAATCCCTAAATAATTTTGGTATCCCAATCTCTAAATATTTCGGTATCTCAATCGGTATTATCGAATACAATATTAATTACCTTTACAATTAATAATTAAATATATAAATTAGATTTTATTCTTTAATTAGTAATCTTTAATTTGACGAATTTGAGATTGAGAGACGACTAATACTAGAGTGAAATAGTGATAGAATGATCTATATATAATTAAATGACACTCTTGGTGGTTGAGGGTCGCGTAGTAGTGAATGAGAGAGTCTAGTTGATAGGATAAAATACTCACAAGCTTATATTTCGGTATTGATTGGTATTTCGGAATATACCGATCTCAATCCCGTAATCCCTACTACCGAATAACAATTGAAATTCAATCACAATCCCAATCCCATTAAATAATACGTGTATTCGGTAATACCAAATATAAACAAATTCGGTATGTTATTCGTTATATCCCAAACACCAATACCAAACTTTCAACCCTAACTGTGACTTACTAAAGACAAATTGTGTATGTAAAAATATTACTTATTAAATATAAATACATTTTTATTACATAAAAAATGGAAAGCGATAACTATATATTAGGGTAAACATGTACGAACTAAATGGCCAAGAAACGAACAATATAAAGGGTAAAACATTATTAGTTAGAATTATTAAGTCTCAAGTAACAAAAAATTACCAAAAATCGATGTTACTGTTCCTTAAGAAAAAATCGGATGTACTGTTCACTTCGGGATTTTGGTTTCCTACCGCCAGTTGTAACTGAGCCCGTGTTCACTAACTTTGGGCTGGCTAAGTTAAGCCGTTGATCAATGATTATGATAGCTAATCTCAGCCCTTAAATTATTATGCTAAAACGCGTGCCTGTCATCCCTCCCCTATTGAACTCTGTTCCTTCTTTTTACAGCCGTTCATTCCCCCCTGTCCTTTCTCTCTCTCTAAGTCTACGGTCCCATTCTTCACCGCGACCAATACCATCGCTTTTCTTCTTCTCCTATTTCTTTTCCGTGGAATCGAAACAAAACAAATGAAAGGGTTGTCGGGGAAGATGGATCTGGAAGGGGAAGCGACTGGAAGAAGAGGAGCCTTCTCTGCCGCCGATCTATATTCCTGGCCTCCATGAAGTTGGAAATCTCAAAATACTCAATCAGCACAGGGTTTAAGCTCTATACAGCGGACAGAAGATCCACATAAATTAGTGGAAGGACCCTTGGCGGCTGGCCAAGCATTAGGTGAATCGGATTTCGGGTGAGGCTCAACTGATTAATTTCTCTTTCCCGTCTCAGGATAGGATAGGCTAGCAGTGATTCGGATAGGGTATCTAGATCGTAAGGGAAGGGGAACCAAGGATGCTACTAGCCGACAGTCGGAGCTAGACATTCCAGAATCAGTTGATGATCGATCGTCCCAATTGTTGTCTCCATATATTCCTTCCCGGCGTTTCTTCTTCCCTCATATGGGATTGGGGACTCTTCTTCCGGGAACCATTAAGCAGCTACAGAACAGAGGAGGGAAAGAGAAGGGGATATAATTGAAGCCATCAAGGATGCAAAGGAGGTTTTGGGCGTTCATCACTTCTTTTAATCGTGGTTGGTGGTCTTGCCCACATTTGTTTTCCCTAAGTGTAGGTTTGTTATTGCTTTCTTTTTTTTTTTATCATGCTTCATCAGCTTTCAATTGGTTGGTATTGGTTAGGGCGTTCTTTGATCGCAGGGACTGAATTCTACATATATATTAGTTGCATTAGAAAATGTTTGTTATGAAGTAGTATAGAGTGATTAAGACAAATGTATGGGAAACAATCTCTAATATGACTAACTTAGCTCTCGGTTGATAGATCAATGAATTTAGTTGGGTGAATCATGGTTTTAAATAGTAATTATAATCTAATTCAACCTTCCATGAGATTGGTATTCCAATTTGAATTTCTCTTTCTAATCCTTCCATGAGAGAAAGAGTGAAATTTATTTATACATGTCTATCTTCCCTGATGTTTGGTTAAAAAGCAAAGAAATGGGAGATGGAATCTTGCAAATAGGAACACAAAGTTAAGCAGGTTATATGTTGTTAATGGTATTCAATGCAAGTATCTGCTGCTATAATTGGGATCAATTGTGGCTACATGTTTACAGCCTTATATATATGCTAGAACCTAACCTTTTATACTTTTTTGTTAATTGATTTGGATACCTTTAGTGTGAATTTTGTTGGGGATAGTTAATTAGTGAATTTAGTTGCTTAATCAATTGAGAAAATTTCTCAAAATTCATTGGAAGAACTAGGCGAAGGACAATTAATTATGATTAATTAATTAATTAACAGGGCAAGTGCATTGCATTGTTCCTTGGAGATAATAAATTCTTTTGCCACCCAATTTCAAGCTCTTTAATATTTGCATTGCATTAACGTTTTCTAAATCTTTTTTTACATAATAGTTTAATCAAATTATATATTTTTTTTAACGTGAATTAATTGTTATATAAAATATATTATAAAAAGCTCCGATTTTGATCATGAATTGTTTATCCTTATATCGCATAGTACGAAATATATTTTGTAACATTATTCAATATCTGTTACGTAATTACAAATATTAGATTTTTTCACAACAATTTAATCAAATTTCATATTTTATCATTAGCATTTAATATTTGCACTACCTTAAGGTTTTCTAAGCATATTCACTTATGAATAGGAATTTCTTATTTCTCATCAATTTGCAATACACAAACGTTCTATAAGTTGAGCTATTCTCTTACATAACAATTCAATCATGAGAATTATAAAGCTTATGTTGGGATAATGATTTTTTTAATATCACTTAAAATTTTTTTTTCTTAATGATCAAGACATAATTAATTTCTTACCGCTGCAAAGCGCGGGCCAAAAAACTAGTGTATAATTAAGTGCGTATCACACAACTACGGAAAATACAAATCCAGCAACTGAAATAACTCTCGAGATGGACGTCGTGGTGGTCCTTGCTGCAACGCCCTCCACAACTTACGAACCTTGTTAATACAAGTATACAACCCATATAGTAATTAGCATAAATGGTCACAAACCTTTGCACTTAGTACAAAACAGTCACAAATCTTTAATTTGTAACCATTTGATAACAAAACTTTTTTACTTAGAACAAAACGGTCACAAATTAAACAGTGTGACCATTTCATACCAGTTCAAACTTTTGTTACCGTGTCGTTGCAAATTAGACTTTTGGTGACCGTTTTTGTACAAATTAAGTTCAAAAGTTTGAACGCTCAATCACCGTTACAATTCACTCTAGTTGTATGGTGGTTTTGTTAATGTATATGAATGATATTATGTTGTTTAGGATGACAATGAGAGAATTCAATGGCTCACAAACGGGTTCCAGACTGCTTTTTAGTTGAAAAAACTGTCTACTTTCTTACTTTCTTGGTATCGAAATTGAAAGGTCAACTGAGGGCATTCTTATTCGGCAAAGCAAAGATGTCAATGAACACATGACCTGACATCTTATATGTCGTTCAAGTGGTTAGTGTCATATACTTAACGAACAAACTACCCGACCTCAAAACATGACAAACATTTAATTTGTAACGATTCGGTAACAAACCTTTGCACTTAAAACAAAACGGTCATAAATTAAATAGCGGTGACCAATTTATACAATTTCAAAGTTTTGTTACCGTATTGTTACAAATTAAAGGTTTGTGACCATTTTGTACTAAGTGCAAAGGTTTGTTACCATTTATGCTAATTACCCCTTCCTTCTTTGCTACCAACGTTTCCTTAGTAGCCTCCGAAAACAAGTGAGTGAGCTGTCGAGAACTTCATCAAGAGCCATCTACATAAAAGTAAAAAATAAACAAGTGTAAATGTTAGCAATCTTCAGTTCATTTTATGATAAAACTAAAACAAATTTCAAAAAATCAAGAGCACGTATTGATCAAACTAACCCCGTGGCACATATGTTCTTGGAGTGCCCGGTGGCTCGTGCATTGTGGGATCATTCTGGGTTAGCCCACATGGGTGAAGGTTTGCCTCGCCATACGTTCCCGCTCTTTCTGAGGAAATTGCTGGCTGTGGTGCATAACCCTGCTCTGGTGATGTCTATAGTGGCTGTTCTGTGGCGGATTTGGCGCTCTCAGAATTGGGTGGTCTTTGAAGGCAAACAGTTCGGGATCCCTGCCTTGATGCGGCAATTCCACCAACAAGTGCAGGAGTGGCTTAGCTTACCCCGGGACCAGACTGTTCAGATTGTTTCCCCCCTGGCCCCTACCATAATGTCTGATGGAGCTGAAACGGCAATTTGTATGTGTGATGGGGCTGTGCGGATGGGATCTCATGCGACAGGGGGGATGGTTATCCTTAATTCTGATAGAGCGGTCATCCTGACGAAGGGGGTTCATTTCCCGTTCCTTAGTGATCCAATGATGGTTGAAGCTCTGGTGCTCCGGGAGGCGATTGGCTGGTGTTTGGCTAATGGATTCACTATCATGAGGTTTGAAGGTGATGCCCAGGTGATAATTGAGAAGATTCTCCGGAAGGATATTCGGGATAATCATATAGGGGTGATTCTGGAGGAGAGAGTCATTTCATTTGCTTCAAACTTAGGGTTCTTTGTACGATTTGTAGGTCGACGTAACAATAGGGTAGCTCATTTGGTAGCTAGACAGGCCATGTCCTTGTTCCCGACTCCATGTCGTTCATTTGATTTCCAGGCCTGGCTGAATTCCAGGATGTAATGATCTATTTGTTTCAATCTAATGATTATCTTTTGTCAAAAAAGAAAAAAACTATTGATCAAACTAACCACCCACAAGTAGGGACCGGTTAGCGTGACTACCCCTCTAAAAGGGTCTGATTTTCGACACCCATCTTTACCGTCCATTCTCATTTATGTTAATATAATGGTAGAAATTTAACAATTAGTAATTTATAATTAATGATCCCAACATACATTGGAAAGGGAAAGAAGCAGTTCCCAAACATAATTTACAATTCATTCCCCCTTCCCCTTTTTACGTCACCGTTTCATCTCCTTCTCTCTCTCTGTTCAGAAACCATAAACCCTCCCGCACCATCTCTACCAGAACCATCCCCGACCGTAACCCTTCTCTGTCGTCGCATCTAATCATTATCCCCCACCGTAACCCATCCTCTCATTAGCAACAACGGTTGGCCCATCCCTCCCGTCGGTCATCCTCCGTCTTCCGTCCCAAACACTCAACTTCGAACCTGGTTTGTCTTGTTTTTTTTTTTGCTGCGCTTGATTGTTTCTCGTCGACAACCGTCTATCTGCGGAAGAGCTTCGATAATTCAATAGTGGCGGCGCCAGGATTTTTCTAAGACGAAACAATCTCCTTGAACGACCACAATTCATATATTTATTGGTCTCCTTCAGTATAGTATATCACGACAGTTGTAGTTTTGTAAAAAATTCTTTCTTCGTAAGTCGAATTTGATTCAGCCACATAATGTATCTATCACGGCAGTGGTTGCACTACAACAAATTCGGCCTATTATGACGAGGAAATTTTGTCATATTAGATACTCATTTTGTCATATTAGATATAATATGACAAAAGGTGTTGTCACAAAGGTTTGTCATTTTATCGCTGTCAGGATAGGTCAAATGTGACAAAAGTTTAAAACAAGGTTGCCACATTCTCTTTCAGAATAACTGAGGTTCTGGGTAATCTATTGTGACAAATCGAGATGTTATGACGATACATTTTGTCATTACTTTTGTCATAATTTACTTATTTTGACAGAATTGTTCGTCATATTATACCATTATATTTTGATATCACATAATTGTGAGGAACAATTGTTTGTCATAAATGCATGTGTGACGAACATATTTTGTCATAACTGTATATTAGGACGAACATATTGTGTCATAATTGCATACTGTGACCAATATAATTTATTCATCAATATATTGAATAACATATAGTTGAAAAAATCAATATTCTTGTAACATATAGAACAAAATTCCCAAAACCCAGAAAATACAATGTCATCTAGAAAAACCCCAAACTCAGGAAATAATTTATGCCACTGCCGTTGATGACAATAGACTCTTCTTCCTCACTTCCGCCGCGCCGACAACGCATCCTTCTCATGCCCACTGTTGGAGCCGTCGCCTACAACGAACAAGAAACAATAACAAACCAGAAAAGAAACACCAAATACAAACCCAAAAAATGCAAATTTCATCTTCTTCCAATCTCTTCTTCCTCACTTCCACGACCACCGAGAACCCATCCCCTCACCCATCTCCAGAAGCCAAAAAACCTATCTTCTTCCAATCCCAAAACCCCATCTCTAGAACCTGCCCTCTCGCTGAAAACTAAACACCCAAATAAGAAAACAGAACAAAACGAAATCAAAATCAAATCTCCCAAAATTAAACTTCATATTGAAAATAAAAAATACAACCCACAAAACATACCTTCCATTCTTTTTGATTTCCCCAGCAAAAGAGAAGAAAGTGAGAAGAGGGAATCGAAATTAGACAAATCCAACCACCCCCAATGGATCTGCCTATCATGCAAGCACCCCCCGATCAGGATCTACCCTCTGCATCTCGATCTATTCGAGCCTTTGAAGTTGTGAGGGAGCATGTTTCTGGGTTTACAGGCAGAGGAAGATGGGGTTAAAGTGGTGGTTGATGTCGACATGTGGAGAGAAAAAGGCGACAAGCGATGGTTGGCGACCGGAAGGAGGATTCCATGGTTGGAAGATGGAGGAGACCAGAAGTGTCTCTCGGTGTAGTGGGAGGAAGGTCGAGCGACGAATCTGGGAGCTCGGACGCGTGACCGGAGAAGACGATGTCCTTTGGTGTGTGAAGGACGGACGATTGTGGAGGAAGAGAACGGCGGTGGTGGTTCTGAAAGGGTGAGGCAGAGGGTGATAGTGTGAGACGAGAGGAGAGAATCACGGCTGCTAGAGTTTATTTGATTTTATTATTATTTGTTTCTTCAACCCAACACAAGATATAAATAAATGAAATAAATGAGGAAGGCAGGGAGGGAAATTTCGGTGGGACTTGGGAGGGAACTTTGGGCGGGCTTAATAAAATTTGACTGGGACTTAGGAGGGAACTTTGGGTGGGTGTAATAAAATTTGAGAGTCAAAAAGTTAAAAACTAACTTTTTATTTTGAGGAATAATATGGCAAAAGCTACTCTGACGATATACATTCCGGTTTCGGGTAAAACCAAAAAAGGCCGTACCGAATAGCCACTCCTGCTGGAGGGATGATCTGTGTGTACAGCCAACCTGTCCTCCTTCAACTTCACTGTTCCTTGGCTAAGTAAGGAATTTATTCCTAATACATCAAGTCATTTAAATTTTACGGCTAGAAATTGGTTTACATGACCACACAACTAGGTTCTCCACTGGGGAAGGAGAGTATAAATTCCGTCTCCCCAAATTGAGAAAAAGAAACATAACTAATTTCTGCAACAGAAGAAGCAGCTGGGTGAGAAGAGCTATAAGATATGGTTCATATTTGCAGGAATGTTGCAGTACTGTAGCATGTGGCATGTCATTTGCCAACCCTAGAGAGCCATTTGCTTCAGTCATAATCTAATTTGCAAATATCCAAATTCATTGTCTATATTCCCATGTTCTTACCCGAATTTAATTTCATGGATACAGGTTAAGATAAGAGAATTTCAAAAGCGGAACATGATGCTGTAGCAGCAACACAATGCTTAAACGGCAACAAGAATAAAAGTCCCTATTAACTATAAATACACCACTGCAAGTTCTATAAGTACAGTTTTGTTGTTTTGCATTTCCTTCAGGCTTTAGGTGTGTAGAAGGTGAAGAGCAAAAAATAAGTAGAAGCAAGAGGTAGTGAGGAAAGCATTAATCGGGCAACGATGAAGGCTGGCAGTGGTGGTGGGTTTGGAGAAGTTTGCAGAAAGTTCAAGCCACACCTGTTGATGATTCTGACACAGATTTTATATACTTTCCTTTATTTCATCACTGAGGCTTCCTTCAACCATGGCATGAATCCGAATGTCTATGTAACGTACCGTCACGTCGTGGCTGCTGTGGTCATGTTCCCCTTTGCATATTTCCTTGAAAGGTACGGACTAGTTGGTGATGGAAACCTATAGTTCGTCTTTGTGTTTTCTCTGTACATATTCTGATGATCAGTTGGGTGTCCTGCAGAAAGCAAAGGCCTAAACTGACTCTAGCCCTCTTCCTGGAGATCTTCCTTCTGTCTCTAGTCGGGTAAGGCCTCGCCAAAATGAAAAATATGCATCAGAGAAGACAGGATTATAACCTCAATATAAATTGACATTGCGCATCTCTTTGTTTATGTTTGATTGCAGGGTGGGTTTTGCCTTGAACATGTACTTTCTGAGCCTGAAATACACATCTCCAACTTTCGTTGCTTCAATGGTGAATACTGTAGCTTCTATCACATTTGTTGCTGCAGTTGTGCTAAGGTCAGCTTTCCTCTTCTCCATAACAGCTGAGGCTTATACTTATTATAATGTAATTTTCAATCAGTTCAAAGTTTTCAACTTCCCTTTCCTCTCTGTCAGGTTGGAGGCACTTGATATTCGAAATCCTCGAGGAATAGCCAAAGTTGCAGGGACCTTGGTTTCTTTGTCCGGTGTAATGACCATGACACTGTACAGAGGTCCCATAATCGAACAGCTGTGGAATCCTCTGGTTCAGATACAAGGGAAGGCGAGCAACAATCACGAAAGCTGGGTCAAGGGTTCAGTTCTCACTGTGGCGAGCTGCATTTTATGGTCGTTTTGGTACATTATGCAGGTTTTCTAAACTAGCCTAGCTCAATCTGTGTTCTTTTTTTTTAGCAAAGCTGAGTGCATAATAAGAAACCAATACTGAATCCAAGCTGTTCCCTTTTACCAATTTGGCAAGTGCAGGCACTAACACTCAAGAGATATCCTGCTCAGCTGTCCCTCACAGCTTGGATGAGTGCATTGGGCGCTGCGCAGTCAGCAGTCTTCACAGCCATTATAGAACATAACAAGTCTGCTTGGGCGATTGGTTTCAATGTTGATCTATGGTCTACCATCTATGGTGTAAGCAGAGCTGACAAACACTAACAAGTGCGAAAAATTCCTGATTTCAGAACTTTTTAAGCAATTCTGATAGATGATCTTTGTCTGTTGTTGTTGTTGTTGCAGGGAGTGGTAGTGTCAGGATTGGTGGTATTCATTCAGCTGTGGTGCACAGAAGAGAAAGGGCCCGTCTTTGTTACCACCTTCAACCCTCTTTCAGCGATTCTGGTGGCGATTCTAGCTTACTTCATCATGGGGGAAGAGCTCCACCTGGGAAGGTAAATTTGGTCTTCACATGCATTATGTCTCATTTGTCTCCGGCTCTGTGTCGATTGTGTTCTGACAGTTCATTTGTGGCTGGTTTCAGCATAATAGGTGCCGTGGTTGTGATAGTTGGCTTATATTTGCTGCTTTGGGGGAAAGAAGGTGATCAAGAAGCTCGGACCAAAGCACAGAGTGTTTCAGGTAATGGTGAGCAGCACAAGGAAGCCAGTATACAGATAATTACTTCTGGGGAATCTTAGTTGTCGCGTGGGGATTCTTAATAACTCATCCTGTATTTAAAGAATGAGCTAGAAAATCTATATAGGGGTTTACTGACAAGTTCCAGAGCACAAGACTTCTGGGACAATCGGAAGTTTCTTAAATCTCTGAGTCCTGCGAGTTGTGCTTAAACTTTTTATGGTGTTCTCTCTTCTTTTACTATGAAGAGAGAAATAATGTGATAAAATTTTCTTTTTAGGGAAATAAGTTTATTTTTTGTTAGTACCACGAAGTCAACGTGTAATTTATTAAGTGCTATAAGAAGTTACTACATACATCAGATTGATCGAAAGACAATAGGAGAATGATGCTTATTCGACTATTTATTCATCAAGGCATGAAAATGTATTTGCTATAATCAATTCTTTTTAGGAAAGATAAAGCACAATTAGGGGTGGAAATCGGTACGGTATCGGTATCCCAATACCAAATATCGAAATTCCGAATACCGAATTACACCCTAAAATAAATCTCAATCTCAATCCCTCAATAATTATTTCGATATCCCAATCCCTAAATATTTCGGTATCCCTATTGGCAATTCGGTGTCCCAATCGGTATTATCGAATACGAAATTAATTACCTTTATAATTAATAATTAAATATATAAATTAGATTTTATTGTTTAATTTAGGGAAAAGACTAAGCAAAGAGTCTTGAATTTGCCTAGAGCTAGGATATGGATTAGGAGAATGGAGGATAGGTGACATCTCAGGTTCTTGTCATTGGTAATCTTTAATTTGAAGAATTGGAGGTTGAGAGACGACTAATAACAGTGTTTGATTTTTGGTGTTATGAAAATAACAAGAGATTAGATGAGAGACGAGAGTAACTTAAATTGTACAGTCAAATTTGAGTTGGATGGGAACTTCTAAGTCGTGAAATAGTGATGGAATGATCTATGTATAATTAAATTACACTCTTGGTGGTTGAGGGTCGTGTAGCAGTGAATGAGAAAGTCTAGCTGAGAGAATAAAATACACACTAGCTTATATTTCGTTATTGAACGGTATTTCGGTATATACTGATCTCAATCCCGTACCCTAATCCCAAATAACAATTGAAATTCAATCTCAATACCAATCCCAATCCCAATCCCAAAAAATAATATATATATTCGATAATACCAAATATATACAAATTCGATACGATATTCGATATATCCAAATACTGTTATCAAGCTAAGCACAATACATGAAATCAAATGAAAAGAAATAAATATCTTCATACAGGGACAGATAAAACAAATGGAAAGAAATGCACAAAGAAGTGGGGGAGCAAGAAAGAAGGAAGAAAGAGGAGGGAAGGAGCTTCGCAGTAGGATATAGCGGTGTACATGGGTGAGATGGTCCGGGTTTAGACATTTTAATTACCCGATCAATGCATTACGGTTTGAAAAATATTAAATCAAATCCACCCAAAAAAAATTTAAACCCTACAGTTTGTTTCTAATTGGGTTGGGTTGGGTTGCCGATATTTTTAAGTAAAAATCCAACCCAACACAAAATATGTAATTATTTTACACCATAAAAATATTTTATAACTAATTAAAACTTCAAACGAATAAACCGAGGTGAAAGGTATCAAAATTCACAAATGTTGTTTTTTTTTTTGTGAGATTTTTTTTTTTTGGTGAGACAAATGTTGTTTTAATTTCAATAAAATTTGATTTACCTCAAATAATGTCTAGTTTTTTCACGACATTTGTTGACATAGGCTAAAAAGGTTACAAATGATCGCATCCATAATATGTTATTCTATTAAAATTGGACACAAGAAAAAGAATTACGTGAATCATAGCTATATTAAACTAGCACAGGGCCCCGACCCGTTGGCCGGGAGAATCTAGTCTGAGAATGTAGGTTGAGAATGTGAATTTTAATAATGGATGTGATAAATGCTCGGAAATGTGTGTTTTGTATTTAGATATGCAAATGGTTGGATTGTATATAATTCGCTTACAATATAATAAAAAGATGAAAAGTACGATGTAAGAAATAACTTTAATTTTTTCAGTGGAAATAAAGGAATGAATATAAGTAATTGTTTTTCATCAATGCAGTAGACCATATAGTTGAATATTAGACTTGCTTCCTATAATACATACATAATCAACTTTAAGGATGAAATAAAATGATTGGTCTCTGATAGAGTTCAATATTTTTTCATAGTGCTTATCCCAGTAGGAATTATCCTTCTTGATCACAACGTGGGCAATGGATCTAACGTTGCATGATTTGAAATATATCGACATGTCGCAAAGTTGTCATTGATAGTGAGGTTAACAATGTATTGAGTACGGGTGCATTCCCAAGTGACTCTTGTATCATATATATGACCACCAACAATGTAGTAATTTCCCTATAATAAAATATTTTGTAATTAAAATGAAATAAAATCAAATGATGATGAAGTATAAATATAAAATTATATTGAAGAGAGGTTGATACAAAAAATGTAGAATTGCAAATCTCTTACTATGGCTAAAAGAGATAATCGAAATGAAGTGATGTCAGCAATTGAACAATTGTTTGCACGTTGTTTAGCAACTTCATAGGAGTCCTCTTTAATGATGGTTTTCATTTTCCATAGTCTACAATACACAATGATATATAGCGATGTTATCTAGTTGTATTCATGAGCATGTATGTATATATATTATTTGCATAAGAACAATTACTTACGGGGTGAGCAAAGGATGCAACAAAGGAGCATTCAAATTAAAAAATAATTTTGATGTTAGGGATGTGGCTACGAAATACTTCCCTGGTAATGATAAAACAACTTAGTGATTGGAATACGGTCTTGGAAGTACGAAATGTAATTGTAATTGTGCCAAAGTGAACGAATCCTTAGAAATGACATCTTGTTTGTTCATATCACCATTGATACATATTTGGTGAAAGACTGAACTGGACCAAACACATATAAAATTCAAGTAACAATGAAATGATAATCAAAGTGAAAGAACTGACTTTAATTGTTTCATACACATATTGCCTAATGAATGTACTAACTAAGTGATTTGAATATTCTAATAATGTTGAATATTCTTGGTGTGTTCTGTGAATAAACATAGATATATGTACTGTGTTGTATGGATACAATCAACCAAAAAGATTAATATATCATGATTATACATGTAAAATATTTCTGTATTAATCTTATTAGATTCAAAAACATTTCACATAAACGTTTATAATTAGATGAAAAAAGATTTTATATTAAGTAGGACTTTATTCTGCCAATATTATATAATATAAATATATATTACAAAGGCCTTCTCTTTACACGTGGAGAAGACATAACATGTGTCAACATGCATGAGCATGAGAGTACTCCATGACTTCCTTCTCCTTCCCCCCTCTCTCTCTCCATTTTTATTTTTTAGTATTTGTTACTTTTTTTTATTTTTGCTTCCTTCTAACTATCTCCGCCGGCGCTGAAAATTCTAAACAAAGGAGCCTCCTCTTCTGAATACCCAATTCCATCGGCCGCAACACAGATTGGTGAGATCTCATTCGATTACCCTCTTCCAATTAACCACCACCACCCGCAGGGGTGTTCAAACGGATTGGTTACTGTGGTACCCATATTAACCAGTAGCATTCGGTTAATTTGGTTTGGTTTGGTTAAACAATTTAGCTAATTTGGTTTAGGTGGTTTGGTTTCAACACTGCTAACCAATAAAACCAATTAACCAATTAATGATATACCTAATATACAAAATTATCTATACTTACATGCAACCAACCAAACCAAACTTTCGTGATTCCCTATTTTATTTCCATGTGCACAACAAACCAAAACATTATGGATCAAAAATTAAATGGGTCTGCCTATATTTACTAATCCAAAACATTTTGGACAACTTCTAGACTTTAGGATTACGTACAATACCATGACAATCACCTCAAACTATGTATAGTTTAAGTGTTTTGTAGGAGAGTTTTAACTTCCTGATTAGGGGTATTGGTAGGGCTGGCAACCGGTCGGTTTCGGTTTAACCGAAAACCGAATTCTCGGTTTTCGGTTAAACCGAGACCTGACCAGAAGCTGCCGTCCACCGACCGACCCCAGAGCCCCGGTTAGCCGCAAACCGACCGGGCGGTTTTCGGTTCAGGCGCGGTTTAACCGGGGCAACCGACAGATTGATGGGCAGTTCGGTTCAATGGCCTAACCGACCGACAACCGCCCAAAACCGACCTCTTCTACCAAGAGATTAAAAAATAAAATAAAAAATTTGAAAGAAATACAGGAAAAAAAATCAAAGCCACACATTCTTTATCTTCTTCCTCTTCTCTCCTCTCTCTCCTCTCCTCTCTCTTTTACGCAGAAAGAAACTTCTTCTTCTTCTTCTCTCCTCTCTCTTTTACGCGGATTTGACGACCTTTGGAGGGCCTCGCGGCGGATGGCGGCGGTGCGCTTGCAGTTTAGGGATTGGGGGGAGGCGGCGGCGCGCTTGCAGTTTAGGGATTGGGGGGAGGCGGCGGCGAATCCGCCTTCAACAGCGACGTCGTCGTCGGGGCGGAGGAGGAAGGACTGGACGGGGAGGGAGGGGGAGGGCGTCGGAGGCTCTGCGCTGACTGCCGTCTTCTTGGCGGTGGTGGGCGGGGCGACGAGGTGGAGGTGGAGGGCTGGAGCGGCGATGGATTTGGGAGGACTGGAGGAGGAGGGAGTCGATGGTAGAGAGCTGGTCGGGGAAGGCGAGAAGGGTGGAGGCTGCAAGTGCCTGCGACTAATTTTGGAATTGGGAATTTGGGAGGAAGCTGCGAGGTTGGAGGCCGACCTGATGGCTGCTAGGGTTCGAGTGGGGCGGCGTCGTTTAAGGGGAAAGGAAGGGGTCGGTTAGCCGGTTAACCGCCGGTTTCCGACCCCGGTTAGTCGGCTAACCGGACCCCTGATTTCCTCTACCGCCAACCGACCGCGCTTTTCATTTTCGGTTTTTCGGTTAGCCGAAAACCGGTCGGTTCGGTTGAAACCGTCCGGTTAACTGCTAACCGGAAAACCGTCTGCCAGCCCTAGGTATTGGTATGTATTTATGCTTAGGGGTTTGTTGTAAGCTACCTATATTAGGTGCAAAGATGATGAATGAGGTATTAACTCGAATGATGATTATAATTATGGATTGTTAGTCTTATTATTATTGCTTATATAAAATGATAGTTTGTGTTTGTTTTCATGTAATGTTATTTGGTTATAATTATGGATTGTTAGTCTTATTATTATTGCTTATATAAAATGATAGTTTGTGTTTGTTTTCATGTTATGTTATTTGGTTAATCCGATTATCCGATTAACCAAACCAATTAAACTTTGGTTTGGTTAATTTGGTTTTCGTGTTAATTTGGACGGTTTGGTTAAGACATTTTATTCCATGGTTAATGAAATTTAGACTTAATTGGTTTGGTTATCGCCACGGTAACCATTTGAACACCCTTACCCCATCACATTGATTGCAAATCAGAGAGACCAATTCCAATTACCCCCATCTCATTGATCGTAAATTAGAGAGACCAATCTCATAATCTTTGACGTGCTTTCCATCTATTCTATACAACGATGGTTTGAGTAGGTAAAATTGCAATTTGCATGGACAACAATGAACAGGTGTATGCAAAAGGGAGAACAACAGATGCAAAAAGCAATTGAGAGATTCAAAAGAAGTTGGTGGACAGGGATTGGAAAAGGGTGAATACATGAACGCGATAGGGGAAGAGTAATAGGTGTTGTCGAAGTGGTGAACCGACCCCCAGTCTCGCCAGCCATCCATCTTGCCTAGCCGCCATTGGATCATCGTAGATTGCTGCCGCCAGCCAGAGGAGAAAAAGGACCCTGAAGGAACTCTACAGTGAGAGCATGTTGTAGCCTAGGCCTGCTGCCGTGTTGGCCCATTTCAGGCCCAATTTAGTGAATCCCTTACCCGTTGGCCGTTGCTCTCCAATGGAATCAACCCTCAAATTAACATACACGAAACGCAGCACTTCATTAATGTGGGGATGAAAAGACAGAAATAGCCTTCCGTGAAGCTCTCAGGAGGCTGCTTTTTTGAATCCCTGCAATTTGGAGCCATGAATATGCTCCATAAATTTTATAGATTTATGTCTAAACTTTAAGCCGACATATCTTAATTTTCTCATAAGTATGGCTATATACGACATAAATATTTTTTTGGATAAGAACTCATACCAATAATTAGAATACATGTTGGGTCGGGTTCTCTGGGTTGTGTAATCTAAAATCCAAACCCAACCTATAAGAGGCTGGTTGTACAACAGAAAACTCTCATCCAACCCAAAACCTTCATTTTAACGATAAACACGGATGAATTTAGTCGGGTTGGACAGGTGAATCGGTTTGTGTGTGTTTTTGTTCTAATAAGATGTAGTGGTGGGCATCTCGTTCGAAAATCCTGGCGCAAACCAGTGCGAACCAAACTAAACAAAATTTACGACCTTCATGATTTGAAAATTGGATGCTGAATCATATCTAATTGGTAATCGGTTCGGAACAAATCGAACCGAACTCCGAACACTGGGCCCGATCAACCAAACTGGCTAGTCATCCCTCTCAAATCCAAAGTTCAAGCCCCTGGCCCAATCCAATTCCACGGCCCATAATGCAAAGTTCAAGCCCCCTGGCTAGTCATCCCTCTCAAATCCAAAGTTCAGGTTACAATTATTGTCTTTGAGGGGAGATATTATGTTTGTTTAATGTTCTCTCAATTAAAGCCATTGATCTTAATTATGAGAGAGGGTGGAGAGAGAAATTCTGAGAGGGCGAGGCAGCTGGGGAGTCGCGGGTTTCACGGCGTTCCTTTTTCTTGCAGGTCTGGAGCTCCCGGAGCAGAGGACATCGGCGGCAATGGCGGTAAGTGTCAGCAGAGGACGAGGTTTGGTAGGAAACTAGTCACAATCTATCGACAAGCTTCAGGCAATCTGGTGTGGTACAGACTGCAGGTGGAGGATGGTTTAAGGCGATGGTTCTTTCTGTTAAATGAGGATCACATCGTATGGCTTCAAGGTGTTCTTCAAACGGCCGCCATGAGAAAGTGGGTTTTCCCTGAACTCAGCGTCAAGAGGTTCCAGGGCAGAGTCATTCATGTCGGAAAGCTCAAGATGCGGCAAGGAGATTTTCTTCAAATCTTCGAGCAAGTGCGGTCTGGAAGAGTTTTTAAGGTCTTGATTCCTTCCTCTGGTCCTGTAGAAGGATGGACAGGTCTGATCAGGTTGCTACAATCCTTCTACAAACGCGAGCTTCAATTTAGGTTGTGCCCGACCCGTTTTCTCGCGTCTCTTCCACTCCCTCCGCCTCCACCTCCATTGACATCATCCACAAGATCATTTGCAGAAGTTGTAAGGGGCGGAGGTCTATATGGTGGGGGAAAGAGTAGTATCAAGAGTTACGGCAAGAACAGATTCATTGATGTGGAAGAAGATGGAATCTCTGAGAGAGAGGAGCTTCTGGGAAGAAGCCTGATAATTAGCTTCTCTTCTCCAGGAACGTCAGTTTTCAAAAGCAGCACAGTTCCAGAATTCAGAGTGTGGGCTTCGAGATACTGGGCAGTTGATGACAATGTCGATTTCCTGGACCTAGCTGACGAAAACTGGTTGTTAGTATGTCCTTCGGTGTCGGAAGCCATCAGAATTAAAAACCTGAACTACTTGAGCTTCAAAGAGTTCTCGATTTTCATCTATCCTTGGTCAGAGCGGACTTCAGCCCCTGTTTCCGACGGCTTTGGATCCTAGTATTCGGCATTCCGATTTCTATCAAAAGTGTTAATCTGATATCGACCATTGGTAATTTTTGTGGGTCCTTCATCGAAGTCGACTGGAATTCTTGGAGTCTTGATTTCGTCCGAATTCGTATCAAGAGAACTGGACGGATCCAGGGATCGATTCCTCTTCATGTCGGGACCCATCGTTTTACGGCGAGAGTGGTTGTTTTGCCGGCGGGGCAGATCGACGATCAGCACTGGAAGGGCAAGGAATTTCAATTTGAGAAGGCGAAGAGTCACGCCTCGGCTAAATCAGTTCGATCCTCCCTATGCTTCGACGTACAATCTGTGGCGGCGAGAGAAAACCCTGGCGCGGCTCTCCGCGTCATTTCGAGACCCAGGACAGCCATGCCCAACCGGTCCCAGATTTGGATTAGAAAGGCTGGCCCACTTTGGTATGGGCCTCATCCTCCCACCCTTTTGGACTCAATCGTGGACAATGAGGGTTACACCGATCTTGTGGCCCATCAACAACCTCCTCACCTTGATTTGCAGCCTGTCAAGCCCATTACCTTCCCAGACTTGGCTGCTTTCTTATCCAATTTCGTTCCTTGCCCAGAAGCCCCCATTCCGTTCCTTTTCTCCTTTGACCTGAATCATGCTCCCTTTCTTAGGATCAGCATTTCCCTCCCCAACTTTCATGGTATCAATTCCCACATCCTCATTTCTCCCATCCACGCACCGCTTCCCCTAACCCTTCCCTCCTCCCATTCCGAAACCAATGCATCCTCTTTCAAACTTCCTTCCACCTCCCCTCCTTCCATCCAGTTAAATTGCAGTCCCTTCTCTCAAAGTCCCGTTGAGTCCCCCTGGCCCTCCTCGCCATCGTCCCTGTCTTTCGTTCCGGAAACTCCTGCAGCTTTACAATTTTCTTCTGATCTCGACCTTCCCTCCCCATCCTGCACCCGTGATAATGATCGGCTGTCCTGGGACTCTGATGTTTTTCCCTTTGACTCAGACACATTGGTTGCAAGCTCCTTGGCTATGAGTAATCTGTTCGAAATAGAGCACGAAGATGGTCAGCGTCATGTGGAAGAAATAGTTACTGAAGTGGCTATTGCAATGCATAAGAGGAAAATCAAGAATGGGCGATCAAAATTAGAGATGGAAAGGCGATGTTTAGGTCCCATTTCCCCTCAACCATAAGGGCCTAGAAGATGTAAGAAGATTTCGGGTGGGGCTTCTCTATTTACTCCTGATCAATGAACACAGCAGTCTTTATCTGGAATGTTAGGGGTGTGTGTGATCCGGAGAAAAGAGGTCGGGTTAAACAGCTTATTCGTAGACGAAAACCTCAGATAATTGCCCTTGTGGAAACAAAGTGGCCCTCTTGTTCTGACTCCCTTGTGACCAGTGTGTGTGGCAGTAGAGATATGGGGTGGGTTGCAAAAGATTCTGCGGTAGCTCAGGAGGTATCATGATTTGTTGGGACAAAAGCAGGTTTCAGAGCTTATCTAGTTTCACTGGATCTTTCTTTTTGGCGGTTGAGTTCCTGGACTGTCTTACTTCGGTAAATTGGCGTCTAATCACTGTCTATGGTCCGCAGGCGAGAGTGGACAAGTTAGCTTTTCTGAATGATTTGAACTCTTACTGTCATCAGTTTCATCAGTCTCCTCTCTGTATCGATGGAGATTTCAATCTGGTTAGATCTCACGATGACTACATAGGGGGGAGAAGAAATACAGATCTTATGCGTGGCTTCAACGAATTCATTGACGATAATGAATTGCTCGATCTCCCCATCAGTGGCTGTCGCTTTACTTGGAGCCTCGGAGATAGCAGTAATTCTCAATCCCGCATCGATAGAGTGCTGATTTCCCCTGAATTCGAAGCTCTTTTCAGTGATTGCAGGCTGGTTGGGCTTGAAAAGGTCGAATCTGATCATTCTCCGCTTTTCTTTCAGTGGGGTGGTAACAGAAGAATTAAGCGCCCGTGGAGGTTTGAGAACATGTGGCTTGAAGACGGCCGATTTTACTCAAGTCTAGATGTTTGGTATTCGAATCCTATACAAGGAAATGGTGCTGTGTTCAGAATAATTATGAGGTTGAAAGACCTGAAACAGAAGATCAAACAATGGAATAAGGAGGTCTTCAGAAACATTCACGTCAGAGTTGACAATCTGATGAAGGAGATCTCCGAATTATGCCTAACAAAAGAAACTAGGGCCTTAACAGTCACGGAAGTTGCTGCTCTTACCGAAAAGAAGATGGATTTGGGTAAAGCATTGTATTTGCATGAAATTTGCTGGAGACAAAAATCCAGGGAGGTTTGGCTTAAGTTTGGGGATCAAAACACTAACTTCTTCCACATGATGGCAAATTTCAGAAAGAAAGTGAATTTCATATGGAGAATCAAAATCAACGAGACCATGGTCGAGGATCATGAAGCTATTGCTACCAGTGTTTCAGACTACTACCAAAATCTTTTCCTGGAAAGTGTTCAGAATCGTCCATTTCCGCGCTCCTATGGTTCTAAAGTGCTGAGCTATTCTGAATCAACATCTCTTGAAGTGCCCTTCTCTGAAAAGGAAATCTGGGAGTGCCTTGCTAATAGTGACGGTACTAAGGCTCCGGGGCCCGATGGGTTTACTCTCGATTTCTTTAAGAAATGTTGGAGCACGGTCAAAGAGGATATTTTGGGTGCTTTCAAGGAATTCCATGAGACCGGATCTCTTCCTATTTGTGCTACTCATTCTTTCATTTGCCTTGTGCCTAAGAGAGATGCTACTGAGGACTTAAAGGATCTCCGCCCCATTGGTCTGATGGGAAGTGTGAACAAACTCATTTGCAAGGTTTTGTCGAAGCGTTTGGGGCGAGTTCTACCATCTTTAGTTTCTGATTTTCAGCAGTCCTCTATCCAAGGAAAGCAGATTGCGGAAGCGGGCCTCCTCGCCAATGAGTTGGTGGAGAGTAGAAGAAAGAGCCGGAAACCAGGTTTAATGCTTAAGCTCGACATTGAAAAGGCTTTTGATAACGTCAACTGGAGCTATCTGTTTAAGGTCCTCTCGCGATTGAGCTTTGGAGAAAAATTGAAGAGGTGGATTCGCAGTGCTGTTTGTTCTCCTACCCTCTCGGTTTTGGTTAATGGTGAGTCCAAAGGCTTTTTCCCGGCTCAGAAAGGGCTGAGGCAAGGGGATCCTCTATCCCCAGGCCTCTTTGTTCTTGTCATGGATATTTTATCTTACATGATAACCAGACTGCAGACTGAAAGGAAGATCGCTGGTTTCTGCATGGATGAAGATGGGATGAGAGGGGAAGTTACTCACCTCCTATTCGCTGATGACACCCTCATTTTCTGTGACGCTTCCTATGAGCAGGTTATTCACATCTCAGCCACTCTCGCTTGCTTTCAGGCTGTAACAGGATTGAAAATTAATTTGGATAAAACGGTTCTCTATACTGTGGGGGATGTTCCAGAACCGGAGTTTTTTGCCGACATTCTTGGGTGTAAATGGAGCTCTAGTCCTCCTAAATACCTCGGGTACCCACTTGGAGCGAAGCTGAACAACAGAGAATTCTGGGACTCGATTGTGAATAACTATCAGAAGAGACTTCAAAGATGGAGCAACATGTATCTCTCTTTAGGAGGACGACTGACTCTGTTAAAATCTGTTCTTACTAGCCTCACCACGTATTACTTTTCTCTGTTCAAAGCTCCTAAAGGAGTGATATCCGATTTGGAGAAGTTACAAAGAGACTTTCTGTGGAGTGGTATCGGGGATAAAAAGAAAACTCCTCTAGTGGGGTGGAAGTTGTGTAAATCGCAGAAAGAGAAGGGAGGACTGGGAATTGTGGATTTAGCCTCTTTCAACAGTGCTATGCTCTGTAAATGGATCTGGAAATATGCTGTCAGTAGAGAAGCATGGTGGAGATCCCTCAATGATATTAAATACTCGAGCGGGCATTCACAATGGCACACAGGATGCAGAAGTGGGGGTCGAGCTACTTCTGTTTGGGTTAATATTATGAGGGAAAGCGATCTCTTTTGGAGTTTCACCCTTATTGATCCAGGAAACGGTTCTGAAGTATCCTTTTGGTTGGACCGGTGGATTCCAAACCTCACTCTTGCTGATGCTTTTCCAAGAATTGCCGCTGTTGCCTCTAACCCGGAAGCCAAGATCAGCGACGTCGTGGAACTCTCAGGTGAGAATCTCAATATCAATCTTGACATTAATATAGTGCTGAGAGGAGGGGCTGAGCGAGAGAGGTTAAACTTGCTGTTCATTCTTAATTCTTATGACTTTAAATTCAGAATTAACAGCCCTTGCAGAGTTGTTTGCCAGCCTAACCCGGAAACGGGCTTTACAGTTAAATCGATGTACAGAACTATCATTGAGGAAAGGTTGCTGGGGTGCTGAATTTCCCCTTCAAATCGGTCTGGAGAAAGGTGGTTCCGGAGAAGATATGTTTGTTCGTTTGGATTGCTACGCTTCAAAGAACCTTAACCCTTGATACTTTGAAGAAACGGGACGTGCAGCTGGCTAATAGATGTGAGCTATGCTGCAACGAAGAGGAATCAATTGATCACATTCTGACTAGATGTAACTTCACCAACCAGGTGTGGAAAGATTTTGAGAAGGGTTGCAGCTTTACTAATCCGGCGGTGGGCGATAATCTCGCAGCAACTATTGAGAAATGGCCTGCTTCTATTCCTAGCAGCCTTGAAGGATGGGTTAAATACTGTGCTTTTCATGGTGTTTCTTGGTTCATTTGGCTCGAACGAAACCAGAGACTTTTTCACAATGTTTCATCCAGTCCAGATCGGATTGCCACAAGATCAATCAATAATATCTCAAGGTGGATTACAGCCAAAGGAAAAGCAGATCGCGTCTCAGTCGCTGCCTGGCTTGAGTTGTTTCGCCACCGGATTCTCTAAGGAAGGCGTCTGTGCGCACCTCGCGGAGGGCTGGGTCTTCGTGTTTTCCCCGACCGCTTGCTTTTCTAGGTAGAGAGGCTTGCTACTGGGCATTCGTGCAGTTTCCCCTGTGATTTTCTGTTTCTTTTGTCCTTCCTTCTTCCTCCCCTTTCTTCTGCGTTTGTTTCTTTTGTTGGCACTCCTGGTGCATAGTTGTATCAGACTCTTCTCTTTTCAATACAATTTTCACCTTCACCAAAAAAAAAATCCAAAGTTCAACCAAACTAACCTAATTGCATTATGGATTGAACAAAAAAAAATCACACTTAGCTAACTGGCTAATTGCATTATGGTACGTCAACTAACCTAATTGTAACAATACAAGTTTATTGATGTATAATCAAGTACCTTCACTCTCACAAGTTATCAAACTCGTCCTATATATTTCTAAAACAAGTAATAAAGCATATTGGTTATACAGGAGATGTTTTGCCCAATTGAAGAGCTGTCAATTGTCATCGGGCATGTAATAGCATGTATACACAATTGACAAATCAGGTTGGGAACTTGGGATACGAGGAAACCCAGAAAATGGTTATCCACCGGGAGAAAAAATTGATTGCATGCACGGTGAGATGGATAGATGGACGCAATTCCATTTGGGTGTGTCAAGGTATCCACCTAATTTAGGTAAAAATATAATTAACGCTCTATGTATAGAAGAACGAACTCTACATTTCTGAATATAAAACAATAGTATTTTTTTCTCATTTTACTACAATTTATTCCTTGTGATTTTGTTCTTATAAAACTTATTTATAACACCATAGTTAAATTTTCACTTGCATCAATCTACACAATAAATAAACGGAGAATGAAAAAACTTCAACTCTCATTTCAAATTCCCTGCCTCGAAAGAGAAAATAGGAGGGGTAAATTCATCATAACAATCATTTATTATTTTCTTATTTACATGAAAAAATACATCAATAATGGGATTTGAACCATGGTCTTTCTGAACAAAGATAAGAAACACAATCATTTACACTACCCAAATTTATTAAAAGTTTTTAAACTAAAATATACCTGAAGTTTAAATTTGAAAAATCACAGGACTTTTCCACCACGGTTAGCTAACTCACTAACTCTCCCGTAAATATTTTTTTATTGGGTTTTATACTCTTCGATTTGATATTGTTGGGGGTATTGCCCAGCAATTAGGAGTTCGGGCCCCCCAAAGAGAAGAATTGGGGGGCAAGGCCCGAAAAGGGTTCCACTAGAAGCCCTTAGGCCCAGGCAAGGGGAAGGGCCCAAAGAACAAAACACTAAAAGCCAAAATGAGACCAGCTGTCAGGTGGTCCACTGCCTGCGGGCGCCTGTCGCGTGTCATGAGCCTGACAAGGCAGTTTGATGTCTCACAAAGGGGACACAGAGCATTAAATGGGGGCAGTGACGTGGAGGGGATCAACCTCGAGTTCAGTGAGTATAAATAGGGGCAGTTGATAGCATTTACACAGGTTGGACTCTCTCACCTAAAATTACTACTTGAGAACACTTCTCTCTCTAAGGAAACTAACTTGGGCGTCGGAGGATTAACGGGCCCAGGCGCCCTCCTCTTTGTGTGTGCAGGCAGGCGCCAGGCGTAGGGAGGTCCCGGCTATACCGGCGGGCACCGTGGCACAAACAATTGGCGCGCCAGGTAGGGGAATATAACCAGGAAACATGAGTGAGGAGATGGCAATGAGTGATGAAAGGGAAAGGGGGTAGGTCACAGAGGACCAGTCGGAACGATTAAGGGGGCTGGCGCCCGAGATGGAAGAAAGAGAGGAAAGCGGCGATATGTTTCGAGGGTCGGAAGGCGCCTCGATGACGAAGAGGGAACTGTTCAGAATCATCGAGGACCAAGACGGAGCAATCGAGGCGCTTCGAAGGGAGGTCGACGCACTAAAGAGGGGTGGAGCATGACGCCCAGTCCAACGAAGAAGAGAGAAAGGGTGGCGGAGACGGAAAGTGAGTCGGGATATCAGAGGCGCCACAGTTTGTGGCGCCCGCGAGGGTACGATGGGCCAGAAGCGGGAGGATGGAACGGAGGAATTTTGGGACGCCTGTCTCGTCACGGGCCCGTGAGACAGCCTTTGGCGCGTAACATACTAACGGAGACGGCGGGGACCAACATTCCCCCGCTCCCCACCTACTATGGGACCGCTGACCCAGAGGACCACCTCAACGGTTACTTCACCAAAATGCATCTTTACAACAGTACGGACGCCACCCTGTGCAAAGTGTTCCCGTCAACTTTCGCAGGCGTGGTCCTCGATTGGTATTATCAGATTGAAGAAGGGCGCATCGAGTGCTTTGAGCAGTTCGCGGAGATGTTTCTTGCGAAGTTTGCCAGCAGGAAACGTCGCACCCTGAGCATAGGCGCCCTATTCAAGATCAAGCAAAGAGACGGAGAGGCATTGAGGGAGTTTTATGAGAGGTGGTTATCCGTGGCCCTGGCAGTGAAGGATGCGCAGCCGTCAGTGTTGGGAGTGTGCCTGAACGAATGCACCACCAGCGAGGAGTTGTGCAGATCGCTGGCAAAGAGAGACGTGGTGTGCACTGAAGATCTGGATCACAGAGTGCAGAAGGTGATCATGCTCGAAGAAACCTTGGCGGCCAGGAGGGTCGACTGACGGAAGGCGAAAGGAGATGAGGCGGAGACGGCAAGGAGGCCGCACTTCAGTGCACATACTCCAACATGTCAAGGAGAAGGGGTATCATATCAGGTGGCCAGGACCCATGAGAGGGCATCCCAACGAACGGAACCTGGATCGATATTGTGACTTCCACCGAGAGGTGGGGCACCATACGACCGACTGTTATCAACTGAAGACCGAGTTGCAAGGCCTGGCTGACAGGGGGATGCTCAACGACTTCGTCAAGAAGCCCGAAGAAAGAGTGCACTGGGCCTGTGTGACCGGTGTAGAGAGAGCAAAAGAGGAGCTGCCACCTCCGCCATACGACCTCGACCAGGAGAACTCGCCCGAACGGGTGCGCCTGACTATAGAGGCTATCTCAGGGACGATGGACTTGAGGGAGAGAATAGAAGCAAATCGCCGCGTCAGGGCAGCATCGGCAGACGTGCAAGAGGCGAAAGACATCAGCTTCAATAGGGCGCCAGAGGAAGCGTGCATGCTTCCGTCCATGGACGCCCTGGAGATACAAGGAGTAGTTGCGGGGTGTCAAGTTAGGAGAATGCTTGTGTACACGGGAAGTTCGATGGATGTGTTATTCAAGGACACGGTGGCCCGCATGCAACTATCGCCAGAACTCATCAGGCCATCCGAGTCGATACTGGTCGGCTTTTCGGGGGCGCCCGCTAGGGTAACAGGGCGGGTGCGCCTGCCAGTTACCTTGGGAGATGGGGAGCAAAGGATGACGCGGGCCATCGATTTTGGAATAGTGGACTGCCCGTCGCCATACAACGCAATTCTGGGGAGACCTCTCCTGGCCATGTTCAACGGCGTAGCCTCCACTTGCCATCAAACGTTGAAATTCATTGCGCCACAAGGTGTAGGTGTAGCCCGGGGGCGTGGCGCCCCGCGTTACGCGAAAGAGACGGGACGGAAGCGGAGGTGTTCCGAGGCGATCAACGTTATGGAAACTGCAGCAGAAGAGGCGCCCCAGGCCGAGGCAGCCGACAAGGAACTTATGGTGGCGCTAGACGAGGAGCGCCCAGAGAGGCAAGTGAGAATATCGGCAGAGGCGCCCGATGAAATGAAAGAGCGCATCGTCGCCCTTCTGAGGGAGTTCGCGGAACTCTTCGCCTGGAGTGCCTTAGAGATGCCAGGCGTCACCCCCGAAACGGCCGTTCACCGACTGGCGGTCGAAGAGGGCAAGCGCCCCGTACAGCAGAAACGGAGAAACTTATCGGCGGAAAAGGAGGCGGCGCTCAGGATCGAGGTGGATAAGCTCATGGGCGCCAACTTGGTCGAAGAAACCTCCTATGTTACTTGGCTGTCGAACATGGTTTTCGTACAGAAACCGTCAGGGGATTGGAGAATGTGTGTAGATTACACAAGCCTCAACAGAGCGTGTCCAACAGACGCCTATCCAATGCCCCGAATAGACCAACTTGTGGATGCCACGGCATATCACGAGATGCTGAGCTTTGTGGACATGTTCTCGGGGTACCACCAGATCCCGATGGCGGAAGAGGACCGGCCTAAGACAGCCTTCATGACTCACTTCGGGAACTTTTGCTATCGGGTCATGGCGTTTGGTTTCAAAAATGCAGGCGCCACTTACCAGAGGATGGTCAACAATGTCTTCCGCCAGCAGATTGGTCGAAACGTGGAAGCCTACGTGGACGACTTGATTGTCAAAATTCGAAGGCGCGAAGACCACCTTGAGGACTTGCGGGAGACGTTCCAAGCCATGCGGGCGCACAGGCTCCGCCTCAACCCGCTTAAGTGCGTATTTGGCGCTGAGGCAGGCAAGTTCCTGGGATTCATGATCACTAAGCGGGGCATCGAGGCCAACCCGAAATAGGTGGACGCTGTCCTCCAACTGGCCCCACCAAAGGCACCCAAGGAAGTGCAAGGCCTGGCAGGAAGGTTAGCGGCCCTGGGACGCTTCATTCCCCGGTCTGCAGACAAGGCCGCCCCTTTCTTCCGGACACTCAAAAAGGCATTACGTTTCCAATGGACAGCAGAGTGCGATGCAGCGTTTGAAGAACTGAAACAACTCCTAGCCGCCCCAACAGTGATGACGGCGCCCAAGGCGGGGGGAAATATTGTACCTCTATATCGTTGTGTTGGAAGTTTCGGTAAGCGCGGTGGTTGTTTCAAGGGAAGCCCACTATGGAGAAGAAAGGTCGGTGTACTATGTCAGCCGCACCATGGTTGCTCATGAAAGGCGATATGCGCCCATAGAGAAGGCTGCTTTGGCAGTTGTGATGGCAGCGACCAAGCTAAGACCATATTTTCAGGCGCACACTATTGTGGTGCTCACCAATTTGCCGTTGAAATCTACTTTGGGATCAATGGATGTGGCCGGGCGCCTTGTCAAGTGGGCGGTTCAGTTGAGTGAGTTTGACATCAGATATGCGCCCCGACCGGCGATAAAAGCACAAGTCTTGGCCGATTTCATTGCTGAGGGAGTAGCAGAATCGGAGAAGGGCACGAATGACTGTTGGCAAGTACATGTGGATGGGGCTGCCAGTCGTACGGGCGCAGGAGCAGGCATTGTGATGATAAGTCCAGGCTGTGCGATGCATGAAGTCGCGTTGCGATTCGCAAAGCTGAAAACAAACAATGCCGCCGAGTATGAAGCGGTTATCGCCGGCATGAGTATGGTCAAGGAATTGGGCGCCCACAAGGTCCAGATCAGATCCGATTCGGCCCTTGTGGTCAATCAACTTAATGGCGTCTTTGAGGTCAAGGAGGAAGCACTGGAGGGGTACGTGCAGAGAGTGCGAGAGCTGGGGGCGTGGTTCGGAGAAATCTCCTTCATACACATCCCACGGGAAGAGAACGCCCATGCTGACGCCTTATCCAAGCTAGCGACGGCGGTAGACTTCGAGGAGGAACGAAAGGTCATAGTCACCTCTGAGGCGCCCCGCGAACATCTGGTCGCTGCCTTATCTAGCGAGGGCGCCGGTTCCGGATGGATGGCACCCATCGTTCTGTTCCTAACCCAAGGCGTGGTGCCTGACGATCAGAAGGAGGCCTGGCGCCTCCGCCGCAAGGCGGCCAGATGCTCCATAATCGAGGGACAACTGTACAAACGATCCCATACAGGGGCTTATTTAAGGTGCCTAAACAAGGAGGAAAGCAGGGGGCAATCAAGGAGGTACATGGTGGGACCTGTGGTATGCACGCTGGTGCTCGAAGTCTGGAAAAAACATTGCTGCGACAGGGGTTTTATTGGCCGACAATAAGGCGAGATGCAAGGGCACACGTGGGCACCTGTCACCAGTGCCAAATCCATGCAAATGACATCCACATTCCGGCGGCGCCCATGCAAGGCAACGTAGGAGCCTGGCCATTTGCCCAGTGGGGCATGGACCTTTTGGGCCCTTTTCCCAAGGCGCCAGGTCAAATGAATTACTTGATAGTGGCGGTCGACTACTTCTCAAAATGGATAGAGGCAAAGCCCCTGGCCACAGTCACAGAGGCCCAGGTACGCAAGTTCACCAGAAGAAACATATTCACTCGGTTTGGCTTGCCTGAATCCATCGTCACGGACCATGGGAAGCAGTTTGACTGCAAAATGTTCGTTGAGTTTTGTGATGACAATGGGGTCGTGTTGCGTTTCTCTTCGGTGGCCTACCCACAAGCAAATGGTCAAGCGGAGGCAGCCAACAAAATCATTCTTCATGGCCTACACACACGACTGACGGGCGCCAAAGGGAGATGGGTGGAGGAACTGCCAAGCGTGTTGTGGGCACATCGTACGACCTACAAAACTGCCACTGGAGAAACGCCCTTCGCCCTCACCTACGGGAGCGATGCAGTCATTCCGGTGGAACTCAACACCCCGAGTTACCGCGTTGCCCAGTACGATCCAAATGACAATGACGAGGTACGGTCCAATGACTTAGACATGGTGGACGAGGTGAGGGAAGTAGCAGCGATCCGCCTGGAAAAAATGAAGAGGCAAGTGGCCTAGTACTACAACAAAAAGATGCGCGCCCATGGGATCACCGAAGGCGCCTTGGTCCTCAAACGTGATTTTCGCCCCAATGCCCGTGAAGGGAAGTTGGCACCAAAATGGAAGGGCCCATATCGAGTCCGGGAAATGGTAGGACCCAGTACATTCAAGTTAGAACATACTGATGGCCGAGTAGTGAAAAGGACGTGGAATGCACAAAACCTGCGACTTTACTTTGCGGGCGCCATATCTGGAGAAGGCGCCTCGATTTGACAAGGACGTGAAAGGGGACGTGACATCGAAAGTATTGGTACGTGTAGGAGTGTTTGTGTTGTGACTAAAGCGCCCGAAAAATAGCGCCGTATTGTGACTAAAGCGCCCGAAAATAGCATCGTATTGTGTTCAAAGCGCCCGTTTTATAGCGCCCCAATAATGATTTTGTGTTTGCATTTATCGTTTCGTATGATACACAAGCGCCCCAACATCGCGGCCAGAAATATCGAGTTAGTTAAAGCGCCAAGTTTCGCGCCCATCTTTTGCAAAAGCGCCCTAACATTGCGCCCTCACACGAAACATTAATGCGCCCGAAACCACACAGCGACCTCATTTCATCCGCCCCATAAAAACAATCTAAGTCAAGAAAACGATAGGAACGATGCAGGAGTCTTTATAAATGAAAAATAAACGAAAATACAAAGGGAGGATACAAATAGCAACAGACAAAAAAAAAACCATGTGCCTAAATTCTACTCTGCCCCTGAGTTGGCATCTTCGGCTCCGGGCGCCTTCTGGGATGGAGAGGCTGGAACGGACGTCTCGGGCGCCCCTCCCGTACCCCGGGGGGTCTCCATGCCCCCAATCACATACTCGGCCATCTCAGTGAGATCCCAAGTATGATCGGGGTGATCTTTCTGCAGCTTCACTTTCAGGATTTCAAGGCCGGTTAAAATAGCATTGGCGCACATTCCCTTGCCAGCCTCAGACTCCTCGAAGTTGTCCAAGGAACGCCGCAAGTCGGAAATTTCTTCCCGTGCTTCTTTCAAGGATTTCTTGGTCTCCTTGTGGGCGTCCTTCAACATCTTCTTCTCCTCTTTGAGGATGTCAATCTCGCTGGCTTGGGCGCCTGCCTCCTGTGCCAGCGCCTCCTTTTCAGCTTGCATATCAGCCAATTTTTTGCGCTCCTCGTCCAGGGCGCCCTGAAGGCGCGACACCTCCATGGCCGTATTCATTTGGGTCTCCTCACACTCCTTCGCAAACTGCTCGCGGCGTGCAGTTGCGTTTTCCAGATCCAACTTCATCTGGGAAGCAGAAGAGGAGGCCTCGAGCGCCTCTCGTCTCGTCTCATTGAGGCGTCGGTCGCCTCTCTTGGCAAAAAGGAGGATCTGCATAATTTTATTAAGAGGAGTCAGCAAATTGTACAAGTAAAGAAAAGAAGCATATACCTTGGCGCCCACTTGGGCCAGTTCAGCGAAGAGGTGATCCCCATTCACCTCGGACGGAACCTCCCATGTCTTGGCGGCCGCAATCGCCAACCCCATTGCGCAACCTCGGTCGACGGCCACCAATGGAGAATAGGGCAAGTTGACTGACACGCCAAAACACAACACCAAACTGCGACCAAGTGTAATCGCAGAATGGGACTGCAGTATAGTGGCACAAGTAATAAATATCGAATCCACGGGTCTCTAGAGTTACTATTACTCAGCTTCAGTTCATTATCTAGCAAACTAGATTAAGGATTGATCAACTAAACTACTCTACTAACTAAACTAAGTAAAACTACTAATTACAGTTTGGGAACTCACTTAGGTATGATTCCCCCTAGCTCCTCAATTAGGTCCAAGTTGTAATTCCTTTTGGTTGTTTTACTGTTGATTACACTGCGGAAGATCCGACAGTAGCTTGGAATCTCTTAAGCTGACCAAGCCCTCTCAGTCTAACTACCCGGCAGGCGACTAACCTTCACCGGGGTAGAAAGCTGAAGCAGTAAGAACAGAACTCCACTACTGGAATTAGATTCCAGTACAAAGCAGTAAACTGGCTAACTCTCGTATAGCCAATCTCCTACTATCGAATGAAGAGGCTCTAACAACCTAATCAGATTCTATCTATCTCAGGTTGCAGCAGAAATCAGGAAAAGTTGATCAGACTTCAATTGACTCAACAAACATGCATCATTCGATTATAATCAAACAATATAGCATCCAAAACTTCATACAAGAAAGATCCTAGCTCATGAAACTAGGGTTCCTCAAAACCTAAGTGAAGGGAAGTTACTCCATAGAGAAGAGAGAGACTGCAGAAATCTGATCTAGATCTTCAATCTCCATCTCCAAGCTTGATTCCCGAGCTCCAATGGCGAAGAAATCCTCCAAAATAGCTCCAAGAATGTCTCCAAGTCGCTCTCTCTCTCTCTAGGGTTCGTCCCTTGGGTGTTTGGGATCCAAAACCCAGCTCTCCTCTTCTGTTGCTCAAATCTGCCTTCAAAACCCCGACTCTGGGCGAATTACGGGCAGAATTACGGCCGTAATCACGTCCTGCCCGTAATTCGCACCAAAACGCGTGTTTCACTTAAGCTGCAGGAGGAGAAGTTACGCCCGTAATTTCCCAATTACCGCCAGTAATTTGGGAATTACGGCCGTAATTCTTGGGGTCTTGCCCGTAATTTTATCACCGCGAGGGAACTCTGGGTAGAAGGCTCGGCCAATAAATTACGGGCATGCCCTGGCCAATTACGGCCGTAATTAGGAAGGGGCTGCCCGTAATTCTCTCTGTGCTTCTGTTCAAAGCTTCGTTTCTCCCTCGTCCGGACTCCAAATCAGTCGCCGTTTGAACCCAGACGCTCGTAGTCTCGTTCTCTTTCTTTTCATGACAAGCTTGCATGATTCTTTGTCCATAAAGTGAGGTAGAAATCCATTCTTCTTCAGGTCTTACCCGAGTTTCTTCTCCCGAATCGTCAATTGATCTCTGATTGACCCGAAACTTGCTCCCAAGCCTCCATTCACGTACTAGGACCTGAAATATCACAAACAAGCACAACCTAGCGTGAAATCGGCCTAAAACACGAGAAATCACATCTCAAACGGTGTAAGAACAGGGGTAAAAACATGTGTAATTATCGGTCTATCATTGACGCGCCCGACGTCAGCCCGGTGCGGCCGAAAGATGGGCGGACGCCCATCGGGGCCTACATAGCGCCCTTCCTCGTTGAGGCGATATCGGGCGCCCGTACCTCCCTCCTCCTCCTCTGCCTCCTCCTCCTCTACGGCTGCTGTAGCGGCGCCCGTCTTTCCCTTACCTCTGTCAGCTCTCTTGCTGGCAGAGGCCAAGGGGGAACCAGACCTCTTCCCCCGACGGAGGAGAGGCTCCTCTTCTTCTTCCTCAGCAGAGTTGCCTTCTTGCTCCGCCGGATCGGAGTTAGGCGCCCCCTCACCTTCCTCCGGGGCGGAAGATGCCACGCTGGCCGTCTTCGCCCGAATGGAGCCTCCCTTCACGGCCCTCTTTTTCTTCTTCTTCGGGGGGGGGGGGGGGGGGGGCAGTCGGCGCCCGTGATTGGTCGGCGGCCGGTTCAGGCGCCTCTTGTCGAACCGGCGGCGGTGAACCCGCCGCCATCGCAGCAAGCCGACTTTTCATCAACTTGGCGATGCTGGAGTAATCCGACCCTGCACAATGGTGAACGCAGTCAGTTAAAGCACAAAGAAAGCACAACAAAGGGAACACACAACACCTAGGCGCCTACAGACCATCATTATAATACGCCTGAATAATGGGAGGACGGTTCTCCGCTGGACGCAAGTCCACACGCTCCAACGCACAGATCAAGCGGGCGCCCTCTTTCTCTGCTTGGGACAGTACCACGGGCGAGTTGAATTCCTCAACATGGTCCAACTCCCACTGCCTAAGGAAGGCGCCTCCACTCTCAAAAAACGAGTCCCGATACGCCTTCATGAAGAAAAAGCTGTTGAACCATTTACGGTTAAGTTTGGGACATCGTGACACGAAGTGGTGCGGGCGCTTCTTCTGCTTCTGAAGTGATAAACAGTTTTCGAGGGGCGACATCTTAAAAAAGTATCTAAATAAGTTGAAGGTGGGCTCCACGTTGCACTCCCGACACCTCAACTTAAACAAGATGACTATCGTAATTACTGAGGGGGAGAGGCGCCCCAATGAACAACCACACGTCGATAGAATCCCCTCCATAATATGGTCGAGGGGGAAGCGCAGCCCGAATCGGAAGTACTCCTGGTATACTCCGATTCACTTGGGCCCGCAGACGCCCACTCGCAAAATTGGAGACGGAGGCGCATACCACCAGTCGCGTGGCACTTGCAGACTGGTGACGAGCTCATGGACGCGCGCCAGGGTGACCGTCGACCCATGCTTCGGCCCGGCCACGTCAAAGGGTAAATGAGCCGTCTCCACTGGAAGATGGTCCGGAGGAAAACACTTCTCCCACGTGGTTATCTTGTACGACCCATCCGTCGGCAGAAAACCGGGTGTCGAGGTGCTCGATGGTCCAGCCGATGTCGAAGCAGGCGCCCCCTCTAAACCAACAAACGACCCAGACGCAACGCGGACGCGGGGTAAGTGACGCCCCACCCTAAATAACTAAGATGAATGTAACGCAACCAACGAAAGAAAGAAGTTTCCTTACCACGTTGGGCTGGACGCCCTGCCTCGCCACCCGCTCCTGAGGCGCCCGCACCATTCCCATCGCCGCCCGAGGCGCCTTGGCTGGAAGCCTTGTCTTGTTGCGCAGACATATTCAAACGGCAAAGCAAAAAGCGACAGTTGCTGCAGAGATTGACAGGAGAGAGGTCAGAGCAGATTCTAGAGCAAAGTCAGAGGAAAATCTTAGAGAGAGAGCGAATGGGGGAAAGTGACAAGGACTAAAGGGGAGGGGGTATTTAAAGGAAACGAAGGTCTACGTCAGGATCCGCGCCGACGTGCCACGTGTCCGTATCACGGGCGGACTTTTGAGCTTCCCCCCACCTTTTCCGTTTCTTGAACTTTTTGAAATTTCAATTTCGAATTTTCTAAATTCCAAATTTGAAATTTCGAATTTTCCCGCCACGAAAAACGTGGGGCTCACATCAAAAGTCCCCCCGTGAGTGGGGCATAAGGGCTTGGGACGCCCGCACAAAGAATGCTATTAAGAGGCGCCCTTGGAACTCCAAAAAGAAGCACATATTGCAAGGAGCGTCAGCAAAGACGGGACGCCCGTCAACGAAAGGGGATTAGCAAGTGTGCCCCTGAACCATGAGGGAAGTAAAAATGCAACATAGGGCGCCAAGAAGCATGCGTCCCATAACAGAGAGGACGCCAGACCGCAATAAGAGAATCAGTCAGGCGCTCAAAGGCGAAGCCATGAGCACCTAACTGGGGGGCAATTTTTGGGGGTATTGCCCAGCAATTAGGAGTTCGGGCCCCCCAAAGAGAAGAATTGGGGGGCAAGGCCCGAAAAGGGTTCCACTAGAAGCCCTTAGGCCCAGGCAAAGGGAAGGGCCCAAAGAACAAAACACTAAAAGCCAAAATGAGACCAGCTGTCAGGTGGTCCACTGCCTGCGGGCGCCTGTCGCGTGTCAGGAGCCTGACAAGGAAGTTGGATGTCTCACAAAGAGGACACAGAGCATTAAATGGGGGCAGTGACGTGGAGGGGATCAACCTCGAGTTTAGTGAGTATAAATAGGGGCAGTTGGTAGCATTTACACAGGTTGGACTCTCTCACCTAAAATTACTACTTGAGAACACTTCTCTCTCTAAGGAAACTAACTTGGACGTCGGAGGATTAACGGGCCCAGGCGCCCTCCTCTTTGTGTGTGCAGGCAGGCGCCAGGCGTAGGGAGGTCCCGGCTATACCGGCGGGCACCGTGGCACAAACAGATATTTTGTTTATTCTAGTTCGAGTTTAATAATTAGTTTGATTTCATTTATTTATCTTATAAAAGAAGGATAATTTTAAATCGCAACCCAAATGTCATTAATTGGTTCAAATATTGTATATCAAATTACACTATTAAATGTGTAGAAGCGATGTAGACTTCTTAACATAGACCTAATTTTTATAACTACCATAAAGAAACGAAATTTTTACGTTGGAGCTTTCCTTATCCTAAGTTCTCTTCCTCTCTCCGTTTGAAGTTCAACTTCAACCACACTTTCTTTCCTCTTTCTCTGCATCCAAATTCTTCTTACTTTCTTCATTGGCCTTTTAGCTTTTACATAAGTTGCCCGTTTTTCCTTAAGTCGGAAAGAAATCATTCCAATTTCTATAAAAAACAAATTGGATGTACATATATAAGTATTATTGAACGGACTGAAATTCCAAACAAGATCAGGTAGGGTACAAAATCCTAGCCTATAAAACCCTGTAACATGTGGTCGTATTATCGTGTCGTGATACGATGATATGATCGGGAATTTTGTAGATCGAAGTTTTATACCCGAACCCAAGAATTTTTCAAAATCAAACTTATTCATTTATTTCCTACTCTTTTCTAATCCAAAGCAAGAAATATGAATAATAAAGATAGTACCTACAAAGAACTAAGAACCAACAAATGTTAAGTGTACGTAGTATTTATAGAAAATTTTAGTCATTTTGAATACTAATAATTTGTTTGGCGAAGGATGCTTCGATAGAGATCCTAACATATGATGCATTTAATGCTTAACCTACTTCGCGCAGAACCTAAGAAGATGAGAAAAAAGCTATGATCACTTTAAATGTTCAATTAAATCATAGAAATTGCTCTTCAAAAAAAAAAATCATAGAAATTGATTATCACGCATTCTAATTATTCTAAACATTTGAAAAAAATATGATGAAATTCAATATACAATAACCAAAGCTATAAAAACCACTACGAAAAGATGCTTATTATAGATATAGAGTTGTAATTAACCCGATTTCGATGAGTAAAGAAGTTATGATCACCTTAAATGCTCAATTAAATCATAGAAATTGATTATCACGCATTTAGATTATTCTAAAAATTTGGAGAAAATGATGAAATACAATATACCATAAACAGAGATAAACAAAACTATTACGTAAGGATGTTGATTATAGATATATATTTGAAATATGAAATTAAAGTGCTTATTCTCAAGGTTTTATTTTGAAAGTGCTTATTATATTTTATACATATAGATATAGATTTGGAAAAAAAATATTATGAAATATAGTTTAGAATAATCAGAGATATAAAAAGCATTAAGTAAAATGTCATCGAGTTTTCCTTTAACGACAAAAGATGAATACTTCTAAATTTGCAAAATACATATTTTATGAAAAGCAGAATTGAAAAATTCCCGGCAGGGTAATTACAAGGCTGGTGAACAAAAAGAGACTTTGTAAAATACCTTCTTAATCTTGGGTTTATAAGCACCGAATGACAAATAGATATCTTGGGTTTAGTAACACATGCATAGATTTTTTTTTCTTTTCCAAACACAAATAGATTATGATCAAAGGCGCAAGAGATAAAAACCTCTTGGTTATACAGGACATGTTTGGGTCAATGTAAAAGCTGTAATCGGACATGTATATATTATCCACAATCGATCAGAAAGCAGCTTGGTAGGCGAGGAAACCCAGAAAAATGAATATATATAAGCATCCCATGATGGCATGTCCGGCCGGCCGGCCGGCAGGTTACTGTAGTCTAATATTTACATTCTTCCTTGCGATCCAGTATATATATAAGCAAGTCCATTTATTGCTTTATATAGCTTGACCTAGATAGCTAGCTCGTACGTACGTACCATACAGAAGAAGATAATATATATATGGCGAAGCAGCTGGGTACTGCCTTGTGCAGAAAGTTCAGGGCGCACATGTTCATGATTCTGGTACAGATTTGCTATACGATTCTCTACTTCATCACTGAAGCTTCTTTCAAACATGGCCTGAAACCGTATGTCTACGTGACTTACCGGCACCTTGTCGGGACGGTTTTCATGTTCCCTTTCGCCTACTTCCTGGAAAGGTACGTAAGAGTTGCATATATCGTAGTTTTCCTCACTTCTGGGAAGATCTAATCCGTGGTTAAGAATCTATATATTTGGCTACAGGACGCAGAGGCCCAAGCTGACATTAGTCCTTTTCCTAGAGATCTTCTTCCTGTCGCTCCTGGGGTAAGACCTTTCACAAACTTCATCCCTGCGTAAAATGGTCGTGAACCAGCTGGTCATAGTAATACGAGTTGTTTGTGAGAGGTTCTATTATGGATCATAATATCATTTACTAACACACTCCTTTAAACGAAAGCCGACTCATATGGGGTTGAAGTTTGTATGTGTTTAACAGAACGAATGGGGTCGTCGAGAATCAGACAAAAGATCTCCATGTCATAAAACACTCTAATATCGTGTTAAGAACCAATTAATACCAATAGGGGTGGACCCAAATGAGTTAAAGGGATGTCAATTGACAAACCTTAAATCAAAATTTTGGACAAACCTTACATTGAAATTTTGGACAAGAAGTTTGTGTACAATTTTAGTGATGGTAGTATTTGAATTTGAAACTATTTGACAACCCTTAGACAGGGCCGGTTTGCTCTATCTTTGAATACTCTTGATGAAAGTTCTGGGTGCGTCACACTAAATCTCAATAACTTGAGTTGTTGAGAGAATTTCAATTATGATTTATGAATCATATACCATTTAGCTTCATCACAATCGATTCCACTCAAGGAATCTAAGTTTCTCCGATGATTGCTTGCTTGCTTCATGCAGGGTGGGTTTGCCTATGAACATGTACTTTATGAGCTTGAAATACACTTCACCAACTTTTGTTGCTTCAACCGTGAACATCATAGTTCCTTTGACATTTGTGATAGCAGTTGTGATGAGGTTGGTTTCCCTTTTTCTGCATCATGTAATTAGTCTTACGTACTCAATCCTTCAAAGTTGATTACCAACTTCTTTCTATCAGGTTGGAGTCTCTTGATCATCGGCATCCTCGAGGAATAGCAAAAGTTTCGGGTACCTTAATTTCATTATCTGGTGTAATGACCATGGCACTGTTCAAAGGTCCCATCGTTAAACAATTATGGCGTCCACTGATAAAGATAGAAGCGTCACAGACTGATGATGAGAACCATGAGAAGTGGGTGCTGGGTTCTATTCTTATGGTTGCAAGTTGCTTTATATGGTCATTCTGGTACATTATGCAGGTTCCAATCTAATTCTATCTTATTTACATGATATTGGTCCCAATCATATATGTTGTTTCATTTCATCATATTTTGGTTAGAAAAATCTAAGTTGGCACCATAATTCGAACATACACTATTACTCTATCAACTTTTTGGATTATTTTTTTTTTTTTGTGTTCTATAAGATGACATCCAATTTCATATATTTCGAAGCTAAAGTGATATAAAAATCAGTTACAAATAATGATTTTCATGGCCAAAAAATAATTTATGCCACAATTTCTTTAAAGTGGCAAAATGCAAGAAATATAGTCATGACTAATTACTTTTAAGGCAATAAGTTTACCAACAACTTTGAATTTAAGTTGTGGCAAACAATTAGTAGCTAAAACACTCATTATTGTCGCAACACTTAAGCCTCAAAACTATTAACTCTTCTTAGCTATACTATTTTTCGATTGTAACTCTAGAATATAATTAAGTTATGATTAGTGTATGTTTCTTGTAACTCTAGAATATAATTTGTGTCAGTAGGTGTTGTTTGTTGTAGTGTATGTTTTCTAAAGTTTTCATAATTACTTCACTTGATATTAGTATTCATTAGCTAAGAGGTTGAGTTATTGTACTTTTCATTCATTAAGGCTCCCATGATTGAGTTTAGCGTCGCTCATTACCAATTTAAATTTTATATCGACAAAACGAAAAACAAATTTACATAGTCAAATTGCAGGCTTTAACACTGAAGAGGTATCCTGCTCAGCTGTCATTGACAACATGGATGAGCGCAATTGGTACTCTACAATCAGCAATTTTTGCCATTATCGTAGAACGTGAAAGGACTGCTTGGAGAATCGGTTTTGATATTGATTTATGGTCTACTGTCTATGGTGTAAGTAAACCTATAGCATAGACTACTGCATTTTTCTTAAAACAATTGGCTTTATGGGTGTTTTAACAGGGAAGAGGTGCAAAGTTGAAACAATGATCTTTGAGTTCGAAATTAATCTGATGTTATCATTATAAAAAGCACTTAAGATGGGTTGATTTTTTTCTTTCAGGGAGTAGTAATCTCAGGATTCGTGATCTTCATTCAGCTATGGTGCACAGAGGAAAAAGGGCCTGTCTTCGTCACCATCTTCGGTCCTCTTACAACAATTATGGTGGCATTTCTCGCTTACTTTATATTGGGCGAGACACTCTACTCTGGAAGGTTTGTTATATATATAATCACAACCTTCATTTTTCCTTTGTTCTTAGTTGCATAAACGGAAAAATGGCGTTATATATCTAATGTGTACGTCGATCGTGGCTTAATTGTTCAGTATAATCGGGGCTGCATTCGTCGTCATTGGATTATACTTATTACTCTGGGGGAAAGAAGGCGATGGAGAAGAAGCAGTTGGAGTGAAACATGAAGAAACCCTTCCATCTTGTAGTAGCGAGCAAATAGAAATAGATAGACAAAAAGCTCTTTCAGCTTAATAAGTGAAATTGTATGTCGGTCTCACAGTATACGAGACCTACGTCCACAGAACAATGAAGACTTTTTCATTGATGATCAACCAATGGCCATGCATGATTCATAATATACACTTCTTTACTTAGGGTTTGCAATTAATGCCAAAGGTCTTTCGAGACTTGTTGAGTCTTTTACAATGCACAAGCACAAGCACAACTGCACAACCATGTTGGACAACCAAGACATGACTTTGTCTTGAATATATAGTTGGGCTTACTCATTGCTCCTCTCAGCTGGGTCGAGACTGCTACTTTGGCCCAATAAGCACCACAAGTGGTAGGCATCACGAATGTGCAGTTTGGACAATAAAAACTTGAAACGATCTGCATCAAGGCTTTTCGTAAAAAAATTAGCAAGTTGTATCTCCGAGCTAACCTTACAAGCGGTAATGTAACGAGAAAGAACACGGCCCCTAATGAAATAATAATTTATTTTCATGTGTTTGGTGTGTTCGCTGCAGACACAGGATTAGCATAAATGTGAAGGGTCGCTTGCTTCCCTTTTTTGTCTATCCTGGTCCTGGGTTTTCCTTGATCCAGTCGCTTTTTATTACTTCACTTTCCTTGGAATCTTGTATGAAGACAGAAACAGAAAAGGGAAAATGGAAGATGGAAGTTGGCTTTTTACTTTTCTACATGCTTGCTGGGTTTTCACTCGAACTCTCTGTAAAAGCTTGGATGAAGTCTGGATGGAGATGAATGGTTGCTTTGGTGCTTTTCTCTACTGTCTTTGGACAGGGATGGGGAATATGTGGACTGAAAATCTCTGCCCTCATCTGTTACCCAGGCGCTTGGATTTATATTGGGCTGATTTACAGTATCCTACAGGGAACTTGTTCAATTCTGATTCGTTCTGGGTTTAGAGCCACTCCCTGCTTGATTTTCATTGGTGGAGAACTTGAGTTATAGGACACTGTGGCTACAGTAACCGTCTTGGTTCATGGTCGAACCAGGGTTCCAATCAATGGATGAACCGGTCTGGGTTGGATACAGACCTAACCGGGTCGATCTGTTGATCGGGCTTTGACCAATCTAATGGGCTTGATCTGCATTTGGCCTTGTTGACTAATCTGGGCTATGACTAGGTTTAGGCTGGACTTTGATGTGGGCTTGACCCAAATTAGGCCTTTAATTAACTTTGTTTACCTTTTTTGTCAGGCCTATTTTCTAAACTTTTGGGGCCCAAAATGATGACATGAGAAAACCAAATCCATAGAGGATGGTTCTCAAAATCTAATTGCGCCCTAAAGTTTAAAACGAAAGAAAAGTTTTAAAAACATTGGCCTCGTTAATTTCTCTTATCTTTTTATTATTGTAATTAGTTATGATGTAATCCTTATGATGTTTGTAATTATGTACTATCGTATTATGAAATCGTTAGTTGTAATAATAATTTCTCTAGGTATGTTACTCTCCTTTCTTCCTATTGTTTTAAATCGTGAGGCCCAATTCTCAAGAATCAAACGACCGAACCCAATGCCTAAACCAAATCAAGCAAGACGCTAAGAGCACATTCCTATTGCAAAAGAAAAAACATTACAAAACCGTTGTAACGCCTTTTAACAAAGCCCAATTATTATCAGACTATTTAGGCATGATCTCAATCAATTCAACTTGAGTCAGATTGGTACCATAAGATTTGCTTTTGCTAATTTTAATGATCCAATGCATGCCTTCTCACGAAACATCCTGAAATAATTTCTAACATTTGTTTATAACAAGCGATCATTGACCTTGGATAATCGAAATGTTGATTACCAAACAGTGTTCTAGCCCGGACAAAATGAGGTTGTCTATAGTTGGCCCACTTTGTATATCTCGTAATAGTATACAAAGTTATCCATACACACCACTTTTGGCCAGTCTATCGACTGTATACTGTTATCTGAGTAGACTGAGTGAACAGTATTTGTATCAATGGAGAAGTGTATCGATTAACCCTTGAAGCGGCATAGCTGAAAAGGGATTGCTTGTCTTATGATGGCGGTATGGCCTGTTTCGGGGTTGCCCCCTTTTTGTACTGACAAAATTTTGTTTTAGTTTTTCACGTACCATAGCAGTATAGCCAGCTTTGGTTTCTTTTATTCAAGTGGCGGTATAGCCTGATTTGGTTTTCATGGAGTTTCCAATGGAGGAATAGCCGGGTTTAGGACTTTTGGTGGCGGTATGGCCGTATGAAGACGTCCAGAGTAATACTCTAATCATAATTGGTATACAACGATGTTAAGCCAGTGCGCTAAAGAAGTTTGTGGACAAGGTGTGATTGATTCTTCGAAAACGTTTCCAACCTTAACTTCGATAGAAAGGGAACTTATGGGTGTTTTATGGGTGTTTTAACAGGGCATCTTGGCCCAATAAGCCCCACAAGTGGTAGAGATCATGATGTGCAACTTGGACAGTAAAAACTTCAAACGATATGCACCAAGCCTTTTAGTGAAAAGATCAGTAAGTTGTAATTGCGAGCTAACCTTACACGGGGTAATGTCATGAGAAAGAACATGATCCCGGATGAAATAACCATTTATTTCCACGTGTTTAGTGCCTTCGTAGAAGACATGATTAGCAGAAATGTCAAAGAGCCGCCTGATTGTTGTAGGATGAGTGATGTAAACTCCAAGCTCATGAAGTATTCAACATAAACAAAGAATTTCACTAACAAGCTAGTCATAGCATAATACTAGCTCGGCCTCTGCAAAAGAATGAGCAACTACCTTCTGCTTCTTAGTTCGCCAAGAGACATAGTTATAAGAGATGAAAAAATCCATTTGTTGACCAATGAGTGCTTTCATATCCACCCAATCATCATCACAATAAGAAACTAAATCAAGAGACCTATTGGCTATAAAATAAAGACTCTAACCTAGAGATTCTTGAGATTGTTGCACCCCTATGAGTTGATGTTTGGACGAGTGACAGTCAAATACTGAAGTTAGCTTGACAAACGACAATATGTAGAACCTTCGACAAGACATCCGATGATGGACAAGTGAAATGATTATTTGTTCAACTGGAAGAACTGGGTCGTGAAGCTTGAACGCCAGCTTTTGCAAGAATATCCTTACTGTTTTTATTTTGACTAAAGGATAACCCCACATGGAGAACGTGTCATATTGACACCCAAGAAATAGAGAAGAGTGTCCAAATCTTTAACACTGATAAATTAACATTAAAAACAAGATTTGGCCTTACCAATAAAAATTAAATAATTTCTGGTGAGTAGGATGTCGTCAACATAAATAAGATCTGTGACGAGTATCATTTTGACAAAAAACAAAGAGAGAATGATCGCTAGGTGATGACTGATCTAGTAAGTAACCAAGATTGTATTCTCTCAAGGCCTCTCAAATCTCACTACTTAGTCATTGATGAATCTTGTTCTTATTTAAAATCGTGTTTGAGGCTGAGGTGCCTGGAGCTTTGCAACCGTTTTGTAAAATAAAAGATGCAAAAAATGAATTTGGTAAAGAAAAGAAGGAAAGATAATAGAAAGATGCATTCTATAGGCAACACTCCCTTAGATTTTCCTTAGACACGCATCACTAAGATAGATGACATATGTTATATAGGTGATTACGAGAATTCACATGTATTCCTCCACTTATTATGCTTCAAAGTGACAAATGGGTCAGCCAATCAGTCATGCTTGTCATGATGACCCTTTCGCATGTATTGGCTACCAAGCTGTATATTCCTTTGGTGTGCAATCAATCATGTAGATTTCCTCCTTGTAATCCAAGTAAGGTGGAAAATGATCCATCATCAAGTATTTACTCAGACAATCTAAAATTTCTAAACCCCTTGTCAGTTGTGCTTGGGCATTGGCGCATTGCTATCCCTCACTTACACAATAAAGAAAACTCAAAATAATATGATCAGGCTCTGATGTCCATTACTTATCTTACTGCTCCCATGCAAATCTAACAAGGATCAAACTAGGATCCGATTCCACAAACCCATTTCAAGCTGGATGAGGAAAGTATCGAAATCCCAGCACAAAAACAGGATAGGTGCATAGTTGCTATCGTCAAAGAGTACATTATATCAGCATAAGATAATTTATTCTATAGAACAATTTCATCTGCCTACATTTCTGGTCGATTCTCAGCAGCAAAAAGAGCTTGCTGATTCCCAAATGTCAAACCAAACCAAACCAAAAGGGGGCAGAGCAGTTTGTATGTACAAGTTAAGCGACCCAAATTCAATGGGGAGAAAAAATTGTTGGATGGTTCAACAATGACTACACCCTTTTGAGTAACAGTCAAGAACTAAGCAGCAGGAGGCCTTAACTCGTGATCACGAGATGTGTCGTAGGCAGCTGGAGGCAAATACTGCCACATAGGTACCAGACTATAGCTGGGATACATAGGAGGCATCTTTGTTGCCCCAGCATGATAGGCTGCTGCTGGATGTGCTGGCATAAGCCCGGGAGGAGGAGTAGGAACAGCCATAGCTTTCACATGTTGCTCCATCTTTTCCTTGTCTGCCTTCAAGGTCAGCTTCTCCTCGCGGAGTTCATTCTTCTCAGCCTGTTATAAATGTCAGCAATCAAAACACAATTCGCATCTAAAGCGATACGTAAGAAAATGATAGTTCGAGTAACCAAATAATGAGATCACATCAGCAAGCCACCAATCCAGATTCAAAATTGGGCATGCTTGATGAAACTCAAACCTTCAAACTTTTAATTTCTTCTTGTAATTTTTCATTTGTTTCTTTGAGCTCCTTTGCCTCGGATTTCAACTGGTTGAGAATTCTAATGGCATCATCAATTATGGCTGGTTTGTCAGCTTTAACGGGTCTCCCAGGCTCCAACACAGCACTTAGATCCTGAAATCTGCAAATTAATTTTCCAGTCAAATTAATACACATTGTTCGAACTCAAAACGTTCAAGGAGACAACATCACATAGTAGAAAATCCAGCTTGTTATAAACATGTCTCGGCAGGCTCGCTCACCAACCCATCAGGTAATATTAAATGATAAGGGTGTAAGCAAAAAAACAGAGACTTGAAACAACCAAGTTACCTGTCATTCAATTTCTCTCTTCGCAGCCTCTCACGGCATGCTTTCGCACCAGGCTTGCTACATGAATCACTACGTACCCTGCATAAACAGAGAATAGACAGTGAAAACTTTGAACCAACAAATTTTACGCATAGAGTACTTCATCCGGCACCAACCACTGTACATATACTAAGAGAATGCAGGGAAAACACGGAATTAATTTAATCCTAACGCCTAAGGTAGAAGCTCCGTTCTTCCACTTTCCCCCATACTCTAACAAGCTGTAACCAGTTCCACACATTCAGAAGCACTGACTTGAAAGTATGGGAATTTTTGGATTTCTCATAAGTCAAACCAGAATACCTCTTGCGGGTGGATTCCTTCTCTTGTGAGACAGCAACACTCGATGAGAAATCAATTTCCACGCTTCCACTGCAAAACAGAAGGATGGTATCAGCAACCAGCTTTTTTGGCGGATTTTCAGTCAAATTCACAAACCAATGCAAAATCCCAGTCTCACTCAAGAAACCCATCATAGAAATTTCCAAACTTTCATATTCCGATCCTTCCAATTGTTCTTACTAATCGGATTCCCCGAAAGCGTCAAACAGTTCGACAATCAGAACCCCAAATTCACCCTTTCAACAAAAGGATATAGAAATACAGAACAACACGACAGAAAGTTGAGAGGAGGGCTAGGAAGAGATCTGGAATCTGTAGAAGCGAGAAGGAGCAGGTACCTGTTACTACTAGGCCAAAGAAAAGAAGAAGACGCAGTTTCGTCGATGAAATTATCGAGAAAATCCCAGCAAGGGCTGTTGTCGATTGGATCCATGGAGAAGATCTTCCACGAAAATGGTTCTCTGCGGCTTCGATTCTTGATTGGTGGGTTAGGGGTTTGAGGAGTTTGAAGTTTGAGGTCGAAAAGGGATTTTGAGCAACCTGAGAAGTGATGAACAATGATTTGAAGGGAAAAGGAGACAGATAGAGACGAAGATACCCCTTCCCTGACTTTTGGTCGTACAGAACAACAGTGACATCGGGAGAAAGAAGGAAAGATTATCGAGAGGATAGATGTGGTTAAAACTTAAAACACAGCCAAATAGGATCTTAACACGTGGAAATATTATTTATTTATTTTTAATAAATAAATATTATATAGAGTAAACGTCATGTACGCCTTGCGTATATTATACCATGCGTTCACACTTATTATTTTCACTTGATATATTTTTATGAATCATAACCATCAATTATTATTTTAAATTAAATGCAATGTTGTCATACTCGAACCGGAGCACGACCCAAAAACGTGAACAACTCACACTTTAGAGTTCCAACCGATATTGGACCGTTAAAAAACAGTTAGAGAACCAGCATCTTTTAAACAATAATATCTAGTAGAAGACAAATATAGTGTATTAATAATTTAGTGACTGAAATAAAATTTACTTTCTAGGTATCACTTAATAATTTTACATTATATATGAAAACCCCACTCCAGACCGCCGCTCACCTCAATCCCTCTCAGTGGCGGACTCAGGAGGGTTTGGGGGTGTCCCAGGACACCCCTAAATTGCGGAAAAACGATTATCCAACCCCCGATGGTAATTTACGTATGAACAAAAAAATTATAATTAATAGTCCGAGACACCCTGAAATTTGAAAAAAACCATTATCCTACTCTTGTTTGTAGTTTGCGTATGGAAATATAAGTGGTAGGTTGGGTAATTCAAACTCGGGACACTAATACTATTAATAAATATAATTTCCATTAGACTACAACTTTTTTGTTGTTCTATTCTAAACATTGTGTAATAGCAAAACTCTATTCTCTATCTTTAATTATTTCCAAAACCTAACAATTAATCTAATTACAAGCTACCCTTGATTTGTATTGATTTTATGGTTGTACAACAAGTGTTAAAAGTGGTTTTTCAGCTTTGAGTTACATCAAGAACAAATTTAGAAGTCGAATATGCGTCAGTTCGTGAATGATTGTGTAGTAGCCAATAGGATATACCGAGACAACTTTGTTGAGCAGTATAGACACAAAGTCTATTTTACAATTTTTTCAAAATATGAAAATACATCTTGGAGTTTTTAACTTGTACGAGTTGGGTATTTTCTTATTTAAGAATTATTTAATTGTTATTTTTATTTTAATTTATTTTTTGAAAGAGGACACCCCTGTGTAAACTTCTTGGGTCCGCCACTGCTCTCTCTATCCTTTCTATCTTTCAATTTCTTCCTCTCTTCCTGCAAATAACACGAAACAGATTCAAAACAAGCCAACAATTATCTCACTTCTACTTTCTTTGATGTGATCCTGTATCGTGGCCCAAAACCATTTCCATTAATGTTTAAAGAAAAAACCAAGTCAAGGGAAGACGAAGCTGAAATGTGGCTCAGTCTGAGAAACACTACGGGGTACCTACTTTGGGAGCTTACTCGTTTTGTTTGGGAGACATTCGAGTAAAGCTAGGTGTTGGGAATGATAGTACAAGTCTTGTTAAAGATCGTGAAGGCATTGGATGAGAAGCAGTGGCGGACCCAGGATTATTGAAGAGGGGTGTCGCCGATAAAAAATTATAATAAATAAAATAATTAAATAAAAATTTAATAGAAATTACTGAAAATTCATTAATAAGTTCACAACGTCATGTTTACTACAAATTATGACGATTTTTCATATCCTGAGATTTTTTTAAGATACATTCATCGTTTATATTGCAAATCAAACATTTTTTGATATATACAGCTACATAATCATTCATAAATTAGTCACTCAACTACAGAGAATCGACCTAAGTCTAAAATCAAATTAAGTTAAAATAAATTAGTTTGCTACCAATCGGCTATTTTAGAAAAAATAAAGTATGCCTAAAGTAATATCATTAGCATTTTTTCTCTAGTTCTATCAAATTAACCAAAATCAAACCACAATCTCTCATAAATATACGCAATTCAACTATTAACTACAAATCGACAAGTTAAATTGGGTTGTGGGTTACTTAAAACAAGCATGCTTATTTGATTTTACTTATTATTGTTAATTACTAATTATGATGAATAACTGTATAACATTAAAACTATTGTCGTATAATGAAAGTGTGTCGCTTAAAATTATTAGAGCGGTGTCGGAAATCCCAAATTAAAAAATTTGTACCAAAAAATGGAGGTCCTTCACAAAATTTTCGGGCGGAGGGGTGTCGGACGACACCTCTCCCCTTGCCCTAGGTCCGCCCCTGATACGAAGATTGAAACTTCATGGACACCAAACAAGCAGCCTAAAGATCGTATGGTGATCAGGAAAAATACCCTATCATGTGGGTTAAAATCACCTATAGGGGATCTGAGGTTCGAGATAGGGTATTTGGGTCAGAAGGACCCCCAGTCAGGAGGGTTAAAATACCCGATAGAGTATTTTTGGGTTGACGAGTTTTAGTTACTTTTTTGTTTAGGTTTATTTTTCCTTATCTGTACTTTCATTAGATTTATTTTCCAAACCTATTTAAAGGGTTGTATACTCTGTTTCGAGGGAGATGAATGTTGAATAGGAAAAAAAAATCATTTCGGTTCATTGAGTTTTTACTCATGAATTTTGTCCTTGTTTGTTGGTGGATCTCCAGCATTCAAGTGAGCTCTGTATCAATCAAGTATTCCCCATGATTGTGGTCGAGTTGCTACCCTTATATTGTTTGAGCCTTCTCTCGATTTCGTGTTTAGATTATACGGCAATTTCGCCCTATACTTTACTTTTTGAGTTGTTGAGAGAAAATTCAAAAAACTCTAAAAAGACCGAAGTTGCGCGACTTTGACAAAAGAACCTAAGTTTTCACGAGCTCGAATTCTTATCATTCTTCCTCTCTATCTTTCAATTTCTTCCTCCCTTCCTACAATACACGATTGACCTCCATCACCCTTTATGTTTCGTCTCTCAAACTCTCGATCTGCCTCTCACTTTTGAAGGATGGTGAAGACGACGGCGATGAAGGATAGAGATCGATCGTTGGCGCCTCACTGCTATAGCGGCTTTCAAACCCAACATGTCTGATTTTTGGATTTTTTTTATAATAACATTCCGGCCGCTTGAAAACCACCATTCCCTCCCGCTGCTGTTAATTGAGTGTACCAAACCAGATAGGCGGACGGGTGCCGATTTAATCAGTCCGACTGGCCGGTCGGGGTCGGCCTTAATAACACTGATTAAATGAATCTTATTGCTTGGGTTAGAGAGAAATACATATTTATTTGATGGGACAATTTGACTCGTTACTTATTTGCAGTGGCTCTCTTTAGCTTTTTTTTCATATTTGAAAATATATAACATAAATTTTAGGATGTGTTTTCATATTTTAAAAATATTCTAAAATACATTCATCATGCAAATTATGAGGAATATCATTATTCATTATTAAAGTACCTCCATCAATAAATCATTCAAGATTTCATCACTCATATGACTTCAAAACAATGCATTCAAAACCTAGCTTAAAAGCATAGGCTTTTATGCTTTAGAACTCCCAAATATGTAGCTTTTGCACCAAAAGCCAAACAAAAATCTAGGTAAAAGATCTCAAGTGCAATAAAAGCCGAAGAAGCTAGCTTTTAAACTTTAGGTATTTTCGTTATAGGATCATATTGGATTGTGCTTGGATCGGTTTTGCTTACCAAAAAAGAAGAAACTGACATAGTTTTTAGGGTTAATATAATTGTATGGCCTGAACTTTCACCAAAATAAACATCTTGGTCATTCTTTTCGATCTATAATATCCTGACCTAAACTATACATCAAAATAACGAAATTGACCAAACCCGATGTTTGACCATTAACTTGGACGGTCAAATGCGTTGACTAACGGTCAACGCGCCACGTCACTGCCAACTCAGCAATTTTCAATTAAAAAATTTTTATAATTTCCACCTATTATAATTTTCCTTTTTTCATTTTAAACAAAAAAAGCTCTTCTTTCCCCAATTCCGCATTTTCCCAATCAATCGTCGACGAATTCTAGGGTTTTCAACCTCCTAGGTTTTTCTCTTTTCTCCTCCCAAATCCGCAGCGGGCTCGCGCGCGCTATCGAACCATGACCGGGAAGGAAAAGCCGAAGAAGCACACGACGAAGGAGATAGCAGCGAAGGCGGAAGCCGCACTAACGAACAAAGGCGGAGGGAAAGCCGGGATGGTCGACAGGACGGGGCAAACCAAAGGAGGCCACGCCAAATAAGAGTGCCCGCACTGCAAAGTCACGGGTCCTGATGTGAAATCGATGCAGATCCATCACGATGCTCGCCACCCTAAGATCCCATTCGAGGACAATAAGATCCAAAATTTGCACGCCACCGCGCCTGCAGCCGTTGCTGATAGCTAGTCCGGGAAACCACGTCCTGGCGTCAGGGGCAGCCTCAAGAAGTGATCTTTTAGAGGCTTCCTTCAACAACAACAAAAAATGCTCTTCTTTCCCCAAAAAACATTTATAAATTCTGTTCAAAATGAAAAAGAAAATGATAGTAGGTGGAAATTATAAAAAAAAATTAACTGAAAATTGATGATATAGTTTGGGCCAGGATGTTATATATTGGGTTTGGCCAATTTCGTTATTTTGATGTATAGTTTGGCCCAGAATGTTATATATCGAAAAGATTTGCCAAGATGTTTATTTTGGTCAAAGTTCAGACCATACAAATATATTAACCCTAGTTTTAATTATGTTGAGTTGTACTTTCGGCCTTTCCTTTTACAAATTCATAATCCCTACTACGTTGCCGCTTCTCCTCCATTCTCCTCTTCTCTCTACCTCTAAAAATAGCACATGTCGCACAATCGTCCAGAAGGGAGTGTATTCTCCGGAAGCTCAAAATGTTGCCTCTAGTATCCTCTTCTTTCGATTCCCCTAGCTGCTACAACTTTTGCGGCATAAGTCGAAGTGACACATTGCTTTTACGCTACTGCTTTTACCCATCTTATCGCTTCTACCTAGAAGGTAGACTTTAAATGCATTATTGCGAAGTGCTTCTTCATGTTGTTCATTGTAGTAAGTGATCTTTCAACACTTGCACTGACAACTGGTAGCAATAAACACCATAAAATTTTGAGTTTTTCTTAATATTAAACCTAGTTATAGATATACTAATTAGAAGTTAAATAGGAATTACAAAATATTGTTTTTCATAAAATTGTTGACAATAATATAGAGATTCTGTGTTCAATTCACAATGACATTAAAAATTTACTACTCCATTTTTTGTGACTACTGCATTTTTTGGGCCAAGGTGGTGCAAATTACCTCCTTTGGCCCCAAGTGACTATGCCACTCCTTTGTGACTCGTTCTCCAATGTACTACGAACATAGCTAATAAATACTTTGTTTATTACGCGTATACATGGGAATACGTATTTTATGCATTTAAAACTTATGTTTCGTACTATTGTCAAATTATTTCATTTTCTCCGTCTATTTGATGTCTTCTGTACTAAATATGTATATATATAATCAGTATACCCGTATTAATGAATTGAATTGATTATTTATACATAATTTACACATTTATTTGTTACATAACTAATTTCATATATTTTTTACGTACTATTAGTCGTACCATTAGTTAGAGACAAATTTAATTATCGATACATATCTTACGCATCACTTACATGTACCGTATTTTACTAACTATGACTACGAATGAGGACGTAAGTCGGACGATCGGTGTGATCCCTTCTTCCAAGCCACCTGATTGCTCAGAGAGAAGAAATAGGGTCGGTTGCAAGAATCAGCAATTTAGTTGTCTTGAGAAAGCAACAAGGGTGAGACTGTTGATATTTTAGTTATCCAAACATTCAAGCCAGCCATTACTTACTTATCTTCTGTCACGCATGACGCCTATAATGAACTAGCATTGAACCCGCACAACGTGCGGGCGAGTTCCATCTTTTTATCAACATTAATCAATTTTAGTTCAGTATTTTGAATATTTAATGTGTCGTTCTATAATTTTTGTAATTGCAATATTCAAAATTTTGTAAAGGTATTAGTGTTTTCCAACATTGGTGAAATTTCTAAGTTTAGCTTGTGCTTATAATCTAACTTTTTATGAGTGGACATCAAAATAATCTAAATTCTTTAAAATTTCAATTCTATTGGATATATGTTTTATTTGGAAGATGATATTACAATATGCATAAAGAGCTTTTGTTTAGAGTAAAACGAAATGCATCAAAGGTTATATTGAAAAAATTTGTGTTAAGATATTTTGTATTGAAATCGTGTTGAGATGTAGGTCACCCGTTTCCTACCGTTAAAATCACCTATCAATTTGGACCCGATATCCATTATTTTCGATCCATCCGACATGCTAGAATTTCTTAAACTGATAAAAAAAGTAGAAGAGTTTTCTAGGGGAAAGAGGGAAAATTTCTTAATTCTACCAAAACCTCAATTACCGGAGGAGAGATATTAAAATATTGTAAAGATAATTAATTATCAAACTGTGAAAGAAAACTAAATAACCAAAAAAACTACACGGCAAGAAAAAATTCCACAAAACATGGTAACTACCTGGCCTAAAAAAATAAGAAAAACAGGAAAAACCGAAAGTTGCGGAGGGAGCTCCATGGCTGACGTGGAGGGGCTCATTTTGTGAAACCCCTTTAATATATTTAAAGATGAGAATAGAGAAAAAGAAATGGATCTACTCACTCGTAAACCCAGCCAGCCACTAGTTGAGAGGAGATCGTGCTGCCGTCAGCCAATCAATAATTTAAGGATTACGTAAATTGTATTAAAATATGAGTTTACAAAAACAATTACAAAATTTATACATTGATTTACAAAATTATTATTATTATTATTATTATTATTATTGTGTAATCTAAACTTTGAAAAGGAAAGGCAGAATATTGTAAAGAGATAAAATCAGATCTGTTGACACCTAAAATTAATTCGGCCGGAATTAAATGCCGTATTAATTAGTCTCGGCATTTAAGTCGATACCGCAGGTAAAAACGGTGTCGTTGGGAGTCGAGCGGTGTCGCGGGAAACAAAAAACGGTACCGCGGAGAGTTAAAACGGTACCGCAAGGAAGCTCAGCGGTACCGCGGTACTGGAAACGATACCGAAAATCAAAAGGGGGCCGCGCGGTTAGTTGGGTATTGGAAAAGGAGTTTTGTTTATAATTAATTATTGTTATTTTTATTCCTTGTTGGATGGGGAGAAGCGGCACCGCGGAGAGCTAAAACGGTGCCGCGGAATTAAAAACAGTATCGCGAGTAAGCCCAACGGTACCGCTATACTAGCAAACGACAGTGTTTAATAATAAACAGTGTCGCGGAAGAAAAAAAATAAACGGAGCTGGTTGGGAAAGAAAACGACACCGCAAGGCTGGAAGCGGAATCGTTTAATATTAAAACGATGTCGCGGGTAGAATCAAGCGGAGCTGTTTGGGAAAGGAAACGACATCGCGGGATCATGAAAACAACTCACCTAAAGTTCACGCGAAGCAGTTTGAGGAGCGAAGCGGTTGAGACACGTGGGATTTCACAACGGAGCAGTTGAGGAAGCGGTTCCACCGAGCGTGAAGACTACGAAGCAGTTTTTCGAATAAAAGCAGTGGAGCAAGGAGAGAGAATGGGACAACCAAAAATCAACACAGATCAACTCTGTTCAAACTTTACCTTTTCTCTGTAACTCCTTCGCGGAGCTCTCCTTCCAGGAAGGATCTCCATAGTTGTAGTCTTAGTCGTAGTCGCGGAGCTCTCCACAGGAATCTCCATAGGAGTAGCGGTAGCGTAGATTCCTCAAAACTCAAACACCCTCGTTCGAACGTAGTTTGGAGAGGTGCGAACCGAATAACGGTTGTTTGATTAGAAGTCAAGGGTGCATCGATCAAATCAACGACGCCGACACCGGCGGCGGATATTTGACGATCTTCTTTGTTTTCTGTTCGATCGATCAAAACATCGCACGGTGGTGGATATTTGACGATCGTCATCGTTTTCAGAAGTCAGAGTTGCACCGATCAAATCAACGACGCCGGCATTCGGTGGCGGATATTTGACGGTCGTCTCGATTTCAGCTATCAGCGGTGCATTCGATCAACGGCACCGCAAGAGTTTCCATCGCGAAACATCGAATCAACATCGCCGGAAACCAATTCGGCACCGGCGGTGGCATTTGGTTTTTCCGAGGAAACAATTTGGCACACCTGGTGGGACCCGTGTGTTTGACATGGCTCTGCGACGAGGAAAAGAAGATTGTGGTCTTCGACAAGGATCCATGGCGGAGGCTCAAAGGGTCAATATCGAGATTGACGATGGTGTTGGCGGTTCAAGCAACAACGCTGGAGCAAAGGTGCAATCAATGGCACGAATCTCCGATCAGGGTGAGATGCTGCTCATACTCCGCCAAGTAGTGGCTGAACTCAACAGAGATAGCCAACAGGTAAATATCATTTTAACTTCTCTTGATAAAAAAATGGATAATCTTGAAAAAAATATTGATCAATGGTGTGATAAATTGGATAATTGTGTTTCTGATTTTGATATGTCAATACGTAGAACCACGTACGATTTTGATGTGTTTAAATCTGAAACAATGTCTGTTGCGTGCGATGATTTAATGGTTGATGGACTAGCCATTGTCAACCAAACTCTATCGCCAAATCTAGCTACAATAGTGTTGCCAGAAGCGCACAAATCCAAAGTGTCTCTTCCCGTGAACAACATTGTTCTTAAGGACACGCAAGTTGGAGGTGGCTTGCAGAAACCACCACAAAGAAGCCAGTATCAACGTACTTCTAATAAGAATGAAAATAAGAATCAGGGTGGAGAACCTGGCTACAAGCACGTTGAGCATGGAAAACTCACATATGATGTGTTGTCAATCCAACGTCACGATGATGTTCGATCTAAACCGCTAGGGGGGCATGAGATCCCACAGCAAGGTGGGTTGAAGGAGAAACAATATCACAAGTGGCGAAGCAGTTTGCCACATCCACCCTGTTCTAGGAAAAAGCATATGTGGGTTGCCACAAACACTATTCAATATGGAGGTGGTGATCACGTGAAAACCCCCAAGGCCACGAAAGTTGGTGTAACTTACCTAGATCCTTCGTGTAAGTTGTCCCCAAAGCCGCCACCGAGTGAAGTGGGGGGCAAGTTCAAGCAAGCCCGACATGGTGTTGCCACACCAGTGTCGAGGAGGAACAAGTCTGCTATGAATGGTGGATTGGGGGGCAAGTATAATACTCTACAAACTCCAAAATCACACGGGAGCTCAAAAGAAACGATGTGGATGTGTGGTAAGTGTCGTGGTAAACAAAACACCCACACACTTGTCGGTGAAGCTCGTAAGCATCGGTGCTTATACTCAAAGCAACATGGTGAGAGTGCGAAGCTGACAAAACCAGACCTGTTTGGGCAAGCAATGCCACATGGTCGACTTGGTAAGACAAAGGTGTCAAAAAATGTGAAGGTCTTGCCTAGAGCCAAGAACGCGTATGATTTTTCATTCCGCGAGGCTGAGATGAGACCAAATCAGGCTCGTGGAGTTTCGAACAAAGGCATTCGAGCTGAACAACCTGGAGAGGTGCAAGCCAACATTACTCCCAAAACATCAAAACCAACATGTGTGAAGCCAACAAGTCAGGGTATTTATGGATGGCTTGTTTGGTTTGATCAGTGGAGTTGGCAGTGGGTGTGGACTTTTGGCATGATGGTTTATGCTAAAGCCAACCCTGTTTTTGTTTAGATATTATTAAAATAAATAAATATGGCTATTTAAGCCACATAATGTCTAGAAAATTTTATGAAAAAAATAAACGGCATTGCTAAGCTTGCCGCAGCATTGTGGGGGGAAAAATCACAGTTGGCCTTTTAATAGACAAGTAAAAGCAACGTTGAGGTAAGTGTAAACGACACTGGTTTGGCCAAATTTTATTTTATTTAAAAAAAAAAAGCTGGAAATATATTATTTGTACAACCGTAAAAAAATGCAGCTCTGCCGCTGTTGCAAACAGGCCTGGCAAAAAAAAAAAAAAAAAAAAAACCAAAACGCTAGTGGTTACGGCAAAACGGTGGCGTTGCCGCACTCTCGGGAGGAATTAGTTTGGCTAAAAAAAAAATAATAATAATGACTAATGCCGCTGCCTGCTTTGCTTGGTGTTTAAGATAATTTTTTTTTTCTTTTCAGTTCTGCCGCAACAGCTCTGGCAGAAGAGAATAATAAAAAAAAAAACAAATTTTGCAACTCTGCCGCTGGACAGCTCTGGCGGAGAATAGTATAATTTTTTTTGTTTTTGTTTTGTTTTGCAGGGCTGGTGCTAGCAGCGCTGATAAAAAAAAATTAAAAAAAAAAGAAAAAAAAAATTTCAGTTCCGGCCAAAGCAGCACTGCGGCTGTAGTGGAATTTAACAGGCCTGACAAAAAAAAAAAAAAAAAAGATGCAGCGCTGGTGAAAAAAAAAAACTTATAAAAAAACAAAAGATCAAGACAATGCTGCCGTGGGTGCAGCCTTGCAGTAGAATTGCATGCCACTTTCACTGGCTTTTGCCAAAATCACCTTTGACAAAACGTGATTTGTGGATTTTCTTGGTAAAGTTGATTTAATTTTAGGTGGTATAAGTTGTGACAACAATTTGGTTCATAATTCTTATAAACCAAATTGTGGGGGGCATTTGTTGACACCTAAAATTAATTCGGCCGGAATTAAATGCCGTATTAATTAGTCTCGGCATTTAAGTCGATACCGCAGGTAAAAACGGTGTCGTTGGGAGTTGAGCGGTGTCGCGGGAAACAAAAAACGGTACCGCGGAGAGTTAAAACGGTACCGCAAGGAAGCTCAGCGGTACCGCGGTACTGGAAACGATACCGAAAATCAAAAGGGGGCTGCGCGGTTAGTTGGGTATTGGAAAAGGAGTTTTGTTTATAATTAATTATTGTTATTTTTATTCCTTGTTGGATGGGGAGAAGCGGCACCGCGGAGAGCTAAAACGGTGCCGCGGAATTAAAAACAGTATCACGAGGAAGCCCAACGGTACCGCTATACTAGCAAACGACAGTGTTTAATAATAAACAGTGTCGCGGAAGAAAAAAAATAAACGGAGCTGGTTGGGAAAGAAAACGACACCGCAAGGCTGGAAGCGGAATCGTTTAATATTAAAACGATGTCGCGGGTAGAATCAAGCGGAGCTGTTTGGGAAAGGAAACGACATCGCGGGATCATGAAAACAACTCACGTAAAGTTCACGCGAAGCAGTTTGAGGAGCGAAGCGGTTGAGACGGTCGTCTCGATTTCAGCTATCAGCGGTGCATTCGATCAACGGCACCGCAAGAGTTTCCATCGCGAAACATCGAATCAACATCGCCGGAAACCAATTCGGCACCGGCGGTGGCATTTGGTTTTTCCGAGGAAACAAGATCTTATGGTCCTCTCCTCTGCAATATGAGATTTTGAATGTGGATGCTTTTGTTTGGAATACACGCATATTCGAAATAATGATATTTTATACAAGCAACGATTGTGATATATATTCGCAATGGGAAAGGAGAGGGGTCATAGAAATATAGGCTGGGAGGTTCTAGGTAATTATTGGTTATGTGATTGTGTATAATTAGATCGAATTCATTCATTTTGATTTTTGAGTAAGTTATATGTAAGTGGAGAGATTAAAAAATTATCTTTTAATTTTTATATCGGATTAAATTTTCTTTGCTTTAATTTGAATTTTGAAATATTTTTGCACATATTGAACAAATTCATTGTGATATATAAAATTATATCCATTTTCACATAATTTGAGGGGGGAAAATCATGTCGTCCATTACCACTCGTCAGTCGTCACCACCTGGTATCACTATGTATCACGCTCATTTCAAAATCAAATTTCAATAAACTTTGTGTAGAAGGAACAGGTTCATAGTGATGTACAAAATTTGAATCGATATATTTCAAAAAAAAATTCAAGACAAAATATCACTATAAACTATGTCTCTGGTATACAATCACCATGATATACTTTTATGCCACCATGATATATCTTATGTACTATCAAAGACTACTCTAATAATATAAAATAATAATATATGTCTCAATTGTTTTGTTCCAAAATATATCAAATTAAATGTCAATACGTAAAGTTTCCTCTTTTTCCTCGAAAGTTTCATGCCTTAAAAAACTCTCATTAATCATCAAAAAGATCTTTCAATTCTCTCCTAATTTGCTTCAAACTACAATGGTTGGTTCTTCCCTTTTTTTATTTGATCATGTATTCTTTCCTAGATTAGGAAACATTCATGACATGGGACGACGATACTAAGCCGGAAGAAACTCTGACGAACATCGTAGTACTGTTATATCCACTAGTCTCCCTTGGATAATTGACCCACTGTTCATCTAGAAGACCGACATCAATTATCAAAGGACGGGGTCACTAGGATGTGTTGGGAGGTCCTCCGATATAGAGCTTCCAAATATTAGGGGGTCTGAACTCTCGATCTGTTAGTTAATTCTTGTGGTATATGATTAATAGATTATGAGCATGATGATGAGTTTAAGTATGATAATTATTATGAGGCATGCATATTGATGGTTAAAGTTATGTTGTGTTCTAAAGTCCTACATATGTTCTTAAATGACACAAGAAAGACTTAATGAATTAGTACCAACAATGGTTGAAAAAACTCCTGAAAAATACAAAATTTGAAAACCTAATAGGCTACTTTATTTCAAATAATGCTAGGTAGATATTACTTTTTAAATAACAATGTTAAGATCATCTTCATTTTATTATGCATAAAAAAATTGAACCACGATTCAAATTTTGAACAGAGCCTCCATGATTCATTAGACGACCCGCAAAGGATGAAGTTGAGAATTAGGAATGTTGGGTGCAATTCTACTAGTTTACATCGCCAGTGGGTATAGCCCAACCAGGGCTACAAACCAGTCGACCTAAGTCGAGTATTGGCTTAACTCAGGCCCAACTCATTAGAAAATGAGTTGAGCTCAGGCTCAGCTCGTTCGATAAAACATTGGCTCAAACTCGATTCTACCTCGGCCCAGTAATGAGCTCACAAACTCGATCTACTCAAGCTCAGTTTATTTATGATTCTATATGGTTGAACTACTAACTTAAACTCTAAAACAATTTATAAATTCTATACTCTAATATTTGTATATCATATATGATAAATGTGATTAATATGATAAAAGAAGAATGATAGTAAATTTTTCATGAATAATTGATTCCAAGCTTATATACTGTGTTGGAATCATGTTTAGTTCATAATTTCTAACTAGCTCATATCATGTTATTTAATCGTAGTTAATAGCATAGCAATCTATAATAAATGATTTCCCTTTCAAAATTGTAATTGATACATATTTGGTCATATACCCAAACTCTTTAACCATTATATATTATCAATGTACAAACTAACAAATTTATGAACTATCAACAAACCAACTCATAAGCTATAGTTCGATTCGGTAATAGTAATACTACACTAGTTGGTTGGCTCACTACCACACAATCGAGCTAGCTCGGCTCACCTGTTAAACTCAAAGAGCCACCGAATCGAACAAACTCGTGAGCCTCACTAGCTGAATAAGGTTTAAGTCAAACTCGACTCGTTAGTAAATAAACTGAATTTCGAGCAAGCTTTTTTCTACTAAAACACCAAACCACTCTTGAGCAGTTGAACCCATTTGCAGCCCGAATCCCAACAAACACCTACGACCGAGCCTAGCAACTGACCGTTCATCTCAGCTGCATATGCCCTAAGGGTGATGAACAACTCGAGAGCTTTCAGACATCTCGAGGTTTTGCCACAACAACCAGACTGTTTACCATAGGACACCACCCTAAAGAGTAAAGTCGTATGGAAATGGGTAACGAGGGTTGGTCCATTACCAATCATCAACCCTCCGATTCACTAGCAAAACATGACGACATTTTTTCTCGCATTCTTCTTCCTGCGCAGACTAGTTTGACCACACCCCCAAACAAAGATCCAACAACCGACCAAAATTACACAATCTCTCCACTATCCACCATCACATGAACATATCTGCAGAAGTATTATTCAACCGGCAACAAGCCTTTTGTTACACAAACCCTCTGTTTTAGCCTTGTAGGACAACTGGATTATGCTAACTCAGAAGGTAAATCAACATCGACATTAAATGACATGAGCTTCATTTCTAAGCTTGTCGATCAACTCGTCCACAGAAGAAACCAGCACCCCTGCTTTCCTCTTGGGAGGTTCTGTGATTTCAACAACCTCTAGATCTGACTTTGTTCCAACATTCAGCTCCTCCGGCGTGTATTTCTTGACGGGCTTTGATTTTGCTTTCATAATGTTTGGCAGTGTCGCATACCTCGGTTGGTTCAGTCTTAGATCGGTGCTGCAGAAGAAGACCAAGTAAAGTTGAGCCACATAAACATGACATAAGAAGAGGAAGGACATGCTGCGGGATGTAACTGAACCTTCAATGCAGCCACAAAACCATACAAGGAAGAATATAGAACTTGATTTTAATCATGCTGAATTGATATATAACAAAGATTATGCCTTTCTTCCCAGCTGCCAGTGCTACCCCCTACATCACAACTCTAACCATCGACTCTGGCAGACCACGCAAGCATTTTCGTTAGCAATAGCACAAATAGAAATTCTAAGAAAGACATCTCTTTTCTGGATCATACACAACAGAGTGACACGCAACTAAATAAACCAACACGGAATCACAGTGCAGCAGTGGAAAGTTAAGCAAACAAAGACAAGAAAAATGAGGATCATATGCTTACGTGATAACTGCTGGTAAGTTTAAACACACAGTCTCCAGACCACCATCAACTTCTCGATCTACCATTACTTCCTGTTTCTCCTTGTCAAGCACCACCTACTAGATAGTAGCAATTACTAGTTAGAAAATATGCAGAACAAAAGAGATTGCCGAAAGAGAAGAACATAATTTACAATCATGCAGAAGCTCATAAGAAAACACCCACTGCATCTGAGCATGTCTTACTCTAGCTATTCACAATGATTGCGGATATGCACCTAAGTAAATCTTTAATGATTGCTAACAGTTCACTACCCTTCACACTACCTAGTGTCATAAGATCATTACACACATTTCACATCACGAGCTAACTGCAACTGACAGGAATCTCATAAATCCTTCATGCTAACAGTATCCTTCATACTTCCAAGTTTTACAAGATGACTGTCCACATTTCACATTCAGGGTCTAACTCAAACTCAATCACAATACAACCTAGAACCAGTATAACAGCCCATTAAGCTAACATTTAGAGCAAGACAACAAACTGAACCGACAACGATCGTTCAAGAAGACAAAGCAACATGAAGAACATTTGTTAGGAACGTGATTCATTCATTTTACTTCTACAAGAAAGTTTGGCCGAACAAGCAAGTTAGCTTTAGCTTGAGAAGAACAACTGGACGGTGAAGTCCACAACTAACCTTGGAAGCAAATGTCCCCTGAGGCCAACCTAGAAGCCCTGCCACCATTTGCCCAGTTTGATTACAATCATTATCGATGGCCTACATCAACCAAGCACATAAAAAGTTCAAGCTGAAGTTTACCTTCCTCCAATTTTATATAAAAAGTTAAAAACCCAGAAAGAGAAACTCAAGAGAATCAACCTGTTTTCCTAGAATAATCAAACCGGGCTTCTCTATCTCAACAAGAGCCTTGAAAAGCTTAGCCACAGCAAGAGGAAACAAATCGCCAGTAGCCTCCACATGAATCCCTCTATCGGCGCCCATGGCCAGACCCGTTCGAAGAGTATCGATAGATTGCTTGGGGCCTATAGTTACGGCGACCACTTCAGATGCCAATCCTGCTTCCTTGATTCGAAGAGCCTCTTCCAGAGCTATCTCGCAGAATGGGTTCATCGACATCTTAACGTTTTGAGTCTCTACTCCGCTCTAAAAGCAACAAATTCATCGATGCGTAGAAAAGGTATCACATGAGGAATCCCGATTTTGTTCACTGTTGAAACGGCGGTGGTTCAAGAGGGTTTTTTACCTTGTCGGGCTTCACTCTTATTTTGACGGCATAGTCGATCACTCGCTTCACGGCCACCATAATCTTCATCTTAGCCGGCGGAGATAGGTGCTCGACTCGAGCGACGATGAGACTTGATAAAGTAAGCTTGAAAGGGCAACAAACATTAGACTGAGAGGGAATCCAAAATGAAAATGATTCCCTATTCTTAATTTTTTTTTCTTGGTCAAACAAAACATCTAGGGGTCGTTTGGATTAGTGTTTTTAATTCGAGTGATTTGAGAGGGATTTGTGATCAAATCACTCGTTTTAAAACCCAGGTTTTTAATTCAAGAGATTTGTGTAGGATTTTTGCCGAATCACTCGTTTGGCAACTAATATGGGATTTTAAAATGAAAATGAAAAATTATATTTTTACCCTTTAAAACTCCTTATCCATACTCAAGAGAAGAGAAGGATGAACATAGCTCTTCTTCCTCTTCCAGAGTTCTTCTTCTCTACCATTCCTCCCCTCACTTTCCAGGCACAAATCGTCATTTCGTCGTTCCTCTGCAGGGCCACCCAAAGATCGAACAAATCGGAACTAGGTGGAGGCGGGCACCCAAAGATCGAACAAGAGGAGAAGCGATTTGGTACCTCTGCTCTCCTTCGCCCTAAAACTATCAAGAGCATACTAATTTCATAATAAACAAATTGTGTTCGGCGGTATTAACACTGGAAACTCATACTATCATCCTAGATGGATCATGAAAGAGCATAATTTTCACCGGCTTTCTCCCTTTTCCGAAGCAGCCAAATAAGAGAGACGTGCGGGCACCCAAAGATCAAACAAGAGGAGAAACGATTTGGTACCCTCTGCTCTCCTTCGCCAAATAACCACAAGCAAGCTATAAACCCAAAATCCAAAAGATTCTGATTGAGACGAAATCGCATCCCACCAAAACAAGCTAAGGAGTAAGAACGGAGGAGGGCTTCAAGAACTCACCTGCTGGAAGAAGGGTTCGTCGCCGCAGATTCCCTACTCTCTGAAGCTAACTCGCCGCCGGTCAGCACTCAGCGGCAGCTGCTGGTTCGTCTTCGAGCAGCTTCGTTCGGGTGGGATTAAAACAGAACGACGGGTTCCAGCGTTGTGGCAGAGACAGAATTGAAGGACATACAGTAACGAAGGGTTAATAGAAGAAGGTACAGTTGGATTTTCAGAAGAAAAATAACATGGGTATATATGGAACAAATTGACAAAATATTAAGGGATTTCAAAATAGCTGATGGTCATCAGCTATTTCACAATTCCACAAATGTGGGTTTCTAGAATCCGGAATGTTTAAAATCTCTCATAGAAAAAATGCTTCCCAAACAAGTGACTTTAATTAAAATCCCTCATTGTGAGAGATTGTGTCCAAATCCCTCAAACAAAACACTAATCCAAACGACCCCCTAGGAATGGATCGGGTTTCTTCGACCAAAATTATAGGGTTAAAGACACATTTGGTCACTGAGTTTACAAAATCGGGACATGTTTAGTCACTGAAAAAAGTTAATATCAAATTTGGTCACTACAATTACTAAAATAGGTCATATTGAGTCACTCTCCGTTAGTCTCCGTCCAACTCCGTTAGTGGAGTCCGTTAAGTGCTGACGTGGCTAACGGATGCGCCTAGTCAGCATCGTTTTGACCCAAAAATCATCATACCCGACCCGCCACGTCAATTTCACCCGCCATGTGATACACCAACCCAACCATTAACCCAGCCCGACCCAAAACCAAACTCTAACCCACCTAACAAAAAAAAAAGGAAAATCATCTGGTTAGTGGCCATTTTCAGACCAAAACCCTTCTGAAAGAATACCCAAAACCATTCGAACAAACACAGTGAATCTGAATCCGCCAAAACATCGAACCAAAACGAAGTAGTCAAACAACCAAATAATCTGCCCTAGCGATTCTGAATCCACCAAATACGAACAAAAACGAAGTTCCTACAAGCGACAGAAGCAAACCAAGAGAAAGAAAATCAAATTCCCCTAGAAATTAAATTGAGGGAGAGTACCGGAGCATCGACAAAGGGCTTCTAACACAGATTCCACGCCGGAGAAGAGGAGGAGATGCACTAGAAAAGCTTCAACCGGGTCGATTCGTCGTTCAGAGATTGAGGAGACACGAGGGAGCGGATTCGCGATGGAGGTATTCTTGGCCGAACACTCATCCCATCTCGGGTGTCATGACAAAACCGGCGGCGAAAGAGCTTCGAACTCCTCCGTTGTCGATTGAGGCCTATGGTTTTTTTCCGACGTAGTTGGGAGGAGAATGAGGGGCGTAGGATGAAATTCGAACGCGCGATGGGGAAGCTGACTCCGGCGCGCCCTGGGGGAAGACGACGACGGAGCACGACGAAGGTGGATTTGAGGGTTTCGCCTTCTACTGCGATGGCGGAAACTGACGGCGCGCGGCGACGAAGAAGAAGAAGAAGAAGAAGAAGAAGAAGAAGAAGAAGAAGAAATGCAAAATGGAAGGAGGATCTTGGGCAAGGGGTAGCGTGGAGCTCTTCATCTCTCCCTGGAGTTCGATTGAAAATGGCTGAATCTAGAGGAAGGAGCAGGTTTGCGAGGAAGGAGAAGGGTTTTGGTCTGAAAATGGCCACTAAGCAGATGATTTTCCTTTTTTTTTTGTTAGGTGGGTTAGAGTTTGGTTTTGGGTCGGGTTGGGTTAATGGTTGGGTTGGTGTATGACATGGCGGGTGAAATTGACGTGGCGGGTCGGGTATGATGATGTTTGGGTCAAAACGATGCTGACTAGGCGCATCCGTTAGCCACGTCAGCACTTAACGGACTCCACTAACGGAGTTGGACGGAGACTAACGGAGAGTGACTCAATATGACCTATTTTAGTAATTGTAGTGACCAAATTTGATATTAACTTTTTCCAGTGACTAAACATGTCCTGATTTTGTAAACTCAGTGACCAAATGTGTCTTTAACCCAAAATTATACGTTGCAATTCAAATTTATCAATTTTTTTATTTTTTCACATTTGTTATAACTTATAAAAAAATTCCATTCTAAAGGAAACTGAATAATGTGTATAATAATGTCAATATGGCCTCATCCCATTAATTCAAGCACAAATCAATTTCTTCTTGTTAGTTACCCACTTTAAACTCTAATTTATCGTCTATTTCTATTAGACTCCGTTAACACTATTATTTTTTTCGACATGACATGCAAAAGTGTTGATTTGAATGAGAAACTCATCTAGTCAACCTAAAACCCAACCCGCCAACTGACCCAATCAAGTTATCATAAAGGAAAAAATGATAAATTAATTAAGTGACCAAACATGTAATTTAGTATTTTTTTGGCAAAATTCATCTCTATAGCCAAAACTTTTACGCTTGTGACAATAATAGCCACTTTTGACGAAATACCAAATATAGCCAGAATTTTGAAAGTTTCATGACAAATATAGCCATTTCCGTTACATATTTTAACGGCGTCAGTGACACCGTTAGTCAACTTAACAAAATGCTTACATGGCTGCCAACTCACAAGACACATCATCGACAACTCAACAACAATTGCCACATGGATGCAATGTCATATTTTAATTTAAAATTAAATAAAAAATCATAATTATTGTTCTCATCCTCTCTCCTCTTCCACCACTCGATGTTGCCGCCGTCCTTTCTCCTCTCACAACATCGTCGTCGTCTTCTGCAACAGGTCGTCGACAATGAGGAACCAAAGATCGATTTAGCGGACGAAATCAGGGGAACGATCACGAATGGCACCACCGCCGTCGAGCAAATAGCGGTGAGCGATTGGAAGCCTTCTATTGTTCTGGGCAGCGCCGTGTCATGCTCGGGGTCGATATCGGATACACCAACAAAGCTATACCTCTCCAACGAAAGAGGTGGATGCGTCGAGGGAGCTCGAATCGCCGATTCTGGAGGGAGAGAGCGCGCGACGGAAAATGGCAGCCAGATCCATCCCTTCTTCTCCTTTTTCTTTTCTCAGGCGGCCAGAGATGAGAGAGCGCGCGACGGAGGAGTTACGGAGAGAGAGATGAGAGAGATGGTGAAGATGGCGCAACGGCAGATTCGATGATTGCATAGTGGCGTCGAGGAAGCGGAAGGGAAACAAACAGCGGTCTGATGGCAGCATTGCGAGCTTGAAATGGGGAGATCTGGGCACAAAATCGAGCCAAAATCTGGGCACAAAATCGAGGCAAATTGAGGAAGCAGACAGCGGCGGAATTGGGGAATTAGGGATTTGATTCTCCAGTTCCGTTACAGGGGACGCATCATCGGAAACCACCACCACATATGCACTTCTGAATAATGAAATCTCTTCTGGGACAAGGAGAGGTTAACCGGGGACGGAGCCGGAATTCCTTTCCCCCTTTCATTTGCTTTGTTAATTTTAGAGAAACATAAACCCAGAAGTCGATGGAGAAGATAGGATTTTTTTTAACTTTTCCTTGACCCCCTTTCATTATTTATATATTTCTTTTTGTTTTTTAATTAAATCCCCGTGGAAAGTTAATTGACTAAGTGTTGCCACCTCAACCGTTATCGTTTGTCCAGTCAGCATATAACATAACACCGTTAAAGAATTGGACGGAAGTGGCTATTTTTGGTATTTCGCCAAAAGTGGCTATGTTTGACCAAACCGTCAAAGTTTTGGCTATACATGTGTATTTTGCCTATTTTTTTTAATCTATTATTTTAGACCTCTATTAATGATAAGTTATTTCATCTATCCCATATGTTTACTATTCAAATTAACAAAATCCCCGATCTACTTGATTATTTTTTGTCCATAAAACACTGATATTGGAATATTGTGCAATCACATGATAAAAAATTTCATATACTAGTATAAATGTCTCGTATCTCACTTTGGCTCTGTCCAACACTTTAGTTAAACACCACATTACCTCCATGCCTATATAACAAGCCACATCAACATGTTAGATGTCTTCCACATACTAGTCTTTCTGCATGTATGTCAAGTATACCAACGCCATACTTCACTGGCGACATTTAGGAAGTTAATTTTAGGGTTAGTGTTCGTTTATTCAATCCAAACACAACACAAATGATGTAACAACTAATGGTCAGCTTTTGGGTACCATATGTCGTTTTAGAGAAGCCTTTAGGCAGATTTTGTTAATCATTGAAAGAAAAGTTACAATATCCTTTACATATCCATCTATATATACTAATCACTAATTACCTATACAGTACTTACAAAATATACAGTTTACAACTATACCTATGAACTAAGTAAAACCTACATCTAAGTCCTCGTCGTTTCCTCCTTGGACAACTCCCCCCCCCCCCCCCCCCCGCACGCTGGTGCGTATATATCAAGACGACCCAGCTTGGACTGCAACTCATGAAAAACATGAACTGGAAGAGACTTTGTAAACATGTCAGCAAGTTGGTTAGCAGAGGAAACATGTAAAACTTTAATAATTTTATCTAGAATCCTATCCCTAATAATATGACAGTCAATTTCTATGTGTTTTGTACGCTCATGATTGACTGGATTATCAGCAAGCTTTATGGCAGACATACTGTCACAATAAATGGGAGTGGGAGAAGAAAGAGTAATCTGCAAATCACTCAAGACATAACGCAGCCACATCACTTCACAAGTTAAACTTGCCATTGCTCTGTATTCAGCTTCAGCTGAAGAACGAGAAACAGTTTTCTGTTTCTTAGAACGCCAACTAATCAAGGAATTCCCTAACAAAACACAAAAACCTGTTGTAGATCTACGCGTGTCTGGACAACCAGCCCAATCACTGTCACAAAATGCCTTTAATTTAAGTTCAGAGGCAGCAGAGAAAAATAATCCCTGCCCTGCAGTACCTTTGATGTAACGCAAAACGCGTTCAGCAGCTTGCATGTGCAGGTCAGTGGGACTATGAGTAAACTGACTAAGCTGATGAACTGAATAAGCAAGGTCAGGACGCGTATTACAGAGATAAAGAAGTCTTCCTACCAATCGTTTATAGACAGAAGGGTCAGAGAGAACCTTAGCAGCAGTAGCAGATAGTTTAGTACCTGGAATAGAAGGAGAATCGCAGGGTTCTGCACTGAGAAAACCATAATCTGTTAACATATCCAAAGCAAACTTCCTTTGATATAACAGAATACCCTTATCAGATCGAGCAATTTCAAGACCAAGAAAGAATTTTAATTCTCCAAGATCCTTAATTGTGAAAGTCTGATCGAGCTGTTGTTTTAGACTAGTAATGGCTTTAAGATCATTTCCAGCCAATATTATGTCATCAACGTATACAAGTGCAATGGTAAAAGACTTATCAACACTACGGACAAACATAGAATAATCGGCTTTGGACTGTTTGTATCCTGCAGAAGTTAAAAAATTGGACAGTTTAATATTCCATTGACGACTCACTTGTTTTAAACCATAAATGGAATTGTTAAGGCGACATACTGGATTCTTAAAACCAGGAGGTACTACTAAACCTGGAGGGATCTTCATGTAGACCTCCTCATCAAGGTCACCATGAAGGAATGCTGTATTAACATCAAGTTGATGCAAGTGCCAGTTGTTAATTGCAGCTAAAGATAAAACAAGACGAACAGTAGTGTGTTTGACTACTGGTGCAAATGTTTCTAAATAGTCTAGGCCAGGAGTTTGAGTATACCCCTTTGCTACTAGACGTGATTTAAACCTTTCTATGTCACCATTGGACTTTAAAGACCCACATGTTTCCTATGACAATCTTACCATCAGGTAATTCAACAATAGTCCATGTATTAGTTTTATTTAAAGAAGCTAATTCAGAATTACAAGCTTCTGACCACCTAGAATCCTTAATGGCTTCTTTGTAGGATCTAAGTTCCAGAATAGCAAAACTGGCCAGAATGTATTTCTTGTATTCTGAGCTCAGATTATCAAAAGTCATGACCTTTGATAAAGGAAATGTAACACCATTACATTCTACAGCACATATGTAAACATCTAGCTTTTTAGGACGCACCTTAACATGAGGAGGCCTCGCATAAGGTGGGGGTTCTACTACTTGAATAATATCAACCAGATCTAGGGGTTCCTCAGGTGGTGGAGTAGGTGTATCTAAAGTCCCATCAGAATGAGGCAAGGCAGAATTAAAAGCAGATGGAGAAGGTGAATCAGATGGATTATAATGAACTAATGTTTCCTGAACTTGAATACAAGGGAAACAGAAATCAAAGTCAAGGGTGGATGTGGAATTAGCAAAAGGAAAAACATGCTCGTGAAATACAGTATCCCTTGAATAAAAAATATTGTGTGAAACTAAGTTATAGAGCCTATGCCCTTTAACAGTGTTAATGAATCCCAAGAAAACACAAGGATCAGCCCGTGGAGCAAATTTTGGTCTGTTGTGTTGCAAAGTTGATGCAAAGACTAAACAACCAAAAACCCTGAAATCACAATATGCAGGTTTGGTGTGAAATATTAATTCATAAGGAGATAAATTCTTTAAAAGTGGAGAGGACATTCTATTAATTAAGAAAACAGAATGTAGAATTGCAAATCCCCAGAATGAGATTGGTAAAGAAGCTTAAAACATAAGGGCTCGAGCAACAACCAATATGTGTTGGTGTTTCCGCTCAACACGACCATTTTGTTGAGAAGAAGCTACACAAGTTGTTTGATGTACAATACCAAACGTACTATAAAAAGATGGAATGTTAAATTCTTGGCCATTATCTGTTCTTATTGTTTTGATTTTGGATGAAAACTGAGTATTAACAAAGGCTGGCAAATCTAACAAGATTTGCCTAGCTTCACCTTTTGTTTTCATGAGATAAACCCATGTGTGATGTGAGAAATCGTCGACACAAGTGAGAAAATATCGAAAACCATCAACCGTGGGAGTCTGATATGGACCCCATATATCTATATGGAGCAATTTAAAAGGAATAAGAGCATGAGATGTACTAGAAGGAAAGGGAAGACGCTTTTGTTTTGCTAATGGACAAACAGTACAAGGAGTTTTGGTACTACTAATAGATGGTTTAACATCCTTGTCTAAGATATGAGATAAAGGAATGGCAGTATGACCAAGCCTATAGTGCCAAATGTAGAAAGGAACAAAAGCAGTATTGAAACAAACATTACATGAAGATAGTTGTGACTTAGGAAGAGTCATGTTGAGATGATAGAGGCCAGATTCTTGCTTAGCTGTACCAATCGTTTCGTGGGATGAAAGATCCTGAATTAAGCAAGAATTGGCAGTAAATTGTAATGAACAATTTGATGACTTGACTAGTTTAGAAACTGATACGAGGTTAAATGTGAAAGCAGGGATATATAGAACATCATATAGAGTAAGTTTAGGAGTGATTTTAATGTTCCCTATGTGTGTAACTTGAACTTTTACACCATTTGGTAACGAAACAGACACATTATTTATGGTTTTATAAGAGTGAAATAGATGCAAAACAGAGACAACATGATCAGTAGCACCACTATCTACTATCCAATCCATGGAAGTTAAAACTGAATTGATAGAGAATAGATGTGTACCAGTATCTTCTGTGGAAACAATGTTGATCTCAACATGTTGTGGAATATAACCAGAATCAGCAGGCTGAGGGACTGTGCCAGAATTAGCAGTCGGAGGAACAAGGCCAGAATCAGCTGAAGTATGAATAGGAACTTCTGGTGTGGGAGTAATCTGTCTAGTTGAGGTGACCAGATTAGCTACCGGAGTAGCATAAAGACGCTGCACTTGCTGAGACTGAGTCTGATTCAGAAGAGACTGATACTGGGCTCTGGTAAGTACCACAGAGTCATCAGCAACCACTCCAGTAGGTGGATTAGGAGACTCAGAGTCTGCCATAGCAGCATTGACTCGTCGATGCTTATATCCAAGAGGATATCCATGGAGCTTGTAACAACGATCCACTGTGTGCCCATATCCTTCACAATGAGTGCAGTAAGGTCACTTCTTACCCCCACCAGGACCTTGAATAGAAGACCCCTGACCCTTGCCCTGACCAGAATGTTGTCCCTTCGATGTCCCATGAGCAGCAAGAGCAGTAGGAAGTGATGAAGGCAAACCAGACTGCCGTTCATGCTGAGCTAGGCTAGAGAACACCTTATTAATAGAAGGTAGTGGATCATTCAACAATAGTTGAGACTTGATATGACCAAAACTCTCGTTCAGCCCTTTCAGAAACCTAATAACCTGATCCCTACGCACATACTCCCGTGGAATCGACGAAGCAGAGCAAGCACACTTAGGATTGCAAGTGCTTACAGGGAGAGGCCTAAGAATCAAGAATTCTTCCCATAATACCCGAAACTTGGTAAAATAAGCACTGATAGGCATCGAACCTTGTTTGAGAGAAGCAATCTCATCATAGATATCCGAAATTCGGATCTCATTACCTTCACTGAAACGCTCTCGAAGGTCCTCCCAGGCTTCTACAGCTGTGTTGAACCACAAAATACTCTGTGCAATCTCGGGTGAAACTGAACGCTGAATCCATCCAAGCACGAGAACATTGGCCTGATCCCAAGCACTCCAGAGAGGATCACCTGGAGACGGGACCGGTGAACCAGAATCAATCAATGGGAGCTTGTTTCTTGCATGCAATCCCATTCGCATCGACCGCGCCCAGCTGTGGTAGTTGGAACCAGAAAGAGGCACCGTCACAAGCTGCTAAGCAGAGAGATCGCCATTGGCCACAAAGAAAGGATGCGCCGGCGAGAGCGAAGCGCCGATAGACGCCGAACCACCAGCCATAGCACTAACCGGAGGAACACCGCTAGGAGGAGCACCTCCCAACGCAGCACCAGAAGACGGCGGACAGAACGTCGCGTTGACGGCAGAGAAAGACGCCATCAATCTAGATCTGAGACTTATGAAAGATTCGACTGAAAGAAGGCAAGAGCCACGATCGTCGCAGAGGAACGAATCACAGAAAACGAACTAAACGAAGAACAGAGGAAGCGGAAACTAGACGAATCGATCGAAGAACAATCGAGAAGAAAAAGCAGAGGAGAGAGAAACGAACGAGCTGTTCACTTCTCCTGGAATCCTGGAGAAACAGAAAGAAAATGACTGAATAGTCAAAGAAAACAAGAAAGGTGAAATTCACCCTCCGATACCATGTCGTTTTAGAGAAGCCTTTAGGCAGATTTTATTAATTAGGAAAGAAAAGTTACAATATCCTTTACATATCCATCTATATATACTAATCACTAATTACCTATACAGTACTTACAAAATATACAGTTTACAACTATACCTATGAACTAAGTAAAACCTACATCTAAGTCCTCGTCGTTTCCTCCTTGGACAACTCCATAACTCACAATCTCCCACTTGCACTAAAGTCTATCATCTGGCGAATACCCATAAACTAGGAATGTCCATCGTGCTTTTGTTGTGTGAGTTAGTTTTGTTAGTGGATCCGCCGAATTGCACTTCGACGTGATAATGAACACATGTACCTCGTCATGCTCCACTACTTTTTGAATCAAGTGGAAACGTCTAATAACTGATATGGATCTCGGGTGAGACCTTAGTTCCCTAGTCTATGGCTCCATTTTTGTTACAGTAGAGCTTTATGGGGTCTAGAATGGTAGGAAGAACACCAATTTCAGTATTGAACTTTCTTATTCACATTAGCTAGTCAAATCTCTCTCGCAAGAGGCGCATGCATGGGTAGAGAATGACCTTAGAGGAAGGCATAGAGCATCATGATAGATGATGCATAGATGCATCTTATTGAGGAAATTGTATGCATGACCATCTGGAATGAGCTACCTAAACATTACTTTCTTTGCTTGCATTCTTGTTTTGCTTTGTTTATTTGCATAGTAGCTCTCAACCCATTAGTTTTACTTTCTTGCATTGCATCCATTCTAATTAAATTGGTTAGATTTGAATAGTTTCTATTAAAAGACCCTGTAAAATACGACTCTAGCCATATCTATGATTTTATCACTGGTATATTTACTACGCATCAACCTTACCCTACACACCCACTTCACTAGTAACATGGGGACACTAATTTTTTTTTCTTCTTTTTTCTCCAAGTCATGGGAACAACAATGTGTTGGTAGATGACACACATTATTTATGTGGGCAAGTGGCCATTTTCAATTTGTCAAGTTCAATCAACTAGTAAATTAGTCAAACTAGGAGCAAGTGATTGTCATTTATAGTTTAGTAAACAACAAATTGTTTTTGGGATCAACTTTTATCTCTCATTGATAAGTTCAACCATCTAGTAAATAGTCAAACCCAACAACCTCTACTTACAATCTCTCTCTGTCAAACAAACAAATGTAACATATTTTATCACCCAAAACAGAGCACAAGATGATACTTAAGCCCCCATACAAGCAAAACACATGGCTTGACCCGAGAAGATGCTCATTGGAAGAGGCTGCTGCTATGAACTAGTCAACTAGAGGAGAGCCATATATGTTTGACTTCGCAGTTCGCAACCACAACTAACAGCAAGACAACAACAACAACAACAACCACCGGCGATAATGGTAAGAACACTTCAAATTGTCAACCCCATTGGGAACCAATTTATTGCCCTGCACACTGCCCTCCAGTCCAGAATATATGTTAAACAATAATGAATACATCGCTGTTTATGTTTGAATAATTATAATTCCGATTCCTTTTCATGAGCTAGGAAGGAAGAAAGGAGGAGGTGCCTTGAAGTAGCTGCAAGCTTCACTGTCCCTCCGCGTTGGACTTCTGCGACTCTGTCGACCAAATAATCCTTTTTATTTGTTTTCTTCTCTGCGCATTCCTCTGTTTCCAACTCAGCGTGTGCGTTCGTTCCCACCCACATCCACATGCCCCGTTTCGCATCTCTCTTGATTGCTCTCCCACTATTCACCAACAACTCAACAAACTCAGACTCAATCCACCCCCACGGCTACAGATTGGTGGATGCAATGTTTAGTTGAACGTTGATGATGATTGATGGTAATGATGATTCATAATTGGTGATTCTTTCTTTTTTTCTTACAGCCTGGCTGGCTAAGAACTTGGCGAGCAGGATGTTAGGGGCAAAGAATAGGAACTTGCTACCAAACCCTGACCAACCGTAAACAGAGGGTTGGGGGCATGGGCATTATTGAAAAAGCATCATGTTGTTGTTGTTGATGTTGGTGGCTAGCTCTTTGTCATCATCATTGATTGATTCATATGAAGAAAATCTCAAATTTTGAAAACGACCCATTTCTACCCTCTCTTCATCCGTCCAAACCCATGTTTTCAAATTTTGGATTTCGCAATCTTGTAGCTTCTCCGACCCCACTAGCTCGGGACAAACGGTAGCATTATTGACATTTTGATTTTCCAAGGGTGGTGGCCGATGAGAGAGGTGGAGGATGGATGCCCTGGTAATTTATTTACAAAATTGTTATTGCGTCCATCCAACGACTAGAATGCGAGCAATGTTCAATCTGACCGCTCACAACATCTGTGAGCAGGGGCTCGTAGATTGGGCTAACACAGGATTGCCCTTTTTGCTCTCCCTTTCCTACCCTAGTATGTTTGCAATTCCTAAATCAACGGAAAGGCGGTGGAGGGGTACCCCTGTTTGTTTTGCTTGGACTTGGATACTTCCCTTTTTTTCTGCCGTCCTTTGCTTTGATCACATATATTGCCCAGAAATTGTGCACGGGCCTATAATCCTCCCGGTACCACTCTCTGGTAACGACTTTTCATCAAAACTATCCTCATTGAGGCGAGACAAAAAGTGCACCAAATCCATTGCTTTCATCCATACTTCAATACCCAAATTGGAGCCAGAGATTCGCATCCACTCAACAGTGGGACGGTGGATCAACAGTTAATTGTTTAACCACTATTACTGGAATCTGTATTGCATTTGATTAATCAAATGTCTGAAAAACAAAATAGTGATTTGTTCGCAATCATGTGTGCTTCTAAACAAAAGCAAAAGTCAGATTGATTCAACAACAGATTGGCCCAGCCTTTAGAGAACGAATCCAAAGAGAATCAAGCAGGAAAGTAAAGCATTTGGGGAGGGAGGGATTTCATGATCAAATGGTGTGTAATCTTATAAGATATATCACAGAATCTACTCTCTTTCTCTATCTATGAAAATCAAGAAAAACTACAAACAAAAAGAAGAAAGAAAATCACTCCAGAGATACAGGCAAGACTGCATTTTTCGATGCTCTGTTATGCCCAAACGAAAAGAAATTCCTTCTGCTCCTGCTAAAACTACTGCTACCACCTTCAACTGGAATACCCACCTCACCATTCTGCCTATTACCACTATTACAACTGCTCTGCTGCTGAACAATCTCTTGAATTTTCAACAACAGCTGCCGATCCGCCGACGAATCCATCGAAAACGACCGTCGAATCGGCTGAATCCCGAACCGGTCCTCTTTCCCTCTCGTGAGATCGATACATTCATCTCCTTTACTCCTTATCCCTTTACTACCCAGTTTCCTGCCTTTCTTCTCATCCAAGGCAGCGCCGAATCTCGATTCGAGCTTTCGCGGCGTCGGCAGAAGCTCCCCTGAATTCATCAGCCTTTCCTGCGCCGCTCGCAGCGTCCGGTCCGTGGAGCTCTGCCGACTATTGGTGACGTAATTCCCCAATTCAATCACCACGTAGTCCTCGTCCCCGTCGATGTCGATCCTTTCCGGGTACGGAGTTGGGCTCGGATCCTGCGGAGAAGATGACCCAAAAGCCTGGCCTACCGGGAAAAGCAGCAGCCCAACTCCTGCCGCCGTGGAGGAGGTAATGCTGGTCCGGCAGAGCGGGCAGTTGGCGTTGCTCTGTAGCCAGACGTCGATGCAATCGATGTGGAACACGTGGCCGCAATTGGGGATCCTCCGCAGCTTCTCTTCTTCGACGAACTCGTTCAGACAGACGGCGCATTCCACGGAACACGTCCCTGCCGGTGCCGACTTACCCTGTTTTTCCTCCTGCTCTGTTTTGGAGTACTTGAAAACAGGGATCGACCTTATGACCGATTCTTCGAGTCCCCGACGCTCCATCGCCGAAGGGGAGTGAGCACCCATTAGTGCCTCCTCGTGAGCTCTGCCTCTCGACAGTGAGAATCTTCTGAGGATGTCGATTCGGTGCCAATTGAGGCAGCATTTGATGACGAAGACGTAGTAGCTGACGAGCAAGAACGCGGTGGCGACGATTCCGATCACGGCGATGGCTATGATGGGGAAGCTGGTGTCGGAGGGATGCAGCGCCGGGGCTGGAGGCGGCGGAGGAGGATCCATGGAGATGGGGGTAAAGATCGAAGCTTTACGAATCGGGATCCAATCTGTGAGTACCGGAGATGTTTTGGGAGGAGACAGGGAGCATGTTAATCTGGGGACATCATCAAAGCATGGGGAAGCAGAGAGAAAGAGAAAGAGGAAGAGAAGAAATCAGGTGGTATAAATGAAGGGAGAGGGAGTCTTAAATGAAGGGGGAAGGGTGAACGTCACTGAAATTCAACGAGAAAATTTTCCTCTTTTAAATTTTAATTCGCTTCATTTACTTATTTGATTGTTTTATGCTGATGGTATGAATCGGAAACTTAATGTAAATAACATAAAAGCTTTTTGTCATAACAGATTTGCGTCGAGTAATTCGTTATCTTTGGTGAGATTTTAAATTTAGAGATTGCGATTTTAATATCCTTAAATACGATTTTATTTTGTATAAATGATTGAAATTAAAAAAAAAAAATTGAAGGGAAGAAGTCAAGAAGGAGAAGTATGAACTCTCTGAAGAGCAGCTGTAGTAGTCGTAGTAGGACATAGTTGATAGTTGGCGAGGTTTTCTTCTCATTTTCTCTCTCTTGCTCTGTTCTCTCTCTCTCTATCACTCTGTTCTTTCTGGTCATGTAGACGTAGGTGTTGTTCCCATGGGGGAATTGAGAAAAAATGGGTCTACAATTTGTTTTTGTTTACTTGTTTTCTTTTGCTTGTAATTATCTGGAGTTTTCCCCCGTTTAAGTGTGTTTTTTTTAATTTGTTAAACGGTACTGTTGATTGATTAATAATTCCTCAAACGGGAAAAAAAGACACGGTTGGATTCATAATTCCTGAAGATATTGATAGGAAATTACATTTAAGCACCTAGAAGTTTTGGTATATTACATTTTGATATTTAAATTTTTACGTTTTACAAATAGGTCCAATTTTCTTATGTGTTGTTAAAAAAATCCTCAAGTAAATAGATATTCATACCCAATCAATACTTAATAAATTACGATGGTCTCATGTTTAAATCCACTAAATAGTATCTAATCACAAAAAAATCTATATCACCCTTATATATAAAAAAAAATAGTGGACAATTGTCATCATATTACGAAATATTAAAGCTGCCAAAAAAATTGGATCACCAACCTAACTCTCCTTACTAAACCGTTTGCGGAAGAAATACCAGAATACACTAGTTATTAAATTTTTTTTCCAAAATACAGTAGTTATGAAAATATTTCCCAAAATACAATAGTTTGATCAGCACCGCTGTCGACAAAGGCAGTGAATGTTATCACCGATGCATAGAAAAACGGTGAATGTATCACCGTTTTGGACAAAAGCGGTGAAACTATCACCGCATTGGAGAAAGACGGGGAAGCTTTAACCGTCTACGTGCACATCGATGAAACGTCAGATCGTGCTTCACCGCATCGGACGGCCACGGTGATAGCGCGGGTGACCAAGATTGATGACGTGGAAGTGCACGGATCGCGCTTCACCGTTTTCATCCCCGCGTTCCACATCATCAATCCTGGCCACCCGCGCCCTTCGCCGTTATCGTCCGATGCGGTGAGGCGCGAATTCTGGTTTTTCTCCCAGATTCGACGCATCAAAGGGAGTCACGTCATCGATCCGCGCCCTTCATCGTCTTCGAGGAACGCGGTTTTGCTTCACCGTCTTTGACCAGAGGTGAACGCTCTGTGGTCCTCCCTATAAATACCCTCCTTCCCCCTCATTCCAAACCACACCACCACTTTTATACTTCTTTCTCCCTTCATTACTTCACTCTAGTCTCGTTCTAAGTATGCTCTGTGGTTGCGGCTAAATCCGATCTTCCACATCAAAAAGAATTACTAGAGTTTTAATTTTGTTTTCAATCCTTTGCTTTAAAGTTCTGCGATACTCTCTCCAGCTTTTCGGCAAAAAATGGAGGCTTTGAGAGTACGATTTTTTTTTTCTTTTGTGATATTTTTCTAAATGGGTTTGAAATAATCTAATTTCATTTCACATTTGTTTATAGATGGGTGCTGAGATATAAGACTTTCGATTGTATATCGATCCTAACCCAAGGGATCGAAAATATTTAAACAAGCAAGAACAACATCGCTCCCGTGCAATTTGGGACAATAATCCGGTAGACACTCAGTACCATATAAAATTTTAAATTATTTCATTAGGTTAAAACCTTTTGTTTTTCTTTTTTTTTCCTAACAACATTGTATTTTTTGTTTTATTTTTTGTTTTGTAGGAATCACTTATGCCCATCAGTCATCGAGGGACATGTCGATTGTCTTTTTGGCATCCTCGACTGGAGCCCTATCTAGAGAGGACGGGATTGCACATGCTGAGGGACTTCATGAGACTTGATATCGAAAACGATCTGCTTACGGCAATGGCAGAGCAATGGCGCCCCGAGTTGCATACCTTCCACTTTCCCGAGGGGGAAATGACGGTCACTCTCAGAGATGTTGCCATCCTCACCGGGCTGCCGGTCACTGGAGAGGCCATCATCGACAACTCGAGTAAACCCGAAGGTTGTTGGGGGGCCGTTGATTCTCGAACGTTTGGGGTTCGACATGCCGATCACAACGCCCGTTCAAGGGATTGGGCATCCACCACTCAATGCGGGGCAAGTTTCGATCTGGTTGTTGAACACATCCAACAGGAGGTTAATTTAGGGCCAGACACCCCGAAGATCAAGTGGAGCAATATGCACGCGTCTACCTCATTGGGTTGGTTGGTGGATTTATGTTCCCCGACAAGGTAAATCGGTGGATACAAGGCATGTGGTTGTCGTTGCTCCTCGATGATTGGGACGAGATCGGGGGAAAGAGTTGGGGGTCGGCCGTATTGGCTGGGATCTACCGAGAGTTGTGCACTTGCTCAAGGTTGGGAGCAAAACAAGCTGGAGGTGCGATGTTCGTACTCCAACTCTGGGCATGGGAGCATCTTCCAATGTTCGCTCCCCGAGACCCGCGGGAATTCTGGGGTCCAGATGAGGAGCTACGTGAACTAGCGAATCCCCCTATGGTGTCAAGTAAGTTTAATTTACATACTAATTTTATTCCAAGTATGCAATTTTAATATTTTAGTGAATTTAGATACATTCCAAGTATGCAATTTAGCGAATTTAGATTCATTCCAAGTATGCAATTTTGGTGAAGTTAGATGCTTCCATAGAATCGAATTTTAGCGAATTTAGAGGTCGTTTGGAAGTTGTGATTGTTAGAGTTGTGTTTGTTGAATACATGTATTGTGCACAATACAATGTTTGAAAGTGTCAAAGTGTAAAACAATCCATGTATTGCTTTTAGATTTGTGTCAACTTTTTCTTTCCATTTATATCCCTAATAGTTTTTTTCTTATACTAAAAGTTGAGGGTAAATATGACATTTTCCTGTAAAAGTAACTTTATGTAAATCAATGCATAAAGTATAATCTCAACAACCAAACAATGTATTGTTAAAATGCATCCATTGTATCAATACATGCATTTATATTATGGTGATTCATTACAATGCAACGATTTAACATTCGCAACTTCCAAACGACCCCTTAGTGAATTTAGTGAATTCTCACATGCATAGCATAGCATATATTCTTTAAAAATATCTTATATACGTACTTTTTCTTAATAAGGTGGATCGGAGCAAATACAAATGACCACCAGCCTGAGCACTCTTTACTGTTTTATCGTGCTGAGTTTGATAAGCCTTGGTGGAACCAGGTAAAAATGTCAAATTGGATCATTTTAAATTTTTTAAATGGATTGGATACAGTTTGTACTAATTCCAAATCATTAATGAGTGTAGGTGACATGAGATCCATATCCACCTCAAGTGGGCGAGATTCATCTTCTTAGACACCCCTAGGATGTAGAGACGTGGTTGTGCAAGGTGCCCTTGATCTGTTGGCACATGGTGGAGTGACACCTTCCAGATCGAGCATTGAGGCAATATCGGATGGAGCAACCAATTCCAGCATCCCCACCTCAAGGGTTCAAATATCTCCATGCCATCGACCTATGCCACAAATCAAAGAATTGGATCCGTAAGCATGAGTTCTACATCAACATTTAGGAGAATAGAGCGACTTGGGTTGTCCAAGGTTTACCGGAGACGAGGCCAATGGGGTACCACGATGAATACATGGTGTGGTATCGGAAATTCACACTTAGATGGGTGTCAAAGCAAGGTGTTGTGTGGGGAGCGGTGGTAGGTGATTCCAATTCTTACTCTTTTGTCCCTAGATTACATGCTTAGATTTGAGTGATGGCAATTAACTTGATTAGATTCATTTTATTGCATTTTACAACTTATTCGTATTAGGTTGATGGCTTGGAACATGCCAAACACACTGTCGAGAGTGCACCCACCATGGACGAGCGGAAAAAATCTTTCATACGGAGGCTTTTCAACAACCTGCTCAGCTGTACGCAAGAGCAAAGGAGGGATATCATCATATACCCTCCAGTGCCTGCTCCGCCTCGACCTTCTTTCCTTGATGATGCGCCCATTGTGTCCCCAGCTGAGCCCCCACAGAGGAGTAAGAAAAGAGCCCAGCCAAACATTGAAAAGCCTCATCCGACTCAGCAAACACAACTGCCTGACCCATGCCCAGATCATGAGTGGTCAACTACAATGGAGGGCACTCCAGGATCGCCAAGCTATGCCCCGCAACAGGAATATGCCATGTTTCCTCAAGGGTTCCCTCAATTCCACCATCAGCAAAAAACCCCGATTTATCAAACACCGTCTCAACAGCCCACAGTTCAGCCCACATCTTCTGCCTACTACCGCTCTTCTGGTTCATCTCAGCCACCTCCACTGCCTAGCTATACTCCAGTCGGGCGTTGGGTTAAGAGGAATCCGCGAGCAGTCGTCCAACAGGCTAGTGAAGAAGGAAGAGGCAGAGAAGGCGGAAGAAGGGGTCGAGGACGCCGTGGAGGACGAGGACGAGGGAGAGAAAATGAAGGAAACCAATGAACTATCCATTTTATCTTTGTTTATTTATATCTTGTGTGTTTTCATTAAACTATCCATGTCGTCTTATTCTCTATTGTGTGTTTTCATTAAACTACCATTGTCAAGTTATGTCATGTGTGTTTTCGTTAAACTATCCATGTCGTGTATTTTTCTCTAGATGTATTGGTAATGTTTTAGTGGCCAGATCCATGTTGTACCAAGTCAAACATTAAATCCATCATCATTACAATCACTCAACAAGATTAATACTAGAGCTCCAACTTAAACACCATTACAACTAAATGACAATTACATACAACAACCTCAGGGTTGGACCTGGGCAACGCCTCTTGTCATGTCCCGGTTGTTTGCACTTCGAGCAGCGCTTAGGACCTCGCCTAGCATGTTGTGATTGATCCATCTCATTGTGAATCCTTTTGGTTCTAGGACGACCCTTGGTGCGCTTTAAGTGCAACGGTGGGATTATCAACTTCCCATTGTCTACAAGCCAATAAGCTTCATCTGGAAGGGGGATGAAACTAGACGAGTATGAGTTCTTGATCTCCTACTCGGTGAAGTAAGGACTCGCCAATCTGTAAGGGCTAAGGGTTATTGACTTAGATACTGCCATTGCATGTGAACACGAGATTCTTGTGTTTTGATACTTTTGGCATGTACACTCCCCGGTGCGAGTTTCTACGTGTAGAGTAACAGATTAACGATTGTGCCCACGTCTACCTCCTCCCCAAATACCTGTTTGAACAACAAAAGGACCTTCATTGCGGTTGAAAAGAACAACTCTATGCTTACTTGAGTTCTCTTCCTTCTTCTGCATGTCCGGAAAGACATGAAGTGCTATTGCATGACCAGCACGCTCCCTCCCTATAGCTTGTTGAAGTCTCTTCACAAACCACTCGTTTACCTTCCAGTACGTCATTTCCACTAGGACAGATACAGGCATTGCCCTAACGCCCTTGTATACTCCATTTATGCTCTCGCTGTGGTTGGTAGTTGCAATGCCGAATCTAGCCCCGTTGTCCATGTGGAATGTCCACATGTGCAGATCTTGACCTTCTACCCATTCCACACCAGCCCGGTGTATCTGACGGATCGTCTTCATCTTCTGCTCGTATTTTTTTGGTTGATGTGTAACCGCTTCAAGACCACAGAATAAATAATTAAGACATGAGAAATTTCATATGAAAAGTAAACCATGAACAAGCACATAATTACATTAGTACCTGAACTCCACAATTGATCTCTTATCTCTTTCTTCTTCCCAAATTTGAGCTGGAAATTTGCAAGAAAGTGTCAAATACACCAGCGCCATGTCTACCCCCATTAGGCGGGGAAACCATTCATGGCGTGCTTAATCCCGGCATGTCGATCGGATATAATTGTAATACCTATTCTTTGTGTGACGTGGTGGTGTAGCTAGTCAAAGAACCTTGCCCAACTTAAGTTGTTCTCCCCTTCAAATAATGAAAACGCCAAGGGGAAATACTTATATTTCCATCAACGCCAGTGGCAATGAGAAGAGTTCCTTTGTACTTCCCAGTAAGGAAAGTTCCATCAACTTGTTAAAAAGAATTTTAGTTAGTATAAATATTACTTAGTAAAAAAAAAATGAAATAGAACAACAGTGTTTAGACCGTAATATACCTGGATAACTGGCATGCAGAAGGCAAAACCGTCAATGCATGGCTTGAAGGTCCAGAACAGACGATGAAACATCAATTGTTCTGTACTCGAACTTGATCCTCAGTGTATACATTGTTGTAACAGGGCACGAAAACAGTCTCAGGGTTGGACTCCTCCATTGCGGCCATTAATCTAGGGAGTAAAGCATATGAGTCGTCCCAATCACCATAGACCTCAGCCATGGTCTTATGATTCCCATGCCACGCCTTATTATACCTGATCGTGTAAGTGTCGATCCTTCACCTCGGCCATGATAGCTTTGATTTTGATATCTCGTTGTGCCTCGATCAAGTGCTTAATGGTTCTTGCCACTTTCTTTGCTTTCAGCTGCCGGTGATCCTGGGACAGTATGTTTGAGGAGCAGTTGTGGTTGTTCTCTGCTGGCCGAATGACCCATACCCCTTTCTCTTCATATTTGCAGCCCGTTGTTGCCACAAACAACCCTCTTCAGCATTCTTGCAAATGACATGTAGTTGTTTGGTGTCAGAATATTTTAACTTCCATTCGAAATTGCGCCGCATGGCTTCTTCGGTAAAAGCATCTTGAACATCGACTTTCGAAGTGAACGCCATACCCACCTCCAAACTGGCAGTCGGATTATACACAGGCATAGGGAAAAAGTCAGGGGCATCGTTCTGACTATATGAAATTGAGATGGAACCTCTGTGTAGTAAGGCGTTGGTGCCTCACGGAACGCCACTTCGCTGTCCTCGATATCGTCCGTATCTTCATCCTCATTGACTGATTTCAAATCTTCCTCACTTTCCTCGTCGCTGGAGGCAAATGGATAGTTCGGCTTAGAAGGATCATCGATACCATCATAACCAACATCGTCTTCTCGGTCATGCGAAGTACGTCCAGTTCGAAGGTGGTTCTCAAATCTCAATGTCAGCCTACTTTGGCCCCCAAGCAGGCCATTGATCACTGTTGTGCTCAACGAACTACCTCCTCCGTAGTTGCTTGAACTACCACCCCAGCCGTACCCTCCTGCAAAACCATCATCACAAGAATACTGGTGAGAATGGGTTTCACTGACCGGCTCGGTCTCGACATACACTTCTGCAAGCCGCATCCCGTTGTCAGACAGGAACTGTATCATCATGTTGACTGCGTCATCATCATTTATGACAACTTCATCGTACATAACTCCGCCAACACTCATGTTTGGATACCGGTAAGTAATTTGACCAACTCTCCTTTGCCCGTCCATACAAGTCCTTTCTGCACAAATGTCACGGAGTTCTTGCCACGTGAATCTCGACTCAATTTTTAGCATAGTGGATTCGCCATTTTCATAGTCGATCCCAAAGTCCTAGTTGGTCACCCGACCATTCCACCGGACAATAAGCTGAAACTTCTTAAATTTACCCATGTCTGTAAATTACAATAAGTAAATATTAGCTTAACTCAAATAAGATTAGTATAGTATAATTAGTACATTAGGGATACAAAAATAATATCATCCAAACCGATTAACAACCGCAACTAACTGATCTATCATGAGAAAACTAAACAAATTCATCTAAATTCATAACTAACTAACATCAATCATACCATAATTAATCTAAATATCTCTAACGTAACATATTTGCCAATAACCGAAATTCACTAAATACAGACATATAATTACTAATATATCAACATGTAAACAATACATAATTATAACATATCGAATCCTGGTGAGTTTCTTGTTGCTGCAAGCCAACTGAGAAAAGGACAAAAAAGCACTAATTTTGTACTGAATTGTTGTAAGGCAGATGGAGATACGTGAGGGATGGGTTTTTATAGCAAAATATAAGGGCTAATCACCGCACTGGACAATTGCGGTGAACACATCACCGCTTTCGACCAAGATGGTGAAAGATAGGTCGTTGTGACCTAATTTTCAACCTACCAGGGTTGTTAAACGTGGTAAAAGATCCCCATTTTTTACGACAACGGTGATGTATTCACCGTTTTTACAGACGCGGTGAAGGTATCACCGTTTTAGAGGAATGCAGTGATTGTTCATCGTTTTTTATTATCGCGGTGAATATATACATCGTTGTCTAGTAAGGCGGTGATAATATTAACTGTCTTTGTCTACAGCGGTGATGATCAAACTGCTGTATTTTGGGAAATAATTTCATAACTACTGTATTTTGAGAATTTTTTTTAAACTAGTGTATTATGGGATTTTTTCCACAATTTGCTTTTTCAAAAGGAAATATCATTATACCAAACAAATTGGGTTTGTTTTCACATTGCTTTATGTTAAAGTTTAATCCGTCATTATGATACTCATCATGCCATAGTGATGACCTAACCAAATTGGGTAAATGGCAAGTTTGGTCACTTGAAATACTATAAAATTTCACGTTTGTCATTGGAATTATTTTATTCCATTTCTGGTCACTTAGATTAGTTCAACGTGTCTATTTAAAAAATAATACTAATCTGTTTATCGTTCCTCCGCAGCGGCCGTCGTTATCTAGATCGGATGCGGTGTTGTTGTTATCCCGATTGGCTACTTCCGGCTTCGCAACCGTGGTTTTGGACTCGCGATCCGGATCGAGATCTGAGGTGAAGGACCATGATTTGATGGTGTGTGATTGCTGCACCAACGTCGTTGATGCGGAGAAAACGAGATTTACCATCCAATCCATCAGATCGATTCTGTAATTCAAATACATAGACCAATAGTTGTATATATATCCTGTTGGGAATGAATAGCTTTGAAAGCTATATTGAATTAATTATCCCGTATTCTTTCTAGATACGAAAATAAGGATAATTAATAAAAAGAATATTATGGAGATAATTAGGATTAATTATCTTAATATAATATAATATATTTTAATTATGGAAGTAATTATCTTCCTAATTAAAATGTGGCTTATTCCCAAAGAAAGAGGGAATATTCTAGGTTTTCTGCTCCTATAAATAGCAGACCCCTAGACCCTCTAAACACACCTCAGAGAGCAGAAACACGAGATAGAGAGTGAGTTCATAGAGCTCCGGTTTTCGCACAAAACCGATGAGCAACAAAAATTAGAGTGGCTGTTTTATCCTGGAGGCGACCGGCTGATAGTCTGCCGTGCGCAACGAAGGCAGTGCCGCGAACGTCTTAAAGAGAGCGACCTAGTCCGCGACTCAGCCAGATCGATAACCCTGATTTTTCCTGTTCGATTTCTAACAATTTTAAGACGTTTGGTGGCTGTCGTGTGTATCGAATAGGATGCCGATTCTGGATATTATACGTGCGGACGGAAGCATACAGTCATGGAGTCAGAAAGCTATGAGAGAAATCCATGATCAATAGCTGCGAGGGGATTGAATGCAACCGTAGCTCAAGTCGCTTCGCCTATTATGGCCTCTGTTCCCTCCCTGGCCAAATTAATAGGGAAAAGAAACCTCGACTAATTGAGATGCTGACCACGTACTTCAGCAGAAACAGCAATAGAAGAATTGGAAACTATGTTGCAACACCGAGAGCCAGCGGAGATTGATTAGAACGAAGCTTTTGGATTTTCCAGGCGATTTTTGAGATGCGCCCCCATTGAATTTGGTTTGCGGTGATATCGCAAGAAGAAGCGGGCGTACAACAACAAGTTCCCGGTGCCGTCGAGGGATGACGATGCTGATCAGACACGTTTCCCCCACCAAAAATATAAATACAAAAAAAAAAAAAAAGAGAGAGAAAAAGGAAAAGAAAATTGGCGATCAGAATTGGAGAGAGGCAGGTTGCATTCCACCGAACAGAACCTCTCCCAAGCAACCTAGATTGCTCGAGCAATAAGCATGGGTTGACTACCAATCAATTGAGACTGACTTCACCGCCAAAGTAGAAAGAAAAAAAAAATGGAGGCTGTGAATATTAATATGTCCACCAATCATATTGAGATTGAATAATTGCTTGCTAGCAGGGAAATTCTCTTTCGTGTCTCGGTGGAAAGTAGGGTTAGAGCATGCAGTCCTCGAAGCATTGGAGCTCTTGCATGATGAGAAAAAGGCAGAGCAATGGAGTCATTCTCTCTTTGCCCGCGGAGCTTCTTATTGATTGGATTTCGATGATCATGCCCAAATATATGTGCTGAGCCCACTCCTTAAACAAGCTTGAAGATCATGGGCTTCGAAATCCGGCCTATTATAACTAGGATTGGGTACTTCAAGAGGAGAATTTGTAAGTGGACAGTTTTGTCCGAACTAGCATGGTGCTAGCAAAGTCCCAAGAGGCTTCTCGGAAAAGAGGTTAGAATTCATACTTTTTTTTATGAGTCATTTATTAATGACAAATTAGAATCTACCATATGCATGGAATTGAGAATCATTATGAATGCTAGAAATGAAAATCTAGAATTGATGCATGTTGACATTGAGATTTATTACCTCGATGATTAGAAATTGAATACATGCTATGAAAAGTATGATTTTGTCTAAATGTGTACGTTGAAGAGTATATGGGAATAGAATGGGTTTATTGCCCATAATAACGATATTGTAAGAAGTACTATTATTAGTACTACACGAACCACTTAGGCTGCTCTGAAACGTTAAAGTTTCAAGAATGAGAGCAGCAAGCCGAACCAGATCCATATCAAATAGAATGGTACCCTTTGTGGTAACCATAAGATTGTCATCCAATCCTCTAAGAATGACGTTATGTTTCTCTGTGAGAAACTAGGTCATAAGACACGAAAGTGTAAGAACAAGTTTAACCTAGTGTTAACTTGACTAAAGAAGAGGATTTGGTAATAATATTCACTGAGGTGATGACAGAGGTTAGCCTTAATGGTAACTCTGAAGAATGGTTGTTGGATAGGACCACTTCAAGATATGTGTGATAAACGAGCTAAGCTCAATCATACATTGACGCGTATTGAAGGAGAAAGTGTTGTTGGGCAAGACCCTCACCACTATTGTTGATGGTTCTGGAAAAGTGGAAGAGAATCCTGCCTCTAGAAAGTCATTGACTATCCTAGATGTAAGGAATGGTTAAGTAGATAAGATAAATTCTTCCAAGAGTGAAGAATTAGAATATCTTATATCGCATTCCCATACTATTATTGGATGCTTGAGAAAAATATGAATTTTCTATATCCAAGCTAAATGACCCATAAATATGTGATTAGAGAATCAGAATTAATAGATCTGATTTATGTGGGTAAACTTGATGGAAAAGACAATAAATGATTTATTGCTCTTTAGAGTGCTCTGGTTGTCTAACTAGTTATTCGAAATAGTTTGAAATGCCTAGTTGCATTATAATTGCACTGATTATTCGATATGTGACATGCATGTGGTAGCATTAGAGAATCAGTGACATGATAACTAGAAGAGCATATGAGTGTGTAAGTTACTGTAAAACACATAAGCCTATGGAAAGAAATACTCATTAGTTTGTGAAGACCATTGATGCCAATAGATTTCATTTATATTAAGAAATAGTAGGGGTGATAACCTGCCTACTATTAGAAATAATGGATAACTAGTGGGGGTGATGAATCTGAGTATGAACTCAGAAGAGACAAATGAACCATAAATCACGAAAGGATTTTGGTTATGAATTTGTTATTTACACCCTAAGAAAGAAAGATCCTACAAGTCTGCTAGAAGTTCGAACTTCCATAAAGATGCAGAATTGTGGGAGAATCCATTATTATCGAAATGGAATTATTGGAGTCTAATAAGACTTAAAATCTTGTAGAATTACCTCTTGGTTGAAAAGCCTTGGGTAATATATATCGATAGAATCGAACAAGATTTGGCATATTTGAGAATTACCTCTTGGCAATGATGCCAAGGTAATAAATGGATTCCTAAAAGAAAAACTGATACCTGACGGTTTAGTTTATGAGTATAATGATCGCCTAGTAGCGAAGGCTTTAGGTGAAGGGAAAATAAATTGTAGATTTCTTTGATATCTATTCACCAATATGTAGAATAACATCCATCACGTGGACGTTAAAATACTTTTTTGAATGGTGATTTGAATAAAGAAATCTACATTGGGACAATCTTAAAGATTGTTATTCTAGAACATGCTTCTGGAGTCTATGGTTAGACAAATCATTATATGATTTGAAATAGACTCAGAATTAGTGTCATGAATAATCAAATTCTCTCTCATGGTTTTAAAAGTGAAAGTGACAAGTGCATTTAGTACAAATTTGAGAATGACACTTGCATTATGAATGACACGTCGATCTTTGGGTACAAAGACTCGTGATGTCAATATTGAAAAACCATGATGGTTGAGAATTTTGAATGTGAAGGATCTGTTTGAAACAAATGTTATTCTTAGAGATCCTAATAACTAGGAAAATACAAGATGTACACCTGCATACATGTTTGTTGGTGCTAGTATAAATATTTAAAGAACACCTAAGACGGTGTAAGAAAGTTAGAATATACTAGCATTTACAGTCTGCGAGAGGCAGCTGATAAACATGAGACCCGATTTAGTGGGGGTACTTGGCAGGATTATTGATTGTCCTAGTATGAAGCATTGAAATGCTATTGAAAGGGTCATGAGACACCTTAAACGAACAGAAAAAACCTTGGTATTTGTTATCAAAGGTTTTGCTGTATTGGTAGGGTATAATGATGCGGATTAGAATACCCTATAGAAGACTCCAAGACAACAAGATGATGTGTTTTAAACGTCGATAGAGAAGCTATGTCTTGGAAGTCTAAGAAGTAAACGATCCTGGCTCAATCAACTAAGAAATCGGAAATGATAGAACTAGCAATGGCTAGTAAAGAGGAAAGTTGATTGGGAGGGTCACTACTAGAAATTCCCTTATGGGAAAGACCGATCCCTCCGGTAGTTGATTAATTGTGATAGCACCGCAGCTATTGCAATAGAAGGGAACCGGTTCTAGAACGAAAAGAGACGACAAAGTTGTCGTAAGCACAGTACTGTAAGAGAACTCCTAACGATAGGAGCAATGAGGGTGGATCCTGTAAGGTCCTAACAGAATCTAGCTGATCCTTTGACGAAAGGGTTATCTAGAGAGAAAGTCCAAAGTACCGCGAAGGGTATGAGACTTATGCCTACCGAACCACGGACTACAAGTGATGGTAACCCGACCCAATAGACTGGAGATCCCAAGAAATGGGTTCAATGGGTAATAACAAGTCATGAGTAGTATGCGAAAAGTTCATGCATAGTGAAGCATGAATCCCAAAGCCTTAGAGGTTGAGTTAAACTCTTAATGAGATCTATACTCTATGTGGAGTGAAGTACTTTACTTTGGGGGTACTTCTGATAGACTCACCTATGTGAATGTGGGAGTGGGGCCGCTCCCTATGGAACTTTGGAGGCACAAAGTTGCTAGAGCGTTCACTAAACCGGGATAACGTGCATGGCCATAAACGCACGGCCTATGAGAGAATATCACTCAATGAAAAGATCCGGTGTGCTACATTGTCTGAGATAGGGTTCAAGACTACGAGTCACCCTTATGAAATCGGAAGTGTAACCACTACGCTAAGGTTCAAATCTTCGCGATACCTTAGCTTATGCCCGATCTTATGGATCTGTTGATGCTCAGAGATAGTTTCAAAACTATTCAAGTGGGGGATTGTTGGGAATGAATAGCTTTGAAAGCTATATTGAATTAATTATCCCGTATTCTTTCTAGATACGAAAATAAGGATAATTAATAAAAAGAATATTATGGAGATAATTAGGATTAATTATCTTAATATAATATAATATATTTTAATTATGGAAGTAATTATCTTCCTAATTAAAATGTGGCTTATTCCCAAAGAAAGAGGGAATATTCTAGGTTTTCTGCTCCTATAAATAGCAGACCCCTAGACCCTCTAAACACACCTCAGAGAGCAGAAACACGAGATAGAGAGTGAGTTCATAGAGCTCCGGTTTTCGCACAAAACCGATGAGCAACAAAAATTAGAGTGGCTGTTTTATCCTGGAGGCGACCGGCTGATAGTCTGCCGTGCGCAACGAAGGCAGTGCCGCGAACGTCTTAAAGAGAGCGACCTAGTCCGCGACTCAGCCAGATCGGTAACCCTGATTTTTCCTGTTCGATTTCTAACATATCCTACCTACTATGAAAAATACTCTAGCCATTTTCCCTATACCAGGTACCTTTGTCGTTGTCGATGGCGAAGGTGAAATCAGTGGTGAAGTTCGCGACGACGCTAGTGGAGGCCCATTTCAGGTGGAGGGTGGTGGGGGAAGGGGGGATAGATAACATCGATATATGGGTCGTCGAGGAGGGACTCGTAAGAGTCGTAGATTTTGGCGTCAGGAGGGAAATCGTTGGCCTTGGAGAATTCGGCTGGCGACGACGGTCATTTGTGCGTTTGGGGCTAAATTTATCGCCCGAGGTACGTGCGGGCTTTGTCATTAGAGCCAGTGATTCCGAATGGGATGGTTGGTTCCGGCGACGGCATGGTCTGGTTTGGGTTATCGCCGAGAGAGCATCTGCCTCCGAAAACCAGTTTCCGCTTCCAACGATGGCGAGAGCTTAAAAGAAATTAGTTTTATTTTTTTATTGTTGAATGGGTTGAGATAGTGTGGTGGAAATTTGAAAATATTAAGTTTTTATTTTTATTATTTTTTAAATATAGAAACGTCAGTTATTTAACGGTCAACTATGAATGTTGACCGTCGCATAGGATACAGATAACGGAGACTAACGGAGAATGACCAAATTTGAACCATTGAACTAATCTAAGTAGGGATGGCAACATGGCTGATTAGGGGCGGGTACATGCCTCCCGATCCCCGCCCGTCAACCTCGATGGATTTCCCCATCCCCGTCCCTGGCGACAAAATGGGGGGAGATTGGCTATCATCCCCATCCGCCGACGGGTTCGGGCAACCCACGGATGCCCACTAAAGTCCCAAACCTTGTATCCAATGATCAATTAAAACCGGCCAAAAATCTCCACTGATTCAATTTGAAACAAACATGAACAGTTTTCTTGGCAAGATATGGGAGGGACCACAGATAAAAGCCGAGATGAGTAGTATTTTTACCAGGCTGCACTCGGGGAATCAAAAACGCACTCGGGGTCGACGAAGAGCTTGTAAAGCGCTTCAAAAATGCTCTCACCTTTCTCACCGAAATCAAAGTCCTCATCAGCGAGGACGTTCAAGATGTAGTCGACGGTAGGCTAATCGACGTCCTCGACTCGCTTGCCTAGCTATCACTTCGTGCACTAGTGAGCTTGCCACTTCCCTCATGGCTACAATAATAGAAGGAGCAGCTGAAATGGTAAATAGGGAAAGCTGTGATTGATATGTTGAACGCGGCCGTTGTTAGACACAAAGGAAAGGAAATGGGGTTCCTAGGGTTTCTGGATCCTTCTTTTAGGTTGTATACCTATAGTCCAAAACTACATCGTTTTGGGGACGGGCGGGGACGGGGCAGATACTACGAGATCCATCCCTACCCGTTGCCCGCTACTGTCGGATTTCGGGCACATTCGAATTCGCCCTTTACCCACCAAGGTCGGTTATTTTGAACCCCGTCTGAACGGGTTTCGGTTGGATATCCTACGGGTCGTGTAGGGTTGCCATCCCTAAATCTAAGTGACTAGAAATTGAATAAAATAATTCCAGTGGCAAACGTGAAATTTTATAGTATTTCAAGTGACCAAACTTGCAATTTACCCTAACCAAATTTTAAACGGTATGAAAGCTAAACATCTATTTGGCCTGACCCAACTTTTTGAAGTGTTTTCTATTTCAGAAAGGGAAGTAGGATCAAACACTTATAAAAACTCGACTTTTTGAAAAGCTGAAGAGTGTTTTTCTATAACATAAAAGGCATTAAAAGCATAAGCTCTGAATAAGGGAAAAAAGTGTTTTGAAAATACAAAATTATTTTTATCTTTTTTTTTTTTGTAATCAGCGACCGCTAAGAGCGCAATCCTTACCATATTTTAGTTTTATTTAAGAAAATATAATTTTCTTTCAATTATTTTATAGAAAAAATCCAACGATATCCATTTTGAGTTTTTGACTACTTTTTTCTTTTCTTTTTAGAGCTTTTATTTGTATTTTATATTATAAATTATTTTTAGTAATTTTACATGACTCCTTATATTAAAAAACACTTCTAATAGTTTTTCAGCCATACACTCAATTGCTTTTTAAAAAGTAGTTCTCTAAAAGCTAAAAAAAGCAGTTGCTTCTACAAAATTTACACAAAACAACCTATTGTCAAGGTTTATCTTTTTCTCTCTTTAATATGCAAATGTAGTCATAGCCATAGTTGTAGTTTTTGAGCTCTCACTGAACTTCCATAATAGTAGAGTTCATTTAGATTTAGATTTGTCTCTTAGATCATCAAAAACATCGAACACCTTTGTTTGAACTTTGTTTAAAGAAATGTGGGCTGTGTTTAGGAACGTTTGGTAAGAAGTCAAAGATGCAAATCAGTTCTGTATAAGTCAAATTTTCTCATCAGAAAACAAATTGGCACACCTGATGGAACTTGTACTCACAATCGTTTGATTAGAAGTCAATGGTGCAAATAAATTATGTTCAACTAAAGTTTTCTCGCCATGAAACACATAGTCTACCATCACAACTAACTCCTGCAGTTTTACTCATAAATTTATCTTTATAGCGGACATTAAATTTTGATCAACGATATTCTTGTATTTTCGTATAAATTTATATATTTTAGTATAAACTCCAGGTAAATGGTACAAGAGCTTATAGCTATATGATTGAGCTCGACTTGAACATGAGTCCATATGAATGTTGTGTGTATCACGACTAGTTTGATGATGGTTCACTGATTTATGCGCTTTATGAATGTTCAAGTAGATATGGTATTTGATGGAGAATTCAAGTGAATTTTTATCTAGCCTACGAATGGGAGGCACGACGATCTTGTCTTTTCATATTTAGGTTTAAGATAAACGTGTCTATATAAATCTCAGTAAATCTCTCTACAGACTACACTATCCCCAAAATAATGAAATTGGCGTTAGATCTCCTGAACTTGGACTACCTAGCTAACACATAATCATGACAGTGAATCACATAAATATGCACATTCACTTACTTTCTTTGCTGGTTGTCCATTCCATTATACCACGGTCGGACTTCATTCTTATATTGTACCATATGTCATCGTTGTTGAGTTGCTTGTTATTATCAACGAAGTAATCATAAAATAAAATTGTATAACTGCGGTAGCTTCTTTAATCTAACACTTACCCACTAAATTAAATTCAAATTCCAATTACCTCATAACTCTGAGAAAAATTCATTAAGTATCATTGGAAAGCCTAAAGATCAACCCACAGGAGCTTTGCTACTACTTATCAATCTCAATTGTTTGACACAATATTCACATTCATCTGTTAATAGAGGAGCTCGATTACCTCCTGTAGATTTAATATGTAAAGGCCGCAGTCGTTGGTGGTTGGATAGCTCATAGCACTCTACTCTAGCTAGATGTCCATAAGAAAATTTTTTATTTATAAACAGTGGATTCCTCATCGACACAGATTCTTAAAAGAAATTATAAGAGAGGGCCCCTGTCTTGTCAACAAAGCGATCGGCAGAATTCTAACAAGTCAAAGCTGGAGCTGGATTTTTGGAGTTCAAATGCAATCTCCTGATCAGCAAATTCATATAAATGCAACCGACACCCTTCGCCGTGTGCGTGTTGACGAATTGTAAGAACGACAGAAGAAAGAGGTACAAAAAACTGATCATAAAAGCTTCCCTTTTGGCCCTTTAGATTAGAAACTTATTTGAGGCCCAGCTTTTTTTGTCGAGGGGAAGAAAAAAGAATGCAAAGAAAGTAGCGGCCGATTTGGTATATCTCGGCAGTCAGTCAGAAAGCTCCATCTACCACCCGCAAGAAACTTCCGCTCCTTTACGACCAAAACTTGTTGTCCTTCTCGCAAAGATTGAACCCAACTCCAACGGTATAATTAATCCTACAGGTGGGGCAAAGACACCGCTATTGTTACATTCGGCTGAGTTTGTGGTTACGTGACTAGATAATTAACATAAAACGAGGATGGAAGCCCACGGTTCGCAATGGGGTTACTGATTTGTTGTTGTAAAGTGAATCTTTTTTTAAGTGAATTATAAATTAAAACTAAATATTGAAATAACCCGTTCTTTTGTACCGGTAATCGAAATTAAGCTAGAATGAAGAAAAAAACTTAATAATAGAATGTTGAGTCATAGTTCGATTATTGTAGACTAAGAAATAAAAATCATTCCCTCATGTATTTTGTTGTTGGAGTTTTTCCTCTCGTTTGTTCTTCCTTTTGGTTCAGTAGTCTTGCTGAGAAGGAGGAGATGTGCAGATGGGAGAGAGAGGAATGAGAGAGAGAGAGAGAGAGAGAGAGAGAGAGAGAGAGAGAGAGGAGGGAATTAAATGAAAATAAAAATAATTCCGAACTAATCAAAATGAGTCCACATAAACATAATTACCCTAATAACACAAAAACTCCTCCTATCTTTGGTTAATTACAAAAAGAGCACTTTTTGTGATGTGATTCTACGAAAAAGTGTTTTAGAACTCTCTCTAATAAGGTTGATATTCGGGCGGTGATTTACTTTTGTTTGGGCCATGCTGATTAGTCCGACAAAGATCCGGCCTGGAAGCTTCGGTTTAAAACAGTAGAGCCCCGGTCGGACTTTTTTTCCCCAGGCCCCAGCAAGCACCCTCTCGCCCTGACCCCAACCTTATTTGTTCCCTTGAGCTAATCCTCTTGCAGGAGCTCGGACAGTTCGAGCGTTAGAAGTAGCAGAGTCAAGGTAGCATTCCCTGTTAGTAGTACTCTTGTATAGAGATTAACGATCTTTTATCCTATAATGAGCAGAATCTAATTAGATGGAAAAAAGAGAGGATAGAGAATCCGTGGTGATGAGTTTATCCCTTTTCGAGGTATTTATTGTATTCCTTTTTTTACTATATCGCACTATGTATTATTTAATAACCTAAGAAATCCTTTACCCTTGCTTTAATCAAATCCAATTTAAAATTTTAAGATGCAATGCAAAATGTACCGGTGGATGTTAGGAATTTGAATCTTTCAAATCTATATAAGGGGTTGTTTCTAGGGGCGGATGTAGCCAAGTGGATAAGGCAGTGGATTGTGAATCCACCATGCGCGGGTTCAATTCCCGTCATTCCCCCACAACTCTAGATCAGTAAAAAAAGAGAATTAAGATAGGTCAAAATAAAAATAACATATATATATATATAGTCAAATCTAGTAAATTATATTACTTTATTAGATTACTTTACTTAATTATTTTCAAATTATTTCTATTTCAAAATTGAGATTGCGAGACACATTAAAGTTCAATCTGAGTTCCCCCAAAAAAAGAAAAATAAATTCGAGGGAGGGGTCAAACTTTCTTGTCATTTTTTTTGAATATTAATAATTAATAAAGGTAACATGAAGTATAATGTGAATATATTCTAAATGAAATAATAGTTGGAATAATGTAAGATATATTCGATATTAGAATATCGAAAATATAAAAAAAGAAAAATCGAAATCAAATAAATTTGAATAGAAATAGCTAAATAATAGTAATAATAAATAAATCATTTTTATACTTTCTAAAAATACCTTTCTCTTTCTATTCTATTTAGAATAGACTAATATATAGTCTATATAATAGAATCTATTTAGAATACAATTTTTTTCTATTTCTATATTAATTTAGAAATTCGAAATTTTGTATATTATTTATATTAATATTAAATAAATATAGATCAAATTGGAATCATCCCAATCTTGAAAAGATTATCCGGTAGGGCTATTCACCAATATGAGCCAGACATTACTTATCAAGAACCAAAAAAATGCGGATATAGTTGAATGGTAAAATTTCTCCTTGGCACCTATCAAAGCAACTAGCATAATTATTGAAATGAATTCAAATGGAAGAAAAAAATCTGTTGACGAATGAATTCCAATTTGTTGACCATTGCTTGTCAAATCTTGCTCTAGAATCTGGTTTGTATCTCTCCAGGGATTGTGAAAGATGTTCCACTAGAAATATTCTTGTTATTGCTTCGACTCATATTCCCCAAAAAGTGGATTCCGCTCTATTAGCTCCGAATAAATTAAATACATGCATTAAGATACGAAGGCTTCTTATTCCACAACAACGAAAGTACTTTTTCACTCTTAGGTTAAACTTAAAAGGAATCTCTATCGCCCTGCTAAAGAATCTCATATATGAAACTTCATACACCTTAAAGTTAATAGGCTAGTACGGAAAGAGAGTTTTTTTTTAGGTTCGTAAACTCATTAGGCCTAACATTGAATAGATTGGGTATTTATTTACCTTATCAATATTTTAAATCAATGATGCGTTCTATTGGACGCCCAAAAGGACGCCTAAAATTGACCGAACTTTTTGTCATGCTATTGTTCTCTTGTTTCTTAAAAGTGATGGAGTAAGATAGCGACTTCTCAATAAGTCTTTTGATTAAATGATGTACTCCTCCATATAAAAACTCGATATGTCTCAATAGTATAAAATTATATATTATCCATATCTACATGTTATCTATATCTACAATGAATGGTTTGATGTAATAAAAATTTGACTGGATTCTTTTTCCAGAGTTTCAATTATCCATTGTAAGGAATTCGATTTTTACAAGTAAATGCTCCATACCCAAGTAGGCCCACAAAGGGGATCATGACCAAGTGCTTTTTGGGTCGTCTGCCGAAGCTGTGGGATGTAGAAATGCATCGGTAGGGGAGCGTTCCGCCTTAGAAGGAAGCACCCGCGCGAGCGGCGGTGGACGAAGCGGAAGCGAGAACGTCGGCTTGAGTAACGCAAACATTGGTGAGAATCCAATGCCCCGAAAACCTAAGGGTTCCTACGCAAGGTTCGTCCACGTAGGGTGAGTCAGTTCCTCTCCTTCTAGTCGAGCCAGCCTTTCTCACCTAAGATCAGGCCGAAAGGCGTAGTCGATGGATTTTAGGAAACTATTCCTATACTACCCCCTTGTTGGTCCCGAGGGACGGAGGAGTCTAGAGCGGAACTGCTTGACGTTGCATATTTGAACTCATCAAAGCTCGATTAGCATCATTATGCTCGATAAACGGAATGAGGGAAGCCCCAATGGAAAAATATTGGAAGGATAGCTATACTGATTCGGTATACTTTAAAGAAACCCTTGGTCAAATATTGACGATCGCACAAAGATTGAATTTCGGTAAATTTCATTTTCTGATCTCATCTTTTAAGGAATCGATCCTCTTTTGACTGTACAAGAATATGTGGAGCTCGACATGTCTGGAAGCACAGGAGAACGTTCTTTTATCCATTGTTTCTTTGTTCTTATTATAAATATCAGTATTTTGTGGATTGTCAGTAAAAATTATTCAACAAGCCCATAATAAGTGATCCCATTTTTTTCATCGGGTCTGGGTAGAGACCAAAGGTCTTGAGCAACCGGTCTGGCAGAACAACTCAAAAGATAAAGAAGTATCGTTAATTTCTTCATGCTCGTTCCAAGTTCGAAGTAGCCGAAGTCAAGGTAGTTGTTTCGGACCGGACGCGTATAGTTATTAGAAGAGAGACCTTCCCCAGATAGATGGTTGGGAGCACTAGGGGGGGACCCCTTCATTGTATCGAGCGAGAAGGGAGGGTAGAATTAGAGATTGATAGAAAAGCAAGGATATGGGCTCGTGTGAGTAGGAAACAGAAAATATCTATTCTAGTTCTATTAGCAGCTATGGGTTTGAATCTAAGAGAAATTCTAGAGAATGTGTACTACCCCGAAATTTTCTTGTCTTTCCTGAACGATAAAGAGAAAAAAAAAATTGGTTCAAAAGAAAACGCCATTTTGGAGTTTTATCAAAAATTTACTTGTGTAGGCGGCGATCCAATATTTTCAGAATCCTTATGTAAAGAATTTCTTGACAGGGCGGTGCTCTGACCAATTGAACTACAATCCCAGGGAAATGAAAGAAAGTGGACATCAACATACATATTCGTATGATCCCCAAAAAGTGGATCCCGCTCTAATAGCTCTGAATAAATTAAATACATGCATTATTGAACGGGATCAAAGTAGAATTGGAAATATAGAAAAAAAGATTATGATTTACTTGTTCCTGAAAATATTTTATCCCCTAAACGTCGGCGGGAATTGAGAATTCTAATATCTTTGAATTCAAAATATAAAAAAATTGTGCGGTAGCAATACCAAACCAAATACGGCGAGTAGTGGGGTCCTGAGCTAAGCCTTGGCTAAACCTTGGAAATCTTAATGCCATAATGCCTTTCAAATCCTCCTAGCCATTATCCTACTGCAATAATTCTTGCTAAGAAGAATGCCCATGTTGTGGCAATTCCGCCCAGAAGGTAATGGGTTACCCCTACAGCACGTCCTTGTATAATGCTCAAGGCTCTAGGCTGAGTAGCAGGAGCAACTTTTAATTTATTATGAGCCCAAACGATTGATTCAATTCGAGCAGAAACATCGATTAGATAATGAACTATTGGTTATAAGCCATCTCTGGCGATGAATCAAGAACTCGAAGTGCTTTTCTTGCGTATTCTTGATAAACCAGCGTTTATATATAGATGTAGGAGGGTCTATTTGGGAAGTAAGAAGCCCCTTTGACATCTCTTCATATGCAAAAAATTCTCGATGTGAAAACACAGAGACAAAGGGCTGATCTTTGAATAGGAAAAAAAGTGGATCTGCAGGATCCCAAATGAATTGGCTTATTCGAAAAAAGCCCTGTTCTTTGGAAGATCTATCTCGTATCTGGTACTTCATGGTACCACTCTGGAAGAACTCCGAATCATTCTCTTGAAGCTCATCCTCTTCATCATAAATGATCCGCTTGTCCCGAAATGACCCGGCCCTATAGGGAAATCCTAATTCATTGGGCCTTTCGATACAATCAAATAGAAAGCCCCAAGGGCGCCATATTCTAGGAGCCCAAACTATGTGATTGAATAAATCCTCCTCTATCTATTGCTGGTCGAGGGCTCAGAAGTACTGGATTCTCTTTCGGATAGGCCCTGAAAGGAGAAGTAAGGCTGGAATGTCAACAGATCTCTATGAATGGGTAAGTCACCAATCCCTAAAACAGACTATGTAATGTACTTTATCTGTTGATCTGTTGGGTTACTGATGACTCGATATTTGCACATGTTTTCCCCTTTGTTTCTTGATCGTTTAAGCTTGCATTATTGCTTCTTTGGCCTATTTTACTCTAGGTTGTGTTCCTTTGTCATTTTTCAGGTCCTAGCACATAAAGTGAAGCATAGGCGCAAGTTTCAAGTCAATCAGAGATCAATTGGCGATTCGGGAGAAGAAACTCGGGCATGACCTGAAGAAGAATGGATTTATACCTCACTTTATGGACAAATAATCATGAAAGTTTGTCATGAAAAGAAAGAGGACGAGACTACGAGCTTCTGGGATCAAACGACGACTGATTCGGAGTCCAGACGAGGGAGAAACGAAGCATTGAATATAGGGGAACAAGTTCGGCATTAAAAACACGGGCGCGCCTAAATCAAAACACGGCCGTGCCCATATTTAGGCACGACCGTGTTTTGGCCGACGCGCACGGGAGTGTTTTTAACACGGGGCAAAACACGGGCGGGCAAAACAAAAGCACGGCCGTGCCCTCGACCGTGTTTTGCCCAGAATCGGGTTTTTTAACCCAAATTCGAGCCAATGGAGAGGGAGAGCTGGGTTTTGGATCCCAAACACCCAAGGGACGAACCAAAGAGAGAGAGGGCGATTTGAGGGAATTCTTGGAGTGGAATTGGAGGATTTCTTCGCTTTGGAAGCTCGAGGAACAAGCCCGGACTTGAAGACTGATCATCTGAAGATTCTTACTGCAGTCTCTCTCTTCTCTATGGAGTAACTTCCCTTCACTTAGGTTTTGAGGAACCCTAGCCATGTTTGTTTGATTGGATGATTGTATGAGTACTCCTGCTTGATAATCTTGAGTTCATATTCAATCTATGCATGTTTTCATGATTCAATTCTGCTTTAGTCGAGATTATTGATTCTGCTTTGATCCTATGAGAGCAAATACCTGATTAGGTCAATAGAGCACCATAGATTGATAGTATTGGATCGATTGCTTTAGTCGATGGTTGATTCACTGCTTTGTATCGATTGAGAACCTCTTTCGATAGAGGGAGTCTAGTTCAGAATGCCTTGATCGGTTGTTCTAGAGAAGGATACGTCCCTCTAGGCAATTGACTCAAGAGGGCCTTGTTCCTTTAGTCGAGACTCAAGGTCTAGTCAAGGATTCTCCGCATTGTGAATGAAAGTGAAACAGGTTAGAGATAATCAATCATTAATATGGCTAGTGGCTAGGGGGAATCATACCTAAGTGAGTTCCCAACCTGTAATTAGATTAACTTTAACTGTAGTTTGCTAGAGTAGTTTTAGTTCTTTCATCTTAATCTGGTTTGCTAGATAATGAACTGAAGCTGAGTAATAGTAACTCTAGAGACCCGTGGATTCGATATTTATTACTTGAGCCACTATACTGCAGTCCCTTTCATTGGTTACACTTGGCCATTGTTAGGAGTTGTGTCATAGCGAGTCAGTTACGGGCTGGCAGTTTACCAGAGGTTTCTATTGTATCATGTGTAATTCCTGTTGAAGCATATACCCGGGGGTGGTTGCAGGGCGGGCGCTTGTGGTAAAGGCCGTAATGCCAGAGGAATCATTACCGCAAGGCATAGAGGGGGAGGTCATAAGCGTCTATACTGTAAAATCGATTTTCGACGGAATGAAAAAGACATATATGGTAGAATCGTAACCATAGAATACGACCCTAATCGAAATGCATACATTTCTCTCATACACTATGGGGATGGTGAGAAAATATAGCCCGAAAAGCTATTTCAATCGCAGCGTCCAAAATGCCGATACGAACTCAATTTATTTTTTCAGGATAGAAAAGGAAACCCAAAGGAAAGAAAGGCCTCTCCCAATTTGAAAATCCAGGATTTGAATTGATGTCCTTTCATTGATTCCTCCTAAATTGCATTGATTTATCCTAAAGATTTCATTTCAATTGGAGTTTAGATATTTGTACCCTGTCGAAGTAAGGAACCATGTCATATATGTTTGGAATAGATTCCATTTTGAGAGAGTTGAAAAAACACTATCTCGTTCTAACAAAATCCACACGTGATCCAATCTGTTGATCACAAAAGCGGGTACAACTCGTCCACGAACTAAAAAATTCAACACTGGATTCGACTCGATAAAGCGGAGCAAATTTGTAGCAAAATCCACACTCGACTCAATTCATTAATCACAAAAGTGGGTAAAATTTATCCCGACCCGAAATGCGGCAACAACGGTATCAGGTCGAATTAGCTTGAACAAATATGAATATGGGTTCAATTCAATTGTCATAAGACGTGGCTTCAATTAGGGTTCACTAAGCAAGCGACCCAAATTATGTGAAAAATGGATTCAACTTCCTCTGTCCAGTTTGATAAAGCGAGGTGAGCTTTTAACAAAATCCACATGCAACCCAATTTGTTGATTACAAAAGTGGTAAAACTCATCCCCGACCCGAAATTCGTCAACACTGGATTAAACTCGATAAAACTGGCCTTGTTTGTGTAAGATCCTCACCCGACCCAATTTGTTAACTTGTTAAGTACAAAAGTGGATAAAATTTGTTCTCGACCCAAAACTCGACAACCCCTGTACCAGGTCAAACTAGTTTGAACACACATAAATTTCGGTTCAACTGTCATAAGAGGCGGGTTAAATTTGTTCTCGACCCCAAACTCGGTAACACCGGTACTGGGTCAAATTAGCTTGAACAAACATGAATTTGGGTTCCACTGTCATAAGAGGCGGGTTCAACCCCAAAGCGACCCAAAATTTGTGAACACACATGAATTTCTCTGACCGGTTTAATAAAGCGGGCGAGTTTCTAACAAAACCCACACACGACCCAATCCGTCAATCACAAAAGCGGGTAAAGTGCATTCTCGACTCAATTCGATGATTACAAAAGTGGATAAAATTCATTCATGCCCCCAAAAGTGTCAAGGGTAAAACCGTCCTCGACCCAAAATGCGTCAACACTAGATTTAACTTGATAAAGCGGGATTTTGGGTTCAGCTATCATAAGAGGCGGGTTCAATTTGGGTTCAACCTCGACTCAAAATTTGTGAACAATAACACACATGAATTAACTTGAACACACATAAATTTCTCTGGTCGATTTAATAAAGCGGGTCGAGTTTCTAACGTAATCCACACACGACCCAATTTGTCGATCACAAAAGGGTAAAATGCGGTCTCTCCCCCAAAATGTGAGAACACTGAATTTAACTTGATAAAGCGGGGTGTGTTCTTACAAAAATGCACACCAAACCCTCTTCGCTAATTATAAAAGCGGGTAAAAATTTTTCTAGACCCAAAATTCGGATACATCGACACCGGCTCGAATTAGCTTGAACACACATTAGTTTGGGTTCAATGGTCATAAGAAGAAATATTGAAAAGATGGGTAAAATTTTTTCCCGACCCAAAATTCAACAACACCAAAACCGGGTCGAATTAGGTTGAATACACATAAATTTGAGTTCAACTATCAACAAACGATTAAAACATTTGATTAATTAAAGAAAAGTAAACAATAAAATAATTCCAGGTAATGTGACTCTACCAAATAACCCAAAACTTGTTTTTATTAGAGAGTTAAAGGTCGCAACTGGAAGATCTAACCCCCTAAAGGCTCCAAAATCATTTGCATGCCCGACACAAGAACAAAAAAGGATTAAAAATCATTTGCAAGGCGGAGATAAAAAAAAGAATAGTAAGATCGTAACCGTGATCGATAAGCAAAGGAAAGACAAAAAACACTTGCTCGACCAAAAATTCGTTAATAACGAGTTCAACTCACTCTATTGATTTAAGAGTGTAAAACTCGCTTACCCTGGTTCAACCCATTGATTTAAGAGTGTAGAACTTGTTGTCGATCCAAAATTTGTAAAATCCGAGTTCAGCTCGCTTTTATGTTGAATTACATTTATTTGAGTTCAATTAGGATTCAATTGTCATAAGTTAATTGATTAGAATCTTAATAGCATAAAATTAATTGATTAAAACCTTAATGACATAAAACTCCTCCAAACTTTGGTCAGTTACAAAATGATCACACCTTGTGATGTGACTCTAAGTAATAGTAACCTTCTACTTGTTCTTTTAATAGAAGAATAGTGTCGACCCTTGATCAAAACACCCTGTCCCAGAAGAAAGAAAATGACCATAACTCGTAAGTCCACTTATCGAGAGCGAGTCTCCTCTGTAACTTTATGTTATGTAACCACGCATGGTGGTATTTTTTGGTATTACATAAGAGCATACCATCACGTGGTATTGAACTGTATCACGGTGATATATGAACATACCAGACGTAAAATGGATGAATGCATGAAAGTATGAATATATTAACGGCCAATTACAACTTTCAATTCATTGTATACCACTCCTATACCAGGGTGGTATTATTTGGTCCTATATTCCCCCTCCTCCCCCCAAATAAATTTGCAGATCTAATAGATCATGACAAACTCGTTCCTTTTGTGCAAAAATTTTCAAAATTGACTTAAAAACAAAGGAGATACCATATGATATAGAGATGGTAACGAGTGACATGAAACCTTTTTTCCTCAAAATATATTGTAGATCACAACGAACTCGTTCCATCTGTGCAAGAAAAAAAATCCAAATTAACGCAGAAGATAAGAGCCGATTAAGAAAACTAGAAAAAATAAAAAAAGTTTTTAATTCCCGACCCTTATATCTGGAACCTTATTGGCCCACTATAAATTAAGGGCTCAGGTTTAGTTATAATCCTAACTTGAGCCCCACCTACCGGTGCAAGAAATCATATTTCATACATCTACTTTATTTTTGCAATAGCATTTCGCTGTCTAGGTTAGGGGTGATAGTCGGTTGCCGGTTATCCGGTTGAAATGAAAAACCAAGTCGAACCGTCGGTATTTAACCGAAACCGAAAACCGGTTGGGACTTTCGATGTCGGCGTTGGTTGGCTGTTGGAGGAAAATTTCATAATTGGCAACCGACAGTTTCTAACCGAGAACCACTCGGTGCACCGCCTATAACTGCCAGGACTCCAATCCCTATCCCTCGCCCTCGCCAATCACTAATCTCTCCCTCTCCTCTCGGCTCTCGCCGCTCTCTACCCTTTCCCAAATTGGGAATCCCAATCTCCAGCCACCACCATCCTCTATCGCCACTCGTCGTCGACCTCTCTACCATTTCCCAATCGCCAGCCACCATCATCCTCAATATCCGCTCTCTACCGACGTTCCTCGGCATCCACCACCATCCTCAATCGCCACCCGCCGTCGAATTCTATGCCTCAATCGCCCCCGCCTGACTTCGCCCACTCCTTCCTTGTCGAAAGAGGTCGCCGGCTCGCTGCTGCGGAAGGAGTCAGAGTAAGCAGATCCACCCACCTCATTGCCATCTCCGCTTCCCCTTGCATGTTCCTCGATGGCCGCTGCCTTTCCTTCCTCATCCTCGACGGTCAACAGCGAGATCCCGACCAACCCTGCCTTCTCCAATCGTCGTTGCCCTGCCGCTGCCACTGCCTTTCCTCCCTCTCCAGTCTCCCCTCCTCTCAACGCTTTCTCCCTCCATCTACCTCGATTTGCGGGAGACTCAACTTGGGATTTTCCGCCTCCGATGCCTCTCTCTTCTTCCCCTGCCGCTGCTTCAAAATTGGGATTTTCCACGAACAAGGGCTTGGCCTAGTGGTAATACTACTAGCCTAGAACCTGGAGGTCCCAGGTTCGAATCCGTTAAGTAGTACCTTAATGACAACAAAACGAAATCTATATCACCCTTATAAAAAAAATAAAAAAGGGATTTTCCGGTGACATGCACAGAGATGATGGTGGTCGGAGGTGGTGTGGGTTGGTCTCGGCATACTGCAACCAAAAACCGAAACCGACGGTGGCGGTTAACCAAGAACCCCTTCGATGTCGGCTTTGGTTGACAATGCTGGGTGATTTTCGGTCTCGGCTAAACGATGGTGCGGTTCGGTTAAAACCGAAACCGCACTGCTAACAGCCCTAGTCGCGGTGCATGAAGAATGATCGATATCAAGTATTAAATGTCGCACTAGCAACTAGCAAAATAGTAGAAAAGATGTTAGAGAGATTTCTACTATAAATAATGGAAAGGTAGCTTAAATATAGACTATGATTTTATTTCTACATCTCATTCACTTATCTCTCTATATCACTAGCCCGAAAATGATCGTTGGAGGACCATCGAGCCGACAATGCCCATCGTCGGTCTGCACAGGCGTTCCATTCCAAGATAGTTCGGGTAGGCGTCAGATGGTTGATTTTGGGCCAGCTCAGCAAGAGTAATGGCCTAATGGCTGTAGAGATGGCAAATGGATTGATCCATGGATTGATGGATTAGATTGGTGGATCATGGATTGGTGGATCAATGAATCCATTATATCCATGATCCACCAATCCATGGATCAATCCATTTGCCATCTCTACAGCCATTAGGCCTGGATTATCCATGAATCCAAATGACATTCTTAACCAAGGACCAATATGTAAAAATGTGGAAAGTTTAGATACTAAAATGTCATGATGAAAAATTTTACGTACCAAAACGTAATTTCCAACGATATTTTTGTATAAAAATTAATTTTTAGGTACCAAAATGTAAAATATAAAAATATAAGTACCAAATCGTAATTTGTCATTTGGATCCATGGATCAATCCATGAATCCACCAATCCAATTGGATTTGGATCAAATGGATTGGATTCAAATGAATTGGATTAGGTGGATATTTTTAATGGATTGGTGGATTGGATTGAGAATTGCCACCTCTACTAATGGGACTTCAACAAATAGAAACTTAGGCAGTTAAGACTTAAGAATATTTGAGATACAAAATCACAAAACCCCCCATTATACATTGTAACAACATGGTAAAAAGAGTTATGCAATACTATAGGTTATATACACTCAAAATCAAGTTAATTATAACTTGTGATCTTTTATGGAATATAATTTTGCATTAATTCATCCAAATACATATATAACTTACGTACATTATTTACTTAATCAAGATATAAGTGTTTTTTTATAGAGAAACCTGCATATATTATTCATTGAGCTAACTAACTAAGTCGAACCAAAATCGAGCTCGGGTAACTTTCACAAGCAACTCAAATCTGAGCCATCCCTATAAAACTCGTTCCAAGCTCAAATCAAGCTAGAACTCAAATATCTTTTATCTATTCGCAAGCCCAGAATGATAAAGAAGCCCCGAGTTGCCTAATTAGTAGAAGTACCCTAGAATCGTGTTCTTTTGGGGCAAACGAGTTATGGGTGAGACAGCCATATTTTGATCCTTCATAAGCAAGTCAAACCTGAGCCACTCTTATAAAACCCATGCCAAGGTCAAACCAACCTGGAACTCAAATATTTTGGGTCGAGCCAAGCTGAGAATAATAAAAAATCTCCGGTCCGCCTAATGCGTATTTCTTGTGTAATTATTTAAACGGTCGTGGCCCAAGGGCCTTCCGTTGAACCAGAACTGGCCCTATCACTGGATTCCACTATGCGGAATCCTTGGCCCATAATGCCATCTTATCTCGATCCACATCTTTTCTCCAGGCCACAGCCCACAAGGAGGATCGTTCCCTCGCATGTTTATTTTTTTTTAAACAAGGCTGCTCAAGCTTGCATGTAAGCCCGCATGATTAGCTTGTCTCTGTCAAGAACCAGTTGATCCCAATAACTCGAGTTGTTGGGAGAGGTTCAATCGTGGATCATATACCGTTTATTAACACCCCCCCTTCAAACTCAAGCCATTCAGATAGGCTTGGAGTTTGGACAGGCACAGGTCCGGACACCGTGTGCTTAACAGAAACAGATGGGAGTCACCGGGAATCGAACAGAAGACCTCACGATCACAGAAGGCTCTGATACCATGTCAAGAACCAGTTGATCCCAATAACTCGAGTTGTTGGGAGAGGTTCAATCGTGGATCATATACCGTTTATTAACAGTCTCTAGCAGAGCACGCGGCCTTGTAAGAAAGCGGGCCGATTGTGTGGGAAACTTAGGGCCTTGGACATCCCGGATTTACCAACATCTTTACTGGTGTTCACAAAATCGTACCGTATTAGCCATCCAAGCGAAAAAATCATCTATCAAAATTCAAGCCAATAGATGATTTTAGTGATATAAAAATATTAAATCACTGTCTAGATATAAAATACCATACCACAAACTTTTTCAGTACGATTTTACAATCTTTGAAAATAATGTATGGTTAACCCTGAATATAAATTTAGGGTGTTACAATTATCTACTCTTATACAAACTTCGTCCCAAAAATTCACCCATTAGAACTTTGGACAACTCCCAGTGACCCATTGTGCTTCACTCCCAAAACCATTTTCCTTTCCTAAGCTTGCTCGACATAACTATTTTATTTTCATTTCCCATTCCTTTCCAAATGAATTCCAGAACTAGTTTACTAATCATTATCATGACATAACAATTAGTTCACCTAACAATATATCAACTTGATCTTGAGTTGATTGGAAAAATGTAAGTATGTGAATCTCTTACTGCTCTCAACTTCAGTCGTCCTTTCCCATGTTCCTTTTCTATTCTAATCTTATAACTAGTTTTATTTTATTTTATGAGCACTTCTATTATGATATATAGCATTGATGCTTTAATGTACAACTCAAAGTTGTACCATAACATTAAATGTATAAGTTTAGGTTGTACCATAAAGCAATTTGTATCATTATGTTATGGTACAACTTTACAACTTGAAGTTGTACCATCACATAAAGATACAAGTTCAAGTTGTACCATAAAAGAATTTGTAAAAAAGTATAGGTACAATCTGAAGTTGTACCATAACGTAAATGTACAATTTTAAGTTGTACCATAAAGATAAAAACTTATAGCACCAATACTATATATCATTGTAAAATATCTCTTATTTTATAATAACATGTTACAAGGTGCTACTAGAGGGGAATGGGAAGAGATCACTCTCTTTTGCCACTTAAAAATGATTTTTTTTCCATGGTAAAGGAAATCGCACCGGAAGTCATACCGGCTCCGTCAGTGGTAGGGTATTTTGTGGTACTACCGTGGTTCAATCGTTGTGTACCGGCAAAATACCGTTTTTGTAAATAAATACTATTTTTTTTTGAAAAAACCGTACCAACAGATTTGTGATACCGTTTCGAAATAATACCGAAATAAAACCGGAATATACCGGATAACAAATCTGAATAAACTAAATAGCCTGCTGAATTTGCTTTTTACTACTGGTTTTAATCATAGATTTCAAAGGGCAGATTAGGTGTGACATCAGAATGAATCAAGTAAATACATCATTCCCAGATTCATTCTCCGGAAAAATGCCACAAGGGAGGAAACAAGATATATAAAGGCAGTTGTACTTGTATGTAGAACTACAGAAAGCCTCGCTATTTTTGGCTTCAGATCAGAGTGCATACTGTTCTGTGAATCATGCAGACAACAGAGACCTTGATTACCCTGGTGAAAACTGATCCTATTCTCCATTTCTGATATCTCGATCAATTCAGGGTTTCCTTTACCATGCTTATAATCGGTATGAAACATACCTGCTGGCGCCGTGTTCTTCTTGAGCAGGGGAGGGAGACGCGTGCCGGTGCCAGAGACGCGTCGCGGAGCAGCGGCGGAGTAGTGGCCAGCAGAGGAGGGAGGATCGCCGGTCGAGAAGAGGAGGGAGGATCGCCGGGTCCTGGACTCCTGGTCGCCGCTCGAAAAGAAGAGGATTCGCGTCGCCAGCAGCATCAAACGAAGCGGCCGATGATTTAGGGTTTTGTTTTTAGGCTTCGGCCGATTTCTTTTTTTTTTTCCCCTAATGCAAAACGACGCCGTGTCTTCCTTATCAGCTCACTCCCGGTTAGACCAAAATCGGGCGGTTTTTTGAGTTGAACCGGTTTTACCGGCAAAACCGGCCGGAACGACTCTTTCACTACGAACCATCTATCGTATCGGCCAGGCGCCTATTTCCGGTTTTACCGGTTCAACCGGCCGGTTCGATCCGGTTTCCTTTACCATGTTTTTTTCACAATGGTTTCTCTAGTCTTCTAAAATATTTCTCTTCATGCGTTCTACTTTTATGTATCTTTCTTTCTTTAGTTTATCTGTTTAATAAAACTTGTGAGGTTTGAAAGTTAATTAGGGGCAAGGTTGTCAACCCACGGGTCGACTCGCGGATCGATCCGGGTTGGCCCGGACCCGCCCTTACAAACGAGCTAAACCAACTCAAATCACTATCAGCCCAGAACTGGTCAAACCCGTTGAAACCCGGTGGAATACGGGCGGTTAGCCCGAGCGGCCGGTTCAGCGGGCTATTCCTTCTGCTTGTCGTTTTTACTTGTGCGGCATCGTTGCTAGGGAATGGTGAGAAACAGAAAGCAAGAGCCGAGAAGCAGAGGCATGCGTCTTTTAGCCTAGGTAATGGGAACTTGGGATGAGTGGTGAGAAGTTGGGGGTGGACATATATAGTGACAAATGTTTGTGGGTATAGTGGGAAAAAAATCTACAGAAATTAATAATGGGATTCCAAAATTTTATGCTGCCTTGTAGGAATTTTTTTTTTAAATTCGTAATTTTTTTTTATTATTAAAATTTCAATGATCTCTCTCCTCATCAGTCTTCCTTATCTTAAAAAAATAATATCCAATCATCATATAATTTACTTCTACTATATAATTAAGTGTGGTGGATTTAAGTGTTCTTGAATTTTTAAATATGAAGGATTTAAGTTGATGTCATGTGATGGATTTAAGTGTTGTTGAATTTTTATTATGTTGAATTTAAGTTAATGTTATTTTAGTATGTTGGAGTTTAAGTAGTGTTGCATTTTTCCTACGTTGGAATCAGGATTAATACAATATATAGACTCTTTTCATATTTCCGGGCTAAACCAGGTTAAACCGGGATAAAATGGTTGACCCATTAACCCATGACCCACTAGCTCGACCGGGTTCGGGTCGACCCGCGGGTTGACAACCTTGGTTGGGGGTAACAAACTATTTATCGATATTTTATTCAGATAGAGATTGTCATTCATAGAAAAGCAAATATGTTGCGATAACAATGTGACTACGTTATACAACAGAGTGTTGAGTGTAAATACAAAGAATAAATATTGAACTAGTCATTTAATTCAATTTTGAATACGTTCCAATTATGATTCAGAATTCAATTTTATCCACCGATTAAAATTCCCATTTCACATTCCGAATAGAGGAATTCAATTGGAAATGAATTCTCTAAATATCCATTTTAAATAATAATAATAATAATTTTTTTTTATTCACATGATTCATAAATTTGATATTTTCTTGATGTGTTCGGATTTAGGTTATATAATTCTTATAAATTGTGGATCATATAGATGTTAATGATGATGGCAAGACCTAGAGAGAATCTCTTAGTTGGTGTTAATTCAATATGTTTGGATTTTATGGCTTTAAAAAATCAGTTATTGGGAGTGTTTTTTTTTTTTTTGACAGACAGTTATTGGGAGTGTTGGGACCGATTAAAGCTTCTAATTAGGGTAGTACTATTTATACTTTTTAGGGAAAGTCTACTATAAGATGCTTTTTTGTTGCTTCTTTCGAATTAATCTTAATGCTCATTTGCGGCTCTCCGTTACTCATGCATTTCAAAGTATCAATGAATATAAAACCTCAGATTTTTAGGAATCTCCTTATTCTATAAACTTTACGGTGTCGATTAAAGCACATAAAATCCAAACCAATGAGGTTGGAATATTAAGCCTACAAGCTAATTAGTAGCTCTGTTTTACCAAGTTTGCAAATTGCAATACTGATTGTCAAGAACCATTCCCTAGCACTGTGGGATGAAGCTATATATTATTTGATCCAACGGTTGGAGAAAGTGTACAAGATGAATTGAGTAACCAAAGGTTGACCATATATGAGTGTTGGTGCCTTAAACCTTACGGGTCTGTTTATTTTTATTTGTCTATGGGCTCCTATCGTGATGTTAGTACTAAGTCTTTGTACCTTAAATATCCCATAAAATCTTGATTATAAACTGTAAAATCTTTAGGATTTACTATTTTCATTTTTATACAAATTTGAGATTCGTGCTAAGTAAAGAAAATTTCATACATAGTCGAACAACTGTCCCCGCACGAACCAGGTGGAGCATTCTCTTCCCAAAACAAGCAAGAAACCTAATCCATAGTTCATCCCTTGCTTCCGCATATCCGTTGAACTATCGCTAACTCTAAAGCCTCCACCATAACCGCTTACCACAATTTATGACCAATGATGACACTCAATTTATAGTGTTTATCACTACGATATTTGATACATTTTTTCCTTCCATCAATACATCTTTAGTACTTTCTCTTATATTTTATATATAAATCATAGCTATTTGATAAATGAGCATTTGATAGACCTAGATTGTATTTTGTATTCTTTTATGCCTTCTTGGTATGTTTTTGTGCCTTTTAGGGTGAAATTTGGATGACGCATTCGATGACTCTGAAGGGCCAAATGAGCTAAAGAAAGAAGCATATGTAATTTTCATGTTAAAGACGAGGTCCACTGAGGAGAAACCTACCGGGAATCACAAGTACAACCCAAGATGACCCCAATGGAAGAAGGCTCAACCAAACCTAGAGCAAGAACCTGTGGCGGCCCGAGCATACTTGGTGAAAACACGAAGAAATCTTTAGGAGAGGTTGCTTATGGTCCAAGAAATCCCGGCCCATGAAGAAAATCAGTGGCATCCCAGCCAATGTAGTCAAAAGCGAGTTTCTATGTAGAAACGTTTAGGTGATCTAGAAACGTAAAATCGTAAAAGCGGAGTTTTTTACTACATAAGTTATAAAAAGTGAGATTTTATGTAGAAGCGTTTTAGTGACCTAGAAACGTAAAATCGTAAGTTTTTAAGTTTTAATACACGATTTTGACTACATTGATTCCAGCTGCTACGCAGCCGCCACTCCAAGGCCCAATCCCAAAAATATCGATCTTTAGGCCATACTTTAGCCCCAAGTCAGAGAGACCTTGTCCTAATAGGGTTAGGAAGGATTTGATAAAGTTTCACCTCTATAAATCAGGAGCTAGACTCATTAATTAGTTCAGTAGGCTGCACAATTCCATTCAAAACTTCTGTACACACTCTATTTTAGTGAGATCTTAGCATTCGTAGGAGAGGGTACATCTAAGGAGATGCATTTATCATTGATGGTGGTACCCTCCTTCTCTTCTATGTATAGATAGTTCAAAATTGATTGTATGGGAATGTGAACTCATTTATCTTTATATGTATTGATGCTATAATTTCATTTGATGCTTGTGTTTATGCTATTGTATTTTAATATCTATCATGTATGTATGGATGCTTTTAGTTCGATGCCTATGTGATGATCATTGATGTTTATCTAGTATGAATGCTTTCTCATCATCGATGCTTATGATTATATTGTATTCTACTATATGCATTGTGCTTAGTATCATCTAGATTGTTAGATCATCGATGCTATAGACCATCGATTATGGCTCAAGAGGCCTACACTTTATCATGCTATCCTCACTTCTCTGTCTTACTGATTAGGTGATGGAGAACACACGAATGATCAACCACCTATCTTCACTTCTCTGTTCTTCATTCAATCCATGTGCTTAAATCAAATGTTATTATTGGGGGATCTTGAAGATTCGAGTACACGACCACTTGGTCAAATCAGTTCTAATACCATGTTATAAACTAATTGGTCCTAATAACTCTAGTTATTGGGAGAAAGTTAATTATGGATTTTATATCATTCTCTTATATTTGGTAAATTGTAGTGTCCCAATATCAAATTACAGGAACTACCACCTTTTTTTCCCCCAAACTCAAATTGCTATTGGGGGAGCGATAATTTTTACTCCAAAATTTAGGAATGTCCTTCAAATTTTTTTATGTAAATCCTACATGGCTCTCAATATGCAATTGCAAATGGAATTGCACAAATGTAGTGCGCACTTGCAAAGATGCAAGTTTGATTAAATGAAATTGAAGATGCAAGCCACATGGGATAATAATAAAAAAAATCTCTCTTGATTATTTATTGTATCTATCATAAAATCACTTAAACCCTCATGTATACAATTGCAAGTGAATTACATTGATGTAGGTGCAATGAAATAGAGTTGAATTGGATTGCATAAAATTCGAGAAGTCAATAAAAGCATCATATATATGCAATTGGATTTACAATTTCATTTATATATGCTCTGAGATGAAGAAATCGCGGAAGCCAAAGAGAGAAGTTATTGCCGATCCAAGCCTATTTTCTCATAAGATTGTCCCTCTTGAGAAGAAAGGGTTGCACCCTCACCCTTCTCCATTCTCGTGTGAGTTATGACCGATCTCTTCCTTCTAACGTACCACATTTATCCTACTGATCTCTAGCTACGTTCTAGACTGGAAAAATGACTCTTCAGTTTTATGATTAAGAGGTCTGGGGGTTGGCTCAATCACGAAGGCTAGGAGGTAAGAAATTGTGATAGATCCCTCTCGTTAATTAACTTCTTTCTTTGTGTGGCACACAGGAGCGGATTCGGTCAATAACTTTGTGATCAATAACTATGCATAATCCAATCAGACTTCGTCACATCAGCGCTCTTTCTCTCTCTTGAGAAATCTTTAATCCCCCCCCTTCATTTTTAACGGACGATTTCTCACTCTTTTTAAGTAGAAATTTAATTATTTTCACAGTTAGATCAAATTAATTGTGCTCTTCAAAATTATATTCACTTGGATTGATATATTTTTGGAACAAAAAAAAAGAGCCATTTTTTACAAGTCTATACCATATGGTATTGACTAGTATTGAAATAAGAGCATAACTATGGTATGAAAAGTGTATCATGGTGGTATGAACAAACCAAGATGTAGGATGGTTGACTACATGATAGTAGAAGTACATTGACTGTTATTTACAACTTTTAACATTGTGTATCACAAGATACCACCCCGTACCAGGGTGGTATTGTGTGGTATTTTTTTGTCTTGTATTTTGTTCACCCAGAAATTTGTAGATCCAATAGATCATGATGAACTCGTTCCTCCTGTGCAAAAATTTTCAAAAACGAAGAAGATATCATATGGTATGCAGTTGATACCGAGAGGCATGAAATATGTTCCTAAAAATATTAAAATTGGATATCATTTTGTAGATCACAACGAACTCGTTTCATCTGTGCAAAAAAAATTGAAATCCGAGTTAAAATTATACGTTTGGTCACTAAAATTATACAAATCTTTCACGTTTGCCACCCGAATTACTTTTCTTTCTTATTCGCCACTAACTTTATGAATCGTTTCACGGTTGGTCACCGGCCGTTACACTCCGTTAAGTTTGTCCTACGTGGCAGTCAACTATAAAGTTTGACCGTTAACTAGATGACGTGGAAATTAAAAACAATTAAAAAAAATAAAATTTTCTTTCCACCTCATCATTGCACTTATTTTGTCTATATAATTTATCATATTAATAATTTAATAAAATTTAATAAATTACAAAAATGGTTAACAGAGGACGAATGGATCGCGGCTATAACTCCCTAAACAATCTACAAGCGCGAGCCAACCTCCGACCTTACCAACGCACTGGTCGACGACCCGGAACTGCGCGTTGTAGAGACAGAGCTTGCAGTCGTCGTTAGATATCCGATCGGAATAGTTGGCGGCGGCGAAGACCAAGATATCGCCAGCAACAGCACGTGCGCATGTATTGGGGTTGTCGTTCGTTGCTAAACCAATTGCGGCGTCCATGGATTTCAGTGCTAGGGTTCTGAACTTGTTGCTGATGTCGAGGGAACCAAGCAGCACGCCGCAGTCACCGTCGATCTTGTCAGTGTTGTAGGCGCTGTTGGGGACGACGACGACGAAAATGCCGTCGCTAAAGATGAGCAGCAACTTCGCGATGATGAGGACGGCGGTTGATGGAGTCATCGTCATGAGGATGTTGATCTTCGTTGTTATTGGATGGATTCAACTTGAGCTTCAGTAGTATCTCTGATAGCGGGGATTGATTGATTGATCGATCTGTTATTGGATTCAAGTTGTACGTGTATTTATAGATTAAGGAAGGAGTCTCTCCATCAAATGATATGGATAGACATGCTATTTTAGTGACTTCAAACTCTATATACAGTACACAAAAAGGAACGTATCTCCAATGGCAAGGAATAAACACTGAGCTATAAAAACCAAAGTCCGCAAGTTACAACGATTGCTCACCCAAAACACACAAGAAGAAGAAGAAGAAGAAGAAGATATGAATTACAGGTCGAAATTCGCAGTAGCTTCTATCGTTGTTCTGGGTATGGTTTCGAGCCTTGCCCACGGCAAATTCCCAGACATGACAATCATGAAGGGACCAGACTGCATGGGGAAATCCGAGAGCAAGTTCTACAACCACAACGTGGCGCGCCTCGTGGATACGTTGGTGGATTAGACGAGGTACGGATACAGAAACAGGAACAACGACCCATCGTTCACGCACAACATGCCGAATTGCAACCCAGGCTCCCCGACAGGCGGTGCGGTTTGCTACGAAGACCTGGGAGAGTACGACTGCTGGAACTGTCTCTTGACGGCTAAGAACAAAATCCACGCTGTAATTTATTAAATTTTATTAAATTATTAATATGATAAATTATATAGACAAAATAAGTGCAATGATGAGGTGGAAAGAAAAATTTATTTTTTAATTTTTTTTAATTTCCACGTCATCTAGTTAACGGTCAAACTTTATAGTTGACTGCCACGTAGGACAAACTTAACGGAGTGTAACGGCCGGTGACCAACCGTGAAACGATTCGTAAAGTTAGTGGCGAATAAGAAAGAAAAGTAATTCGGGTGGCAAACGTGAAAGATTTGTATAATTTTAGTGACCAAACGTGTAATTTAGCCGTATGAAAAGTGTATCATGGTGGTATGAACAAACCAAGATGTAGGATGGTTGACTACATGATAGTAGAAGTACATTGACTGTTATTTACAACTTTTAACATTGTGTATCACAAGATACCACCCCGTACCAGGGTGGTATTGTGTGGTATTTTTTTGTCTTGTATTTTGTTCACCCAGAAATTTGTAGATCCAATAGATCATGATGAACTCGTTCCTCCTGTGCAAAATTTTTCAAAAACGAAGAAGATATCATATGGTATGCAGTTGATACCGAGAGGCATGAAATATGTTCCTAAAAATATTAAAATTGGATATCATTTTGTAGATCACAACGAACTCGTTTCATCTGTGCAAAAAAAATTGAAATCCGAGTTAAAACGAAGAAGATATGAGCCGATTAAGAAAACAAGGGAAAAATAAAAATATTTTTAATTCTCCACCTTTATATCTGGATTAACCCATGGTTATGCACTGTATATTGAGCCGTGCCACACTATGTATTTTTTGGATTCCAGGGCAACTTAAGCCGACAAAAGCTCAATTTATGTTTCCTAGATCATAGATAATCCTTCCACGACCACTTGGACTTATACGGAAGTGATTCCGGTTGCGAGGTTTTCCCGATCTTGTGCGCCCACTGCCGGCTCTGGCACCTGTGCCGGAGCAGCCTTTTCCTCCTCTTTCTCTTTTCTCATGAGTGTTGTAAGCGAGACGGTGGCCGCTAGCTCGGAGCCGTCAATTGGCAAGGTTCAAGGGGTTCCCACAAAACCCTGGGCTGCGCTCTTTGGCATCTCGGAGGCCAATCGTCTTACGTACATCAAGCCTGAAGTGATCAATGGAGGGCTTTGAATGCCTAAAGTGGTTTGTGATGCCGGGGCGGCTAGATGGAAGAATTGTTAAGTCGGTCAGTTTCTGCAAGATCCGCCTTCGCTGTACGTTCTTCGTCGCTGAGCAAACAAGCTCTGGGGACGCGATGGTTTGGTTCATGTCTCTTTGCTCTATGATCGTATGCTTCTTATTCAGCTGCCAAATCCATAGGTTTGTGAATGGATTCTTGAGAATGGCCCATAGTTCTACCTCAACCATCTGCTTTATCTTAGGCCATGGGTGCCAGGCATTAGTGCTGAAGATCTAGGGCGGAAAGCACTTCCAATTTGGGTTAATCTTGCGAATGTGCCACTTGAGTACTATGATTTTCAGGGTCTTAGTCGAATTGCTAGTTGGTTAGGGATTCCATTGGGTATTGATCATACAACGAGAATGGGTGATCAACATGGTTATGCAAAGGTGTTATTCGAGCTTACTCTGGATAGTGAGTGCCCGGATCATGTGGTGTTGTGGCCTGATGACGATCATTCCTTGAAGGTTGGGGTTACCTACTGTAATTTGCCGCCCATTTGCCCTGTTTGTCACTTGTTTGGCGTAAAGGGTGATTGTGCAGCATACCAGAATCACCAGGTTGTTACCACTGAAGCTCCAGTGCAGCACCCTTCTGATGCGGGGTCCATCTCAAATGCAGTCCAGCAATGCCAAGGGTATAGATAAAGCCAAGGCGACAGTGATTTATGATGAAGATCCCCCAATTGTCTGCTATGGTGGGGGCGCCAATGGAAAGGAATATCACTCCATCAAATCTTGAAAGCTCGTTTCATGAGGTAACATCTCCAAAACTTCCTTCTGAGGCTGAGTTTCAAAGGGTGGTTCATGGAGCCAAACCCCGCATCTGGTCACCGAAATCAATTCCTCATGATACTTTTCAAGTATATGCTTCTACATTCAGTATCTTAAGTAAGTTGGGGGATAGAGAGCTAGTTAAGTTGCAGACAGTACCTAAGAAGAAAGATGGTAAAAAGGAAGGTAAGAAGGGAGGGGTCAAACCCTCGTCTTCTAGATGATTGTGCTCTTTTGGAATGTTAGAGGGTTCAATAAACCCTCTAAACAGCGGGACTTATGAAGAGTCTTGCAGAGTAATAAGGTGGATATTGTAGCAGTGTTAGAGACTAGAGTAAAGGCAAATAAGGCAGAGAAGGTAGTAGAAGGTAGTAGAGGAAGTGTTTGCGGGTGGGAGAAATGCTTGAATTGTGTGGACTCAAAGTTGGGCAGAGTATGGCTTTTTTGGGATCCGATTATTAAAGTTAAGGTGTTAAAACCGGGGAAGAGCTTTATCCATGCAATAGTGGAAGGGTTGAAGAAGGAATCCTTCTTTTTAACTGCTGTGTATGCAGCAAATGATGAGGAGGAAAGCCGGAACACATATGCAGAAATAGGTAAATTGAGGGTTGCTGATCATCCCTAGATTGTGGGTGGAGATTTCAACACAATTCGAGTACCAAGTGAAACAAGTAATCAACAATCAGTCACTTCTAGCATGACAGATTTCAATGATTGGATTGGGAATATGGAGTTACTAGATTACAGAACCACAGGCCCTCGGTTCACATGGACAAATAGGCAGCAAAATAACCCCATTGCAAGACGGTTGGATAGAGCTTTGGTAAACTTGAAATGGATAGAGCAGTCCCCTGATTGTGCTATAGAGGCTTACCCATCATCTTTCACAGATCACTGTGGTGTTCAAGTCTTTACAGCTGTGCCAATAAAATCACTACCAAAGCCTTTCAAGTACTTTGAATTTTGGGCTGAACATCCTCTTTTCTTGGAAACAGTAGAGAAAGCTTGGAAGAAGGATCTTAAAGGGTCTCCACTACAGGTTGTTCAGGGTAAGCTGCAAGAGGTCAAGATGGCCTTAAAAAATTTCAATAAAGATATCTATGGGGATTTACAAAGTCAGATTAAAGCAGCGGAAACAAATCTAATGCAAGCCCAAATGTTAGCCCTATCAGATCCTACTTCGGCTCACTCTGCTGAGGTAAACAAATTACAAACTAAATGTGCTCAACTTCAGGTAGCCAATGAAAGTTTTCGTTGGCAGAAGTCGATAGTATCTTGGCTGAAGCTAGGAGATAAAAGCTCGGGATTCTTCTATCAAGTAGTTAAAATAAGATCTTCAAAGAGGGCAATTCGAAAGTTGGTTTCTACAATAGGGAAGAGCTTGTTCAGTCAGATCAGATAATGGAGGAGGTGATTAGCTATTATAAAAGGCTCTTGGGTGAGGTTAATCCAGAGATTAATCCTAGTAGTGAAGAGGTAGCAGCTCTGGTCAGAAGTACAATCACGGATGAGGGGAGAGATCTTCTTGTTCAACCTGTCAACGTTGAGGAGATCATACGAGTAGTCTTTGGGATGAATCCTCAAAAGGCCCCAGGGCCAGATGGCTTCTCAGCTGGGTTCTATAAGCGAACGTGGAACATAATTGGAGAGGATGTCATCAAAGGGATTCTTGATTTCTTCCAACAAGGTAAACTTCCTAGTGGTGTAAATTCCAAGGCGGTTTCATTAATTCCTAAGACACCAAATGCAGATACACTTAAGAACTATAGACCTATATCTTGTGTGAACCTATTATATAAGATTGTGGCTAAAATTCTTTCAAATCGACTTAAGTTTTGACAACTATTATTAGTCCCTCACAATCAGCATTCATTAAAGGCAGAAGCATTATGGATAACATCCTGCTAGCTCAAGAGCTTGTTAGTGGTTATCATAGACAGGGGCTTTCATCTAGGTGTGCTATCAAAATTGACATAATGAAAGCTTTCGACTCTGTGAATTGGAACTATCTGTTCCTTATGATGAATGTTATGGGCTTCCCTGAGCAATTCCTGAAATGGATTAAATGTTGCATTCAAACTGCACATTATAGCATAAATGTCAATGGTAGTCTTTGTGGCTACTTTCGAGCTAGGAAGGGGGTTACTTAGGATTTCCATTGATCACATGAAAATTGTCTTCAATAGAGGTGGACATACTGGTTGACAGAATCACTATAAGAATAAAGTCTTGGCGAGCTAAAAAGCTCTCTTATGCGGGTCGATTGCAATTATTAAACTCAGTCTTGATGGGGATAGTGCAGTTTTGGATGCAACCTTTTGTTCTTCCAAAAAAGGTGTTGAAACAGGTGCAAAAAGTCTTCTCCCGGTTTCTGTGGCATGGCATTGATTAAGGGAGAGCAAAGATTGCTTGGGAGAAGCTAGCGTTTCCGCAAAAAGAAGGAGGATTGGGAGTGAAAGATCTTCATGCCTGGAACTTAGCTAGCACTGCTAGAATGTTATGGTTGTTTCTACTTAAATCTGGGACTCTCTGAGTAGCATGGATGTATGAGTATAAATGCAAACAGGGTGATTTATGGTCGATGAAATCTCAGTACAACAGTTTCTGGACCTGGAGGAGATTACTCAAAACAAGAGATAGACTAAGGCCATGGATACATCAAAGGGATGGTGAAATATATTGGGGAGCAAAGCTGATGCCTGTATATTCTGTTCGACAGGTTTGGGAGTCTTTGCGTGCAAAGCAATCTGAGGTGCCTTGGTTTAAGCTCGTATAGAGTAAGTTATGTTTCCCTCGTTACAGTTTCATTGCATGGCTTATCGTGAAGAATGTTATTGTGACGAAGGATAAGCTACTGAGCTGGCGGAAGTTGACGATTACTTCTTGTCCATTGTGTACATTTCCAATGGAGTCTAGAGAACATCTTTTCCTACACTGTTCTTTTTCTGGCAGCCTTGTCTCGAGTTTAAATTGCAGGTTGTTTGATGCTGGGGATTGGGATACAATGCTAGCTACAACAAGCTCTATGGTTCGACCCTCAGGAAATGCGAATTGGAATGGGGTTGTGTGGTGTATGGTGATGGCTTCTATATGGAGAGAGCGCTGCAAAGTTGTTCATGGTGGATCAAGGTCGGATCTTGAGAAAGTTGCTGCCCTACTGCAAGCAGATTTGCAATACTTGGTTGCTCGAAATGCCATGCTGCAAGAAGACGTAACACGTTTGGGGTATCTTTAAAGACCGTGGTGTTTTGAAAGTTTTGTTGGTAGCTGCTATAGATAATTGTAAAGTAGAGTGTAGTTGCAGTATGTTCTGACACAGAGTCTCAGGGGCTTTGTCTTCGATGTATTGGTTTCCTTTTTCACATTAATAAGAGAAAAATTGATTCAGCGAGAAAAAAAAATTATACGGAAGTGGATTTCGGGACCAAACGAGTGATATATCCTAATTCTAAGTTAGATTGATTATATTTTATCGTAATAGATGTAAGAGTAATATGATTCATAATTCTCCCACAACTCGAGTTATTGTGACCTGTTGTGTTGTGATTTAGTATTAGATCTTATTTGCTCAAGTAATTATGTGTTCGAATCTCCACAGTTCTCAAGATTGACTTTTAATTTAAGTACAAGATAATGACGAGGATAATATATATGATTTATAAATAATATTCTCTCTAGAATACTAGTTATATGGACCCGTTGGTTCATGATAATAAAGTGGATTCTCATAAGTTCCCAAATATTTTCAGACTCGTGACCTTCAAGAAACCCAAACCCAAAAATCAATAAAAATGCATACGAGTCCATTTATGTCCGTCCAATATCCATATGGATCATAACAATTTGGTCACCTTACCTTACGTGTTGAACTATTGTTATTCATAATAATACTGGGTTTCTCATTGTTGATAATTCATTTTCCAGCTGTGTAATAAAATTTTCGGCTTCATAATGGTTGTAAGACCTTCACATGAAAAAAAAAGATCAGCGATTACATCTAAATGAACAAATGTCAGCAATGACTCCAGCAACACAGTAAAAGGAAGCGCCAAGGAAGGACCGGAGATTCCGTCCGGCCGGAACAATGAACATGCATGCATGCAAGTACGGATATTAACAAGTGGTTCCATGGCGTGTACCTGGTGAGTGGCGAGTGACGACGGCGATTATATAATAAGCACCCACGCATCTATCCGCTATGTAACTCCATTGTAAGTGTTTGAAGAATTTCCTCCTCGAATTCATAGGAATTTCCTGCCACTTGGTAAGAGTAATACAATCTGTTGCATGCTCTGACGAAATATAATGACGATTGGAAGGATGAGGTAATATTAACCAGATAAAATTTGCAAAAAATGCTGCAAAGGTGTAGCCAGAAATCAGATAAAATTTGTGCCCTTCAATTCTGCATGAGGAATTTCAATCGGACTCGTTTTGAGGCAGTTACAATTGGGTGTGGGCAGATAATTTTAAATGACTCGTTTTAAATGACTCCTTTTGTAAAATTGAAACAATTGGTCAAATTGTCTCATTTTTCATTTAATCCATTCAAACGACTCCATATTTTTTTTACGTGATTTTGAGATTTGAGAGACTACAGCTTCCCTGCCATAAACGTGAAAAAAAATTATTTCATTTATCGGACGTTTACTAGATTGATTTTGAATACGGTGGAAACTGTTGTGTATTATTACTCAAACCACATAGGGTTTATATAGAGTACAAAAACTGACTTCTATAATAATCCTGACACTAATACGGAAATTACCCAAAATCTACGACTCTGATAAGAAATATAACTCTCACAATTACATAACAGTACTCGTAGTATAATATAATACTACTCGTACTACACATACTTGAATACCCTCCCCAAATTGATGGTAATTACTTACCAACAATTTGAAAATCGAAACAAAAACTAACACAAAAAAAAAATCTATAACTATCACACGGATAGCTGCTACTAATCCCAAACTTCATGCCGATGTCGAAGAAAACCATGCCCCACGAACACAATGATGATGAACTGGATGTATCAATATCTCTTGCCAAAATTGCCTTGTCGCGTTCCAAACACTTGTCCTCCAAAGAAGCTCACGTAAACAAACCAAACTTCTACGACTCTGATAAGAAATATAACTCCAACAAATTTGAATCCCATAACACTGAAAATTATTTCATCCTCTCATTCCAAAAATTTTGTTTGTTCGTTTGTAAAATGAAATCTAGGTTACTAAATGATGAAGGAAACAAAACCAAGCTTTAACCGCAATAACCTAATGGTTTCATCACAAAAGTTTTCCCGGTATTTTATTTTTCTTTCCCCCCGTTTGTTGGACAATTCACCTACTCCAACAACGACAGTTATTTTGTTTCCATACTCCTAACAGTGACAGTTGAAACCCAAGAAACTATTTGCTTGACATCATCCATGATCCATGAGACAACGACAAAGGAATTGATATGCATAACAGTATTACACAATCCACCTCCATTAGATTTCCCCTTTTCACAAAATAAATTAAACAAAAGAAGAAGAAAAAAAAGGAAGGGACATGCAGAATATTGAAGGGGAGGAAAAAGGGTCCTGGCAGGGAGGACCGGCCCAACTCGGCTTCCTCTTCTTCTTCTATTGATCGATCAAAGCCATCGGCTTGACCATCCAGATACAATGGACTCAACCCAAAGCCTACAGAAACGATTCAACACACACGTGTGAATAACGCCAAGCCACCCGATCCTCCACGTGGGCCACCAGATACAGCCAAACCCACAACTTAAAAAGTTACGTGGCCACCACTTATTTTAATACAAAAAGAATACCTCTTTCCCCGCACATATAAATACGCAAAGCTAGCTTCCACTTTGCCATGCACCACCCACCACCCAACTTTACTTACTTACTTTCCTATGGAGCCTGGAAACCAATCATCGGAAAACGATGTGAAGTACCGCGGCGTGCGCCGCCGTCCCTGGGGCAAATTCGCGGCGGAGATACGCGACTCGACCAGGAACGGGCAGAGGATATGGCTGGGGACGTTCGACACCGCGGAGGAGGCGGCCAGGGCTTACGACCGAGCTGCCTACGCCATGAGAGGACACATCGCTGTCCTCAACTTCCCACATGAGTACCCCATGGGCCGGGGCCCATCCGCGGCAGCTTCAGGCTCGGCCGCAGCTGGGTCGTCGTCGTCTTCTTCTTCGAACCCACGAGGCTCGTCATCTTCTTCGCCTCAGGTGGTGGAGTTCGAGTACTTGGACGACAGGTTGCTGGATGAGATGCTGGAGCAAGAAGAGAACAGGAGGAGGAACAACCGCTAGTTAATGAGATGACTGACTCTCTAGCTGGCTGGCTCGGTAAATTGAAGCTAGTATAAACCCTTATTGCCTCCTTCTAAGTTGATGATTATGACCTATGTGTGTGGAACAAAGTATTCATATGTATAAATATGAGCTGAAAGCTCAAGTTCAAAATCTAGGGTTTCGTTTCCTTGCCATGTCCCCTTTTGGCCCTCGTGGGGGAAAAGGTCCATGGCAGGGTGAAGGAATGGAAACCTGTTGTGTTCCTCTTAAAGAGTACTTGATGATGAAGTACGTACATCAATGTATCCATAAATTTGGAAATGATCAATTTGGGATCATTTGGATGGTCGGCCATATATATATATATATATACAAATCTGGCTTTGTTGAATAAATTGGTTCTTAAGAGGAGTTTTCCAATTACAGAAGCTAGGATTGATGAGTTGCATGTGAATGAAGTTGGTTGTGATTTCAAGCTTGAGGTGACAATGAAACTTGTTGCTCTTGTTTGATCCTACATATTCATACTAAATTTAGTGTTCATGGAAAACACAAGCTACTAAGAGACAGATGGATGATCCAACTAGCTAGTTTGAATGCCTTTATGTTCTGTTATTGCTTGTTAAGAGTCATATGGACTGTCTTTGTTAACCGCTGTAGACAGACTTGTTGAACCTAGCTAGTCCGCGACTTAGAATTATATTGAACTGAACATTTGGTCCATCCTTCAATAGCACTAGACCAAATTATGTATTAAGGTCTTGAAAGCAGCCACCTGAAGATTGTCAAATTACCAACGACTTGATATGAGAACCCTTAAATCGTAGTGTTCAATTGTAGTGTCTTTAGTTTTTTTTAACCCCAAGCCTCCTGCAGAATATGGTCTTGAGCAGCGCAACCAGCTATGATTTCATTTGCCATTCGATGAATCAAGTATATGGCCATGAAACCCTAGCTAGATTGCCAATCACCTAATTCTTCAAGGTTCCATTATTCAGTTGTTGGGGTCACATATATGTCTTTCTGAAGCTTTATCCTATGCAGTAGCCTTCAAAATCCAAGTAGCCTTCAAAATCCATGTAAAATGGGTTTCGAAAAAATCACAAGAAAAATTACGAAAATGCCCCCAAAAAATCGTCCAAATCGGCGATTAATAAATTTCATAATCGGTGGAGAATACCTCAAAGCCGCCTTAGGGCTAATCCGTGATCTGTAGCCTTTAAAATCCAAAGAAAATAGCATTTAGAAAAAACCGCCTAAAATCTGTGCTGGTACATCTTTGGAATCTGCAAAAAATAGGGCTGGAAAAAATCCGCCCAAATTAATGCTTAATAGACTTAATTCGGTGAAGAATAGCCTCACACCTCACTTGTGATCCTTAATTTTCAAAATCCAAGTAAAATGGCTTTTCGGAAAAATCGCACAAAAAGTTGTGAAAATGTCCCCCGAAAAAATTCACCTAAACCGGCAATTTATAGACTTCATCATCAGTGGAGAATAGCTCTAGGCCGCCTCAAGCCGAATCTGTGATCTGTAGCATCTAAAATCCAACAAAAATTTGATAAAATCGTCCGAAATTTGTGATGGTACCCTTTGGAATCTGCAAAAAATGTACTCGAAAAAAATCCATCCAAAAATTGGTGCTTATTAGACTTAACATTGATGAAGAATAGTCTCGGGCCGAATCCGCTATCTATAGCCCCCAAAATCAAGGTAAATTGGTATTTTGAAAAAAAATCACACGACAAATTATCAAAAATGACCCAGGAAAAATTTCTCCCAAATCGGCGATTAATAGACTTTATCATCGGTGGAGAATAGCCCCAGGCCCCCTCAATCGAATCTATAATCTGTAGCCTCTAAAATCCAACGAAAATAGCATTTCGATAAAATTGCCCGAAATCTGTGATGGTAGTACCCCTTTGGAATCTGCCAAAAATGAAATTGGAAAAAATCCGTTCAAATTGGTGCTTATTACACTTAATCAATAATGAAAAATAGTCTCAGGCCTAATCTGCGGTCCGTAGACCCCAAAATCAAGGTAAAGTGGCCTTAAAAAAATCGCACGACAAATTAGGAAAATGCCTCAGGGAAAAACTTCGGCCAAATCGGCGATTAATAGACTTTATCATCGTTGGAGACTAGCCCCAGGCCCCCTTAGCCGAATCCATGATCTGTAGCCTCTAAAATCCAACAAAAATATCATTTCGATAAAATCGCCCGAAATCTGTGATGGTACACCTTTGGAATCTGCCAAAAATGGACCCGAAAAAAACACGTTCAAATTGGTGATGATTAGACTTAATCATCGATGAAGAATAGTTTTAGGCCAAATTCGTAGCCCCTAAAATCAAGGTAAATTGGCCTTTTGAAAAAATCGCACGAGAGAAAGCAAGCGAGGAATTATAAGAGAGAGAGTAGAGAGAGAGTAGAGAGAAGTGCGATTGCTCGGTGACTGAGGGTTCGCGACTGTCTTAGTGCCGGCTCCGGCACCTGCGCCGGAGCAGCTCCCTTCCCCCTCTTATTCTGTTCTCTTATGAGTGAATCGAGTGCTGCGATACCCACTTCGGCTTCGGAGGTACTGAATGGTGATTCTCGGGGAATTCCATCGAAACCCTGGGCGTCGCTATTTGGGATCTCTGAGGCCAATCGCCTTACATACATTCCACCTGAGGTAATCAATGGAGGTCTGAGGATGCCTAAGGCTGTTCGTGAGGCACGAGCAGCTCGCTGGAGGCATTGTTTAGTTGGGCAGTTTTTGCAGGATACGCCTTCGCTCTATGTGTTGCGTCGCTGGGCTAATAAGCTGTGGGGACGCGCTGGACTGGTTAAGGTTTCGATGCTCTATGATAAGATGTTACTCATTCAGCTGCCGAATCAGAAGGTCTGTGAGTGGATCCTTGAGAATGGCCCGTGGTTCTGGTTCAATAATCTTCTGTATCTTCGGCCTTGGGTACCTGGTATCAGCTCCGAGGATTTGGGAAGGAAAGCTCTGCCTATTTGGGTGAATTTGATGAATGTTCCGCTTGAGTATAATGACTTTCAGGGGTTGAGCAGGATAGCGAGTTGGTTTGGGGTTCCGCTGGGAATGGATCATACAACTCGAATGGGGGCTAGGCATGGCTTCGCAAAGGTCCTGGTTGAGCTCACAGTGGATAGTGAATGCCCCGACCATGTTCTTCTATGGCCTGATGATGACTCCTCCATTCGCATTGGTATTACCTATTGCAACTTGCCCCCTATTTGCCATGTCTGTCATCTTTTTGGCATCACTGGTTCCTTTGCTGATCATCATGGTAAGCAGTGGGTAGCAAAGTCAGTGCCAATTGAGGAAAATGCTGTTCAGGGACAGGTTAATCTCGAGCAGACAGTGAGTGTGGACAGAGATATGGTTGAGGGTGAGCCTATGGAGCAACAGAAGGCGCTGGATAAGGGTAAGGAAGTGGTTCTCTATGATACGGATCCTCAGTTGATGGCTATATTTTCCACTCCAGGTCTGGAGGGAGGCAGCAAGGTTGTTCCTCAGAATTTGGAAAAGTATTTTCAGGAAGTGGCTACTTCTGCATCACCAAAGCTGCCATCAGAAGCAGAGTTTCAACGGGTAGTCAATGGGGCTAAGCCTCGCATCTGGCTCTCGCAGGACAGTTCTAAAGGTATTCAGATTTCAAGCTCCTCTTTTGGTGTTTTAGGGAAGCTGAGTGATCAGGAGGCTGAGAAGGGGGATAGTAAGATACTGGAAGCTCCAAAGAAAAAGGAAGTGAAGAAAGATTTGAAGAGAGGTGGGGGGAAACCCCCTACTTCGAAATGATTGTTTTGTTCTGGAATGTAAGGGGGTTTAATAAAACCTCCAAGCAGAGGGACTTGATGCAAGTCCTTCGTAGAAGAAGAGTGGATGTAGTAGCAGTTCTTGAAACTAGAGTGCAGGCAAATAAAGCAGAGGAAGTTGTGGAAGAGGTTTTTGTGGGGTGGGAGAGATGTCTCAACTGTTATGATTCAAAGTTGGGGAGGGTATGGTTGTTTTGGGATCTAGCTGTGAAGGTACAGATATTAAAACCACGAAAAAATTTTATTCATTGCTTGATAGAGGATATAAATAAGGATTCCTTTTTCTTTACAGCAGTATATGCCTCAAATGATGAGGCAGAAAGGGTACAAACTTATAAGGAGATTGCTCAGTTGAAAGTGGTTGGATATTCCTGGATAATTGGAGGGGACTTTAACACTGTTAGGTCTCCTCAAGAGACTTCTAATCAGAGGTCCTCTACTTCAAGTATGAGGAGTTCAATAAGTGGATTGATGAGATGGAACTGGTGGATTATAGAACAACAGGACCACAATTTACTTGGACCAATAGGCAAGCTCAGCAACCTATTGCTCGACATTTGGATAGAGGTATGGTTAATATTGAGTGGATAGAGCAGTTCAAAAATTGCACTATGGAAGCTATCCCTGCCCCATTTTCTGACCACTGTGGAATTCTGGTATCTACAGAGGCACCTATCAAAACTTTGCCCAAACCCTTCAAGTTCTTTGAGTTTTGGGCAGAGCACCCTCTCTTTTTGACAATAGTAGAAGAAGCATGGAAAGGGGATGTCTCTGGGTCTCCTATTCAGGTTGTTCAAGCAAAAATGAGTAGGGTTAAGCAAGCTTTAAAGAGGTTTAACAAGGAAGTGTATGATAACTTACAGGATCAAGTTAAGGAGGCTGAGGGAGAATTAATGCGGGCTCAAGCAGTAGCATATCAGGATCCTACCTCTGGCAATTTTGAGGCTGTTTCTATTAAGAAGGATCAGTATGATCACATAATTTCAGCTTATGGTAGTTTCTGTTGGCAAAAATCAAGGGTTTCCTGGTTAAAGGTGGGGGATCAGAGTTCCAATTTCTTTCATCAGGCTGTCAGGATTCATAATTCTAAGCGGGCTATCAGGAAGTTAGTTACTGACTCTGGAGTGGAATTGTATCAGGTGGAGCAGATTGTAGAGGAGGTTCTGGGATACTATAAAAAACTCCTAGGGGAAGCTAATATGGAGATTCAGCCGAATAGAGAGGAAGTTGACCAGCTGGTTAAGCACAGGTTACCTGATCATGAACGTGATAATCTGACTAAAGACATTACAACAGAGGAAATCAGAAGTGTAGTATTCAGTTTGAACCCTCAGAAAGCCCCGGGGCCAGATGGGTTTTCAGCAGGCTTTTATAAGCGGACATGGTCAATTATTGGGGAGGATGTCATTAATGGGGTTCTCTACTTCTTCAACACAGGTAATCTCCCTAGTGGAGTGAATGCTACTGCCGTGTCTCTTATTCCTAAAATTTCAAATGCTGACACCTTAAAGAACTATAGGCCTATCTCCTGTGTGAATATGCTTTATAAGATAATTGCCAAGATACTTGCAAGGCGAATTAGTGAGGTTATGCCGTTGATTATTGGAAATACTCAATCAGCTTTTGTTAAGGGTAGGAGTATTATGGACAACATCTTGTTGGCCCAGGAACTTGTGAGTGGATACAATAGAAATCATTTGTCTTCTAGATGTGCAATTAAAATTGACATCATGAAGGCATTTGACTCAGTTAACTGGCATTACCTGTTTCTTATGATGCAATCAATAGGGTTCCCTGAACAATTTATGAAATGGATCAAGGCCTGCCTTCAAACTGCCCATTACAGCTTTAATATCAATGGCAGTTTATGTGGATTCTTTAGAGCTATAAAAGGTGTCAGGCAAGGTGATCCTTTATCACCTTACCTGTTCACCATTGCTATGGAGGGATTATCCAACATGTTACTTGCATCCAGAATCCCTTATCACCCTCAATGCCAAAGGATTTCATTGAATCACCTATGTTTTGCGGATGATATTCTGGTTTTTACTACTGGCTCTGCTCAAGCAATCCTCCAGGTTAAAGAGGTCCTGAACAGATTCTACAAGCTATCAGGGCTCAAGAGTAATCCTTCTAAGTGTGAAATATATTTTGGAGGTGAGGCTATAAAGTATAAAAGTAATGCTTTGCATCTTTCTGGGTTCAAGGAGGGTACTCTGCCTGTCAGATACCTGGGACTGCCTCTGATGGCTGGTAAGCTCTCTTCTACAGAAATTGATATACTGGTGGACAAGATAACAAAAAGAATCAAATCATGGCGTGCCAAGAAACTCACATATGTTGGTAGGCTGCAGCTTATTAATTCAGTTTTACTTGGAGTTGTTCAGTATTGGATGCAACTTTTTGTTCTCCCCAAGAAGGCATTAAAGAAGATCCAGCAGGTTTGCTCTCAATTTCTATGGCATGGAGATATTATGGGTAGGGCAAAGGTAGCATGGGACTCTGTGGCTCTGCCTACGAGGGAAGGAGGACTTGGATTGAGGGATTTGGTTGCCTGGAACCAAGCTTGTGCTGCTCGACTGCTCTGGTTGTTTCTTATGAAGGCTGGGGCCTTGTGGGTGGCATGGATGGTAGCATATAAATGTAAAACTGGTGATATTTGGACAATGAAAGTGCAATACAGTAGTTCCTGGGTTTGGAGAAGGCTGCTGAAACTGCGTGATGTTATTGCGCCATGGATGCAGAAACAGAATGGGATTGTATTTTGGGGATTGCAGGAAATGCAGGTCTACTCAGTTAAGAGAGTTTGGGAGACTTTGCGCAAGAAGGGAGCTAAAGTATGCTGGTATAAGCTCATTTGGAGTAAATATTGTCCTCCTCGGTTTAGTTTGATTGCTTTGCTAATAATGCGCAATGCTATCACAACTCGAGCCAAGTTGATGAGCTGGGGAAGAATTCAGGATGCTGCCTGTCCGTTGTGTGGTACTGGTGTAGAAGATCGAGACCATCTTTTCCTCTACTGCAATTTCTCTCAAAGACTCTATGAGCAGTTTCATATTCCTCGTCAGAATTTTCAGACTTGGGATGCGATGATCCAATTTATCATAGGAGTGGTTAGCAGAGGTTCTCATGGTCAGTGGCATGCGTTGCTTTGGTGTATTGCAGTATCGTATATTTGGAAAGAACGATGTCGAGTGGTACATGGAGATTTATGTCGCTCCCCAGATATTGTTGCTGATCTTATTCGAGGTGATTTAATGTTTATATCTCATAAAGATAGAGGGGTTCGGGATAGTCTTGTTCATCTTGGTTACTTATAGGCTTTTTTTACATGTAAGTAGTAGTTTTGAGTGCAGGTGAGTCTTTCCTTAGTTTTTGCTAGTCGAGTGTCTTTCCCGGGGATCATTCCCTCTTCGTTGTATTGGTTACTTTTCATTGCGGAATAAAGCAACTGATTCAACGAAGAAAAAAAATCGCACGACAAACTACGAAAATGCCCCCCGGGAAATTTTTTGCCAAAATCGGCGATTAATAGAATTTATCATCGGTGGAGAATAGCCCCAAGCCCCCTCAGCCGAATTCGTGATTTGTAGCCTCTAAAATCCAACGAAAATAGCATTTCGGTAAAATCTCCTGAAATTTGTGATGCTACCCCTTTGGAATCTGCCAGAAATGGACTTGAACAAAATCCGTCCAAATTGGTGCTTATTAGACTTAAACATAGATGAAAAATAGTCTCAGGACGAACCCGCGATCCGTATACCCCAAAATCAAGGAAAATTGGCCTTTCGAAAAAATTGCACGACAAATTAAGAAATGCCCCGGGGAAAAATTTCGCACAAATCGGCGATTAATAAACTTTATCATCGGTGGAGAATAGCCTCAGGCCCCCTCAGTCGAATACGTGATCTGTAGCCTCTAAAATCCAACGAAAATGGCATTTCGATAAAATCGTCCGAAATCATTGATGGTACCCCTTTGGAATCTGCCAAAAATGGACCCGGAAAAAATCCGTCTAAATAGGTGCTTATTAGACTTAATCATCAATGAATAATAGTCTTAGGCCGAATCCGCGATCCGTCGACCCCAAAATCAAGGTAAATTGACATTTCGAAAAAATTGCACGACAAATTATGAAAATGCCCCTGGGAAAAATTTCGTCAAATCGGCGATTAATAGACTTAATTTATCATCGCTGGAGAATAGCCCCAGGCCCCGTCAGCTAAATCCGTGGTCTGTAGCCTCCAAAATCCAACGAAAATAGCATTTCAATAAAATCTCCCCAAATCTGTGATGGTACCCATTTGGAATCTGTCAAAAATGAAACCGGAAAAAATTTCTCCCAAATCGGCGATTAATAGACTTCATCATCGGTGGAGAATAGCCACAGGCCACCTCAACCGAATATGTGATCTGTAGCCTCTAAAATCCAAAGAAATTGCATTTGGATAAAATCGCCCGAAATCTGTGATGGGTAAAAATTAACCCGGAAAAAAATCCGTCCAAATTGGTGTTTATTAGACTTAATCATCGATGAAGAATAGTCTCAAGCCGAATCTGCGATCCGCAGCCCCCAAAAGCAAGGTAAATTGGCTTTTTGAAAAAATTGTACAACAAATTACGAAAATACCCCCGGGAAAAATTTCACCCAAATCGGCGATTAATAGAGTTTATCATCGGTGGAAAATAGCCACAGGCTCACTCAGTTGAATCTATGACCTGTAGCCTCTAAAATCCAATGAAAATAGCATTTCGATAAAATCGCCAGAAATCTGTGATACCTATGGAATCTGGCAAAAATGGACCCAGAAAAAATCCGTCCAAATAGGTGCTTATAAGACTTAATCATCAATGAGGAATAGTCTAAGGCCGAATCTGCGATCCGTAGCCCCCAAAATCAAGATAAATTGGCCTTTCAAAAAAACTGCACGAAAAATTACGAAAATACCCCAGGGAAAAATTTAGCCCAAATCGTCGATTAATAGACTTTATTATCGGTGGAGAATAGCGTCGGGCCCACTAAGCCGAAACCGTGTTCTGTAGTCTCTAAAATCCAACGAAAATAGCATTTCGATAAAATCGCCCGAAATCAGTGATGGTACCGTTTGGAATCTGCCCAAAATGGACTCGAAAAAATCCTTCCAAATTGGTGCTTATTAGATATAACCATCGATGAAGAATAGTCTCAGGCTGAATCCGTGATCTGTAGCGCCCAAAATCAAGGTAATTTGCACATTCGAAAAAATTGCAGAGAAATTACTAAAACGCCCCCGGAAAAAATTTCTCCCAAATCTGCGATTAATAGACTTTATCATCGGTGGAGAATAGCCACAGGCCCCCTCAACCGAATCTGTGATCTGTAGCCTCTAAAATCCAAAGAAATTGCATTTGGATAAAATCTCCCGAAATCTGTGATGGTACACCTTTCGAATCTACCAAAAATGGACACAAAAAAATCCATCCAAATTGGTGCTAATTAGACTTAATTATCGATGACGAATAGTCTCAGCCGAATCCGCTATCCGTAGCGCCCAAAATCAAAGGTAAATTGGCCTTTCGAAAAAATCGCACGACATATTATGAAAATGCCCCCCAGGAAAAAATTTCGCACAAATCGGCGATTTAATATACTTTTTCATCGGTGGAGAATAGTTTCAGGCTCCCTCAACCGAATTAGTGATCTGTAGCCTCTAAAATCCAAAGAAAATAGTATTTTGATAAAATCCTCCGAAATCTATGATGGTGCCCCTTTGAAATCTGCCAAAACTGGACCTGGAAAAAACTGTCCAAATTGGTGCTTATTAGACTTAATCAACAAAGAAGAATAGTCTTAGGCCGAATCCGCGATCCGTACCCCCCAAAATCAAAGTAAATAGCCCTGTCGAAAATTATGAAAATTGGCGCACGACAAATTATGAAAATGCCCATGGGAAAAAATTTCTCCCAAATCGTCGATTAATATACTTTATCGTCGGTGGGGAATAGCCCCAGGCACCCTCAGTCGAATCCGTGATCTGTAGCCTCTAAAATCCAACGAAAATAGAATTTTGATAAAATCGCCCGAAATCTGTGATGGTACCCTCTTTGGAATCTACCAAAAATGGACCCGGAAAAAATCCTTCCAAATTGGTGCTTATTAGACTTAATCATCGATGAAAATTATTCTCAGATCGAATCCGCGATCCGTAGCCCCTAAAATCAAGGTAAATTGGCCTTTCGAAAAAATCGCACGACAAATTATGAAAAATACCCCCGGGAAATTTTTTGCCCAAATCGCCGATTAATAGACTTTATCATCAGTGGAGAATAGCCCCTGGCCCCCTTCGCCGAATTTGTGATCTCTAACCTCTAAAATTCAACAAAAATAGCATTTCGATAAAATCACACGAAATCTGTAAGGGTACCCCTTTCGAATCTGCCAAAAATGGACCCGAAAAAAATCCGCCTAATTTGGTGCTTATTAGACTTAATCTTCGATGAAGAATAGTATCAGACCGAATCCACGATTCGTACCCCCCAAAATCAAGGTAAATTGGCCTTTCGAAAAAAGCGCACAACAAATTACGAAAATACCCCGGGAAATATTTTGCCCAAATCGGAGATTAATAGACTCTATTATCGGTGCAGAATAGCCCTAGCCCCCTCAGCCAAATCTGTGATCTGTAAGCCTCTAAAATCCAACGAAATAGCATTTTGATAAAATTGGCCTAAATTTGTGATTCTACCCCTTTGGAATCAGCCAAAAATGGACCCGGAAAAAATTCGTTCAAATTTGTGCTTATTTGACTTAATCATCGATGAAGAATAGTTGGTGGCCGAATGCGCGATCCTTAGCCCCCAAAATCAAGGTAAATTGGCCTGTAAAATTGCATGACAAACTACGAAAATGCCCCCGCGAATTTTTTTGCCCAAATCAGCGATTAATAGACATTATTATCAGTGGAGAATAGCCCCAGGCCCCCTCAGTCGAAACCGTAATCTGTAACCTCTAAAATTCAATGTAAATAGCATTTCTATAAAATCGCCCTAAATCTGTGACGGTAGCCCTTCGGAATCTGCAAAAAATGGACCTGGAAAAAATCCGTCCAAATTAGTGCTTATTAGACTAAATCATCGATGAAGAATAGTCTAAGGCCGAATCCGCGATCCGTAGACCCCAAAATCAAGGAAAATTGGTCTTTCCGAAAATCGAATGCCAAATTACGAAAATGCCCCCGGTTAAAATTTCACCCAAATCGGCGGTTAATAGACTTTATCATCGGAGGTGAATAGCCCCAGGCCCCCTCAGTCGAATTTTTGATCTGTAGTTTCTAAAATCCAACGAAAATAGCATTTCGATAAAATCGCCCGAAATCTGTGATGGTACCCCTTTGGAATCATCCAAAAATGGACCGGAAAAAAATCCTTCCAAATTGGTGCTTATTAGACTTAATCATCGATGAAGAATAGTCTCAGGCCGAATCCGCGATCCATACCCCACAAAATCAAAGTAAATATACCTTTCGAAAAAAGCGCACTACAAATTATGAAAATAGCATCTCGATAAAATCGGCAGAAATTTGTGATGGTACCGATTTGGGATCTGCAAAAAATGGACCCGAAAAAATCCGTCCAAGTTTGTGCTTATTAGACTTAACCATCGATGAAGAATAGTCTCAGGCCGAATTCGCGATCCGTAGCCTCCAAAATCATGGTAAATTGGCCTTTCAAAAAAAGCGAATGACAAATTATGAAAATGCCCCATGGAAAAATTTCACGCAAATCGGCAATTAATAGACTTTATCATTGGGGGGGAATAGCCCCAGGCCCCGTCAGCCGAATCTGTGATCAGTAGCCTCTAAAATCCAACGAAAATAGCATTTCGATAAAATCTCCCGAAATCTGTGATGGTACACCTTTGGAATCTGCCAAAAATGGACCAGGAAAAAATCCGTCCAAATTGTTGCTTTTTGCACTTAATCATCGATGAACAATAGTCTGAGGCCGAATCCGCGATCCGTAGCCCCCAAAATCAAGGTAAATTGGCCTTTTGAAAAAATCTCACGACAAATTAAGAAAATGCCGCTGGGAAAATTTTCGCCCAAATCGGAAATTAATAGACTTTATCGTCGGTGGGGAATAGCCCTAGACACCCTCAGCCGGATCTGTGATCTGTAGCATCTAAAATTCAACGAAAACAAGATTTCGAGAAAATCTCCCGAAATGTGTGATGGTACCCCTTTAAAATTTGCCAAAAATAGAACCGGAAAAAATCCATCCTAATTGTTGCTTATTACATTTAATCATTGATGGAGAATAGTCTCAAGGCGAATCCCCGATCAGTAGCCCCCAAAATATAGGTAAATTGGCCTGTCGAAAAAATCTCACGACAAATTACGAAAATGCCCCCTCGAAAATTTCCGCCCAAATCGGCAATTCATAGATTTATCATCGGTGGGGAATAGCCCTAGGCCACCTCAGCCGAATCCGTGATATGTAGCCTAAACAATCTAACGAAAATAGCATTCCGAGAAAATCGCCCGAAATCTGTGATGGTACCCATTTGGAATCTACCAAAAATGGACCTGGAAGAAATCCGTCTAAATTGGTGCTTATTAGACTTAATCATAGATGAAGAATAGTCTCAGGCCGAATCCGCGATCCATAGCCCCCAAAATTATGTTAAATTGACCTTTCGAAAAAATTGCCTAACAAATTACGAAAATGCCCCCGTGAAAAATTTCCCCCAAATCGGCGATTAATAGACTTTATCATTGGCGGGGAATAACCCCAGGCACCCTCAGTCGAATCCGTGATCTGTAGCCTCTAAAATCCAACGAAAATAGCATTTCGATAAAATCTCTCGAAATTTGTGATGGTACACCCTTTGGAATCTGCCAAAAATGGACACGGAAAATATCCGTCCAAATTGGTTCTTATTGGACTTAATCATCATGAAGAATAGTGTGAGGTCGAATCTGCGATCATGTAGCCCCAAATATCAGGGTAAATTGGCCTTTTGACAAAATCTCACTACAAATTAAGAAAATGCCTCCGGGAAAAATTTCGCCCAAATCGGAAATTAATACACTTTATCATCGGTGGGGAATAGGGATGGCAATGGGGCGGGTTTGGGGCGGGTTTGCCTAAACCATCCCCACCCCCGCTTTCAAATATCCAAACCCATACCCGCCCCATACCCATGCGGGGGAAGATTTTGCAAACCCATCCCCGTACCCGTGGGTTTCGGGTACCCATGGGTAATACCCGCCCCGTACATCAAACATTATAATACATAAAATTTACATGTAAATTTTCATTATCCTAAAATTTCCCTTAATCCATAAAATAGAGTACTACAATGTAATCCAAATCATTATTTATCTGACTCTAATACATATACTAAGAAATAATGAACTAATATAATCTTGCTAACACGAGGGAAAAGTGAAAGAGTGAAGAGAGAGCTGAGAAAAATGAATTAGGTTTTGATTTGGGTGACCACTCAATTGCATTTCTACTAATTATTTTTTTTATTTACCCTCACTATCATTGATAGCTTACTATTTCATCCATGTATTTTTTATATGTGAACAAATATTCTTGGTGGGGCAGACATGGGTATGGGTATGGGGCGGGGGAGGCTAAAACCATACCCGCCCCATACCCATCAAACATTTTGCAGGTTTTACCCATACCCGCCCCATACCCAGTCAAAGCGGGGATTCCCCGCGTTGACTGGGTCGGGGGCGGTCGGATACCCGTGGGCATGAGTTTGATTGCCATCCCTAGTGGGGAATAGCCCCAGACCCTCTCAGCTGAATCCGTGATCTGTAGCCTCTAAAATCCAACGAAAATAGCATTTCAAGAAAATCGACCGAAATTTGTGATGGTACCCCTTTGGAATTTGCCAAAAATGAAACCGGAAATAATCCATCCTAATTGTTGCTTATTCGATTTAATCATCGATGGAGAATAGTCTCAGGTCGAATCCGCGATCAGTAGCCCCAAATATCAAGGTAAAATGTCCTTTCGAAAAAAATCTAACAACAAATTAAGAAAATACCCCCGGGAAAAATTTCGACCAAATCGGAACTTAATAGACTTTAATATCGGCGGGGAATAGCCCCAGACCCCCTCAGCCGAATTCGTGATCTGTAGCCTCTAAAATCCAACAAAAATAGCGTTTCAAGAAAATCGCACGAAATCTATGATGGTACCCCCTTTGGAATTTGCCAAAAATGGAACCGAAAAAAATCCATCCAAAATGTTGCTTATTAGATTTAATCATTGATGGAGAATAGTCTCAGGGCGAATCCGCGATCCGTAGCCCCCAAAATCAAGGTAAATTGGCCTTTCGAAAAATATCTTACGAATCTGCTTTTGTCAAGGGTAGTAGTATTCTGGATAACATTCTAATGGCGCAGGAGATGGTGCAGAACTATAATAAAAACTAAAATTGCTTCTCGTTGTGCCATTAAAATCGATCTTCATAAGGCTTTTGACTCGGTTAACTGGGAGTACTTAATCTGTTTGATGATGCATATGGGATTTCCAGTAGAATTTATTGAGTGGATAAAGGTCTGTCTTGGTTCTGCATACTTCAGTATTAACTTGTATGGCTCATTATTTGGTTTCTTTCAAGCTAAGAAAGGGTCAGGCAGGGAGACCCTCTCTTTCCCTACCTCTTCACAATTGCTATTGAACCTCTCTCAGGCATGCTTGATTTTGCTGCCAGCTCTAAAAGGATCCCCTACCATCTTCAGTGTCGATCAATAGGTCTGACACATCTTTGTTTTGCTGACGACCTATTGATATTTACCGAGGGTTCAGCAGCTGCTCTGATGCAAATAAGAAATTTATTAAATGAATTCTACTTGTTATCGGGGTTGAGCTGCAATCCTCAGAAATGTGAGGTGGTTTTTGGAGGACAGGCGCATTTATTTAAGTAGAATGCTATTGAGTGGTCTGGTTTTGCAGAAGGGAAGTTGCCTGTGAGATATCGAGGACTCCCACTGTTCTCGGGTAGATTATCTTCCAGGGAATGTGAAGTCTTAGTTGACAAATTGACAAGTAGAATGCGTTCTTGGCAGGCCAGCAAGCTTACTTATGCAGGGAAACTTCAACTGATTTCATCAGTGCTGTACTCTTTAGTGCAGTTCTGGATGAACATCTTTATACTGCCTAAGAAAGTGTTGGAACATATTCATAAGATCTGTTCGGATTTTCTGTGGCATAGGGAAGGCACAGGCCGCGCGAAGGTTGCTTGGGAATTGGTTGCACTACCTAAAAGAGAGGGTGGAATGGGTTTGAAGGATTTGGGAAGTTGGAATATGGCGTGTGTGGCAAGACTGTTGTGGCTAATACTAATAAAGAGTGGGAGTTTCTGGGTTGCGTGGATACAACAGTATAGACCGATAGGGAGATCTATCTGGAACATCCCTCTCTCTCAGTCAGGTTCATGGATTTGGAGGAAATTGCTCAGTTCTAGGAGCTGGTTCCAGTACAGGTTTGATGTTGATGCTGAAGGTAGGGTGCTCTCGGAAAGGAAGCTGATGCCACGCTTTTTGGTGCAGCAGGTGTGGCCGTCTATTAGGCCGAAGAGAGCTAAAGTGGATTGGTGGAAAATAATCTGGAATAAATATGTGATCCCCAGAAACAGAGTTATTGCTTGGTTAGTAATAATGAACAGGATCACCACGAGAGACAAACTTAAGCAATGGGGGAAAATCTCTTACTCTCTCTGTGTTTTATGCAAGGCAGAGGATGAAACCCGTGATCACCTTTTCTGCACTTGTTCTAGTGCTGATGTATCAGTGTAGTATGGAAGGAGAGATGCGCTCGGATGTATAAGGGAGGGCAGCGGCCAGTAGACGAGACTATAAAAAGATGGATTGCTGACTTCAACTTTTTTGTCATGGGGAATCCAGATTTTCGACTGGAAGTTCAGAAAATTTCCCACTTGAGTAGTCTATTGTATGCATAATAGGAAGTTTGAGAGTTTTCTGTTTGTTTTTGTAAGCAGAATAGTAGAGCACAGCTCTTAGTTTTTTGAGGGGCCTGTTTATCAGGCAGAGCTTAATAAAATTTTCAATAATTACCGCAAAAAAAAATCTTACGACAAATTACGAAAATGCACCCTGGAAAAATTTCGCCCAAATCGGCAATTAATAGACTTTATCATCGGTGGGGAATAGCCCCAGGCCCTCTCAGTCGAATCCGTGATCTGTAGCCTCTAAAATCCAACGAAAATAGCATTTCGATAAAATCGCCCGAAATCTGTGATGGTACCCCTTTGGAATTTGCCAAAAATGGACCCGGAAAAAATCAGTCCTAATTGGTGCTTATTAGACTTAATCATCGATGAAGAATAGTCTTAGGACGAATCCGCGATCCGTTGCCTGCAAAATAAAGGTAAATTGTCCTTTCGAAAAACTCGCACGACAAATTACGAAAATGCCCTCGGGAAAAATTTCGCCCAAATCGGCGATTAATATACTTTATCATCGGTGGGGAATAGCCCCTGGCCACCTCAGCCTAATCCGTGATCTGTATCCTCTAAAATCTAATGAAAATAGCATTTCGATAAAATCGCCCGAAATCTCTAATGGTACCCCTTTGGAATCTACCAAAAATGGACCTGGAAAAAATCCGTCTAAATTGGTTCTTATTAGACTTAATCATCGATGAAGAATAGTCTCAGTCCGAATCCATGATCCATAGCCCCCAAAGTCATGGTAAATTGGCCTTTCGAAAAAATAGAATGATAAATTACAAAAATGCCCCCGGGAAAAATTTTGCCAAAATCCGCGATTAATAGACTTTATCATCGGTGGGGAATAGCCCCAGGCCACCTTAGCCGAATCCGTGATCTGTAGCCTCTTAAATCTAATGAAAATAGCATTTCGATAAAATCTCCCGAAATCTGTGATGGTACCTCTTTGGAATCTTCCAAAAATGGAACTGGAAAAAATCCGTCTAAATTGGTGCTTATTAGACTTAATCATCGATGAAGAATAGTCTCAGGCCGAATCGGCGATTAATAGACTTTAACATCCGTGGGGAATAGCCAAGGCATCCTCAGTCGAATCCGTGATCTGTAGCCTCTAAAATCAAACGAAAATAGCATTTCGATAAAATCGCCTGAAATCTGTGATGGTACACCCTCTCGAATCTGCAAAAAATGGACCCGGAAAATATCCGTCCAAATTGGTGCTTATTGGACTTAATCATCATGAAGAATAGTCTAAGGTCGAATCCGCGATCAGTAGCCCCAAATATCAAGGTAATCTGGCCTTTCGAAAAAATCTAACGAAAAATTACGAAAATGCCCCCTCGAAAAATTCCTCCCAAATCCGAAATTAAAAGATTTCATCATTAGTGGGGAATTGCCCCAAGCCCCGTCAACCGAATCCGTGATCTGTACCCTCTAAAATCCAACGAAAATAGCATTTCAAGAAAATCGCCCGAAATCTGTGATGGTACCCCTTTGGAATCTGCCAAAAATGGACCCGAAAAAAATCCGTCCAAATTGGTGCTTATTAGACTTAATAATCGATGAAGAATAGTCTCAGGGCGAATCCGCAATCCGTAGCCCCCAAAATAAGGGTAAATTGAACTTTTGAAAAATTCGCACGACAAATTACGAAAATGCCGCCGGGAAAAATTTCGCCGAATCGGCGATTAATAGACTTTATCATCGGTGGAGAATAGTCTCAGGCCACCTCAGCCGAATCGGTGTATGTAGCCTAAAAAATCCAACGAAAATAGCATTTCGAGAAAATCGTCCGAAATCTGTGATGGTACCCCTTTGGAATCTGCCAAAAATGGACCCGGAAAAAATCCGTCCAAATTGATGCTTATTAGAGTTAATCATCGATGCAGAATAGTCTCAGACCGAATCCGCGATCTCTAGCCCCCAAAATCAAGGTAAATTAGCTTTTCCAAAAAATCTAACAACAAATTACGAAAATACCCATGGAAAAATTTCGCCAAAATCGGCAATTAATAGACATTATCATCGGTGGGGAATAGCCCCAAGTCCTGTTAGCCGAATCCGTGGTCTGTTGCCTCTAAAATCCAACGAAAATAGAATTTCGATAAAATATCCCGAAATCTGTGATGGTACACCTTTGGAATCTGCCAAAAATGAACCCGGAAAAAATGCGTCCAAATTGGTGCTTATTAGACTTAATCAGCGATGAACAATAATTTGTGATGGTACACCTTTGGAATCTGCCAAAAATGGACCCGGAAAAAATGCGTCCAAATTGTCTGAGGCCGAATCTGCGATCCGGAGCCCCCCAAAATCAAGGTAAATTGGCCTTTTGAAAAAATCTCATGACAAATTAATAAATGCCCTCTGGAAAAATTTCGCCCAAATCGGAAATTAATAGACTTTATCATCGGTGGGGAATAGCCCCAGACCCCCTCAGCCGAATCTGTGATCTGTAGCCTCTAAAATCCAACGAAAATAGCATTTCGAGAAAATCGCCCGAAATCTGTGATGGTACCCCTTTGGAATTTGCCAAAAATGGAACCGGAATAGTCTCAGGCCGAATCCGCGATCCGTAACCCCCAAAATCAAGGTAAATTGGCCTTCCGAAACATTGCATTACAAAATACGAAAATGCACCCGTGAAAAAATTCGACCAAATCGGCGATTAATAGACTTTATCATTGGTGGGGAATAGTCCCAGGCCACCTCAGCCGACTCTGTGATATGTAGCCTTTAAAATCAAATGAAAATAGCATTTCGATAAAATCGCCCGAAATATGTGATGGTAACCCTTTGGAATCTGCCAAAAATGGACCCGAAAAAAATCTGTCCAAATTAGTGCTTATTAGACTTAATCATCGATGAAGAATAGTCTCAGGGCGAATCCTCGATCCGTAGGCCCCAAAATCAAGGTAAATTGGCCTTCGAAAAAATCACCCAAAAAGTTAGGAATATGCCCCCGGGAAAAATTCCCCCCAAATCGGCGATTAATATACTTTATCATCGGTGGGGAATAGCCCCAGGCCACCTCAGCCGAATGCGTGATCTGTAGCTTCTAAAATCCAACGAAAATAGCATTTCGATAAAATCGCCCGAAATCTGTGATGGTACGAACTTCAGTTCGATTAATTTATCTTATGATAGAGTTGTTCCTTCGCCCTTTGCCCTTCTCCCTACAGGCTCATATATTCTAAACCTCTCCTTCTTGTTCTAATTCAAATGCGAGCAACTTCGTTCCTTCGCCCTACGGGCTCATATATTCTAAACCTCTCCTTCTTGTTCTAATTAAAATGCGAGCAACTTCGTTCCTTCGCCCTACGGGCTCATAATAAACCTTCGTCCTTCTCCCTACGGTCGAACATATGATAAACCTTCGGGCTCACTACTTCGTTCCTTCGCCCTACGGGCTCATAATAAACCTTCGCCCGCGTGCGATATTTATTAAGCTAGTTGCGAGTTTACCTTGTTAAAACCATCGCTATTCCTTTCCTCCACCAAGAAAGGTTCATTCCGAATCACAAGAGCAATCTCTCTTTTTTCTTTTCGTTATGATAATGCAATGCAAGAGGTCGGAAATAAAGTAGTTTCTGATGATGAAAAGAGCTTTTTTATGTTATGTGAAATTGATGAAAACCCTTTATTTAAAGGTCGGTAATGTTAGAAGACGACTATCGGTATCTGATGGTAAGATACCTATAGTCGGTATATCATCGGTGGGGAATAGCCCAAGGCGACCTCAGTCGAATCCGTGATCTTTAGCCGCTAAAATCCAACGAAAATAGCATTTCGATAAAATCGCCCGAAATCTGTGATGGTACCTTATTGGAATATGCCAAAAATGGACCCGGAAAAAATCCGTCCAAATTGGTGCTTTCTAGACTTAATCATCGATGAAAAATAGTCTCAGGCCGAATCCGCAATCCGTAGCCCCCAAAATCAAGATAAATTGGCCTTTCGAAAAATTGCATTACAAATTACGAATATGCCCCGGAGAAAAATTTCGCCCAAATCAGCGATTAATAGACTTTATCATCGGTTGGGGGTAGCCTCAGGCCCCCTCAGCCGGATTCGTGAACTGTAGCCTCTAAAATCCAACGAAAATAGCATTTCGATAAAATCGCCCGAAATCTGTGATGGTACCACTTTGGAATCTGCCAAAAATGGACCTGGAAAAAATCCGTCCAAATTGGTGCTTATTAGACTTAATCATCGATGAAGAATAGTCTCAGGCCGAATCCGCGATCCGTAGCCCCCAAAATCAAGGTAAATTGGCCTTTCGAAAAAATCGCCCAACAAATTACGAAAATGCCCTCAAGATTAATGTGAGATCATTGCCGACAAGGATAACGTCGTCAACATATATGAGTGCGGTAACGAACACAGGACCACGCCGGTATGTGAACAAAGCATGGTCTGTGCAACTCTGCACAAAGTGGAACTCAAGTAATGCCTGGGTGAACTCCTGATACCAATTGCGAGAGGCTTGACACAGACCATAGATGGACTTGTGAAAACGACATAACCTGGTGTCCCCAGGACGCGAGAAACCCTGCGGAATGGTCTTGTAGACCTCTTCTCGGTAAATCCCCATGCAAAAATGCATTATTAACGTCCAGCTTGTGAATATGCCAACCCCAGGTGATAGCCAACAACAAGGAGGCAGCGAACAGTGACCAGCTTGGTAACCGGAGCATAAGTATCATGAAAATCAACTCCTTCGAGCTAGGTGAAGCCCTTGGCAACACGACGCTCCTTAAAGAGCTCAACGGATCCATCCGCTTGAATTTGATCTTGTATACTCTCTTGCAATCAATGGCCTTCTTGCTCGGAGGTAAATAAACTAAAGTCCAGGTGCCATTAGCTTCCAAAGCAGAAATTTCAAGCTGCATAGTGTGGCGCCATTGTTTATAACGAACAACTTGGAAAGACTACCGATGCTCATCGATGGCGATGACTGCAACAATAAAGGCATGATGAGCAACAGACAGATGATGATAACTAAGGTAATCATCGAGTGGATACAAGGTAGTAGCCGAATGAGCAGCTCCGAGTAGGTCTACCTCGTAGCCCGCAAGCCTCGTGGACGAATACCGAATGCGGTCACTACAATGAGGCATGGGTGGCTCCGGAACAACCGAAACAGAGGCAGTATCCGTCGTATGTGGAGGCAAGGAACGGCCTGAAGACGGAGGCGAGTCCATGGAGGGAGACGCCGGTGAGGGCGAAGTGGCCAAAGGTGACGACGACGAAGGTGGCTCCATGGCAGAGCCTGGAGTTGCGTCGGAGGCAGGAAGGGTGTCGGCTTCAGCTGGCTCAGGAGGAGCGAGCAGCTAGTCATCCTCGGCGTCAACATCTGCATGGTAAGGCGCCATGAAGGAGGGAGTCGAAACAGCAGCAGGGTTGAGCTTCTCCTCGTCGAGATTATGGTAAGGGTAGATGTGCTCGAGAAATTTAACATCACGGGAGGTATAAATATGCTTCTTCTCGAGATCAAACACATAATAACCTCGCTGTCCAACGTAATCCATGAAAATGCCCGCTCTCCCCCTTTCGCCAAACTTATGAAGATCATGATGATTATCACGTGCATAAACAAGACACCCAAAGTTGTGAAGATGGTTGTACGCATGGTCTTTTCCGAACAAAACATGATGTGGAGTTTTGTTCCCGATGGAAACCAATGGCATCCTGTTAATCAAATAAGCGGCCGTGAGAACACATTCTCCCCAGAACATAAGTGGCAGATTTGCATTGGAACCGCAAAGCTCGCGCAGTGTCCAGTAAGTGCTGATGCTTGCGTTCTACAACGCCATTCTGTTGAGGCGTATCGGTGCAGGAAGTTTGTACAAGGATGCCCTTTTCTTCATTGTACTTGACCAACAAATTAGTGGCAAATTTGGGTCCATTATCAGCCTGGATGCGCCGTACCTGGCCTCTAAACTGTGTGGAAATAATACTGCAGAAGTACAGTAAATAGCGACCAACATCGGACTTATATCTCCTCAAAAACACCCATACTGCACGGCTATGATCATCGACAATGGTCAAGAAATAATGTGCTACAGAAGTGGAAGCGGTCGTATAACTGCCCCAACTATCCACATGGATCAATTAAAAACACGATGTGGATTTGATAGTACTTGGAATAAAAACATCCCTAGTCTTCTTAGCACGCAAACAAGATCGACAAGGGTCTGAAGTATGAATAACAAAACAACAAAGCGATGTTTGCAACAAATTCATCTTCGCCAAAGAAGGGTGTCCAAGCCGAGAATGCCACATCTCCGAATCATCAAGTGACCGCCGCACAGTGTTCGCCATGGGGTGTTCATCGTCAAATAATTTGAGATAATAGAGACCATCTACATGCTTACCCATCCCAATCAGCTTCCTCGAGAGTAAGTCCTGAATTACACAGAAGTCACGCAAGAATATCAATGCCACTGGTAGATCTGTTGTAAGGCAGCTAACCGAGAGAATATTGCACTGAAGGCAGGAACATGTAGAACCAGATGTAATAATAAATCACTCAACAACTTTGTCGAACCAATACTGGGAACTTTAAACCCTGTACCATTGGGAATTTTCACCTGAAGCGTTGGAGATGCATCCAACTCGGAATCCATCAAAGAAATATCATTAACAATATGTTCATTGCAACCAGAGTTGATAACCCATGTTGCAGATTTAACAGGTTGAGAAGGAAATGTACCAGCCATGTTTGAGGAGGGCTCGATCGAAGCTGAAGCGGGGGTAAGATAAATCTGACCCGAGCAGCGCCTTCAGTGCTGAGAATTGCGCCGCGGTAAGTCCGGGCAGTGGGCTTATCGAAGTATTCACTTGCACTGCTTGTGGGGCAAGACGTGAAGCCCGATCGCCTCGCGGAGCAGCATCTGTTCGGTTGTTCCCTCGCTGTGGATAACCAATAAGTTGATAGCACGTTTCCTTGGCGTGTTCTTGACGACGACAGTGGGAGTAACGTGGCCCATCGTACGGTTCGCGTTCCTGACGAGGAGAAGGGCGCTCAGTCCGATCTTGGCACCGCTCCCCCAGTGTCTGAAAGACTGCAGCTTCTCTAGGCCGACGATTGCTAGAAATCTGTCGCTGCTGGGCATCATTCATCAACATCTGGTATGCTTCTCCAAGGCTCGGTATCGGTTTCATTGCAAATATTTGTGACTTGACTATGGAAAAGGCATTATCCAATCCCATTAGGAAATCAAATAGTCTTTCACTTTCACGTACCTCACGTTGTAGACGTTTAACGTCGTAGCTGCATCCAGAACACGTGCACTCTAGTGAAGGAGTGTGAGGGACTGAATCATGTCCCATAGCCCTTGCAGCTTGGTGTAGAATGCCGAAACGGACACCTTCTCATGCTGAAGCGAAATCATCATCTGCTTGAGCTCATAAAGGTGCGGCGCGCTCTTGTGGCCAAATCGCGACTGTAAGTCGATCCAAATTTCGCGCGCGGTAGAAGCAAATCGCACACTGCTGCGAACTTTCTTTGTCATGGAGGTTTTCAACCATCCCTTGACCATGGCGTTGCATTTCCTCAACGCCTTTGTTTCAGCTTGAGATTGAGGCACAGGTAGGCTTCCATCCACCAAACAAAGCTTGTACTTTGCGATGAGCGAGTCGGTAAAATTCACTACCCATTTACCTTAAATCACATCACTGAGTAACTCGCCGACATAAAGATGATCGGGGGTATCTGGTGAAGCAGAAGATGAGGCGGCAACGACATCGACACGGAAGCCTCTGTCTTCAATTTTGACTCCGACGTATTAGGTTCCTCCCCATCGGACATAGTATGAAACTAGGTCAGATCAGACCAGCCTTGATAGCATGTAAAATACGATGAATCGAGTAAAAGAAATGAACACGACACAGAATTTATGTGGTTTTCCCATTCGATGTGAACGAGACTACTTCACGTAGAGCTTGAGGATCTCGGGTTGAAATTCTTATTTCTCCCTTATTGTTCTCATACATTCGGCTGATGCCCAAGCCGATTATTAATAAGAAAACCTAACCCTAACTCTCCTAACCACATGCAACATGGAGAGATGGCAAATTACAAAGTGACCCCAAAATATTAAACAATAAATTAGAGATCACTACAAATCCATATTAACTTTTGGAGATTTTTTGTCTCACAATTTGATGTAAATAGGTATAGGATGTAATAACTTCTTTAATTTAAAAGGGTGTTGTCAATACCACTTTTTTATGATATAACACAACCCATTCATAGATAAATAAACTTATTTTTCTCACATTTTTACGAGGAACTTATTTTTTCTATCATCAAATTATTAAAAGCCATATTAATTTTCTACCATTCTTGAAATAATATCAACTTAAATAGGGCAGGTAAACGATAAGTCATTTATTGGTTTTAACCGATCGATAACTGAAGCAATAACTATGTTTAGTGGTTAATAGATAATTTTTAGTGATTTTGTTTTGGTTAACTGATTTTGCTTAGTGGTTAACGTAACTGATAACTGAGTACTAGTATAACGAAAAGGAAAAAGTCTCAACATTCCAGATTCACAAAGTCAAAGTTTCATACATCCCTGACATGCTAAAACACAACACCAAACTGAGACCAAGTGTAATCGTAGAATGGAAATGCAGTATAGTGGAATCAAGTAATAAATGTCAACCCAGGGCCTAGATGTACTGCCTACTCCGTAATTATCTATTATCTAGCGGGAAATTTTAGTGAAAATGAGTTTAAACTAAAGCAGAAAGAAAGCAGTAAATTGTCCGGTTTCCTGAAGAAGAGAAAAGTCACTCCGGAATGAGTCCCCCTTAGCTCCTTAGTTAGGTCCAAGTTGTAATTTTTTTATTGGTTGATTTACTGTTGATTAAACTGCGGAAGATCCGACAGTAGCTTGGAATCTCTTAAGCTGACCAAGCCCTCTTAGACAGACTAACCGACAGGCGACTAGTCTTCACCAGGATAGAATGCTAAGGCAATTAACACAGAACTCCACTACTGGAACCAGATTCCAGTACAAAGCAGTGAATTGACTAACTCTCGTATAATCAATTCACTCCAATCAATTGAAGAAGCTCTAACAACCTAATCAGATTCTATCTATCTCAGATTGTAGCAGAAAACAAAAGAAGTTGATAAGGGTTCAATTGACTCAATAAACACGCTTCAATCGATTATAATCAAACAATATATCAATCCAAAAGTCATTACAATCAAGATTCCTAACACATGGAACTAAGGTTCTTCATACCCAAGTGAGAGAAAGGTCCACTCCATAGAAAAGGTTCACTCCATAGAGAGAGAGGAAAACAGAAATCAAAGCAGTCATACTCATAAAAATGGGAATAATCTGCTTTGGGATGTCAATCTTCACTCATGGGGATGCAATCTGGGCTTCAATGGTGAGAAATCCACTCCAAATAGCTCCTAGAGTTTGTTCTTCGCATTTTCTCTCTCTAGAACTCTATTTTTGCTCCAAAAAGTCGAATCCCCTTCCTTTGGGCTCGAGTCTGCCTCTTTCAACCCGATTCTGGACGAAATACGGGTAGGAATACGGTCGTAATTCTTCCATGACCATATTTTCCCCAAAACGCGTGTTTTGGTTAAGTCTCAGCGCATCCAAGGCTCCTCTCGGAAGTGAAATTACGGGCTAGACACTAAGGAATACGACCATATTTTTGGGAATACTAACCGTATTTTGTACCCGAGCCATCACCGGCTCGACATAAAAAATATCGGCAGTAATTTGTGAATTACGACCATAATTTTGGAAATACCGACAGTAATTTATGAATTACGGCCGTAATTTGGGGAAGGCTGCTCGTATTTCTTCCTCAGCTCCACTTTTGAGAGGCTTTTGAGTGACCAAACGACCTCCGATTTACCCGAAACTTGCGCCTATGCCTCCCTTTGCTCGCTAGGACCTGAAATATGACAAAATAACACAACCTAGCCAAAAATAGGCTAAGGAACCACAAATCCGAGCTAAAACAGTTAAGAAACAAGGGTGCAAATACAACGCTATCAAATCCCCCCACACTTAACCGTTTGCTTGTCCCCAAGCAAACCAAGTCAGATAAAAGGTAAGCTTAAAAAATTTTAATCATGCAAACTTTGGGGACATATCATAGAGGCACAAAACACGTGAATCGTACTGGTTTTTAGACATCAACACATGAACAACCTCAACGTCAACCTAGACGACCACCACAGATGACATTCAAGCACAGCAAAATCGAGTAAAGGAAGAGTCTCCCTTATGTTCACCAACCAACATAGACTTGACTTAACCACTTATTCAAGACAGTCGCCTAATGCATAAAACTCAAGACATCAGAATCAAGACCGAGCAATCTAGGTCCTCACTGGGGTAAAGAATGTAAAGAATATAAGAAGATGAATAGCTCACTCTCGACAAGTGGGGTCGGGACAATTTGATGCGAAAAATGCGCATGCTTATTCTCTCAATCATAACGTCTCTTCACCATGATGGCAGCCTCTAAATGCAGAGTTCACATATCGTGTGCCACCACTAACTAGTTAGAAGGTCTTAGACACGGGTTCAGATGACTGGCTAGGGTCTTGGACATGGGGAAAACGCATTTTAGGTGGTGGAAGTATTTCATAACACGAAGTTCTACAGTTTCAAAACCAACAAAGTCACCATTATTCAAACCATATACTTTGTTTCTGCCATTCTGCATGGATCAAGTTCTTTAGAGCACAAGAGTGAATGAGGTCAAATAATGTTAGTATTTCTAAGCCAGACTGCTAAGAAACACTACTTAATGAGAATGATTCATATTTTTAGTGGTGGATCTTTTTTCAAACACATGCCCAACTTTTAAGAACTACCTCCAACCCTCATATTATTTCTAGCAGAAACAGCAAAGAACATGCAAAAACCACTCCGTGGAACCTCTAAGAGATGCAAAAAGGGTGATTTTTCATTGTAGACCAAAAGAAAGAAACTTACACGACTCAAAGGGGCTGACTAGGGGGTATGACACCAGGACAGTCAATTTGGTCGTGGGCTAATCCTATTCCTCCATTATCCTAACTAGTGGCAACATGAATGCTAAACATCATGGAAGAGGTATCTATCGCACAAGAAAGAAACGAGCAGGCTCAAATCTCACATGGCTACCTATATGCTTTATCTCTCATTTTGATTCCCTGAACTAGATGCATAAGCGACTGTAGAAAATAAGTGATCAATCCAGGCACAGTTGGTAAGCAAACAGTTGAAAAACTGAACCCCTACATAACTTTATTGCACGTCTCAGTCATCATTATAGGTTGTCCTAGTCACAATCAAGTTGTCATGCATCAATTTTAGCAGCCATTCGATTCACCACATAAACCACAGTGGCAATATGATCATGCAAACATAAGTACTTGGAGCCCTCAAATCTCAAGATTTGGACAGTGGACTAGACTCCAAACACACAAACATATGTTCCAATAAATACAAAGCACCCCCCCAATCTCAAGATTTGGACAGTGGACTAGACTCCAAACACACAAACATATGTTCCAATAAATACAAAGCGACTGATTCGAAGAGCCGGTCGTAGATCACTTTCAAACACACACACACTTAAGTTTGACATTGCCCTCAATGGAGCAGAGGAAAGGGGAACGATGTTACCGGAAAATGATGATCGGGAACGGTGACTGGAAGGCAGACCAATCAAGAGCAGGGGACTAGAAGGGGGCCAGTCCAAAGGAACAGAGCTAGAGTCATCAAAACACAATGAGTGATCAAAACCATAGTTCCAAGTGGAAAAACCAAAAAACAAACAAAAGAGAAGCAAACCATGGTGGGGTTGCCTCCACACAAGTGCTTTTTTTACGTCTTTAGCTGGACGCATAGGGTGGATGCTCAGAGGGGTGGAGGAATAGGTGCCTCCAAGAGTGGATCCACATCGCTCTTGAGGTAAAGCTTCAGATGGTGGCCATGCACATGATGGGTGCGACCACCAGCATGGGCTAACTCGACCTGGCCATCCGGCAGGATGCAAACGAGTGAATACTCGGATGGCCAGGGCGGTCGTGGCTCAGGAGCCGAGACCAGCTCATAGTGGTCTCCAGCTTTCCTTTGAGCAGGCTTAGCTACTTGCAGTTTCGACTGCCACTCCTTCTTGATCTTTTCTTTTGGTAACGGGGAGGACGAGAGTGGCGACGAAGATATGGGAGGAGAGCCCTGCAAAACGGAAGGCACAGAAGGATACACAACAGACTCGTACACCTGGTGAGAGACAACATGCAAAGGAGATAATTAAAGCAGACATATTATTAGCAATGGAAAATGTTATATGCTCCTCACCTTTCCTCAATATCATAGTCCCATCATGCACATCTATGAGAGCCTTGGTGGTAGCCAGGAAAGGGCTACCTAGTATAAGGGACACTTCTGCGTCCTCATTGATGTCTAAGACAACAAAATCCGCAGGATAAAAGAATCTGCCAACCTTAACTTGGAGGTCTTCCACTATTCCTCTAGGGTGAACTATGGATCGGTCATCTGATTGGATGCTCATCCTAGTTGCACTTGGTTCACCTAGGCCTAGTTTCTTGAACAGTTTATATGGTATAACATTGATACTAGCGCCTAGATCCTCCAAGGACCTCTCTACATGAAATTTACCAATAGAGCATGGGATATTAAAACTACCTGGTTCCTTCTGCTTCTGCGGAAGCTTGTTCTGCAGAATGGCCGAGCACTCCTCGATGAGCTCCACACTAGACAGCTCGCTCAGCTTTTTCTTCTTAGAGAGAAGATCTTTCAGGAACTTCGCATACTTAGGCATCTGAGATAATGCCTCCATGAAGGGTACTTGAACATTCAGCTTCCTAAGCATGGACATGAAGTTCCCGAACTCTGCCACTAGCCAGTCTTTGTGCATCCTGGTGGGAAAAGGGAGCTTAGGCTTATATTCAGCCACTACTGGCTAGGGCTGTGGGGCTCGAACCTCTGACTCCTTTCCCATCACTAGGCCCTCTTCCGGCTCTGAGGTGATCTGCGTAAGCTTCTTTGCACTCTCCGGCGGTGCATCCTTAGTCACAGTCCCCCTCTTTAGCATGATGGCGTGTAACCCCTCCTTATGATTTCTGGGATTAGGAAGGGGTTGGCCAGGAAGTGCGCCAGCCAGTCTGGAAACAAGGGCATATTCCAAGTGCCCGATTTTGGTGTCTATATCATGTAGGAGTACCTGCTGGTTCCTCTGGCTAGCTTCAATCTCCATGAATTTTCCCGCAGCCACTTCCATGAATTGCTCCAGTTTACTTAAACTTCTGGGTATTGGTGCTGGCCAATGTGGTCACTAGATCCCTCAATTCTGACACAGGATCGCCCGGTGCTGGGACTGATGGAGATGCGCCAAGCTGCTGGTACTGCTGCTGCTGTGGGGGCTGTTGAAAAGCTGTCCCTGTTTGGGCTGATAAAATGGCTGATGCTGCTGCATCTGGCCTGGGCAGGATTGGTATGGCTATCTCTGGTTTTGAAAACTAGCTGCAGGAGCATGGAAGCCCGGTGGCTTGGGATTGTTGTTGCCACTCCATGAGAAATTTGGATGTTGGCGCCACCCCTCGTTGTATGTATTACTGTAGGGGTTGTTGCGCCGAGCATTATTAATTAAATTCAGTTGCTCCTGCGGTGTGCTAGACTCTCGCATGGCTTGGAAGTCCTCCACCCTGTGACTGGTGCTCTCACACCACTGGCAATACATAGCATGCTGCTGCCCTGTACCTGGAACCATCCCGTTCCGATCGATGGCTGAGACCATCTTAGACACAACCTGCACCAACTTAGATGACTGGGTATCCACAGCATGCACGCCCCCTCTTGGTGCTTGCCTAGACCTCCTAGCTGTCCCCCAATCGTATCCCTTCTCTACCATCTCCTCAAAGAGCTGATTTAACTACGGTGGCATCTTTGTCAGTATGTTCCTGCCACATACCAAGTCAATCAGCTGCTTATCTTCAGGGAAGAGAGCCCAGTAGAAGGTTCCCACCCTAAAAGCATCGATAAAACCATGATTGGGACACTTCAGGAAAAGACTGGTGTATCTTTCCCATGCATCCCGGATGGTCTCATCCTCTTCTTGTGCAAAATGGGTGATCTCCTTCTGCTGCTCTGCTGTCTTAGATGGAGGGTGATAGCGGGTGAGGAACTTGTCGGCCAGATTGGCGAACGTAATGATCGATCCAGGAGGTCGAGTGTCCAGCCACTCCTTCGCCTTCCCCTCCAAAGTAAATGGGAAATACCACAGCTGGATGGCGTCTGAAGGGACCCCATTAATCTTGATTCCATCGATCAGCTCATGAATTCGTCGTAGGTGCGATCTGGGGCACTCCCCGTCCTTCCCATGGAATACCACCGAGCCACGCAGCGTGGTGATAACAGAGGTACTCACCTCAAAGTTGTTGGCAGCAACTTGAGGGTGTTGGATGGGGGACCTCAAGTCTGCAGCTCGGGCGGTCCAGTAATAGCCCATAGTATGCTCCTCGGGAATGACCGCATCATTGTTTTGTTGCACCCATTTCTTCCTCATCGATGATATGCAGTTGCTCCAAAGCTTCCTCCAAAGCTAGTCGCGCCTTAATAGCTCGTTTGAAGTTCCTATAAGTCCATTCGAGCTCTTGGTCTAACGGATATAGCTCTCCCGACTGGCTACGGGTCATGCACTACATGCACATAAACTGCAAGCACAACCGATGAAGGCACTAAGGGGAAAGAAGAAAAATGAAGAAAAGTAAATGCTAAAGTAATAGACTTTCACGTTTCTACAATAACCTAGAGTTCCCCGGCAACGGTGCCAAAAACTTGACACACTAAAACACAACACCAAACTGCGACCAAGTGTAATCGCATAATGGAAATGCAGTATAGTGGAATCAAATAATAAATGTCAACCAGGGACTAGATGTACTGCCTACTCCGTGATTATCTATTATCTAGCGGGAAATTTTAGTGAAAATGAGTTTAATAAAGCAGAAAGAAACCAGTAAATTGTCCGATTTCCTGAAGAAGAGAAAGTCACTCGGGAATGAGTCCCCCTAGCTCCTTAGTTAGGTCCAAGTTGTACTTTTCTTTGGTTGATTTACTATTGATTAAACTGCGAAAGATCCGACAGTAGTTTGGAATCTCTTAAACTGATCAAGCCCTCTTAAACAAACTAAACGGCAGACGACTAGTCTTTACCGGGATAGAAAGCTAAGGCAATTAACACAGAACTCCACTACTGGAACCAAATTCCAGTACAAAGCAGTGAATTGACTAACTCCCGTATAATCAATTCACTCCTATCAATTGAAGAAGCTCTAACAACCTAATTAGATTCTATCTATCTCAGGTTGTAGCAGAAATCAAAAGAAGTTGATCAGGATTCAATTGAGTCAATAAACACACTTCAATCAATTATAATCAAACAGTATATCAATCCAAAAGTTATTACAATCAAGATTCCTAACACATGGAACTAGAGTTCTTCATACCCAAGTGAGAGAAAGGTCTACTCCATAGAGAGAGATAGAGAGGGAGGGAGGAAAACAGAAATCAAAGCAGGCATACTGACTCACTCCTACTGTCACTCTAGAAAATGGCCAAGTGTAACCACTTCCTAAAGCGTAGTATAGCGGGTTTGGGTTTTATTGTCAACCCGGGTCCTAGATGTGATGACTACTCGGTGAATTCTCGTTATCTAGCAGTGAACTTTTATTGCAAATCCAAGCAAACAAAAACACAAAGCAAGTAAATGGTTGTTGTCAAGTCAAGAGAGGTCACCCGGATATGGTTCCCCCTAGACTGCAGTTAAGTCGAATTGCAATTTACCAAGTTCAGTTTTCATAAAAGTTATACTGCGGAAGGTTCTTAATTAGCCTGAAGTCTCGACTAAAGGTCTCCAGACCCTCTCAATCTGAGTCTCTAGCGGGCGACTAACCTCCACCGGAGTAAACAGATTGAGGCCCTAACGAACCAAACCTCCACTACCGAATTGACTTCGGTACAGAATAGCGAATTGGCTCCTCGACTAAAGTCACCAATTCGCCACCTTTGATTAAGGGTACTCTATCAACCTAGGTAGATATTCTCATTCTAGGTCAAAGCAGAAACAACAGGAATTTGATCAGGATTCAAGTCATTCAATCATTCAAACCTCAATCGAATATAATCAATTCACAAACTCTGTACTTGGGTTCATACAATCAGACCTAGCATACAAATCTAGGATTCCCCATACCCAGATGAATGGGGGAACTACTCCATAGAGAAAGAAGCAAAAGCAGATTCAGACGCGGAAATCATACTGTGAAGATGGATTTCTGCTCCTGGACGTTTAATCGGCACTTCTCCAAGCTCAAGCCGGGCTCCAATGGTGATGAAGATCGAGCTATGGCGCTTGGGAACTCTGGTTCGTCGCTTTCTCTCTCAAAAACTCGGAACCCCTCAATGTTGGCCTTCTTTCTCCTTTTATCAGCTGCCAGATCGCGATACCTGGTCGGGTATTTTGGGGTTCGACCGGGTATTATCCAAAACGCGCGCATCAACAAAGGGAAAATCCCCGGTCTGCCTCTGTAATCCCCGACCGGGGATTTTGGCATTCTGCCCGGGCCCCTCTCTGGTTCTCGGGCGCCCAAAAATAGTGAATACCCGGTCGGGTATTTGGCCACCTGACCGGGTATTTTCCTCCTGCGGCTTACTTTGTCCCAACTTCGCTCCTTTCGACCCAGAACTCGTTTCTCCGCCTCGATTCCAACGCCGGGACCTGAAATATGACATAAACACACAACCTAGCGTGAAATCGGCTTAAAACACGAGATTCCTCATCACAAACGGCTTCAGAATAGGGGTGAAAACATGTATAATTATCGGTCAATCACATACTCATAAAGATGGGAATAATCTGCTCTGGGATGTCAATCTTCACTCCTGGGGATGCAATATGGGCTTCATTGATGAGAAATCCACTCCAAATAGTTCATAGGGTTTGTTCTTAACACTTTCTCTCTCTAGAACTCTATTTTTGCTCCAAAAAGTCGAATCCCCTTCCTTTGGCTCGAATCTTCCTCTTTCAACCCGATTCTGGACGAAATACGGCAGGAATATAGTCGTAATTCTTCCCTGCCTGTATTTTTCCCAAAACTCGCGTTTTGGTTAAGTCTCAGCGCATCCAAAGCTCCTCTCAGTAGTGAAATTACGGGCTAGACACTGAGGAATACGACCGTATTTTTGAGAATACCGACAGTAATTTATGAATTACGACCATAATTTGGGGAAGGCTGCCCGTATTTCTTCCTCAACTCCACTTTTGAGAGGCTTTTGAGTGACCAAACGACCTCCGATTGACCCGAAACTTGCGCATATGCCTCCCTTTACTCGCTAGGACCTGAAATATGACAAAATAACACAACCTAGCGTAAAATAGGCTAAGGAACCACAAATCCGAGTTAAAACAGTTAAGAAACAAGGGTGCAAACATGTGCAAATACAACGCTATCAATCCCAATTTCCACTTATTACAAATAACCTTCCACCTTAAGTGTCAAATGTGTCAAAGAGTATGGATTTGGATTTTCAATTAATGGTGGATGTTGTATTATATTGGTGTTATAATTTTCAATTATTATATTTAACAGTATATGGACGTTGTATTATATTTAACCGTGTAGAACTGTAGTTTTGTTTTGAAATATTTGTATAATTACATCATTAAAAATATTATAAAAAATTTAAAAACCATAAAAGCAAAGTACCACACGTGGAAGTTGTTATTCGTTAGCGGTTAACTATCAAACTAACCACTAACCGAACCAATAATAAGCGATTAACCAAAAATCTTATTGGTACAATTGTTTACACTACAAAAATAATCGTGTACCACATTGATTATTTACAAGACATTAACTGTCTTTATAAGGCCAGATCAACAATAACAATTAATGTTATTTAAACTGGGCCTACAATACTAGATTTTTAAACCCAAATGATTAGGCCTGACATGACGCGTGAGAATAAACTAAGTCTGGTGCCTCATCGCGACAAGCCTCCTCGCGTCAGGCCACTTCGCGAGTCCGCCAAACCTCTACTAAGTCTAAGCGCCAAGCCTCCTCGCGTGGAGCTTGGTAGATCGCCTCGTCGCGACAAGCCTCCTCGCGTAGAGCTTGGTAGATCGCCTCGTCGCGACAAGCCTCCTCGCGTAGAGCTTGGTAGATCGCCTCGTCGCGACAAGCCTCCTCGCGTAGCGTTTGGTAGACCGCCTCGTCGCGACAAGCCTCCTTGCGCCAAGTTTGGTAAACTACCTCGTAGCATTATCATCATGTTTGACGAGCCGCCTCGCCGCGAGATCTGGAATAGCCATGGTAAAGGAAAGGGCAAGTAACAAGACGTCAGTTCCAAAAGGGAGAGCCGACGGTTTGATTGAGAAACTGTCAATTACTCCACGTTCAAGGACACGTCAGCCACGTCCGGGAAAGAAGGGAAGCGGTTCTTTTTAGAAGTTACTCTCCAGACAGTTTTCTACGACGGTTATCACCTCAAGCATATAAATAGGAGGAAGAGTTGTCAGAGAAAGGCCCGCAAAAATTACCACTCGACATCATTTGTCAAGTTTTACCAATTTTATCTTTCTCCTGCAACTTTTATCAGTAGTCGTAGATCTGGAGCTCTCTCAGAACCTCCATAGGAGTAGGAGTAACCCAATGTAGATCTGTCTCGAGAGTCGTATAAACATCGATCACCCTCGTTCGAACTGTGTTTGAAGAGGTGTGAACTGTGTTAAGTTAATCGTTGTCCGAAGAAGTCAAGGTGCATTTAATTCATTTCAACGCAAGTTTTCTCGCCGGAGAACAGTTTAGGCAGGAAGTTTAGCATAAATCAGCATGTTAGACTCCAATTCTGAGTTTATGCTCTTCATCCCTTCAGCCATCATCTCTAGATTGGTCCAAACTCATGGCTCAATAATGCACACACCATCGTCATATAACATACTTTAGTTGTCCTCTCTTTAATATAATATGGAAAATTTGCAAAGTAATATGTCCTATAACTCCAATAATAAAAGGCCCAAGAATCCATCTTATAAAATTTCTCTCGTAGCATGAGCAACAAATCCAAGTTTGCAACAACAGAAAATTCAAGTTTCAATACCTTTTCGATTTCTCCATAAAGCTTCACTTGCTGCTGATGCTCAGTAAGCCTCCGTTAACCCTCGTCAACTCCAACATGCTTCAGGAAAAATGTTCTTATAAGGGACCTCTAGTAAATCTCCATGTCGTTGCCACTGTAGTCTTCATGTCGATTGCATTCCCTCGTTCAAATTTGATAACGTATAGTTAAGTCAATAAATTAGTCATATAGAGGTAACATCATTTGCATCCCATAATGACATATGTATTCTAAGTTTCAAAGAACAGCACAATAATTTCCAAAATGGTGCTCTTATCAAATCGACATACTTTTAATCCAAGTTCATGAAAGCATAAAAGAATTGAGTTAACAACAAAATTAGGAATACCGGCCCTTATTTTGGTACACCTTGCGAGTATAGACGCAAATTGGACTGGTTGCTAGTCATGTGTTGCAAGGACACATAATTCTAGTGTCTCGAACCAACCTGTATGTCATAATAAAAAAGAACCAACCAAAGGCAAAATGAGAATGGCGAGTGAAGGAGGCAAAGAGATAAAATGCAGAATAAAAAAATACTAAGGAAGTTGTACGGAGCGCAGGACAGAACCAAGAACCACAACTGAAGACACAAAGGAAGCAAAATCAGCCGAAGTCTATATGACACCACATGAAATGCTCGGATGTGCTTTATGAGATCAATGCATAACCTCAATAGTCCAGTCTCATGAAAGTGCATTGACAGTGATTATTGATTATGGACTGATCTGATATCTATTTCTGAATGGCTCGAGTTCAACCCAACTCTCTCATAGAGTGTCCTCTATTATTACTATACTGTCAAATTCACAATTAAATTTGACATTTAAAAAATAGCAAATGAAATGACCAAATAGCATGAGGAATAAGATATAATAATTGATCAGTGAGCGTATATGAACTGGGACCTTGATGGTCTCTCAAAGTGCACAACAGTAATAATAAAAAGCATATAACATCTTTGTATGGGAATAATTCTCCTAACTACGTTTCACCTTCTTCTCATTTTCATGGTAATCTCTCCACTACATGATCATCTAGAACCATCTAGAGGGAAAAGAAACAAAGCACAATTAATAACCTATACCATCTTCCTCCCGAAAGCAAACGATATTTTAAGATGATGTAAGTAGTGGCTGACTTTTAGCAAAAGAAAGGGAACAGTAACCAGTAGCCTTTCTTGTCCATTATTTTTGTATAGTGAAAACCAAATCATTCATTATTAAGCCCCGTAAACTGGATTTGCCGCAAATTTACATAGAAGGTATAACATTCCTCAGCATTTCATGTTCAAAGGTGACTTTTAAATCTACACGACAAAGGAGATTAACACGGGATAGATATTGCATGTTTCATCAACACCTACTGGGATATTAATATGACAAACACAACTCTATGAACACGGGATGCAGAAGGATTTTTAAAGCAAAACAACTAATTAAGTTCACATACTATTTTAAAGCAAAACATGCAAATATACAAAATTATATTAGTTCAAGCTACTACGAAACCATCCATGAACACACGAATTCAACTCATTGACCACATGAATTCCTAGATCTTGAGAGAGGAAAGACAGTTAGGCGAGTTCAGCTTCTTCTCTGAACCCATCATCCTGTTCTCCCCTCGCCATTTTCCTTGAGAGCTTCTCAATGTCGTGAATTATCCTACGACCACTATCGAGATTAAACAAAACTAATTATTAAAAATCAAAATTTACCTTCCTGGGCTCTATTTTCCGTTACGCCGCTTCCTTCTTCCTCCCCCTGCACTCTTTTGCACTCCCCTTGTCACCTGCCACCGCGCTATTTAACTCTCCCAATGACTCCCCTGCTTGCTCCGCCGCCACACCTTCACTGCTCTCGCTCGCCTACTTCATTCCACAAACTTCTTTGTTATGTAATTTGCTACTGTCCACCCCACCACAATTGTCGTCTCCCTCACGACCTCCTCCAATTCTACGACACAGTGAATTGCAAATTCTTATTAAGGCCTTATGCGTCAAAGTGGGAAGTCAGGAAGCTCCAATCAGGTAGTCGGACAGTAAAAAGAAGGGAAAAAGAGGGAGATGAGAACATAAGCAGAGGTCGTATAAAGGCTAGAGAAATTGAGATCTAACCAGATAAAATTCGAGTATGAGAAAAGCTCACCTGCAAAGCTTCCTCATTTTCTCCATGACCGCCATTTGTTTCGAAGCTGTGAGTTTCTGTACTTACCACTTCCTGCTCACGTCGACCCCGAATCCTCATTGTGTCCACCTTGGGTTGATCTTCGTCAACCAAATTCGCCTTCACTGTGCTCATTTGCTACAGACACATAAGCTGAGAGAGCGACATAGAGAGGCTATTGTCTGACATTTTCATTGTAACGGCCTCATTCCGATCACCATCGTCATCTGCGTTCATCTTCAAGCTAGAAGGAGATGAAGATATTTTTTCAGGGAAAAATGAGAAGAGAGTGCGCTGAAATGGAAGAGATGAGGAGAGAGATATTGATTAGTGTTGGAGAAGTTAATAAATAAACTAATAAAAATAAAAATAAACAACAAAAGAAAAGGAAGAGAGACATCACCTCTTTCTTCTCTTTCTGCGTGGGCCGTGGGATGTTTTTCCTGTCTTCCATTTTCTTCTTGGAGCAGAGAGAAGTGAATGGAGATGAGTGAGATGGAGTAGGAGGGAGATAAAAGAAAGAATAACAAAAAGAAAGCAAAGAATAATTATTATTGATTTGACTACAAAACTCAAAGAGAATAAAATAAGAGAGGGTTTCTATTCTAGAATTAAAAAGGCAAAAAATTGATATGATCCCAAATAGGCAACTCTACAAGTTGGAATTACTTGACGAAGAAGCAAGCTCAAGCTGCCAGAAGAACATTCATTTTTGTCAGTGTCATTTTCCGTGTTCAAGTAGCAGATTTTGGAGGCACGTTTCTCTCAATTGGCTCAATGGAAATTCAAGTTTAATGGCTTGTATTGAACATGGAGTGATTATCTACACCTTGGTATGGTTGGTTGCTCAAGAAGAAGTCATTAAGGTTGTTTTCCAAAGTCTCAAAGTTGCAACCTCAAAACTGGAAAACTGCCAGAATTTGGCTAAGGCAGAAACTGTGTTCAAGAAGCCAACTTTGGAGCTCCATTCCAGAATCATGGATGAGGTTCGAGTCCAGAGGGTTATACCACATGAAAGTAGGTATGTTCTACTACAAAGACATGGCATTGGATGATTGGAAGCTTACCTGGAAGGCTTTGATTGAGAGGCTCAAAGATGGCATCAAAGCTATTTGGTTACTTGGAGCTAAAGGCATATTTCTTTTTCTTGTTTAGTTAGGATTTCATTGTTTTGGTAGTTTTTTATTCCTTTTCGTATTAGACTGTAATTAGGAATTTATGGGACGTGTGTAACCCTAGATAGGCCTATTTAAGCTTTCTATTTCGTTGTAAAACTTAGAGTTGATTGAATAGAAAAGAAACCGTTTGGTTTTGCAAGTTTGCGAACTTGTTTTGGGTTTGGTGGATTCCAAACTTGCTGAGCTTTGTATCGATTGAATAGTCCCTTCAATCGTGGTCGAGCAACTACCCTTTTATACCATACGAGCTTTCCCCAGGTGTGGAATTGTCCGTTGGTTCCGTTTTATCCCAAGTTCGTATTAAGAGCGCTTCGTTTCGAGCTCAATCGATTCTTCGATTGAGTCTTTGCTGCGTTACTTTGATAAAAATACACCCTCCAGGGTCGTATTAAAAATTCTCTTATTGAAAAGACAACCTAGTTAATAAGTAAGGGGCTAAAAAATCAGGTTTTGTCCCTATTGATTTGACACTCAGGAAGCCTCTTGATAATAAAATGATTTTTTTAATCCCATCTTGATTTGATACTAAGGAACAGTAAAATCTCAAAGAGAATAAAATAAGAGAGGGTTTCTATTCTAGTTCTAGAATTAAAAAGAGCAAAAAAACTCTCTTATTGAAAAGACAACCTAGTTAATAAGGGGCAAAAAAATCAGGTTTTGTCCCTATTGATTTGATACTAAGAAAGCCTCTTGATAATAAAATGATTTTTTTAATCCTTTTTTGATTTGACACTAAAGAACAATAAAATTCTTATTTGTTCTTTTGAAGATATAATAATAATAATAATAATTGTCCACGTAAAGGCATACTTCCCATTTTCCAAACTGGAAAGACAAAACGAGGAAACAGCATGGAGAGAACAGGACAAGAAAAATGAAGGACAGGAGAAAATACATTCTCTACTAGTTTGAGAAAAAAAAAAGCAAAACAAATCACAAATAGAACGAGAACAGTAACATTAAATAAATAAATCATCAGGTTTCTTAAAAAAAAACATTTTGACCAGAAGAGGGAGGGAGGGTCAGGTTAGGCAATTGATGATGCCTACAGATTCATGGCACGTAGTCGAATTCCTTCAGACTACTTTTCCCAATCCCATATTTTAACAATTTGCAGCAAACAGGTCCTACAAAACAATTGGTCCTGGCTGGTTGGCACCTGCTCTTTTTTTCCTCCACCACTAATTATGAGATTCCATTTCCATAATATTCTAGCCGCCGCACGACAACCCGCACCCCCGGCGGCGAGTCATGTCTTTCACCGATCCGGCCACTCCATTTGAATCATCGTACGAGCTCTGAATTAATGACAACAAAAATCAACTTTGAAGTTCTCGTTCAACTGCAAAGACCACAGTTTTAAAACAGGTAAAGCACAAGCATATATTTCGCTCACAGTCTTTGCTTCTTCGTAACAAGCGTTATGCAAAGACTGATACAAAATTCAGTGTTTTAGACTTTAGTCATTTTTTAACAATCGAATTTATTGGAACCAACGAGACGTTATATGATCAAAATGTTATGCACTGGAAACCTAATATCAACCCATATATAGATGGCTTGGGATTCTCTTAATTCGTTGCATTTACAGTTTGGGATGGGTTGTTCAATGGTGGGAAGAAACTAACATTGCACTAAGTTGATAAAAGTGCTATCCACAAGTGTACTAGCGCGTTGGGTCGTGTTTGAGCTGGCACGGCACGAGCATGTTTTGGGCTTGTTTATCTCTGTTGAGAGATGAATTGTAGGGCTTCGGCCCATACCGAGTTCGGCCCATGATAATGGCCGAATGAGGTGATTAGGGTTAATCAAACCCTTTGTATATATGTACCATTAGCGTACAGTGTTGAGCTAAGGAAAATAAGAGAAGAACTAGCTTAACCGTGGACTAGTCTTGTTCTGCAAAGAACAAGGAAACCACGTAAATCTCGTCCCTATCGCACTCGTTTCGATTAACTCTTTGTCTCGATTAACATGGTATCAGAGCCTTCTGCAATGGATACTGATAGCATTAGCACGCGCTTGAATTCGAAGAACTTCGCACTCTGGGAATTTCAGTTTCGCACGTTCATGGAAGGACAAGGCCTTGCTGGTTTTTTGGACGGCACCACGCCGCCTCCTGATGGTTCCGATCTTGAGAAGGCAAAGTGGCATCAGTCCGATGCCAAGGTACGCTCCTGGCTGCTCAAGACGGTTGATCCCTCCATTGTCTTGGGACTTCGTCTTCTCCCAACTGCAGCCGAGATGTGGAAATCACTCCGGGACACGTACGCCACGACTAGCGTCGCCCGTCAGTTCGAGATTGAGGTGGAACTGTCGCAGCTCCACCAGGGCGAGAAGGACGTGACCACGTACTACAATGATGCTCGCCTCTTATGGACCGAGCAGATGGTACAATTGAGCGATTCAAGGCGAGGGTTGTTGCTCAGGGGTTTACCCAAGTGTATGGCATTGACTTTGAGGAGACCTTTGCTCCTGTAGCAAAGATGGTCACGGTTCGATCTTTACTTGCAGTTGCTTCTATTCGAGGATGGCCTCTCTATCAATTGGATGTTAAAAATGCATTTCTGCACGGCGAACTTAAGGAGATAGTTTACATGGAACCCCCTCCTGGGTACTCTTTCGGCACTCCTGGTCAGGTCTGCCTTCTCCATCGTTCTATCTATGGGTTAAAACAGGCACCGCGTGCCTGGTTTGATAAATTTCAGTCTACTATTCTTGATCTTGGGTTTATTCAGAGTCTGAATGATCCATCACTGTTCACTCGGCATACTTCACGTGGTCTGGTTGTGCTCCTCCTATATGTAGATGATATGATTGTGACTGGAGATGATACTACAGGGATTGATGCTCTCACGAAAGGTCTCCATGCATCTTTCAACCTTAAGGAGCTTGGGTCCCTGTCATACTATCTTGGCTTGGAAGTCACTCGATCACCTGCAGGTATCTTACTAAGTCAGAAGAAGTATATTGAGGATTTACTTGAAACATCTCGTTACACGGACAGTGTGCCAGTCTCTACACCTATGGAGCTCAATTTTAAGCTCAGTCGGGATACTGGAGATCTCTTGAAAGACGGGGGGAAGCAGTACCGGAGTATAGTTGGGAGTCTCATCTATCTTACATCTACATGACCAGATATTGCATATGCAGTACAGGTTGTTAGTCAGTTTATGGCAGCTCCTAGGACAGCACATATGGATGCAGTGCATCGGATATTACGATATCTACGGGGTACCACAGATGTCGGTTTATTTCTTCCATCATCTGGGTCATTGGTTCTTCAGGCATTCTCCGATTCAGATTATGCAGGGTGTATTGACACTCGTAAATCTACTTCGGGCTGGTGTATCAGGTTGGGAAGCTCTTTTATCTCTTGGCGGTGCAAGAAGCAGGATCGAGTGTCAAAATCCTCTACTGAGGCTGAGTACAGAGCTATGTCTGAGGTCACATCGGAGCTTGAATGGCTGCAGAGATTGCTAGGTGATCTCGGAGTACAGTGTGCTAGACCTCTGGAACTTTATGTTGATAATACTAGTGCCATACGCATCGCTACGAATCCAGTTATGCACGATCGGACCAAGCACATTGAGGTACATATTCATTACATCAGGAATCTTGTTCGAGATGGTACTATTCGCATCTCGTATATCTCCTCCGAGGACCAGATAGCAGATTTGTTCACCAAGTCGTTTTCAGCTAGTCGCCATTTCTTTCTGTCGGGCAAATTGCTGTTGAGAACTCCCCATCAATTTGGGGGAGGCTGTTGAGAGATGAATTGTAGGGCTTCGGCCCATACCGAGTTCGGCCCATGATAATGGCCGAATGAGGTGATTAGGGTTAATCAAACCCTTTGTATATATGTACCATTAGCGTACAGTGTTGAGCTAAGGAAAATAAGAGAAGAACTAGCTTAACCGTGGACTAGTCTTGTTCTGCAAAGAACAAGGAAACCACGTAAATCTCGTCCCTATCGCACTCGTTTCGGTTAACTCTTTGTCTCGATTAACAATCTCATGCAATGCTTGGCACGAGTTGTTAGTTTTTCGTATCGTGCAGTTTCGGTCCATTTTTTCAATTTTCTATGTCTGGTTGGAGCACGATTTGAATCTCACCGTGTCTATTGTGCTCATGTCGTGCTCATATTCGCGCTAAATGAAAATGAAGAAAATAAAAGAGAGAATACAAATGAAGGAGAAAATTGGATGGAGAACGAAAAATATTAGTTGATAATATTTGAAAAATTAATAAACAAGGGGAAGAAGAAAAATGAAAGCATAACAAGTGTGATTTGCCCTTTAATGAGACTCTAAAGAGGAAGTTTACTCATGAAGTAATCAATGTGCGATTCTAATGTGGATGCAGTAATTGGCCAAAAGCTAGACAAGCATTTTCAGCTTATTTATTATATGTTAGTTTGGTCCTGCTGAAATTTTTCAGAATGAGCTTTTGAGTGGAGCTTATAGAGAAATACTTGTTCGAGAAAGTAGTTGAGTGTTTGACTAAAAAACTATTAGAAGTATTTTTAAATATAAGAGGTCATGTAAAATGACTAAAAATATTTTTAGTATAAAATATGAATAAAAATTCTAAAATTAAAAAGTAGTATCCATTGTTAGATTTCTTATATATTAAATAATATTATTTTTTAATTTATTTTATTTTTGAAATGATATATATGAAAGAATATTAAGTTTTTTTTTTTGAAAAGGTAACTTCTATTTCATCAAAACAACCCAAAGGTAGACTGTCTTCTATTTCATCAGAAAGTAAATGACTCACTCCTACTGTCACCCTAGAAAATGGTCAAGTATAACCACTTCCTAAAGCGTAGTATAGCGGGTCGGGTTTTAATGTCAACCCGGGTCCTAGATGTGATGACTACTCGGTGAATTCTTGTTATTTAGCAGTGAACTTTTAGTGAAACTCAAGCAAACAAAACACAGAGCAAGTAAACGGTTTGTTGTCAAGTCAAGAGAGGTCACCCGGATATGGTTTCCCCCTAGACTGCAGTTAAGTCGGATTGCAATTTGCCAAGTTCAGTTTTCATGAAAGTTATACTGCGGAAGGTTCTCAATTAGCCTGAAGTCTCGACTAAAGGTCTCCAGACCCTCTCAATCTGAGTCTCTAGCGGGCGACTAACCTCCACCGGAGTAAACAGATTGAGGCCCTAATGAACCAAACCTCCACTACCGAATTAACTTCGGTACAGAACAGCGAATTGGCTCCTCGACTAAAGTCACCAATTCGCTACCTTCGATTAAGGGTACTCTATCAACCTAGGCAGATATTCTCATTCCAGGTTAAAGCAGAAACAACAGGAATTTGATCAGGATTCAAGTCATTCAATCAATCAAACCTCAATCGAATATAATCAATTCACAAACACTGTACTTGGGTTCATACAATCAGACCTAGCATACAAATCTAGGGTTCTCCATACCCAGATGAATGGGGAAACTACTCCATAGAGAAAGAAGCAAAAGCAGATTCAGACACGGAAATCATACTGTGAAGTTGGATTCCTGCTTCTGGACGTTTAATCGCACTTCTCCAAGCTCAAGACGGGCTCCAATGGTGTTGAAGATCGATCTATGGCGCTTGAAAACTCTGGTTCGACGCTTTCTCTCTCTAGGTATCGGTTTCTCCCTCAAAAACTCGGAACCCTTTGAAAATTGGCCTTCTTCCTCTTTTATCAGCTGCCTGGTCGCGATACCCGGTCAAAATACCCGGTCGGGTATTTTATGGTTCGACCGGGTATTGTGAAACGCACCGTTCCACTAAAGGCAAAAATCCCCGGTCTACCACCAAAATCCCCGACCGGGGATTTAAGGCCTTCGCTCGGGCCCCCTTCTGTTTCTCACGGGTGCCCGAAGGAGAAAATACCCGGTCGAGGCCAGAATATACCCGGTCGGGTATTTCTTCCTTTGACCGGGTATTTTGGCCCAGCAGCATCCTTTGTCCAATCTTCGCTCCTTTCGATCCGGAACTCGTTCCTTCGCCTCGATTCCAACGCCGGGACCTGAAATATGACACAAACACACAACCTGGCGTAAAATCGGCTTAAAACACGAGATTCCTCAGCACAAACGGCTCCAGAATAGGGGTGAAAATATGTATAATTATCGGTCTATCAAACTCCCCCACACTTAACCGTTTGCTTGTCCCCAAGCAAACCAAGTCAGACACTAGGTAAGCTTACATATTTCATTCAACCAACATTGGGGACAAGTCATAAAGGCACAAAACACGTGAATCGCACTGGTTTTCAAACATCAATACATGCACAACCTCAATGACAACCTGGACAACCACCACAAAGGACATTCGAGTGCAGCAAATCGAGTAAAGGAAGAGTCTCCCGTCTGTTCACTAGCCAACCTAGACTTGATTCAACCACCTACTCAAAACAGTCAACTCATGCATCCAACTCAAAACATCAGAATAGAGACCGAGCAATCTAGGTCCTCACCGGGGTACAAGAGCATATAGAAAATGGAAATGAATCACTCACTCTCGACCAGTGGGGTCAGGACATTTTTTTATGCGAAATATGCGCATGCTATTTCTCTCAATCCCTATCATCTCTTCACCATGATGGCAGCCTCTAAATGCTAGAGTTCACATATGGGGTGTCACCACTAACTAATCAGGAGGTCTTAGACACAGGTTCAAATGACTGGCTAGGGTCTTGGACATGGGGAAAAGGCCTTTTAGGTGGTGGAAGTATTCATGGCAAAAAGGTTCCACATTTTCCAAACACACAATCACAGTCAAACAACCCGGTATTTTCTTTCTGCTATTCTGCATTACTCAATATCTTAAGAGCACAAGAGCGAAAGAGGCATAATCATCAGCATTTCCAAGCCAGACTGCTAAGAAACACTGCTTACTGGGCATTACTCAGATTTTTGGTAGTGACTCTCTGTTGCTTTCAATTTTTCTTTGTTTTTCTTTCATTTTTCTTTTCATTTCTTAAGAGAGCCCCCACTTCCGCATAAATTTCAAACACCTGCCCAATTTTTAAGCACTACCTCCAACACTCACATAGACTTTAGCAGAAACAGCAGAGAATATATAAAACCACTCTGTGGAACCTTCTAAAAGATGCAACAAGGGTGATTTTTTCATTATAGACCAAAAGAAAGGATAACACACGGCTCAAAGGGCTGACTAGGGGATATGACACATCAGGACAGTCAGTTTTGGGCGTGGGCTAATCCTATGCTCCCATCATCTTAGCTAGTGACAACGTGAATGCTACACATCATGGAAGAGGGATCTATCGCACAAGAAAGAAACGAGCAGGCTCAAATCTCACATGGCTACCTATATGCTCTATCTCACATTCTGATACCCTGAACTAGATGCATAAACGACTGTCAAGGATAAGTAATCAGATCAAGTCAGATCAAGTCACAGTTGGCAAGCAAACAGTTGAAAAACTGAACCCCTACATCGTTCTACTGCACATCTCAGTCCTCATCATAGGTTGTCCTAGTCGCAAACAAGTTGTCATGCATTAATCCGAAAACCAATCAATTCATCCATCAAAACACAGTGCCAATATGATCAAACAGCAGTACTCGGAGCCCTCAAATCGTAAGATTTGGACAGTGGACTAGGCTCCAAGCACACAAACAGAGCTAATGCAGTCAAAAGATAAACATCCCCCCCACACTTAAGATCGACATTGCCCTCAATGGAGAAGAGGGAAGGAAAGGGGAACGATGTTACCGGTGCGCACAGACTGCAGAAGACTGGAAATGGACCAGTCGGCATGGGACGGACTGGAGAGAGGACCAGTCGGGAACACAGGCAGAGCTAAAAGAGACCAAAAAGCTCAAACACATACGTTAGGTCCAACGGTCAGCCCAATAGTACATAATCCATAATGAAAAGAACCAAAAACCGACACAAAACAGACAGTTTGCATGCTGACACAGATAAAAACTCTCAAAACAAGCCCCTAGGGCCCTCCGAGACCGGAGAAATCAATCTGATCCATAAGGTCGTCGACGCCATCATCCGGAGGCTGCCGTGGTGGTGAATGCTCCCACCTGGTGGTCCAGTGGTGCTCTGCTGGAGGGTGGCAAGCCTGGAGTAGATGCTCGGAATACTCCATCAGACGGCGACCTCGGTCTCTCTCCCGCTCGATGAGAGCAGTAGTGTGGCCCATGTGGGTCTCCAATCGGCCAAGGCGCTCATCCACGCCCGTCATCCGGGACCGGTACTCGGCCTGGTGGGCCGAATACTGCTGGTAAAACTGGACCTGATGGTCCATGAGCTGCTGGTTCTGAAGACCCAGCTGCTGGAACTGGAGGCCCATCTGCTGGAACTGCTCCGTGAAGAAGTCTATCGACGGACGAGAAGGACCAGAGGAGGACTCGCCTCTCTCCGGTCTCCGTCGAGGCTGCAGATCCCCAGGGGGGGAGAGCGAGGGCTCCGGTGCATCGGCATCCATCACGCCGTCATCATCATCGTCAGCATCCTCATCCACCTCCTCATCGTCCGAGTAGTCCGCATCCTCCTCGTCCGAGTCGAGATCAATCACCCCCGCGGGGGGCATAGAGAGCCCATCCACCTAGGTGCGGATGTCATCAGTGGCGAGGAGGCGCGCGTTGTTGAGCACGTCCCGGCTGAGGGGGGCGGAACCACCCAACACAGTCGCATTGTGAAGCCCCTGAAAGCTGATGTCGAAATGCCTCGCCAACCGTGTGATCAGGGGACCACAGAAGAGGTGGGTAGGATGCCCACGGATCCGGTGGAAAGTGAGGGCCATGAAGGAGCCCAGGTGAAGCATGTGAGCCGAGCCGGATCCCCCATCGAGTACATGGCGTATAACACCCGCTTCGGGATCTTATGCGAACCGGTGGCGTTGGGGACGACGGACCGGGTGATCAGCAGGTTCAGGATGTGCCACTGCGGCTTGAGGGTGCTGACGGAGGTCTGGCCAGCATCGAAGTAGTCGTAGCCATAGGCGCGCCTGGCTATCCTGCGGTAGAAAGCAGTCTGGTTCCAGTCGGTCGGGTGGGCAACCTCGAGCTCATGGGCATCGAAGGGGTGGTACTCGATACCCAGAGCGTGGGCCAACCCGTCGATGGTCAGCTCCCTGTGATCGCCACCCAACCGGAACGTTACTGCATACTCGTCCCGGGCCATCGAGCGGTCGTAGCGATAGGTGGTGTAGAACTCCCACACCAACTCCGTGAAGGTGGGCTCGTCAATGGCAAGCAAGGTCCGCCAATCAGGGTGACTAATGACGGTGCTAAACTCCTGCAAGCAGTGGAGCTGCTCGAACACTGCCCACTCGAGGTGGTGGTGCTTCTCCAGCTTCCCTCGTATCACCTTGAGGAACTGGTCCGCATACTCCGCGTGCAGGCGCAGATCCTGCACGAAGGGATGGTCCTGCGACATGGCCCTGCAAAATCAAAACACCATAGGTGGAGCCAAGAAAATAGATGGTCAGGACTAACGGCATGGGGTCAGTACTTCCCCCACACTCGAGCTCACCAAGGCTAACAAATTAAGCACAGCCAGATGAATTGCAAGCAACTCAACCGGAATTCAAGGCAGGATCACAGAATAAACCACAATCATCACCCAGACAGTCCATCTATCACATACACAGTCATGCAAGCTCGAGTCATCCCTCACCCTAGTCTAAATTCGGCATGCAAACACAGTTCTCGGTCCTAGAATCTACAGTCCGATTTTCCATAAACTAGAAAGTAACAGGAACACACCTGGAAACACAAGGAGGACCGTAGCTAGGACTCGAAAAACGGGTGAGGGGCGCGAGGAGATCGAAAAAAATCGCCCCGGAAACTCGCCGGAAAATGGGCCGGAAAGTCGCCGGGAAGTCGCCGGAAAGTCGTCGGAAAAACGTCCGGCGGTGGCGTCCGGCGGCGGCGGAAGGCGGCCGGCGGCCGGCGGGCGGCGGCCGGCGGGCGGCGGCCGGCGGCTTGTGATGGCTGCCGGCGGCGGCCAAGGAGGAGAGAGGGGAGAGGAAATGGGGGAAGAGAGAGAAGTGATTTTGGAAAAAATGAGAGGTAGAGAGAGAAATGACCGGGGGTTTCCTTTATATAGGAAAAGTACCCGGTCGGGTCCCGAAAATACCCGGTCGGGTATTATCGAGTCCTCGGCCGGGGAATTCTGTCAAACGCCGCGTTCCAAAGGGTGCAAATCCCCGGTCCCGCGCCAAAAATACCCGGTCGGGTAGTTTTGGCGTGGGATCGGGGGTTCCAAAACGCCGCGTTCCACAGCCGAAATTACCCGGTCTCAGGCCAAAAAATTGCCCGGTCGGGTATTTTTGGCCTGAGGCCGGGTTTTTTCCTTTTTTCGCCCCGGAAGGCAGAAGGGGGCCCGGGCATGAGCCAAGAATACCCGGCCGGGTATTTTGGCTCATGACCGGGTATTTTACCCTTCCGGCCAAAAATCTCATTCGTCCCAAAATCGTGACTCTCCTGCACGAAAACACCAAACCGAGGTATCACAGACGACCGAACTTCATGACAAACATGCAACTGACTTGACTCGACACCAAAAACTCAGAAAAAAGGGAAAAGAAATGCAAACCGTGGTGGGGTTGCCTTCCCACAAGCGCTTCTTTACCGTCTTTTAGCTGGACGCCCATGGTGGATACTCAGGGAAGTGCAGGAACAGGTGCCTCCAAGAGCGGATCCACATCGCTCTTGAGGTACAGCTTCAGGTGGTGACCGTGCACCCGACGGTTGCAACCACCAGCAGAAGTCAGCTCGACCTGGCCATCCGGCAAGATGCAGGCGAGTGAGTACTCGGATGGCCAGGGTGGTCGTGGTGCGGGGGGTGGGACCAGCTCATAGTGGTCTCCACTCTTCTTTCGTGCAGGCTTAGCCACTTGCGGCTTCGGCCGCCACTCCTCCTTGAGCTTTTTGTTCGAAGGCGAGGCTGGATGGAGTGGCGGCGGAGGAATGATAGGCGGGTCCTGCAAAATGAGAGGTGCAGAAGGATACACGACAGGCTCGTGTATCTGGTCAGAAATAGCATGCACAGGCGATACAGAAATCATAGCACAATGATCAAACTCAGTCACAGAAAAAGTAGCCTGTTCATTCCCAGCACGCAAGATCAGTTTACCATCATGCACATCAATCAATGCCTTGGCGGTGGCAAGAAATGGTCTACCCAGAATCAAAGGCACATCCACATCATCATTTATGTCCAGGATAACAAAATCAACAGGGTATGTGAATGCACCAACATTAACCAGCACATCCTCTATGATACCCCTAGGATGCACAACAGAACGATCAGCTAGCTGAATGCTCATCCTAGTAGGGCTAAGTTCACCTAGGTCTAGCTTTTTGAACAATTTGTATGGCATGACATTAATGCTAGCGCCTAGGTCCGCCAAGGACTTTCCTACATGCATGCTGCCAATAGTAAGAGGGATAGTAAAACTCCCTGGGTCCTTGCGCTTTTCGGGCAGCTTGTTCTGCAGGATGGCAGAACATTCCTCGCTCAACAGCACTGTCGAAAGATCCCCAAGTTTCTTCTTGTTGGTGCATAGATCTTTCATGAACTTCGCATACTTGGGCATCTTCGATAGTGCCTCCACAAATGGTACGCTGATGTTCAGCTGCTTCAACATTGCCATGAACTTGGCAAACTCAGTCTCCAGCTTGTCTTTGTGCAGGAGAGTGGGGAAGGGAAGCTGGGGTACGTGCTCCTTAACCACTGGTTGTGGCTTGGGAGCAGGGGCTTCCTTCTCCACCCGCACTTCTGCATCACCGGCTGGAAGTGCTGAAGCAGGTAGTGGAGCTTCCTGCCTGGTCGGGGCAGAATCAGCTGATGTAGCCCTGCCGCTCAGGGTGAAAATGGCATGTGCAGTCTCATGCGGGTCCCGTGGATTGGGGATGGTGGTGGCAGGTAGAGTCCCCGGGGCCCGAGCAGTAAGCTGGCGCGCTAGGACACCGACTTGGTGCTGTAGATCTTGGAAAATAGCACCCTGGTTCCTCTGCCCTGCCTCCAAAGAGGCTATGCTCTGGTCCACCCTCGCGAAATTTGCCTGGCTGGTGGTCATGAATGTCGCCAAAATATTCTTCAGATCAGCCATCTGATTATCTGGAGCTGCGGCTGCTGGAGGCTGAGCGAACTGGCCCTGGGGCTGCTGGAATGGCTGCCCTTGCCTAGGCTGGTAGGGCTGCTGCTGTGGTGGTGGCCCCTGCCTAACCTGGAAGGGCTGCCTCGGCTGAAAACCACCTGCTGGTGCTGGGAAACCAGGTGGCTTGTTGGTGTTGCCGCTCCAGGCAAAATTGGGATGCTGGCGCCATCCCTCATTGTAGGTACTGCTGTATGGATCCAGGCGCCGAGCATTTGCTATGAATTCCACCTGCTCTTGGGGAGTAGAAGACTCCCTCATAGACTGACAATCCTCCACCAGGTGATTCGGGCTCTCACACCACTGACACTGAGCTACTGGAGGTGTAGCTACACCTCGGCCCGGAAGGAGACTGTTAGGCTGCTTCAATGTCTGCACCAACTCAGCCACCTGCTGCTCTAACCCAGATCTGGCCTCAATAGCATGCACACCCCGGTCCCGGGCATTCCTGCCCCTGCTGCTCTGTCCCCAAGAATGATCGCGGGCAGCCAAGGTACTGATCATCTGGTTCAGCTCGGGTGGGGTCTTAGTGAGAATATCCCCTCCTGGGCATAGAGACTCGATCACCCTCTGGCTATCTGGAGTGAGGGCGCTGTAGAAGGTCCCTACTGTGAAAGCATCGCTGAAACCGTGATGGGGACACTGCCAGAAGTATCCCATGTACCGCTCTCATGCATCACGAAGGGACTCATCTGGCTCTTGGCGGAAGTGAGTGATCTCCCGCTGTATCTCCGTGGTCTTCGATGCCGGATAATACCGGTGCACGAACTTTTCAGCCAAATCGTCCCAAGAGGTGATGGACAATGGGGGCTGGGTCTCCAACCACCTCTTAGCATTCCCCGCCAGGGAATGGGGGAAGAGGTGAAGGCGGATTGCATCATCCGGAACACCATTCAGCTTGAACCCGTTCGTCAGCTGCAGAAAACGGGAAAGGTGTACCCGGGCTTCCTCATCCTTCAAGCCATGGAACTGGATAGAGGATGTGATGAGTTGGATCCAGCATGGCTTGATCTCGAAGTTGTTTGCAGGGATGGGTGGATAGAGGATGACCGGGCGGATGTCAGCAATCCGTGGAGTATAGTAGTACTCCAAGGTGGGACCCGGTGGTGGTGGATGATGATGGTGGCCAGCTCCCTGGGGATGTTGGTCGTTCCCCAGGATCTGGTTCTGAGGAGGCGGGTTCTGATCGCCTTCCCCAGTCTCATTAAATGAAAATGAAGAAAATAAAAGAGAGAATACAAATGAAGGAGAAAATTGGATGGAGAACGAAAAATATTAGTTGATAATATTTGAAAAATTAATAAACAAGGGGAAGAAGAAAAATGAAAGCATAACAAGTGTGATTTGCCCTTTAATGAGACTCTAAAGAGGAAGTTTACTCATGAAGTAATCAATGTGCGATTCTAATGTGGATGCAGTAATTGGCCAAAAGCTAGACAAGCATTTTCAGCTTATTTATTATATGTTAGTTTGGTCCTGCTGAAATTTTTCAGAATGAGCTTTTGAGTGGAGCTTATAGAGAAATACTTGTTCGAGAAAGTAGTTGAGTGTTTGACTAAAAAACTATTAGAAGTATTTTTTAATATAAGAGGTCATGTAAAATGACTAAAAATATTTTTAGTATAAAATATGAATAAAAATTCTAAAATTAAAAAGTAGTATCCATTGTTAGATTTCTTATATATTAAATAATATTATTTTTTAATTTATTTTATTTTTGAAATGATATATATGAAAGAATATTAAGTTTTTTTTTTGAAAAGGTAACTTCTATTTCATCAAAACAACCCAAAGGTAGACTGTCTTCTATTTCATCAGAAAGTAAATGACTCACTCCTACTGTCACCCTAGAAAATGGCCAAGTATAACCACTTCCTAAAGCGTAGTATAGCGGGTCGGGTTTTAATGTCAACCCGGGTCCTAGATGTGATGACTACTCGGTGAATTCTTGTTATTTAGCAGTGAACTTTTAGTGAAACTCAAGCAAACAAAACACAGAGCAAGTAAACGGTTTGTTGTCAAGTCAAGAGAGGTCACCCGGATATGGTTTCCCCCTAGACTGCAGTTAAGTCGGATTGCAATTTGCCAAGTTCAGTTTTCATGAAAGTTATACTGCGGAAGGTTCTCAATTAGCCTGAAGTCTCGACTAAAGGTCTCCAGACCCTCTCAATCTGAGTCTCTAGCGGGCGACTAACCTCCACCGGAGTAAACAGATTGAGGCCCTAATGAACCAAACCTCCACTACCGAATTAACTTCGGTACAGAACAGCGAATTGGCTCCTCGACTAAAGTCACCAATTCGCTACCTTCGATTAAGGGTACTCTATCAACCTAGGCAGATATTCTCATTCCAGGTTAAAGCAGAAACAACAGGAATTTGATCAGGATTCAAGTCATTCAATCAATCAAACCTCAATCGAATATAATCAATTCACAAACACTGTACTTGGGTTCATACAATCAGACCTAGCATACAAATCTAGGGTTCTCCATACCCAGATGAATGGGGAAACTACTCCATAGAGAAAGAAGCAAAAGCAGATTCAGACACGGAAATCATACTGTGAAGTTGGATTCCTGCTTCTGGACGTTTAATCGCACTTCTCCAAGCTCAAGACGGGCTCCAATGGTGTTGAAGATCGATCTATGGCGCTTGAAAACTCTGGTTCGACGCTTTCTCTCTCTAGGTATCGGTTTCTCCCTCAAAAACTCGGAACCCTTTGAAAATTGGCCTTCTTCCTCTTTTATCAGCTGCCTGGTCGCGATACCCGGTCAAAATACCCGGTCGGGTATTTTATGGTTCGACCGGGTATTGTGAAACGCACCGTTCCACTAAAGGCAAAAATCCCCGGTCTACCACCAAAATCCCCGACCGGGGATTTAAGGCCTTCGCCCGGGCCCCCTTCTGTTTCTCACGGGTGCCCGAAGGAGAAAATACCCGGTCGAGGCCAGAATATACCCGGTCGGGTATTTCTTCCTTTGACCGGGTATTTTGGCCCAGCAGCATCCTTTGTCCAATCTTCGCTCCTTTCGATCCGGAACTCGTTCCTTCGCCTCGATTCCAACGCCGGGACCTGAAATATGACACAAACACACAACCTGGCGTAAAATCGGCTTAAAACACGAGATTCCTCAGCACAAACGGCTCCAGAATAGGGGTGAAAATATGTATAATTATCGGTCTATCAGTAAACTATCAACTATCTATAGTTTAGGAACCAAGAAGGGGAGAAAGAAACCATTGCAGAAAGACAGCAATTTCAGAAGAGGTACACAACAGAGCAAGGTCCTCTTTGGCCTTGTTAACTACTACAGCAACCTGACGAATCTTCTTCCCTTGTCGGATAGCACATCTATCTCTCCAAATGCCACTGACCAGAATTTGCCAGAGGAGCCTGCCAGCTTTTGTGTGGAGTGTAGAGCCAAAGAATGATGAAACAACCCACTGAAGTTCTGATTCCCACATGTTAGAAGGGATTCTGCTGGTGAACTTGCTAAAGAAACACGAATATAATTCTTTGTATCTAGTGCATTCTGAGAATAAGTGGACTCGAGTCTCGACAGTACAGCTGCAATAGACACAGTTGAAAGCACCCTGATAGCCCCAGGTTAACAACTTATCACAAGTTGTGATAATCCCTTTCACAATTTGCCAACAGAGAAATTGATTACTTATGATAATAGGCTCCTTCCATATCAATTTAAACCAGGAGACCTCAACAGCTTTAGGCCTAAATATTTCACAGACCAGCTTCATAGAAAATTTCTTCATAAACTTTCCTTGCTAGTAGCCTTCATTGTCCCTAACTTCAAGAATACCATGAACTTTACTTCGTAGCTTGAGGATTTTTTTTCCAAATCCATGACCCAAAGTTGCTCTCCAATAGCCAGAAGTCAGTGTGGTGCAGTCTATATGTTCTCATTAGACTAACCACAGAGATCCATGCTTAAGCAGAAGATGCCATATATATCTTACCACACAGGCTTGGTTCCAACTGAGAAGATCTCTAATCCCCAACCTCCTTCATTTTTTGGTAAACTTAGACCACTCCATGCTATAGAAGCTTTCCTCTTACCCTCATCATGAACTACCCATAAGAAGTCACTGCAAAGTTTTTCTATTTTCTTGACAACTCGCTTGGACAAGATAAAAACAACCATCCAAAATTGTACCAGACTTAGTAGAACAAAGCTAACTAACTTCAATTTCTCAACATAGCTTAACAACTTCGATCCCCAACTCTGAATTTTGCTCATACTCTTATCTATTAAAAGACGACAAGTTTTAATTTAAAGCTTTCTAGGAATCAGTGGGACACCCAAGTATCTCACAGGGAGGGTTCCTACCAATACCAACCTTCACATACATAAGATTTTTTTTTTTTTACAATCTTAACATGCACTAGAACTGTTCAAGAGACGCGACTTCTTTTCCCTTTAATTCTCTTGCAACCAACAAGGAAGAAAGAATTCCTTTTGCTGCGTTCCATTCTTTGGAAAAGAATTATGCGCTATTTGTCCAAAAAACTCTGGGCCTCATAGTACAATCCTTCTGAGTGGGATTCTTGGGCCGGCAAGTGGGCTTGAATTGTCTTCAGCCAGGCCTAACTAGAAAAATGTTGTCGCGTCTCTCTCTGGAATAGAATCAACCGATGGTAACGGCTTGTGGTGGAGCTGAATCAATTTTTCACTGCACCATTCCAAATGTTGAGGGTTTTAAAATACTAATCATTCGTGTGATAATAATTTGGTGGGATGTAATATGGGAATAAGATTAGATTTTTTTTTCCCATTACATAACTCGTATTACAGAGAAACAAAAGATACATCGTCTGAAACAAATCAAAGTGACCGTAGCCAAGCAACAAAATCGAAACCCACCAATAATGGTAAACTCAATGAGGGCTTTCCTTGCCACAAGATGGGCAACCCTGTTTCTAGAACGACCAACAAAAGCACAGTCAAAGTGCTGAAATGTCGAACGAAGTAGCTGAATTTCCCGAAGAACAACTCTCCCAACCGCATGATGAACCTCGCCATCCATAACCTTCTTTAGCATCACCTGCGCATCTCCTTGAAAGATGATTGAAGTCCACCCTCTATCCGCACACCAACGAACTGCATCCCGTAAAGCTAGCAACTCAACTAGAAACGACTGATAAACACCAGAGTACCGCCGAGCCGAACTAGCTACAATCGATCCCGCCGCATCCTGAACCACCCAGCCTCCTGCTCCATGAGACCCACCTTGCACTGCACCATCAACAAAACAAAACAAAGCACCTGGCACAAGACCACCATGAGATCCCGATAGAGACGAGGGAACCGGACGCAGCGTAACCTCCGGAGGGTTATCAATCCGTTCAGTCACCTGCAGAGAAAAATGAAAGGCAAGAGTAGGAGGCAAGTACTGAACAAAATAAAAAACCACATTATTTCGTGACTTCCAAAGATGCCAAAAGAGAGCAACCAACTGCATCAGCTCAACACGATCAAAACTCGACCTCTCCAACACCCTCAGCCAAAACATAGCTATACTCCCCGTAGGCATCCCCTCCATCAACTGTTGTAACCCCGTCAATTTCCAAAGGGAAATGGCAACAGGACAACGGAAGAAAAGATGCTCCACAGTCTCCTCCTCCCCTAAGCACACTGGACAATCCCAAACATCCCCAATACCCTGCACCGAAGTGCTTCCCCCGTTGGAAGCACACGTCTTAGAATTTGCCAAACAAAATATCAGAGCTTGGGAGGGATAGGCAGACCTCAGACTTTTGATAACATCGTATTTGCACATGTTTGCACCCTCGTTTCTTGACCATTTTGGCTTGAGTTTTTGCTTTCTTGGACTATTTTACGCTAGGTTGTGTTCATTTGTCACATTTCAGGTCTTAGCATGTAAATTGAAGCACAGGCGCAAGTTTTAAGTCAATCGGAGATCATTTGGCAAATTGGGAGAAGAAACACGAGCATGATCTGAGGAAGAATGGACTTCTACCTCATATTATGGAAAAATAATCATGGAAGCTTATCATGAAAAGAAAGAGCACGAGACTTCTCCCATGCCCGTATTTTCACTGCCGAGAGGAGCCTTGGATGCGCTGAAACTTAACCTGTGTTTTGGGCAAAATACGGGCATGGAAGAATTACGACCGTATTTCTGCCCGTATTTCGCCTAGAATCGGGTTTTTTAGGCAGATTCGAGCCAAAGGAAGGGGAATCGAGTTTTTGAGCAAAAAATAGAGCTTTAGAGAGAGAGAGAGAGAGAGAGAGAGAGTGCGAAGAACAAACCCTAGGAGCTATTTGGAGTGGATTTCTTGCTATTGAAGCCCAGATTGCATCCCCAGGAGTGAAGATCGATATCCCATAGCAGATTATCCTCATCTTTATGGGTATGACTACTCTGATTTCTGTTTTCCTCTCTCTCTCTCTATGGAGTAGAACCTTCTATCACTTGGGTATGAAGAATCCTAGTTCCATGTGTTAGGAATCTTGATTGTAATGACTTGGGATTGATATATTGATTGATTTTAATCGATTGATACATGATTCATTGAGTCAATTGAAGTCTGATAATCTTTTCTTGATTTCTGCTACAACCTGAGATAGATAGAATCTGATTAGGTTGTTAGAGCTTCATCAATCAGCAGTGGTAGATTGGTTATACGAGAGTTAATCGATTTACTGCTTGTACTGGAATCCAATTCCAGTAGTGCAGTTCTGCATTTATTGCCTCAGCAGTCTATCCCGGTGAAGGCTAGTCGCCTGCCGGTTAGTCTGTCTGAGAGGGCTTGGTCAGCTTAAGAGATTCCAAGCTACTGTCGGATATTCCGCAGTTTAATCAACAGTTAATCAACCCAGGGTAATTACAACCTTGACTTAACTAAGGAGCTAGGGGGACTCATTTCCGAGTGACTCTTCCTTCGATAAAGAACTTTGAACCATTTCCTGCTTTCTTACTGCTTTTAGTTAAAATCACAATCACTCGACTTAGTTTGTTAGATAATAGATATTCACGGAGTATGCAGTAGATTTAGACCCCGAGTTGACAAATAGAGCTTGCCTGTTACTGCATTTCCGGACTGCGATTGCACTTGGTCGCAGTTTGGTGTTGTGTTTTAGCGTGTCAACTTTCCCCCACAAACCTCTATCAAAAGGGGAACAAGAATCTTGACAAATGCGAGGAGGGCGTCGCAAGGACTCAGCTGCCAAATGATATCCCGATTTAACATAATACACACCAGACGCCCCATGGTGCCACACCAAATGATCCTCTATGGGAGAACAGGACAACAGAATATAAAAAATAGCAGAAACAGCATCCGCTGTAAACAAATGGTTCAAACGATCAAGATGTAAGGCCCATTGCCCATGATAAATCAAAGACGACACCATTCCCTGATGCAAATCCACCCCATGACGCAAACTCAGAGGATTTGGATGCAGTTGCGGAGCCCAAGAATCTTCTGTTAACGAAATAGAATGACCTGATCCCACCTGCCAACGTAACCCCTTCGACAGCAACTCTCAACCAAACAAGACACTTTGCCAACCCCACGAGGGAAGAGAACCTTCACGCGCTGCAAGGAAAGAAGAGTTTGGGAAAGATTTTCCTTTATAAATACGGGCTAGCAGAGAATTTCGATCCTGTAAAATGCGCCACCCTATTTTTTCCAAAAGAGCTTAGTTGAAAGCTTGAAAACCACGAAAACCCAAACCCCACTCCTCCTTGCTAAGACATAAAGTTTTCCAGGTCACCCAATGAACCCTTCGTTCCCGCCCAGTGGTCCCCCACCAAAAGCGAGCTAAATGTCTATCCAAATCTCTACAAGTAGAAACTGGCAGCCAAAAACAGGACATAACGTGAACCGGCAACGCTTTAGCCACAACTTTGAGAAGAACTTCCTTACCATCCCATGACAAGCACCGTTGTTTCTACCCTTGTAAACGGTGCATTACCCGTTCTTCCAAAAACCTAAAAGTTTCCACGTTCGAGCGGTGAATCAAAGATCGCAACCCAAGGTACTTATCCGTGACCCCCCACCGCACCTACCCTTGCCATAGCAGTCTGCTGATGATCCAAAACATTCTTACTGAACACAACAACCGACTTCTGCAGGTTAACCCGCCTCCCACTCAATCTCTCATACTCACCAAGAACTCGAAGAAGGGTATCACATTCCTGCCGAGAAGCACGAAGAAACAAATATGAATCATCTGCGAAGAACAGGTGAGAAACCACGGGACAATGCCAGCTTACTCAAACCCCGGTCAGCTCTTTCGTCGCTAGTTTTTGCCGGAGCAAAGCTTCAAACCCTTCAGTACAAAGGGCAAATAAAAGCGGTGATACTGGATTACCCTGCCGCAAACCCAGAGTGGCAGGAAAGAACCCAGAAGGTCGACCATTCATCATTACTGAAAATGTCGGTGTTGTCACACAAGCTCGAACCCAGCGAATCCATTGACTACTAAAACCCAGCTTCTCCAAAAGAGCAAATAGAAAGGGTCATTCAACCCGATCATACGCCTTCTCCATATCTAGCTTCAAAGCCATAAACCCCTACTTACCAGTTCTTTTATGAGTAAGGTAATGCATAACCTCATGACTAACCATGAAATTATCAACAATTTGCCTCCCTCGCACAAATCCATTCTGCCCGGGAGAAATAATTTGAGGCAAAAACGCCCTACCTGTCAGCCAAAATCTTAGTAATGACCTTATAGGTAAACTGGCACAGACTAATCGGTCGCAGCTGTTTCATATGTTCCACTTTATCAACTTTAGGAATAAGAGATAACCATGTATGATTCATATTTTTTAACAAAACCCCTGAACGAAAGAAATCCCCAACAGCTAAGACAACATCATGACCAACTATGGACCAGAAAGATTGGAAAAAGGACCCAGTAAATCCATCCGAACCAGGCGCTTGAGAAGCACCCATCTTAAATATTGTACGTCGAATCTCCTCCGGGGAAACTAAGGCAGTGAGTTTAGCATTCATTCCACTGGTTACCTTAGGTAACAACGGAAGCTCCGCCACATGAGAACGAACCAAGTCTGCATCGGCACATTCAGAAGTGAACAAGGACAAATAAAATTCAAATGCCACCATCATCTTCTCCTCCTCCGACGTAACCCATGTGCTACCCAGGTCAAACAGGCCACCGATAGAATTTCTCCTTCGCCTTGCACGAGTAACTGTGTGGAAGTAAGTGGTATTCTGATCACCCCCGTGAAGCCACTGCACTCGGGATTTTTGTCGCCAAAACAACTACTCCGCTCTCCACGAATCACCAAGCTCTTTCTCCAAAGCACGAATGCGGTCCCAATCCACCTGGGCTTCAGCTCAGAGATGATACATTTTCAGTCCGAAGTGAGCGAATGCGTCTCTCTGAGTTTGTCACCCCTGATCGGCTCCATTTAAAGGGGAGATGGCGTAGGAGTTTAAGTTTAATTCATAAGCGAAACATAGGGGAACCATCCACCTGCTGCCTCCAAACATCCTCCACCATATTCCAGGCTTCCGGGTTTTTAGCCCAACGCGAATCAAAATGAAACAAGGGGCGGCATCTAGGAGCAATATTTTCAGTAGAGACTAGAATAGCTCGGTGATCCAACCCTCGATCCGACAAATGATGCACTAGCGAGTGGGGAAACATCTCAAACCATCCCGCGAAACCAATGCACAACCGAGTCTTTCCTGAACAACATTAGCAAGGATACGCCGATTAGTCCAAGTGAAAGCTGGCCCAACGAAATCAACGTCTTGAAGAGCAAGGTCATCAATAAACTCCCTAAACCTCGAAGACTCTGCGATGGTCTCCAAGTAGAGGTGGCAATTAGGATCCAAATCCATGAATCCAATCCAATCCATCCACCAAATTATCCACCTAATCCAATCCATTTAAATCCAATCCATTTGATCCAAATCCAATTGGATTGGTGGATTCATGGATCAATCCGTGGAGCCAAATGGCAAATTACGATTTGGTACCTATATTTTTTTATATTTTACATTTTGGTGCCTAAAATTTATATGTTTATACGAAAAATATCATTGGAAAATTACATTTTGGTACCTAAAATTTTTCATTATGACATTTTAGTACCAAAACATTCAAATTTTTACATTTTGGTCCAAGCCTTGGATGTCATTTGGATTCATGGATCAATCCACCAATCCATTTGATCCAATCCATGAATCCACCAATCCATTTGATCCATGGATCCATCAATCCAATCCACGAATCCACGAATCCGATGCAATTCCCACCTCTATCTCCAAGGAAGACCTCCCTGCTTGTTCGCCAAGTTCAATAAGTTATTAGAATCCCCAAATACCAAAAATGGCTCCAAAAAACTAGAGCAGTGGGTTTCTAAAGTGGCCAATGTTAGGAAATTCTATTTCCTATAATGTTATGGGCTACATATTTGACATTATAAAGCTATTTGTTTTAGTGGGCTAATTGTAAGTGATCCAAATCAGGAGTCCAAAGATGTTTTGTATTGATATGGGCCTAAATGGGTGGAAACCCAATACTTGTTCACCTTGGGTCTTATGGGAGCCCATAATGACTAGTATATAAAGGAGTTTGAGGTTGTGGTCCCCAAGACACCAAGACGAAACACTCTCTTCTTCTCAATAAACCTGTTCGTTAATTATAGTATTCGGTTACAATTATAATCAGCTATGGTATGAGCTGATTATTAATAAAGTATAATCGAGAGTCCTTTGGTAACCAACCCTTTTATTGCAATGATGCTTTCAAGTCGGGTTTTGGTGCCAGATACGGAAAACAATAATTAAAGTATTTATTAAGCTATCAGCCGATTAAGAAAATGAGTAGTTTCTTTATGACTCTTCTTATTATTACTAGTGTGGCCCCGGCCAGTTGGCCGGAGAAACGTGAGGTATGAAATTTGATAATATAATGAGGTGTATAGCTTATTGTTGTATAGTTTTTTTGGGAAATTCGTGATAAAAATAGTCAATTTTAGCATGAAAGATACATTAATGATGCAATGAATCAAAAATAGGCCTTATGAACCAAAATAAAGTACATGTTACCTTGTGAAACAATATTGTTTCTGGTAATATGATGAGGTGGAGTAAGTTTTATAGAAACCGAATTCCATAAAATCGAATAAAAAACGCCTATCTCGTCGGTTTTCGGGAAATGAGCATCTCACAATCGTTGCTAGCTTTTACTCGGCCCGTTGGTCGATTAATTTGCTTTATAAAACTTTCATCTTGTCGTCATTGTGTTTTCTGGTTTTTGTTAGGCCATGATAAAATCTAAGGAAATCAAGAACGAATAACACAATTTGGGATAGGAACCGCCGTTGTCGTATCCTAGAAAATGGTGGTAAACATTGACTCACCTGCCAAACTGGTTTGGATTGAGATTTTTATCGGGTATCAGGGAACCATGTGATTATAAATTAGACTTGATCAAAACGGGCCAAAACTTGAAACTCAGCATGTATGACCGACCCATGCCAAATTCTAATTATTCTTTACTTTTAAACTTTCTATTTGAAAATAAAAAATAGTGAAAGAAAAGAGATGACTGCAATTCGCCATTTGCACATCACTTATTCGAGAATAAAACCATAAAAATTCAAAAGGAACTGAAAATGTTTAGGATCATTTTAATGTTTAAAATAACCAAATAGATCGTTCTATTTAGTTTTTTACTAACAAATACCAAACGATTCCCTATAAAATATACTATAATTTGATCATTATGATATCAAATAATTATATAATATATATTTGAAATTAGGGATGGCAATTTCGACCTGACCCAATTTACCCGACCTGTTTGACTTGTTTTGGATCAGGTCAAACCTGCCCCGTAGGCGGGGCGGGGCTGGCATGGGTACCTCTCATCGACCAGACCTGCCCCATTCTCGACCCGTTCTTGCCTATATTACATATAATCTTAGTCAAATTACTTAGGATTTTCCTCTTATTACATTATATTTTAGCTATAATAAAGTTGTAAATAAGTGAAAACCTCAATTTCTTCAATAATTTAACTACATTTTATCATATTATGGTTTCTTTCTTGGTCTTTTAATGAAAATAACGAATGTTTCTAATGTTTTTCGCATAATTACATACCCAACGGGTCGACCTGCCCCTACCCGCGCCCAGTGATAAATTACCCGACCTGGACCCGACCTGCCATGGCATGGGGCGGGTATGGGTATCGAGATACCCGCCCCGGACCTGCCCCATTGCCATTCCTATTTGAAATGATAAAAATTGGACTAATTGGGTTGGTCGAGGTTGAACCATTGAATAACTTTAAAATACATTATATTTTAGCCACTAAGATATAAAATAATAGCATAATATATATTATGCCAGAGAAAATAGCTTGTTTTAGAATGACAAACCAATGATGTTCATTTGTTTTACTTGATGGCCAAATCCCGTGTAGGTTAGACCCATTCAACTCTTTTATTTTATAGTTAGCGGTTAGCCCATTAGATACCATGCATTAGTTTATTGTTAAATTTTTTATTTTTAGCAATAAAAATGAGTATTGTTTTTGCCTTTTCATATATATTTTATCACGAGGGAGAAATAAAAGGGCTTAAAGAAAAAAATTGACAATCCTGGACCCGTTTAAATTCGCATGTGTATGGTAAGTTGGCCCGTTCCACAGAGGAAAGAGAAAAAAATTGACACTCCCTATTCTACCCTTCCTACAAACGCTCCTGGAGTAGGAAATTTGAAATGGGGGAAGAGTTTTTTCCTCCCTGCTATTATATGTTTTTAATTTAAAAAGATACAACAAATGTACTTAGTGTGATTGGTTATGATCCTTGCTTTTCTTTAAAATGGTCATGGTTCGAATCCCCGTACGTGTCTTTTTAATGAATAAAAAAAAGTAATTGTGAAGACCAAAATGTCCTTCCTACTTTCACTCTCGTTGCAGGAAATTTGAAATGGGGCTCCGGTTTTTTCCTTCGGTGTATTATATTATGTGTAGATTAACTTTTTTTTTTTGCATAAGATGGAGGCACTAGGCCGAAAGATAATACAGAGGGAGATTAAACATGGGGAGAAGAGTTTGCCACAACACGACGCTCAAAAGTGACACCTTGCACGTCGTCCTGAAGTAAAGGGGCAACACCAGTGGGCGGGTCCGCCAACTCATGCATTCCGTAGGGATAGACGAGACTGTGCTTCGAGAGCCAGTCCGCGACTCTATTCCCTTCGCGGTATGTATGAGAAAGGCTGACCAGCCAATCCTGACTTAGCTTCCTGCGAATAAGGCCTAAGAGAGTAGCGTAGGGGTGGATGGGGTCATGCCTGTTCTGAATCAATTGGATGGCAAGCTGAGAGTCCGTAGCCACCCGCACCATTCGAAAACCAAGCTTCCAAGTTAATTCCAGGCCATAGTAGATAGCCCACAGTTCAGCCAAAGCTGCCGAAGCAGTACCAACATTCGCCGCGAAGCCGCCTTTCCAAATCCCCAGGGTGTCGCGGATGACCCCTCCTGCACCAGCTGCTCCGGGGTTGCCATTGGAAGCCCCGTCGGTATTCACCATAACCCACCCCTCAGCAGGTGGTTCCCAGCAGATTTTAGCGCTCACGCGTTCGCTTTGCTGTTTCCTGTGGTCAAAAATCAAACTCGGGGAGTTCCATGAGTCAAACCAAAGCTTACTCTTCGCCAGGATTGAGTTCGTGAGGGTAGGGGCGGACAAGGCAGCCCCAATGCCTTTGAAAGAGGCCACCGTGTGATTTTTCCATAGCAGCCAAGTCGCCATACTGAAGAATGCCGCCCAACCAATACCCTACGCCATGGAGTCCTTGCTCAAAATGTTGCTGCGCATCCACTCTTCTTGATTGGAAGCAAAAAAGGCTTGCTGCTTTTCCTGTGGAACGGATCTGGTCCAAAAGTACCTCGCAGGGGCACAATCCCTCAAGAGGTGAAGGATTGACTCGCTTTGCCCAGGGCACCGGAGGCAGCAAGGCGACGCAGCAATCTTCCTGTGGAATCTCAATTCATTAGTTACAATCCTCCCCTGCATTGTGAGCCAAACGAACCCTCTAATTCGCTCCGGGACCGTCAGCCTCCAAATAGCCTTCCAGGTGTCATCAACTGCCTGATCTCCTTGACTGGTCAGCAAAAAATAGGCAGGGTCCAAGAAACCATTACTATAATAATAATAATTATTATTTCCTAATAATTCTGGAACTTCCATTAAGGTTGTAACAACATCCCCAGTATATAGGTTCAAAATAATAACTATGGATGTTTACTAGTTACAATTATTGCTGCGGGTATTGTTTTGCCGGGCTAAACTCATGTGTTGTGATTATGGTTTATTGCCGGTTAATTTTTTTTTATTATTATTAAAAAATTGCAGCATGTATTTATGGACTCGCAAATAAATTCGGTGTGATTGTCGTTGGATCAGTAAAATGCACTATACAGCTACTTTGTGCATTTCATGCCTCGTAATTTGTTTGAAAACAAGACTAGATTATGAGGAATGTAAGCCTCATTTCAGCAAACCAATTTTGGGGTCGGTTTGACAATTCTGACAAATCCCTATATGGTAAAGGTTTACATTTTAGCGCGTGAAAATTGTGTATTCACTGGCCCAAAGGTAGGTGAATATTTAAGGTTCCATATGTGCGCATAGAGTAATAAATATGTGCTGATTATTCGGTTAGCATGTGAATTTTAAATCGGCCTAAAGGTGGATTTACTGTTTCATATGTTCTTATCATCAATATTTAATTACTGTGTCATAACTCATAAGACATCACTTACAAGTTAATATTTTGTCCAAAGATAAAATATTAATGGAGTGCAAGGCGTCTTGAGATGGAGTAAACCGTTATTTAAAACTATTATTGTAATTCTCTCTTAAGGATAATTAATCACTTATTTGGAATTTTGTGATTATGAGAGAATTGTCCGGTATTTTAATTAAATTAATTTTAGCAGTATGTTGCCAAAGTAACCTCTACTTACGAAAAATTATTTAACTTAGATTACATGGATGTAAGTGTAAGGTTATTTTATGGTAGTGCTCAACCCAAAGGACGACATTATTTGACCAAAATAATCAAGCACATTAATGGTAAATACATGATAATTATAAAGTTGTTGTTCATGTGAATAACAGTCGGTCCAAAGATAGACTATTGTTTGACAGAACTTATTATCAGTATTTGATCATTGTATTAAGAGTACCGCTCGCAATTAATTTCTCTGTCCAAAGACTAAGAATTAATGTTGCATTTGGTATCTTATGATGGGCTCCCCAAAATTGGATAAAGTTCTTGTCTTGTTTAATTACATGGCTTGATGTGTGTTTTCTTTTATCTCAATATAGTTTTTTCGTGCTTTGGTTTAAACATTTCTGTCGAAATTAAAGTTAACTTTTATGTTAAATGGGATGAATCTCAATAATTTAAAGTAAATTCAAGACAATTATTCTCGATATATAGGCATTGATCTTGCGCTTTTATGTGGAACAATCCCTATTCTACTTCGGAAAATCCCAATGAGATTTAATAATAGCGAATAGAGATATATCAAGTTCAGTGTGCATGATGATCATTAAGCGCTCTATTCGATGAATAATTATGGGGCTATTATAATGAGATGCCTCTGAGGTTTATTGAAGTAATAATACAGTATTTTGCCAAAATATAAAAGGATCAGGGGTAAACTACCTATTGGGGTAGTTTAATCCATAAAGTGTAAAGGCAAAATGTACAAGTGTATTATATTTTGGAGGTGTCAAAAGACATACTCAACACTTGGTTTAGTTTATCTTCCTCCATGAAGTTTTAGGTGAGTACTAATATTCACAAAAGAAGAGGAGGGAAGATACGAGATGAGACTGAACTCAATCACTAAACATCAAATTCTCAGTAAAGGAACAAATAGAGAGTTAAGGATGTTATGAAGAAAACTTATAACGCAATAAGAGAAAACAAGCACAACGCAACACAGATTTACGTGGTTCTTCTCATTCGGTGTGAATGAGCTTACTCCACGGAGAAGTTTTGCTATCTCAGCTTTTCATTAGGGTTTTTGGTAGGCAGCTTACATAACACTTATACTCGGCAGCAACAAGTAAAACCGAGTTAGGGCTAGGTAAAGGGAAAAGACCAAAAAACCCTTATATCCGCTATACTCCCCCTCAAGCTGGAGCGTGAAGGTCACGAACCCCCAGCTTGGAAAGAAGAAAATGAAAACGATCACTACCCAGACCCTTAGTAAACATATCAGCAATCTGGTCACGTGTAGAAATCTTCTGCGGAAGGATCTCACCCGAAGAGACCCGTTCACGGACAAAATAACAATCCATCTCCACATGTTTGGTACGCTCATGGAAGACAGGGTTGGCGGCGATGTGAAGTGCCGCCTGGTTATCACAATAAAGAGACGTGGATGACGAAGTGTCAACCCCCAAGTCATGTAGTAGGGCGCGCAACCAAATGACCTCGCTGACAGTAGTGGCCATAGCCCGATATTCAGCTTCAGCAGAGGAGCGCGCCACAACGCTCTGCTTCTTAGTGCGCCAAGAGATCGGAGCACCTCCCAGAGTGATAAAGTAGCCCGTTGTAGAGTGACGAGTGAGGTGACAGCCACCCCAATCCGCATCACAAAAGGCACGTAACTGCAAATACCCTGACCAGGGGCATACTTCAAATAGCGAAGCACGCGTTCCGCCCCAGCAACATGGGCAGGTGTCGGTGCATGAACGAACTGACTGAGAACATTCACAACATAGGAAATATCTGGTCGGGTCAAAGTCAAATAGAGCAGACGACCCACAAGCCGACGATATGCAGAGGCATCAACAGCAGAAGACTCGGCCGACGAAACGGGATCAGTAAGACGATGATTAGTCTCAATAGGGAACAAACTGGGACGCCCACCAATAAGACCAGCATCATGTAGAATATCAAGAGTATACTTACGTTGAGATAGAACCATGCCCTGAGGAGAGCGAGCGGCTTCAATGCCGAGAAAGTACTTCAAAGGTCCCAAATTCTTAATGCCAAATTGTGTGTGAAGAGTATCTTTGACATGATGAATGAAAGAAGGATCATCTCTAGCAAGAAGAACATCGTCCACATAGATCAAAGCAGCTACGAATGATGACGGGGTCCGACGGATAAAGAGAGAGTAATCGGCCCGGGAATGAACAAAACCAAGAGAAGTTAATGTGGCTGTAAATTTTGCATACCAGTTGCGAGAAGCCTGCTTTAAACCATATAGAGATTTCTGGAGACGACATACACGAGCCTCGCCCTCCGCAGAGAAATCAGGAGGCATAGGCATATATACCTCTTCATGGAGAAAAGCGTTGTTGACGTCCAACTGATGCACAATCCAGCCGCGGTGAACAGCTACGGCCAATAAACTACGAACAGAGACAAGTTTTGCAACTGGGGCAAACGTATCATGATAATCCACCCCCTCAACCTGTGTGTATCCCTTGGCCACTAAACGAGCTTTGTAGCACTCAACAGAACCGTCAGGATGGTATTTTATCTTAAAAACCCACTTACAATCAACAAGTTTCTTCCCAGGAGGAAGGGAGGTCAAAGAACAAGTCCCACTAGCTTCGAGGGCAGCGATCTCTGCGCGCATGGCAGCACGCCAATGTGCAAAACGCACGGCCTCGCGAAAAGAGGTGGGTTCACGTTCGCGAGACACAACAGCAAGAAATGCGCGATGCGCAGGAGAGAAAACATGGTAGGAAACACAACCGAACAGAGGGTAGCGAGACACTTGAAAAGCTTGAGGAAGATCTAGCTCGTAGTTATCCCGAAGAAAAGAGGGAACCTGGCGCACCCGATCGCTTCTCCGTGGAAGCGGCTGCTCAACAGGGACAGTTGTCGAGGAAGGAGTTGAACGAGGTTGCTCCATTTCCTCGGACGGCGAGGTGCTCGCCGGAGGGATCCCAGGAGAGGGAGAAGTGTCCCCACCTATGGGAGGATCATGCTCGTCATCAAAAGGGGGCCACTGGAGCAGTAGGAGGAGGCAGACTACTAGGCGTCGAAGGAGCCGCCTCGGCAAAAGGGAAAATGTTCTCCCGAAAGACCACATCGCGCGAAACAAACAGCTTGTGTGTAGCTAGATCAAGTAGTCGATAACCCTTTTGATTCGCGGGATAACCCAAGAAAGCACACCGTCTCCCCCTGTCACTAAACTTGTCGAGGCCTTTGTGATTGTCATGGGCATAAGCTAGACAGCCAAAAACCCGGAGGTGAGTATAAGTGGGAGGACGATGAAACAACAACTCATAAGGAGTGCGATTCTGTAAAACAGATGACGGCAGTCGATTAATGAGATAAGTAGCAGTGAGAACACATTCACCCAATACCGAATGGGGAGTGATGCACGAAAACGAAGAGCCCTTGCTGTCTCAAGGAGATGGCGATGCTTGCGTTCAGCCACACCGTTCTGCTGCGATGTGTCAGTGCAAGAAGTCTGCAAACAATACCATGAGACTCATAGAACGACAGTAGAGAGCTTGTTTGAAACTCAACCCCATTATCAGCCTGCAACCTGCGGACCTGGCATCCAAACTGTGTACTGGCCATGTGTATAAACATTAACAAATAACGTTCTGCATCAGACTTATATCGAAGCAGATAAACCCAAGTAGCGCGGCTGTAATCATCAACGATAGTGAGAAAATAACGTGCACCACTGACTGATGGAGTTTTATATCCCCCCCAAATATCCACATGGACCAGTTCAAAACAAGACTTCGTCCGAATGCTAGTGCTAGGAAAAGGTAGGCGAGTCAATTTAGCTCGCAAACATGAATCACATGAACCAGGTTTGACAGGGATTCTGAGCCAAAACAGATAAATGCTGTGCTTTCTTTCCAGATGGATGGCCGAGACGAGAGTGCCATATCTCCCCCATGTCTTCTCGGCTGCTAGCTGAAGTAAGAGCTACGGCCCCATGCTCACCAAAAAGATTGAGGTAGTATAGCCCGTCTCGAAGCTTACTGACTCGCTAAAACACAACTCCTAACAATGGCCAAGTGTAACCAATGAAAGGGACTGCAGTATAGTGGCTCAAGTAATAAATATCGAATCCACGGGTCTCTAGAGTTACTATTACTCAGCTTCAGTTCATTATCTAGCAAAACAGATTAAGATGAAAGAACTAAAACTACTCTAGCAAACTACAGTTAAAGTTAATCTAATTACAGGTTGGGAACTCACTTAGGTATGATTCCCCCTAGCCACTAGCCAGATTAACGATCGATGATTTCTAACTTGTTTCACTTCATTCACAATGCGGAGAATCCTTGACTAGACCTTGAGTCTCGACTAAAGGAACAAGGCCCTCTTGAGTCAATTGCCTAGAGGGACGTATCCTTCTCTAGAACAATCGATCAAGGCGTTCTGAACTAGACTCCCTCTATCGAATGAGGTTCTCAATCGATACAAAGCAGTGAATCAACCCTCGACTAAAGCAATCGATCCACTACTATCAATCTATGGTGCTCTATTGACCTAATCAGGTATTCGCTCTCATAGGATCAAAGCAGAATCAATAATCTCGACTAAAGCAGAATTGAATCGTGAAAACATGCATAGATTGAATATGAACTCAAGATTATCAAGTCAGAGTACTCATACAATCATCCAATCAAACAAACATGGCTAGGGTTCCTCAAAACCTAAGTGAAGGGAAGTTACTCCATAGAGAAGAGAGAGACTGCAGTAAGAATCTTCAGATGATCAGTCTTCAAGTCCGGGCTTGTTCCTCGAGCTTCCAAGGCGAAGAAATCCTCCAATTCCACTCCAAGAATGCCCTCAAATCGCTCTCTCTCTCTCTTTGGTTCGTCCCTAGGGTGTTTGGGATCCAAAACCCAGCTCTCTCTCTCCAAAAATCGCAAAACAGCTTTTATACCCGCTGAAACTAGCACCCCCTACTTGCACGGCCGTGAAAATTGAGGTTTTGGCCGTGCAGACCCCTTGGGAAACCCGCACGGCCGTGCAGAATTTCACACGGCCGTGCACAATTTCCAGCATGCACTCCTAAGCTTCGTTGATCTCGTTTGAGCTCGTTTGACCTCCGATTCAGTCGCCGTTTGATCCCAGACGCTCGTAGTCTCGTCCTCTTTCTTTTTATAACAAGCTTGCATGATTCTTTGTCCATAATGTGAGGTATAAATCCATTCTTCTTCAGGTCATGGCCGAGTTTCTTCTCCCGAATCGTCAATTGATCTCTGATTGACTTGAAACTTGCGCCTATACTTCACTTTATGTGCTAGGACCTGAAATGTGAGAAAGGAACACAACCTAGCATAAAATAGGCCAAAGACACGATAATTCAAGCTTAAACAATCAAGAAACAAAGGGGAAAACATGTGCAAATACCGAGTCATCACTTACCCATCCCAATCAGTTTCTTTGAGCGTAAGTCCTGTATGACGCAAAAGTCCCGTAAGAATATCAAGGCAACATCGAAGTCCTTGGTAAGACGACTCACAGAGAGCAAGTTGCACTTAAAAAGGGGAATATTCAACACATGACTCAATGTTATCCTATTCTGAAGCTGCACATCACCCACACGCTTAACCGGAACACTCTCCCCATTGGGAATTTTTACTGGCAAATAGGCTGCCGAACTATCACCAGCTTGCAGTAAACTCTCGTCACTAGTAATGTGCTCATTGCACCCTGAATCAATAACCCATTCCGAAGGAAGAAAACACGTACCAGCCATGTTCGCAGTCGGCTCCACGGGGGTAGAAGAGAGGCCGCTGTTATTTTGCCCCAAGAATGAAACTAGCTGCTGCACTTGTTCTGCCGTGAGGCCCGGAATGGAGACTCCAGCACTGACAGTTGAATTTGCAGCATTGGCGGCCCGAGGTCCAGGTTTGCCTCCTCGCCCTCGATTGTTATCCCGCTCGGGACGATCAGCAGGTCGTGGACTGCGCTCGGGGTACCCGATTAATTCATAACATCGGTCGCGAGTGTGACCCATTTTCTGGAAATGGGTACACTTGAACCTCTCGCGATCACGTCGTTCCTCTAGCTTCTGTAACTCCAGCCCATTACTGCGATCACGTCCACTGTCCCGCCCATCACGCTCACGAGCACCCTCTCGCTCGCGACGTGCCTGAAAGGCTGCGGCTTCACTAACTGGCCTTCTGCTGGCCAAAATTTGCTTATGTTGCTCCTCAGTGGACACAATGTTATAAGCTTCTGATAAACTCGGCATAGGTTTCATCGACAAAATTTGAGTCTTGATCGTGGAAAAACCTTCATCCAATCCCATTAGAAAATCAAAAAGACGATCATTAGATTGAATATCACGTACCCGACGTTCTACGTCGCAAGTGCAATTGCCGCAAGTGCACTTTGGGATAGGTGTAATAGTCTGCATCTCTTCCCAAACACCATGAAGCTTCGTGTAAAACGCAGAGATGCTGAGCTTCTCTTGACGTATTGCGACCAACTGCTGTCGCAACTCATAGGATCGAGGAGCAGAACCCTTTCTGAACCGTTCTTGGAGATCAACCCAGATCTCCCTTGCACTACGAGCGTGTCGCACACTAGATCGAACTTCCTTTTCCATGGCTGTCTTCAGCCAGCCTCTTACCATAGCATCAACCCGAGTCCATGCCTTCGCCTCAATTCCAGTGGTAGGCTTCGACACTGTTCCATTGATAATTCCCATCTTGTTTTTCGCGAGAAGCGCCTCGGTCATATCACTGACCCACTCCCCATAATTCTGATCGTTCAGAAGATCACCTACGAAGAGCTGACCAGGGTTGTCCGATGGGTGGAGTCGCAGCACAACAACCAAACTCGAGGGATCATCACCAAATCCTCCGCTACCGCCGCTGCTGCTCACTGTCGTGCTCACCGTTCCGCTATATGTTATGGTTTCGTTGAACTCTTAAGGACATGGTGAGGAGTATTTCTACTTACTAGACTCCATTTGGATAAAAGCCATAAAGGTTACAACGTACATCCTTAAATTGAGTATCCAGAAGGTAGTTAATGTAATCAATAAGTGCAATAAGGACCTTGCACATTTAGGGTTGTCCAACTTAGGAAATACCTTGGAAGGTACAAGAAGGTATAATGGACAAAAGAATTAACTTATACTTTGTTGTCTACTCAATAGTAATCTCGAGGCTACAAGTTTTATAATCCCACCTCAAGAAGTTTTTTTTTAAATGAGAAATGTGAGATTTCTTGAGTATTTTGAGTTTTGGGGGGAAGGAAACATAAGAAATATTGTTACCACACAACTCAACACACTCAAGAAGTGCCATTAAGTATATCCACAAAGTAGAAGATGGACGATTCTAGCTAACAATATCGTTGTTCTTCAAAGAATATATACATGACCTCAGGTTGACTAATGATCAATTTTAGTCAAGTCATGAACAAATATGAAAAGTGGATTGATGCCATGTGGTGAAGTCAATGAGAGATATAAGGCATGTTGGTCTCTAATGCTTTACTAATAAGGAAAGTGTTGGCTCAAAGAGACTTTCTCTCTGGTATATTTGAAAGACTCTTTAAGGAATATAATGGCAATGGTGGCTCATATAAGTATCTCATTATTGATATCACAATGATTCTCATGTTATTAGCTCATTCAGATTTAGAGACTAATGTTGGATATGATTGTGTATATCTTAAGTTCAGTGGGAGTAAATTCATTTTCCTGTTTATACATCATGGTTGTTCTACTTAAGTTGCAAGTAGAATAAGTTAGTAAACCAGGAGATGTGTTGTAGCTAAGGGAGACAGTTTTGGTCTCAATCAGTGCCCCGATTATATATAAGAAATTAAGATACAAAATCTCTTGAATGCATATTTGCATTAAATATCTAATGTATACTTTAGTTTATTCTCATCCCAATGAAGCATTTCTAGTAAGAGTCTTTGGCGGATATTTGATTGGTCTATGCATGAAACACTAGAAGGATTCAAACGTGTAACGCGTTTACTAAAGTTGATAAAAGAATTCATGCAAATTTGTTAGAAATCTGATAATTTAGAGATCATCAAGTACTCTCACTCTGATGTTACAGGATGTCATGGTAGCATAAACTCTACATTAGGTTACGCTTCATTGTTGGGTAGAGTTCAAAGCATATCTTGAGACTTCCTATTATGGTTGCAAAGTTTTTGTCACTAGAATGACATTGGTAAGTTATTAAAGGTTAACAGTGACAATAATTTGATAGTGATACACTATCATTACCATGGATTTCAGTAGTCGAATATATTGACATCAAGTTCCTGGTGGTTAAAGATAAAGTTCAAAATAGACAAGTTTCTATTGAACATTAAGGAAATGACTAATGCTAGCTTATCCATTAGCCAATGGTTTGACACATAAAGTTTTTCCATGAGTATATTGCTCTCATGAGTGTTATTCCGGATGGTACCTTGGTTTAGTGGGAGTCATTTAAGTAGTTCAATAGATTATGATGGTTTTCTAGAGTCATATTGACGCAGTCGGAAACCTGTAAAGACTCGCAAGCGCTCGTCTATGGCAAACAAGCAAGCCCGCAAGCGCAAGCTAGAAAGAGACTAGGGAATCCACCGTAAACAATACCGTAAGGTTTTATTGATCAAAGTAAAAGCGCCTTCTTCCTACGCAACACAAGGCCTTAAATAGCCAAAAACTCAACTACCTATCCTTAACCGACAATACTTAGGAACAATAAAACAACAATAAAACAAAATGACGCCCACAAGTTAGCTGCTCACGGCGCTAACTTTCCTCCACGCAAGGTGTTTCCTTCCCCCGAGCTGTTTCCTTCCCCCGAGCTGCTTCTTCAATCTTTTCCGCAAGCTGCGCTGCATCAGTCTCCTCCACTTGCAAAGAACTCGACCTCGAGTTTGCATCAAGATACAGCGGGCTATCAGCGTGGAATTCGTAGAGATCAGCCACGTTAAAGGTGGAAGAGATGTTCATATCACCCGGCAGGTCAATGACATAACCATTTTCGTTAATCTTCCAGAGCACCTTGAAAGGCCCATATTTTCGCGGCTGCAGCTTGGAGTATGTACCAACGGGGAAACGTTCTTTACGGAGAAACACCATCACATCATCTCCTTCAGCAAACACCTTATGGCGCTTGTGAGCATCGGCGACAGCCTTATTACGTTGCCCTGTAGCCTCGAGCTTCACCCGCACGGCATCCTTAACAGCCTGGACATCTCTTGCCATGTTTCCAGCAGCCTGACTCACTCCCGGGGCGCGGGGCAGCTCCACCAGATCAACCACCTGCCGCGGCGGAGCGGTGTAAACGAGCGAGAAAGGTGACTTGCCTGTAGCCGAATGTACGGCGCTGTTGTAGGCGAATTTGACCTGGGGTAAGGCCAGATCCCATTGTTTCGGTTTATCCCCACACACACTACGGATCATATTACCCAAAGTCCGGTTGGTGACCTCGGTTTGCCCATCGGTTTGAGGGTGAGATGTAGTGCTTCGGTTCAATGCGGTACCAAACATCCGCCATAAAGTGATCCAAAAATGACTAAGAAACTTTGTGTCACGATCGGAAGTGATAGACTTGGGAACCCCATGCAAGCGGACGACTTCCTTGAAGAAAAGCTTGACAATATTGGACGCATCCGCAGTCTTCTTGCAGGCAATGAAATGCGACATTTTAGAGAAACGATCGACCACCACAAAAACAGAATCCACTCCCCGTTGGGTACGAGGCAAGCCCAACACAAAATCCATAGAAAGATCAAGCCAAATATCGTCGGGAATAGGGAGGGGCAAATACAGACCAGTGTTCTGCGATTGTCCTTTCCAGACCTGACAGGTATAACAGCGCTTCACAATGGTGCTCACATCCCGTCGCAGGTGTGGCCAGAAGTATCGATCCTCCAGGCTGACAATGGTTTTATCGCGGCCCAAGTGACCACCGAGTCCCCCACCATGCAAGTCACGGATGAGTTTCTCTCGTAGCGACGAGTTAGGGATACAAAGCCTATTCCCTTTAAATAAATAGCCGTCGCGAACATGATAGTCGGCAGTGGGATGGTGAGAAGTGCACTAGAACCACAATTCCGAAAATTCAGGATCGGCCGCATATTGGTCCTTGAGGAATTCAAACCCGATAATCTCCTGCGACAAGGTAACTAGTAAAGATGCTCTCCTGCTCAATGCGTCGGCGACTTTGTTTTGAGCTCCGGACTTGTGTTGAATAATGAAAGGAAACTTCTGCAAGTAGCTTACCCAACGAGCGTGCATCTTATTGATGATCTTCTGACTATGGATGAACTTTAATGCAAGGTGATCGGTGAATAAGATAAACTCTCGTTGGATGAGATAGTGCTCCCACTGCCTTAGAGCGCGGAAGACTGCATAGAATTCCTGGTCGTACGTACTCCACTTCTGTCGAGGTTCACTCAATTTTTCGCTAAAAAAAGCGACAGGCCGCTTCTCCTGTGAAAGAACGGCGCCGACCCCAACGCCGCTGGCATCACACTCCACTTGAAAGATTTTATCGAAATCAGGTAGAGCGAGGACGGGGGCTGTGCAAAGCTTCTCTTTAATCAGCGCAAAACTCCTCTCCTGTTCGGGTCCCCAATAGAATTTTCCTTTCTTTAGACACTCATTAATAGGGGATGTGATGGTACTGAAATCTCTCACGAACCTTCGATAGAAAGTAGCTAACCCGTGGAAGCTACGGACGTCCGAGACGGACGTTGGCGTCGGCCAGTTTCGAATGGCGCTAACCTTCTCTTCATCCACTTGAATTCCTTCGGCGCCAACCACAAATCCCAAAAACAGCAGCTTGCTTGTACAAAAAATGCACTTCTTTAAATTCACGTACAACTCATTCTCCTTCAACACTTGAAACACGCTCCTTAAGTGAAGCAAATGCTCTTCTTCGTCCCTGCTATAAATTAATATGTCGTCGAAGTAAACCACCACAAAGGAGCCAATGAAAGGGCGAAGCACCTGATTCATCAAGCGCATAAAAGTGCTGGGGGCGTTCGACAATCCGAAAGGCATGACCAACCACTCGTATAGGCCATCCTTACTTTTGAATGTCGTCTTCCACTCGTCGCCTGGTCGAATGCGGATCTGGTGGTATCCACTCCGTAGATCGATCTTTGAGAATACTTTCGAACCAGATAACTCATCAAGCATGTCTTCTAGTCGAGGGATAGGGAACCTGTACTTGATGGTGATCTTGTTGATTGCCCTGCTGACTACGCACATGCGCCATTGATTGTTTTTCTTTGGTACTAACAACACCGGCACTGCACACGGACTCATACTCTCCCGGATAAACCCCTTCTTTAAGAGTTCCTCAATTTGTTCCCGTAAGATCTCATTCTCCTGGGGACTCATGCGATAATGAGGTAAATTTGGTAAGCTTGAGCCTGGAATGAGGTCAATATGGTGTTGAATATTACGCATGGGTGGTAAGGCATCGGGTAGCTCGTCCGCTATGACTTCTTTGAAATCGTTCAAGACCTCTTGTACAGCAACCGTCGGGGTGGAATCTTCTGGCATGGTGCTAAACAAACCTTTTACTACCACAGGACATATCCATTTCGTGTCTTCGGCGGCATCAGCCAGCTCTTTTTCATCCTGTGTTATCACCAGAAAATTGGGCCTTGCCTTACCAGGCTGCTTGTTGAATCCCGAAACTGGCGCCATGGCTATTTTGTGGACTCCCCAGGTGAACATCATCACGTTGTCTTTGCCTCTGTAGTTTATGTCGTTATCGTACTGCCACGGTCTTCCTAGGAGGACATGACACACATCCATATTCAGAACGTCACATACGACCTCCTCCTTGTAGTGTTTCCCAATAGATATAGGCACCTTGCAAGTCCGCGTCACCTTAACCTGCGGACCCTTGCTTACCCAGCCCAGAGAGTACGGTAGTGGGTGGGGTTCAGTGGGTAGCTCCAAGTATGCAACCAATCGTTGAGACACCAAGTTCTCAGTACTTCCGTTGTCCACGATAAGGTTACAAACTTTGTTATTAATAGAGCAGTGTGTTCAAAATAAACTCTTTCGCTGCCCTTCATCAGTAGCCGACAACAGAATTCGTCGCAGAACAATATTCACGGTCTCCTGTGATTCTTCTTCTGCAAACTCCGCCCCTTCATACTCATTGCCTTCATTCTCCTCTTCCAACTCGTCCGTCACAATAGCCGTCGTCCTCCTTGTCGGGCATACGTTAGATCGATGGCCTTGACCCCCGCATCGAAAACATTTATCTCCTATGGGTCTTGCATACGGATTAGGTGCCTTGGGGACTGGTCCCCTGTTCGGGTTGGAGCCGCTAGCGCCACCATCACTTTTCGTTATAGGGTTGGACTCTTTTAGGCTTACTGTTTTATCCTTGTTGTTTAGAACTTCGAAATTTCCGGATGGAGGGAACCTGCGGAAAGGTGAGAAGTTCTTAGGAGACTTTTCCATCAACTCAGCCTTCAATGCTAAGGTGGAAGCTTCAGCTACAGTCCATACCGTCTGCAAGCCCATCTTTTCCTGTATTGAGCTCTTCAAACCATTGATGTAGCGAGCGACCTTTTGGCCTTCAGTCTCTCCCAACTCGTTGCGTTCAGCAAAACGCAAGAATTCAGTTGTGTATTCAGCAACAGTCCTCCTTCCTTGTACGCAGTCGAGGTACATCTTGTATAGGATTTGCTCATAGTCTTCTGGTAAAAACCGTTCCATCATCAACTGCTTCATTCGCCTCCACGTTCGAATTGGTGCTTTCCTTTGACGCTGTCGTTGAACGACTAATTTATCCCACCATACGGCGGTGGTGCTCTTCAGTCGGATAGCCACCATCTTAACCTGCTTATTCTCAGGTACTCCCATCACATCGAAGAACCTGTCGACGTCGATTTGCCAGTCCAGGAATTCCTCAATTCCCATAGTTCCATAGAACAATGGGATATCGGCCTTCACTCGATAATCCTCGCGGTGACGTTGATTCTCGTCGTCCGTGTGTTCATCCGCAATATCCTCCTCCGAGCTGGAGTCATAATCAACCCGTGCGGCCGCGCCACCACGTTGTCTCTGCGGCCTCTCTTCTCTTCGACGCTCGTCTCTCCGACCTCTTCCTCTCCCTTCCAGGTTGTTGTTGACGCGATCAGCCAACGTGTTTACTTGCGTCGATAGGGCGGTGAGGGCAGCGGTAAAAGCCGCAGTAATACCCTCGATGTCTGCCCGTGTGATTGGTTGTTGATCTCCCATGGCTGCTCAAGCTACGAAAAGAGGCAGGAGAAAGCCTGGCTCTGATACCACCTGACGCAGTCGGAAACCTGTAAAGACTCGCAAGCGCTCGTCTATGGCAAACAACCAAGCCTGCAAGCGCAAGCTAGAAAGAGACTACGGAATCCACCGTAAATAATACCGTAAGGTTTTATTGATCAAAGCAAAAGGGCCTTCTTCCTACGCAACACAAGGCCTTAAATAGCCAAAAACTCAACTACCTATCCTTAACCGACAATACTTAGGAACAATAAAACAACAATAAAACAAAATGACGCCCACAAGTTAGCTTCTCACGGCGCTAACTTTCCTCCACTCAAGGTGTTTCCTTCCCCCGAGCTGTTTCCTCCCCCCGAGCTGCTTCTTCAATCTTTTCCGCAAGCTGCGCTGCATCACATATTCTCCAAACGACCCCTAAATCAATTCTGCAGAATAAAGTGATGGTTTTCTAGAGTCTATTTTGGAATTTAAAGTCCCTTCAGTTATACAGTGGTCACATTGTGTGAAGGAATTTTAGTTGATCTCAATAAGGACTAAAGTTGGACCAGTTGAAAATAGGCATGTACAAGATCACATTGCATTTAATTTTCATGCCACTCATCCATATTTGATCTATGTCATCGAGTGTATTGGTATGGTGATCATGGTGGTTTAGTCATTATCATATCGTGATTAAAGCCGCGTTGGTTTCATAATTGTTACATGAGGTGACCAGATTGTTTTAGGAGATGTCTAAGTACAAATAGCATACGGTTGCGCGCCTAAAGAATTTGTGATATAATTGTTTCAAGAAGAAAAAATATGTAGCCCAAGTGGGAGATTGTTAGGAAATTATATTTCCTATAATGTTATGTGCCACATATTTGACAATTATAAAGCTATTTGTTTTAGTGGGGCTAATTGTAAGTGATCCAAATCAGGAGTCCAACGATAAATTGTATTGATATGGGCCTAAATGGGTGGAAACCCAATACTTGTTCACCTTGAGTCTTATGGGAGCCCATGATGACTAGTATATAAAGGAGTTTGAGGTTGTGGTCCCCAAGACACCAAGACGAAACACTCTCTTCTTCTCCCCATCAGGAAGATCAGATGATTCCCGTTAGTGGTCTAAGGAGACTTGGTTGAGGAAGATCACAAAACCTCCCGGATCGTGCTCCAAGAAGTATCGTCCGGCTGTAGATCGTCTTTCAGATTCCGCATCTAGCTCTTGGCGATCAACAACACGGTTCCAGGTATTTCTACAAACCTTTGATAATCTAACGAGATGTGTTCAGGAGAATTACATATCGATTAATTCCAACAGCCAATTGACTAAATCTAACTTCATTCACGCAACTCAAATAAACACACTCAATCACATAGGACAACTCGTCTTTATTCACCTGAGCAATAATGAAAAAGGAACCTTTACATAAAACCGTGACCTGAGTCCCGGGGAACCACCCTAAAGTTAGACCACCTGCTGAATCCACCGCAGCAACCAAATCAAAATCAACAAAACCAAGACCCCGTAAACGTCCAGTGACAGTACGACAACTAGAGAGGCTGGAATAAGATTAGATGCTAAATTGCTAATCTCTTTATAAAAAGTTAGCATCATGCTAATTAAATGGGTTAATAGCATTTTATATCCCTTTATTATTGCAAGTTAACAAACGTACCCCTCTATTAATTTTTTGCACAAAAATACCCCTCTAATATTAAAATGTAACAAATATACTCTTCCGTTTAATTATCCGTTAAACAACCGTTAAATATGTTACGAAATGACCCATTTGCCCTCGTTTAGCATTAATTTAATTTTATTATTTCATAATCACAACTCAATTAAAAATTATATCAATCCCATCCTACTTCCGATTTTATTTGCCCCCGGAAACACCATCCCATTCCACAATCCTCCGCCATAAAATCCACCGCCACCGTCGAGACTCGAGAGCCCCTCCACCCACCGCAAGTCTCCAACGCGCACTGCTTGTGGCGGCTGCACCCGGCTTTTCCTCACCGGAGGCTCTAGTGGATAGAAATGGGTGAGACGACTGCGATGATTTCTCTTCGCACAGGCGGAGGGAGAAGAGGTTGCTAAGTGAAATCGACAATTCCATTAGCAACTGAAATCGAGTGGGAAGCTCAGCACACAGGTGGAGGGAGAAGAGGCTGCAGAGTCGGCTTAGTTCGCAGCCTCTGTTCACAGGAAGATTTCTCCCGCTGTCTCACCCGATGATGTTCGATGGAGAACAATGGGTGTTTGTTGTCTATCCCCTCTAGCCGATGCAGTCTCACTCAATGCTTTTCGCTAGTTTCCTCTATGGCGGGTGCGGTCGTCGCAAGCAAGGAGCGCCGAAGTCTATCGGTGGGGGAGGGGCTTTCGACGGTGGCGGATGATTGAGTACGAATGGATGGAATTCGAAGGGCTTCCGCAATCAAGGGTGCGATTAAAATTATTTTTAACTGCGACGTGGGGTGGTTGACAACCGAGGAATTGAAAAGAGACTGCGGAATCGACGATGGTGTGGATGGATTGGGGGCTGTGATGCGGCGGGGGTGTAGGATTTGTTGATTAGGGTTAGCAAGGTGACGATAGAGGTGGGGGTAGTCGATAGGATTGGGGAAAGAATAATAAGTTTTCTAATAATTATAGAATAAGTATAAATAGAGGGCAATATGGTCATATCCGATACCTTTAACAGCCCACTAACAGAAATTGTACCAGAAGGGTAAGTTTGTTACATTGCGATAATACAAGAGCACGAAAGTGCAACATTATAGTAGAGGGACATGTTTGTTAACTTGCAATAATAGAGGGGTATAAAATGCTATTAACCCTAATTAAATTTATATACTTTAGATTGAAAATTAGATCTAATGGTTAAAATTGATTTAAGGGGTCGTTTGGAGAACAGGATTCAGGACATGAATTCACTGAATCCATAGATTTTGTAGAAAGTTATGTTTTTTTATTGCTTTTTATATTGTGGATTCTAGCTTTAGAGATTTCAAATCTCTAAAATCTGTGGATATCAAATCTCTCATAATTAGAGAGATTCTATATCTTGATTCGTAAGATTTTTTTTCTCCTAGTTTTTCTCTTACTTTTATTTATTTATCACATGAAATATATTTATCAACAAAGTTTTTAATATTTCTCAAACCACTATAATTTTTTATTAAGGATAAACATGTTATTTACTATAAAAAAATTATTTTAATTAAATGTTAACAATCACAGTTACCAAACAATAAATATTTTAAAATCTGTTTTCAACAATCCGAAAAGTTAGAATCTTTATATTGTTGACAATTTGTAGATTTAAACTCATATTCTTCAAACGACCCTAAGTTGAATTTGGTAACATACTATAGCAATTAACAACCACCCCACCCGAAGGCCCAAATCCCAACATAGCAGCCCATGACGAAAGGAGGAGGCATATCAGGCTCGCATGGCAGCTCCTCTTAAGACTTAATAAAACGGAAGCCTCGACAAGATTATTCCATGAATTTGTAGTGATTCTGTAGTAGTGTGTAGTAGGACTTGGAAAACGATATCGTTTAGTTTAGATAGGATCTGACGATCGTATGTACGGTTTATGGCTCAAACTGAGAAGCTGAAGTATAGATTATAGACCATACCAAATATTACACGGTCCAGATCAGACCATGATTGTACGGTCTAGACCATGCATATCAGTTTGAGTAAAAAATGAATAATTTGTTTAGTTAACCACACAAAAATTCGAACCTATAATCAGGGAAAATATGTTTTTTGCCTTAGAAACATAAACTTTCACACGTATGCATAATTTTGGCACCATTCAAGTAAATAACGAAAACACAAAGTCAAAACAAGCCAACTTTAACATATTGTCATATATAGACATAATTGTCTTTAGGGATGACAACAAAACCCGAACCAACGGGTACCCTACCCGACCCAACTCGGTCAACGAGGGTAAAACTTGTGTTGCCAGGTTTTGGACCGGGTTCGGGTTTAAACTCGTTCACTATTTACCGGGTTGGGTTGGGTTTGAGTTTAGGTATATAAAAGGACGAACGTTTAACTCTTGAATGGTTATTCAAAGTATTAAGTATGTGTATATATTAGATATATAACTAATTATTTATCTTGTTAATTTGGTTTGGCTGGTTAGGAGTGTCTGAAATCAAACCAAACCACCTAAACCAAACAAGCTAAGAACTTTAACCAAAGCAAACCAATTATCCAAATTAAACCAAACCAAATTATCCAAATAGTACTGGATAAAACGGTTACCATGGTAACCACACCGTTTGAACACCCCTAATTGACAAGGAGAAAGAAGCTTTCAATTAATCATGTTGTTTATGGATAATTTGTGATTCGCTTCAATTTTCTAGAGTTTTCTAGATTGGTGTTGAACAATTTGTATGGTTAATTTATAATTTGCTTGAATTTTCTAGAATGGTGTTTTATACATTGATAATTTATATTGAGATAGTGATATTGACTTTTATTTTGATAAGAACTTGTTATTGTAAATTTTTTATGACAAAAACCCATGGGTACCTATGAACCCGCGGATACCCAGCAGGTTGGATTGGGTTTGAATTTTCCAAACTCAGTGGATTTTACCCTGAGGTTTTTTCACGGATAAACTCATAGGTTTGGGTTTGGGTTTTGCAAAACCCGACCAATTGTCATCCCTAATTGTCTCTACTCTGTGAGGAAGTGTGGTTTATGAATGGAGGTTATGTGATTCACAAATAAGGGTTGAGACTTGGAGTTCGCTGAGGAGTTGGAGAATGGTCGAGTGAGCTTCTAACAAGAATTGGTAAGTGAGATGGGTCCACAGCTTGGTCCAATAAACCATAGTTTAGACCATACCGGACAAAGAAATTACTACATCCTAATATACAGACTATGGACCAAACTATACGATCCGTGATTTTTCAAACGGTCTGGTCTTATTTTTCTAACCTAATATAGTAATATGTAGTATATTAGTAGTAATTCGTATCGAATGACATTGATTTTGTTGACTAATAATAAGGGTTTGTCTAGTTTTAGTAGCAATTTTGTTTGCATAAGTCTTTTTTAACATTTTCCGTAATGAATTTTACCAAGAAAAATTTAATAAATCAATACCAATGGGCAATGGCAATAAAATCACTAATACGTAAAAAATCTCAAATCGTTACCAATGACACTAAAATCACTACAAAAAATTATGAAATCATTAATACACATCGCGAAAAATCACTACTAATTTAAGTAGTAAATATTTTGTTTAATAATAGCTAATAGAGAGATGAGCGAGAAGATAAATTTGGATTTTTTTAATTTTTTTTAAAATACCAAACTTGCCCTTCATTTATGTTATCATTAGATTCAACTTAAAGATAATGAATGATGATTACAGTAGCTAGCATGATGCTAAATTCTATGAAGTTAGCCTTCTAACTCATCCCCTGTAACATGAAATATTGATATTGAAAAAATATATCCGCACAATATTCATATAATTTTTATATTTAGTTATATATAGCGTAAATTAATTTTTGAAGGAATTCAATCAAATTTTACTAAGATCTAGACAAGCGAAATTAACCATCTTGTCTCAAAATTTACAACAATCAAAGTGTGCATAGATCCTAAATCAGCTACCAAAGCAACAACAATGACCAATTTCAAACAACTAACACAATTTGATTGATATCTTAAAAAACACAATTTGATTAATGATTTATGGTTACCTAGGGGATTCGAAATCCGAACAACACCTCTCTACTTGATTTTACCTTAGAAATCTATATTTAGTTGTTACCGTCTTTTAATGCTTATTAGTTTGTTTAATAATTAAAAAATTACTAAAAAGTTGGTAATTAATAGAAAAAATAGTAAAGTATCAGTAGTCATAGTCTATGTGGGATACGACCTTCTTTGTTATTGTATTGATTGTGCGAAAGGTAGTCTTGCCTTGGTAGTGGCAGGGACTACATACTATGACAACACTCCTTGTGTTGTTATTGTAATAACACTAGTCTCCAACCAATAGGAAGTTAGGATTGTGATGACTTTTTATTAGATGAGTTGACCTAGTGTAAAATCAAAGCAGGGGTATAATTGTCATTACGAAAAATATGTTTAAATAATAATAAAAAATAAAATAAAAATAAAAAATAAAAAATATTTTTTTATTTTCGGCTCAAAATTTTGGTCGCCGGAATTTGGCCATCGGTCGCCGGAATCTGGTCGCCGGTCACCGGAATATGCTTTTTGTCACCGGAATATGCTATTTTGTCATCGGAATATGCTCACCGTGGTCGGAATATGCTTACCGGCGTCGGAATCTAGTCATCGGGGCCGGAATATACCTATCGGCGCCGGAATCTACTCACTAACGGTCATCGGAGTTTGGTCAATGGCCTTCGTTGACCGGTCAACGACCAACGACCACCGGATGTTATGGTCTGCATTGTGAGATTTATGGTTTGGTTTCTCATATTTTTGTATGCCTTTTGTGGTTTGCTTTATCGTATTTATGGTTTGCATTAAGAAGTTTCTGGTTTGCTTTATCGTGTTTGTGGCTTGCATTGAGAAGTTTCTGGTTTGCTTTCAAAAATTTTGTGGTTTGCATTGAGGGGTTTCTGGTTTGTTTTAATATATTTGTGGTTTGCATTGGGACGTTTATGGTTTGCTTTTTTGTGGTTTGATTTACTGTGTTTGTGGTTTGCATTATGAGGTTTCTGGTGTGCTTTCGCAAATGTTGTGGTTTGCTTTGAGAGGTTTGTGGTTTGTTTTAGGAGATTTGTGGTCTGCATTAGGAGGTTTCTGGTTTGCTTTATTGTGTTTCTGGTTTGCATTAAGAAGTTTATGGTGTGCTTTCGAAAATTTTGTGATTTGTTTTGTGGGGTTCTGGTTTGTTTTAATATATTTGTGGTCTGCATTAGGACGTTTTTGGTTTGCTTTACCGTGTTTGTGGTTTGCATTAGGGGGTTTCTAGTGTACTTTTCAAAATATTTATGGTTTGCTTTGTGAGGTTTCTTATATGTTTTAGCGAATTTGTGGTTTGCATTTGGAGGTTTACGGTATGTTTTTTGTGGGTTGTTTTATTACGTTTGTGGTTTGCACTAGGGAGTTTTTGGCATTAAAAATGTTTGTGATTAGAATTACTAAACACCAATATTAATTACCTAGCTTCTTGTTGTTGGTGATTAGATTACACTAAAAAACGAATGTTAGAAACTTCTGGGCTAGTACAAAACTAAAGAGGAAACCAACTGAGTGAAAATAATGAGATACGAACAGCACCTGGAATTAATTTGATGTAGAAGCCAAATAGTTGCAAACTGAAAACCTTTATTCAACACTAATTCGAAGTATATATAAGGAGATATATTCTCGGCTAAGGGGATAAAAAATAAAAAGATCCGGCAGTATCCGATTGTGAATCCCAGGGTCACTGAAATTCCTCCTCCTGGGCCTATTTATTCACCTCAAACCCGCTCTTATTCTGCAGTAAAAAAAGCAGAGCGAGGCAGGGCAGAAGGTGCGCAGAGGAGGATAGTGCAGTCGAAAAATGGGATTTTCTGGTACGTGGACAAACCGACTATCTTTTCAATGATTTCGGTTCATGGAGATGATGTACTCATGTTCCAAATACCTGCTGTCTCTTCGTCTTATCCTTGGTCTGGTCCTGCGGGGTGCAATTGGGGGGAGCTTGTGGCTAAAACTTTACCGTGGCTACCTTTGCAGGACGTCCGATGGAGCACGTTTCGTCTGACCAGATCGTCCGTTTTTCCATGGAGGAAGTACAGTCAGACAGAGTCCGCAAGGCTCGAGGACTACTTAGCAGGGTTTTCTCGGAAAGTAGCCTGACCTTGGTGGAGCTACGAGAAGCGATTAACACTCACTGGCAAGGTCAAGGGCAGATTCAGGTCCGATTGGCAGCCCACGGGCTCTATGAATTCACCCTCCCCGATGAAGCTGCCAAGCTCTGGGTCCTTCGGCGAACACCATGGGTGATCAAGGATAGGATCATCCATCTCCGGGCATATGGATCCCTACAGTCACAAAAAGGGTCTATGACGAACTTGCAATAGCTCCATTCCGTGTCCAGATGTGGGACATCCCTGAAGATTGCTGTACTCAGCATTTTGGCCGCAAAATGGCGAATGCCACAATCGGACAGGTGCTAGAAGCAGGTGTCTTTGCCTGTTCGGAGTCGGGGCGTAATTTTGTGAAGGTTAAGGCTCTGATCGATTTCTCGAAGCCATTAAGATCCCAAATCATGGCCGAGAACGAGGAGATGGGCCGCTTCTGGATTCGGTTGAAGTACGAGTACCTGCCGATCTTTTGTTTCAAATGCGGGCGAGTCGGGCATGCGAGGCAGGCTTGTGTGTTTGACCCCCCGACCCGGAAAGAGAAGTTTGGTCCTCAAATGACAACGAAGAAGATGGGTCGCCGTATCTATGATGACGCGGAAGGGAAGTAGCAATTTCCTGGGCAAGTGAAGTCTGTGTGGATTAATGCAGCGGTGCAGGGGCCTCGGAGAGTGGAGGCAATGACGGAAGTGGGCGCGGAGGAGGCCAGGCGTAGCGCGGGAAGCAAAATGGCAAAGGCGGCTGGTGGAACCAGTCCGCTGTGGATGGGGACGTCGAAGGAGCCATTCCTCACGACGGAGATGGCAGTTCAGCGGCGGAGAAGCCCGTTCCATATATCAGTTGCTAGAAGCCCAAAAATTAAGATTGGGAAACAGGCCATGAAGGGTATCGGCAGCAAGAAATCGGGGGCGCGAAGCCCTGATCGGCCCACTCGCAGGGAAGCCCCAAAAGTTGCTGATGAGAAGCCTATGCGCAGGGAAGGCCTCAGAGCTGCAGAGGAGCGGCCCAAGCGCAGGGTAGGCCCAAAGCCTGCTGAGGAGCGGCCCTTGCATGTGGATCGCCAGGTGGTGGTGGGCCCGGTAATTAAAAATCGGCCCGTGCGTGAGTAACGGCCAAAAGAGGTCGCTAAGGAAGTGTGACGTCGGCCCAAACAAGTGAAAGGGAAAATGGGGGCGGGGGATTCCTCCGGGACGAAAGCTGCTCCCATGGACATCGAGTCCGATGTGCCTGAACCAAATGTGGAGGTGACAGCCATCAACAAGAGTAGATTGTGGCGCGGTGTAGGCGACTCATTCTGGAAGATGATTCCGAGGATGAGTTTATTTTGACGTCCATCCCGGTAATAATGCAACAGAAGGACGGGCGTAAGAAAGATCGAGAGATTATGGAGGCGGCGCATGGTTGCCAGGAGGTGGGGGCACCTCAAGATGAGGCAGCTGGCTCCGTTCCCCACACCATGCCAATGCCAAAGGAAAAGGGATGCGATGATGGTAAGGGGAGTTCCCCTCTTGTGGCGAAATCCGCCAAGACGGAATCTCTGAAGGTCACATCCACAGAGATACGTGAAGGGTCTGTGGAATCGAAGGAAACAGTGTCTGATGCTGCACCTCCGGCTTTTGAGATACGTCGACGTACGCCGAAGAGACTTGGTGGACTGAAGAGGTTGGCTCGCGGAGTTCGAGTCAGCCAAGTGGTGCAGGCCTTTGAAAAGGGGCTAGTCATGCAAGAGGAGACTCATAATAATACGGAGACAATGGAGCCTAGTGTTACAACTGTACCTGAGCTGGGTATCCGCGAGTATGGATCCAACCTGATGGATCGTGTGGAGGGGACTAAAAAACGTCCTCTGGAAATTTTGGAGGGAGCAGTAGCGGAAAGCCCTACCCCAAAGAAACAATTCATGGAGGATCTGGAGGAATCGGAGAAGGTGGAGGAAGCCAGCCATAAATGGCCCCAATCCGATAAATGAGGGTGTTGTCCTGGAACGTGAGAGGCATTGGACCATCCCTCACGTTCCAAACTGCTGTAGGTTTAATTCATTCAAATAAGCCGGATCTTGTATTCTTTTCGGAAACAAGGTCGTGCAGACGAGTAGTGTCCCGTCGTTTGAGGGGGTTAGGTTTTGTTTCTTCTTGTTGTTTTTTTGTTGATGCTGTTGAGGCATCGGGTGGGTTAGTTGTTGCTTGGTCCCCCGAAGTTAACGCTTCGGTGTTTTTTCATTCCAGCTTTGCAATTTGTGTCCAAATTAATGATAATGGGCTTTCCTATGTGGTGGTTTGTGTTTACGTAAGTTGTGAGGTTGGGGCTCGTACTGCCCAGCTGGCACACGTCCAAGAAATCTGTGAGGGACTTACGTTACTGTTTGTGGTAATTGGAGATTTTAATGCGACGATCAATGAAAGTGAGAAGGATGGGGGGAACCCGTGGTCTCTAGCCAAATCCGTTGCCTTACGTGATTTCATTCAGGATCTCGGTCTTCATGACCCTGGTTTCCAGGGTGACCAATTTAAGTGGACCAATAAGCGTATGGGCCCTCCTTGTGTTAGGGAAAGGCTGGATAGGGCCCTGTGCTCCCAGTTGTGGATCAATCAGTTCCCGGAAACTTTAATCAAACACTTCACGGACCAGGGGTCTGATCATAGGGCCATCCTCCTGTCGGACAAACCGTATGTTCGGAACAGTAGACCTCTGTTCCGCTTCGATGCTCGATGGGCTGATAATCCGGAGGTCAGAGCCATGGTGAAGTATGTTTCGTTGGAGGAGATTAGTGGGACTCCTATGTACCAGCTTTGGCAGAAATTGAAAAAATTACGCCATTTGTTGTACGACTGGAGTAGGACGGGAACCACGAATTCGTTGCGTAATATAAGAACCCTACAGGGGAAATTGACCGGGTTAAAACTTCTCATCCGATAGATTGGGATGAGGTTCATGGTCTGGAGGTAGAGCTTAATCGGCAGTGGGAAGTGGAGGAAAGTTATTGGCATCAGAAATCCAGGGTCCGCTGGCTTAAGAGAGGTGATCAAAATTCGTCGTACTTCCATACGGTCACACGAGCAAGGCAGAAGAGGAATTTTGTTTCCGGCCTCCGGGATGAGAATGGAAATTGGGTGACGGAGGAAAGAGGGAAGGCAGACATAGCCTCTGCATTTTACCAGCAGCTCTTCACCTCTGAGAATCATGTCCATAACATGGCAGAAAGGGTAGCTAGGCTACCGATTGATAGGAAGGTGACCCCTGAAATGAATGCGGGACTTACTGCAGAGGTCCTTCCTGAAGAGGTACGACGAACAGTGTTCTCAATGGGTTCGAAGCAAGCACCTGGGTCGGATGGGTTTACGGGGAAGTTTTTCAAAGCCTTTTGGGATGTTGTGGGTGAGTCCGTGATGAAGGCAGTTTGTTCTTTCTTCACGTCAGGGCGTCTCCTCAGGAGTTTTAATCATACCTGGCTCACCCTAATCCCAAAGGTGGATAATGTTGAAAACATTCGGCAACTCCGCCTAATTAGTCTCTGCCAGTTTGTTTATAAAATCATATCTAAGATTTTATCCGCCCGTCTGGCCTGTCTCCTGCCTAAGATTGTGTCAGAAGGCCAGAATGCTTTTATCCAGGAGAGACAAATAGTGGACAATATTTTGTTGGGGCATGAACTTATGCATTACCTCAAACTCAAAAAGCGTGGGAAGAAAGGGTATATGGCTCTAAAGGTTGACATGGAAAATGCCTATGATAGAGTCGAATGGCCCTTTCTTCTAGCAGTTTTAGAGAAAATGGGGTTTAGTTCCACTTGGAGGGGGTGGATTTATGAATGCTTGCGCTCGGTGTCTTTTTCAGTGCTCATGAATGGCACGCCTGCAGGATTCTTTACTTCGTCCAGGGGGCTGAGGCAAGGGGACCCGCTATCCCCGTTGTTATTTGTGCTTTGCACAGAAGGGTTTGCCGCTTTGATCCGTAAAGCGATTACTGAGAAAAGATTGGAAGGGGTTAAAGTTGCTCCGCGTGCCCCAAGGATTTCGCATTTGTTTTTTGCTGATGATTCATATCTATTCCTCCGTGGGTCGCTTGAGGAATGCGAAAGGCTGATTGAGGTGTTGAATGAGTATGAGGAACTCAGCGGACAGCGTGTGAAACTGGGCAAATCGGCGGTTTGCTTTAGTAAGAATATTTTACCCCAGGATCAGGAATTCTTAGCTCAAATATTAGGGGTGGGGGCGGTGGGCGTTCAGGATAAATACCTTGGATTACCGTCACTCATATCCCGGTCAAAAATTATGACATTCCGATATCTGGAGGAGAAGTTGCTGGCTCGGCTGCAAGGGTGGAAGCGTAGAACGTTGTTCTGGCGGCGAAAGAAACCCTGATCAAATCAGTGGCCTTGGCTCTCCCGCTCCATGTCATGTCTTGTTTTAAGATCCCTCTATCTCTATGCCGGCTACTAGATAAGCATGTAGCTAGGTTCTGGTGGGGCGTGGAGGATGGCCAACCTAAAATTCGATGGATGTCTTGGCGGAATATGTGCCGAAGTAAACATGAGGGAGGGATGGGGTTCCGGAGGTTTGAGCAGTTTAATCAAGCTTTACTAGCCAAGATCGGGTGGCGGATCCTTAATGAACCCCAGTCCCTGATTGCCCAGGTATACAAAGGGAAGTACTTTCCAAGAGGGTCGTTCCTGTCAGCTAAAGCGCGTTCGCGTCCGTCTTGGGGGTGGCAAAGCATTTTGTATGGGCGGGAGTTGCTGGTAAAGGGCTCACGTTGGCAGATTGGGAATGGCAGGACGGCTCTGTTATTAGACTCGAATTGGGTCCCCCAAATCCATCCGCAGGTGCCGGTGCATAACCCCCAGGTGATTCCTGCTGGGGAGAGTTTGTCGGTGGCGGAAGTGATTTGTCAGACGGAGGGGGGTTGGTGTGATCAAAAGCTTAGCCAATGGTTCAATCCGGCGACATGCCATGCAATCAAGGCTATCCCGCTCCCCCGGCAAGAGGTGGAGGATCGTTTGATTTGGCATGGGACGCCGGATGGGGTTTTTACTGTCAAATCGGCCTATCATTTGGCCGTTCTTCTGGATAAGCAGGAAGGCCCTTGGAGGGCAACGGCAAGTTGGATGGATAGGGCTAGTTGGATTCGGTTATGGTCCTCTAGTATTCCGCCTAAGTTAAGGGTGTTTATTTGGCAAATTTTCAATAGGATCCTTCCGACAACAGAGGCCCTAATTGAGAAAGATGTGGGGGTCCGCCCGCGGTGTCTGGTGTGTTGGGCAGCAAAGAAGACGATGGAGCATTTGTTTTGGGACTGCCCGGTGGCTAGGGCCCTTTGGGACCACTCGGGGCTGGATGATCTGGGTCAGGCTTTGCCGCGCCATTCTTTTTCTTTTTTCCTCAAAAAGTTGTTGGCTGTTGTGTCCCCGGACCAATGGTGGGCAGTGGTGGCCCTCTTATGGAGAATCTGGCGATCTAGGAATTGGGTGGTATTCGAGGGCAAGCAGTTCGGGATACCGGCGCTCATGCGCCAGTATTATCAGCAGTATCAGGAATGGGCCCAACTTCCTATTGATCAGAGCATTCGCCGGGGAGAAGTACCAACGCAGCCTGGTGCTGGAGGTGATATGATGGTTTGCCAATGGGATGGTGCCACTAAGCATGGGTCGCATTCGGCAGGCGGGATGGTGCTCCTCGACCAAGAGGGTCAGCTCATTTTAGCTACTGGGGCTCAGTATGCTGTGGTAGACGATCCTATGGTGGTGGAGTTACTGGTTCTCCGGGAGGCGATCCTTTGGTGCTTAAGTATGGGGCTCTCGGAAGTGCGCTTTGAAGGGGATGCTAAGGTGGTGATTGACAAGCTTCTGCAAGCAGATACCAGGGATAGCCGAATGGGTGCTATTCTGGAGGAGGTCCTTGGTCACCTGTCGGTGAATAGTGGATTTAGAGTGCGATTTGTAGGTCGTAGGAACAATCGGGTGGCCCATAGGGTGGCCAGGAAAGCCCTTTTATTGTATCCGACTGCAAGTCGATGGTTTGATTTCAGTGGCTGGTTTCATGCCAGAATGTAACTTTCTTTATTATCAATATATCTGATTATCTTTTGTAAAAAAAAAAATATATACAGAGCACTTACTGCCACTCCCATCACTCTCGGAATCTCTATGTTTACCACTAACCCTCACCCCACAAATATAGCTAAACAAACTCAGACCCAGTAAATTAGCTAAACAAGAGTCTGCAAGCTAATCACTTAACTACTTGAACTTAGCTCGTGCTTGCTCACGTGACTCACTTATCTAACATTTGAAGGGGATGATTTTAAGCAACGGTTATGATGCTGTCCCCACTCGACATCCCCTGAAAAGCAGACGACCTTGCTCCCCCTCCCGCCGCCGACGATGACTGCTCGTTGAAGGAAGGATTCGTTGAAAGCCTCAGCGACAGAGGCAAAAACCCTTCCTGATGATGATGACCGCTGGAAAGGCTACTACTACTCATCATCCTCTGCTTCCAATTGAGATCAGCCATTTTGGAAGAGGGCGGGATCGGAATCGGAATCGGACGAACCAGCTGCTTATTGGGTTTTAAATTTGCTGTGCTCGTCGGCGGTCCCAGCGTTACCTCTCGAACGACCCGTCGATGGTGATTGGTATAGCCACCGGGAAATTGGGGACCGGAGGAAGCTTCCCGATCTGGTTGCTGGTCTTGATCGGAATAACCGCCGCCGCTTCTTGATTTGGCGATGGATTAAATAAAATTTTTTATGTTAAATTACCATATTACGCTTAATGAATCTTGTTGTTACAGTGATAATAAAGGAGCTGTTGTTCTAGTATCCGCTCCCGTAGTGGCACTAGAAAAAAGTCATGAATGACGGTTGAGGCAAATAGTTGCCGATAATTGCAAATAAGTGCATAAGTTTTTACTTAATTACTAGCCTAAATGATTCGTTGCAATTCATAATAAGTTAAGGGAAGCATTCTTTGGTTTTGCATCATCCCATGCCAACCTATTTCCAGAGGAATTCAATCTTGAGCAACAACCTACAGCTATTAGTTTTGTTTATTTCATTTGTTAGTTTAATAACTTAACATTCACATCTTTGCTTGGCTGAATAGTAGCGCGAGTCCAAGAGTAATAGTAGATCAAAAGTATACTTGACTTGGTTAGAGGTAGAAGAGTAGTAAGGCATCTGAGTTATAAATTGTATAACTTGATTCCAATTTATCAATATCATTTTGTAGAGCATAACAAATATGATTTTTTATATAATTATTTTTTAGACCCGATGTGATACAAATGAGGGGCATACAAGTCAATTAAAAAATGACTTGAAAACTATCATTTAATTTAAACTATTAAATTAATTCAAGGGTTGAGATACTATTATGGAGTTACCATAAAATTTGGGCCCGGATTGGTATTAGAGGGGAATGGATCAGGTGAGTAATCTTATGGTGAGTAACTATGAGTAACCCGCCCACATCAGCATGACATCAGCATCCTCTCTCTCCTGGAAAGCCTTTAATTTTCCCTTCTTAATCTTTGACGGACGATTTCTCACTCGTTTTAAGTCGAAATTTAATTTTTTTTGCACAGTTAGATCAGATTAATTGTGCTCTTCAAAATGATATCCACTTTGATATATTTTTCGAACAAAAAAAATTGAGCTATTTTTTACCAGTTTATACCATATGGTATTGACTGGTATTGAAATAAGAGCATATCTATGGGTTGAAAAGCGTACCATGGTGGTATGAACAAACCAAGACTATAGGATGATTGAATACATGATAGTAGAAGTATATTAATTGTCATTTACGACTTTTAACATTGTATACCATAAAATACCATAAAATACCACCCCGTACCAGGGTGGTATTGTATGGTATTGTGTGGTATTTTTTGGTCTTGTAATTTGTTCACCCAGAAATTTGTAGATCCAATAGATCATGATGAAATCGTCCCTGCTGTGCAAACGTTTTCAAAAACGAATGAAAAACGAAGAAAATACCATATGGTATGCAGTTGGTACCGAGAGGCCAGAATTTTTTTTCCTCAAAAAATATTGAAAATTGATCTCATTTTGTAGAGCACGATGAACTCGTTCCATCTGTGCAAAAAAAATTAAAATCCGAGTTAAAACGAAAAAGATATGAGTCAATTAAGAAAAGTAGTGAAAATAAAAATGGTCTTTAATTATCCATCCTTAGATCTGGATTTTCTAAATGAAGGGTCCAGATTTGGTTATTGATGGGTGCATAACCATGGGTTATGCACCCTATCTTGAGCCGCATTAGAGCTTAAACAAGCATGGGCTCCTGTGCTTAACCCAAAAGGTTAAGTATATTGCTTAATTCATAGTGGATTATATAGTTAATTAGGGGTTAGTAGTTAATAAGTAGTTGAGCATAAATAAGGTTATTATGCAAATATAATTGATATTAATAACGGATTATTCTATTTCTCTCTCCTCACGTAACTTTCTTCATAATCCTCTATCTACACTACAATTAAAATAAAATCTAAAATCGATTTAATTATATTTTAATATTTAATAAAATTCGAACTTAATAATTTTTTCCTTTTTAAAATAGAAATTGAAAATTAAAAACCTTCTCTCTCACTTGCAATGTAGTAGTAACGTTTTATAATGACATTATCAACGTTTATGTAATAAATCATTATTACTATACCTTATCATTATTAACGATTTCAATATACGTATCAATTCTTTACTATTATATTACCAAGAATTCGGGATCAATTGTTACCGTTTTACATTTTCATCATCAACGTTTATGAATGAATCATTAATTTTCAACATTATCATTATTGATACTATTAGTAATGAGCTCCCAAAATGTTTTCATTAATTATTTATTAGACTTATTTGGTGATTATATTTAACATTATCAATTTTTCATTAATTAGTAACGTCATGTCATGTGTGCACATATAGTTTTCATTACCAATATTAATAATCGTTATTATCAACTTTTACATGAATTGTTCATAAAACACTTTATGATGTTATTAGTTTTAAACTATAGTAACATTTAATAAGAACACACTAAATCATTGATAAAGACTATATTAGTTGAACATAATTTTTTTTGTATTCAATAAAAACATAATATTTTGATTCTTAATGTTTTCGTTATCAATAAATTTTTGTTACATTATTAACGGTTTGTTGCATCTCTATCAACCTAGGAGCTTATGTTTTCTAATTTGGACATCATGTTTATAAACTTCTTGATAAAGTGTACTATTTATTTTTATTGTTGTTATCAACGGTTTATGAAACAATGTCTAACAATTACACCATCAACTTTTATTCGTTCATTGTTATCAATCCAAGGTACTGTTATCAACTTTTTGCGATGAATTTTCAAAGATATACAAAAACATTATCATTGTCAAAAAAAAAAGTCTCCTAAATCATTTTTTGTTGTTTGTTAATGGGTTTAAGCTAATTGTTAATAATCTAATGTAATGATATCATCGTCGATGTAATGTAGCATTATCAAATTTTTAGTGAATTATTAATAAAATATAGTTACACTATTAATAATTTAAAATGTCAATCTCTATGTTTAATATATCATGATATCAAATGCTTGTTAATGTATCATGATATGATGTAGTTGTTACAACTTACAATTTTACTTTCACGTTAAAAACGTTAAACAACTCCCACCAAAATGTTGTTAAAGTATATCATAACTAATAGTATTAAAATCGTTAAAAATTGACCTAAAACATTTATAATTTTCAGTTTCAATGAAATTTTTGGAATGAGAACGTCAAGCTTACGTTAAAACGTTAAGCAACTCTCATCAAAACGTTAACAATGTGAAAATATATCATTACTAATAGTTTCAAAATGCCCAACAATTTACCTAAAATATTTACAATTTTATCACGTACTGTTAATAGTGAACACTGTCAACGTTTGATGTATCATTATATCAGTTGTTGTTTGTTTGTCGAAACGAGTGAGTCGTCTTTAAGAGCTCATTACTAATAGTATCAATAATGATAATGTTGTGAATCAATGATATTGTGAATCATTAGTAAAAATGTTGTGAATCAATGATTCACTCATAAATGTTGATGATGAAAAATGTAAAACGGTAATGATTGATTCAAAATTGGTAATAATATAATTGTAAAAAATTGATACTTATATTGAAATCATTAATAATGGTAAGATATAATAATTTATTTCACAAATATTGATAATGTCATTGCAAAATGTTAATACTACATTGAAAGTTGTCACGAAATGAGAGAGCATATTTTTAATTTCTATTTTAAAAAGAGAAAAAATTATTAAGTTTGTATTTTATCAAATATTAAATATTAAAATCTTATTAAATTAATTTCGGATTTACTTTTAATTGTAGTCGAGAGAGAGGGTTAGGGAGAAAGTTATGAGAGGAGAGAGAAAGAGAATAATCAATTATTAATATTACTTATATTTGCATAATAACCTTATTTATCCTCAACTACCTATTAATTACTAACCTATTATTAACTATCTAATTCACTATCAACCAATAGAATAACTAAAGCAAAATGCTTAAACTTATAGGCTTAAACACTGGATCTTACCCGGCTGAAACATCTCTTTCTCTGTTATCAAAATGATTTAATTACCAAATACAGCTGATATAAAGTGAAGTCTACGAAGATAAGAATATAGTTATAGTGCCATATTCATGCCTAGGTTGAATTGAAGAATCACACTTTAGGGTGTAAAGCTAATGTGTGACCCAAAAATTAGTGTTCCTCCGTTAATTGCTTTGGGTAACTTGGATAGGGTTTTGACCAATTAAACACCAAATAACCCACCGACCGGAATACGAATTTTTACCATGTTGTACATTAAAACATTTCTTTGATATGGTGGCCCCAATTTATCACTTAATCAAACTCCGATATGGGTATCTTAAGAGATACACGATATATCCCCATGTTATCTGGAACCAAAAAAGTCTTGCACCCACCAAGCTTATTCTTTCGTTCGTGTCCCTCAAATCTTCATAATAATTGCATCCATCGGTTAGAATTGGGAAATGAATTGAATTCCATTATTTATGGATTTAAACAAGGTGATAAAAGTATGTATAGAACTCTTTTTCTAAACTTTTTTTTTATTGATAATTCATCTGTATTCCAAATCAAAGTTCAATGATTACATTGCTCTCTTTGAAAAGTAAAGGGACTAGAATGGCAGGTGGCCTATCAAGCCACATTTCTGTTTCTTCGATTCTGCCTTTCAATCGTGCCATCTCATGGGCACACCCATTTCCTTCCCTCTTCCAGAATCTCCACCCAACATTTCCACCATCCTCCGGAGCATCGCGAATTTCATCACAAATCACCGCCACCTCCATATCTGTGGTCTCCCGCCGATTGAGCTTCTGGATTAGAGATTGGCAATCCGACTCCAACAGCAACGCTTGGAGTTGATGTGCTCGGGCCAATTGCAATCCCCATAACATCGCCTTCGCCCCTGCCATTTCAATCGGCCATCGCACTTTCGTCCGATGAGTAGCTCCCATTATGAAATTACCATCGCAATCTCTTAAAACCATTCCATAACATGTTCCTTCTTCTCCTAGTATCGTCGCATCTGTATTCAGCTTGAGAACTCCCACGGGTGGAGGCTCCCAAATAGACCTAACTCGGGTTTTTGGCACTGGAGGTCTTGGGTTGCCTTGCACTTGCTGTGCCGCGTACTCTTCCAGGTAATTTTGGCCTTTCCCCACAATCTACCATTCTTCTAGTTTAGGGCTGTTGAAAAGATGGTTGTTGCGCTCTTTCCATAGGAACCAGAGTGTGATTAGCACTTTAGTTAGCTCTTCCTTATTTGCTTCCTTGATCAGATCACATAACCAAGCTTCGCAGTTTTTCCCTTCACCCATCTGAAAGAAGTTTGCTAGGTTACTAGGTCTCCATACCCTCCCTCCCCAATCGCATTCCCTTGTGATGTGTTCATGAGTTTCCAACAGTCCACAGAAAGGACATTCATCAAAAGCATCTTTAATTCGTCGACTTAGGTTGACACCTGTTGGTAGGATGTTACTTCCCCACCTCCAAACAAAGATACGAACCTTTGGTGGCAGCTCAAGCATCCATAGATGCTTCCAATCCACAGGCACATAGTTTTCAATTTGGTTTGTGGCTTGTGCCTTCCTCCACTCCTTGTATCCTGATCTGACTGAGTATTTGCCAGTCTTCTCTCTTCCCCAAATCTGTATGTCGGGTCTAGGTTGGGGGGGGGGGTATTGGGATATGTTCGATTCAAAACCTGCCATTTGGTTGGAAATGGGATTGCAAAAGGTTGCTTTTCCATGACCTTGTTTCCCAATCGATCAGACTTGATACCCTCTCCGTGATTCCCAGCCTTGTCGCTTGTGACTGAATTTTAATGTTTCTTGCCTCTGGAATCCAGCGATCCCACCAGATACAAATGTCTTCTCCATTTCCCACCCTCCATCTCGTGCCTTCTCTCACAAGGGATTGAGCTTGCATGAGACTTCTCCAAATGTAGCTAGGATTTGACCCCAAGGTCGCCTCCAGAACATCACAGTGTGGATAGTAACGGGCTTTTAGGACTCTTGCCACTAGTGACTCTGGTTTCTTTAGTAGATTCAATACCTTCCTTCCAAGTAATGCAATATTGAAACCCTGTAGGTCTCGAAACTCCATTCCAGCCTAATATTTAGGGCGACATAACTTCTCCCAACTCATCCAATGAATTCTTCATTCCCCCCTCTTCCTGCCCCACCAGAAACTCGCAATCCTTTTTTGAATTTCTTGTATGACACCTTGGGGTACCTTGAAAACCGACATGGCATATAGGGTCTGAGCTTGTGCCACTGCTTTGATGAGTACCTCCTTCGCTGCCATAGATAAAATTTTCCCCTTCCACATCTTGATTTTGTCTCTTACTCGATCAATTAGCTGTGAAAAAATAGCTTTTTTTGCTCGTCCAATAACTGTTGGGAGCCCTAGGTATTTATCATGGTACATGACCCTTTTCATACCTAGGATGTCTCCCATTAACCTTCTGTCTTCTTCAAGAACATTACCACTGAAAGAAAGTTCAGATTTAACTAGGCTTACTTGTTGTCCCAAGGCTAGCTCGTAGGTGCGTAGTAAATCTCTTAGAGCTTCTCCTCGTTCTTTCTTGTTATCGAAGAAAAATATATTGTCATCCTCAAAGAATAGGTGAGTAATCATCGGACCATTACTACTCACTTTAATTGCTCGAATATTTCCTTCCTCTACTGCTCTTTTTGTGAGGGCTGACAAACCTTCTGCACATAGTAGGAAGAGATAGGGGGAAATGGGATCCCCTGCCTCAGTCCCTTTGATGGTTTAAAGATCTGGGTTTGGTGTCCATTGATCAGAGCTGCATAACTCACACTAGTGATACAATTCATAATCATTCTCACCCAATCTTCATTGAATCCCAGCCTCAACATTATACCCTCAAGAAACTTCCACTCTACTCGATCATAAGCTTTGGCTATATCGAGTTTTGCTGCTACAAAACCCTTCTTCCCAGTCTTCCTGTTTTTCATTGCATGGAAGCATTCAAACCCAATCATTATGTTGTCTGTGATGTTTCTGCCTGGCACAAATGCACTTTGAGTATCAGTGATGATCTCATCTAGCACTGTTTTTAATCGATTAGCCAGAACCTTTGACAGTATTTTGTAAAGCACTCTGCATAAAGCAATCGGTCGAAATTCCTTCGGGGTGACTAGCTTCTTTGTCTTTGGTATCATTGATAACAGAGTGTGATTTAAAGAGGGAGGGATCTCACCTGTTAGCAGGATTCTCTATTGTTCTAAGAAGACAATATCCCCTACCGTGGCCAAATTCTTCTGAAAAAAGAGGGCTGGCATCCCATCAGAGCCAAGTGCTTTGGTGGGTGCCATTTTAGATAGTGCATCATAGATTTCTTCTCTAGAGAATGGTTTCATCAATTCTTGATTCATCTTAGGTGTAACCTTGGGTTCCACCACTTCTAAAACCTCATTGATACTAGAAGTAAAACAGCCCATTACTTCCTCCTGACCCCTATAAATAGTCTCATCTTCACCCTGTAATTCCTTGATCGTGTCTCTACGCTTCTGTTCGAAGCCTTTTGATGGAAAAAAACTAGTGTTCTTATCCCCTTCCTTCAGCCAATCTGATCTCGACCTCTGTTTCCATCTTATTTCCTCCAAATCCAACACTTCATTAAGCTCTCTCTCTAGGGCTCTGCGTTGGATGAGCACAGCCTTGTTTTTCTTCAATTTTGAGAGTTTTTCAAGGACTCTCTCAATTCTTTCTTCTTGCCTTCAGACTCCCAAAGGTTTTCCTTCCCCACTCTAGGAGTACTTTCTCACAATTTTTGATTCTGACTTCTAGGGGTAGATCTGGATCCCTTTGCCACTCAGCCTCAATGATAGAGGCACACTCTTCATGCTTCTGCCAATAAGCTTCAAATTTGAAATGCCATCCCCATTTCACTTGTTCCTCCTGAAGATTTAGCTCTACTTTAATGGGCGTGTGATCTGACACCCATCTATCCAAGTGATAAACCCAGGCCTCTGGGAACTAAGTCCTCCATTCTGCATTAGCTACTGCTCGATCTAGTCGTTGCTCAAGAAAATCTTCATCAATTTTTCCATTATCCCACATGAACATGTTTCCATAATAACCCAAATCCTCTAAATGACACTCATCTAATGCCGCTTGAAACTCCTCCATGTTCTGAACATCAGGAGGGTTCTACCATTCTTTTCCTCATAGCTTAGAACCTGGTTAAAATCTCCACACAAAATACATGGTAGGTTAGATTGACCATGAAGCTACCTTATCATATCTCAGGTTTGGGACTTATTTTCCTACTCTGGCCATCCATAGATCCCTGTCAATCTCCATTTCTTTCCTTCTGTACCCTCAGTAATCCATACATCAATATGATTCTGAGTAGCTGCTTTAACTTCAACTTGCAGCTCCTCCTTCCACATTATTAGCAACCCTCCTGCTCTGTTTCTAGATCCAACACCTTTACCTTTTTTCCAACCCAGTTTCTGTCCCATTCATGTTCTTTCCTCTTTGTTTCCATGAGAAACAGAATGTTGGGGTCCTGATCTTTAAGTAGCTCAGCTACTCGAGCAACTGTCGTGGTTTTCCCCAGCCCACGACAGTTGTAACTGATGATACTCATTGAGCTGGACGGCCCTGCTCTTTAGCAGGGTCCGCCACTTCTCCATCCATATTCATTGGTTTTCCCACAGTGTTAATCAGAGTCTCCTCTTTATCAAAAGTGAGCACTTTAGCACTTTTGGTCTGGATTTTTTGCATCTCCTTCTCCTAAATCAGCCTCTGTGCATTCATTTTCTATCCTCTTTTGTGGTGTGATATGAGTTTTAGCTTGAATCCTTGGCACAGATTGCTCATGCCTTCTCCACACTCTATTCATACTCCTTTTCATTGGCCAGGTGTTGTTTGTGCCTAGTACAAACTGATGTAAGGCACCACCCTGACCCATCTTTGCTGAGGTAGGAACATATGCAGTCCCCTCTGTCCCTTGCTGCTGTGATTTCATACCAGTACCTATCAGCCTTTCTTCATTCTCCTTATGAGTTTGGGGGTCCTTCAGGTTTCCTCCCATAGCAGAAGGAGGCACCATGTTTCCTTCTTCCCCTCTTTACCAGACTCCTTTCCTACTCTATTCCCTGTTTCCTTGTCCTCTGGAAGCATCTTTTCATTTTTTGATATAGTTTCAGGTTCTGCCATTTCTTCAGAAGGTGCTCTCTCTCCACAAGAATTGGAGCTTACACTTTCCATGTCAAATTTTTTTCTCAGAGACGCCCAAAGCTCAGCATCCTCCTTCTTGATGAATGTGATAGCCAGTTGTGAGGTCCAGGAGGGCTTGTTCCGAGATCCATACCAAAAGGGTCAGGCACCAAACCTGATGGCTTAGGACACCTCAGCTTTGGATGTCCTATTCGCCCGCAGGAGTAACAAAACATTGGAAGTTTCTCATATTTTACCAGGTAATCCACCAGTTTCCCTCCTATATTCAGTTTGATTTTTTCTTGAGAGGGTTGTTGATGGATATGCTGACTTGCATGCGCATATATGTATCCCACATGGTTCCAGAACTGTCATCGAACCATACCAGAGACCCAAATCTGTTTGCTATCTTCTCTGCCATGTTCTGAGTCCTTAACTTAGCAGGGAACTCTTTAATTTGAATCCAAATATCGATCATATGTAGTGCTTCAGGGGTAGGTTTCTTGATAAGCAAGCTAGATATGGAAACCCTGATGTTGTTTTCATAATGTCAGGGGCCTCCAAAGCAGACCTTGTTCCTGTCATCCAGATCCAAGAACTGGAATGCAAACAACATGTTTCCCAGGTCAGTGATCTGGAAGCCTTTCTTTAGATTCCAGGCCTTAGCCAAAGCTATTTTCAAAGATTTGATGTTTGGTTGTTTATCAGCTAGCAGGCGGCCAATCAGTCTGAATTATCTGACAGCCTCCATTCGAACTACATCTACATCGCCATCCTCAACATCCAATGGCGTATCATCCTCATCCTCCAAGGTTATCTTGTCCATATCTATTTCCAGACTCTCAGCCGTGCTCCGCAGTTCTTCAGGTTCCAAGTTGGGACCCTCCTTCCTGTTTCCAACAGGCACCATCTCCTCCATTGTTTCGCTCAGTGCTCAAGTAGCAGACCAATTGGTTGCAGTAGTTGAAAAAAACTTGGGGTTTAGGGTTTGATTTCCTCGCGTTTCTGTTTCTTCAGAAAGCTCCTTCAAAACTCCTTTATATAGATGTAAACTCCAGTACCAAGTAGATATATCTCTTTGCCAAGAACCTCTAACCCTTCTGGGAGAAGAGATCATTTTCCGAAGTAATCAAAAACCTCAATCGCCTCGGAAAACCTAGGAAAACCCTAGCTCCGCCGCTCCGCAACTCTCGCTAAACGAGAGAAATTACCAAAACTCCTCCATTCCTAAACTTAAACATAAACCCAAAACGAAAAACAAATTAACAAAGTCCAAAAAAACTTCAAGGCATATCTTAACAAATTCCCACATTGACTTGAATTTTATCTCAAATACGAGTAGCAACAAAAATGGTCTAACGTATCCAGATGCGTTGACATAGCCAAATGTACCCAAATACTAGAATATCCAAATTATCCATTATCATAAAGTATTCTACATGACAATCCTAACATGAACCTTCATTCCGTTAGTGTGGAAAGTTAGTGGTAAATGGTGAAAGAGTTTATCACTCTGATATGTTAGCTCACTTGAGTTTATTTGAAGGTGGAATTATATTCACATATTATTTCAAATAACAAAAAGAATTATCTTACAGGTTACAATCCCAACTATTTTAGAGAGAGTAATATTCACTATCCATCCTAAATTTGATCCGTTGTCATCCTATTCAATTAGGAAAAAACAGATATATCTGCCCTACCTAGTTGTCACCTAGACCGCGAGTCCCAGGGGCGTAGTCTATATATATATATATATATTTACTTTTATTAATAGATCATCAAGACAAGTGACTACCTTCAATGCAGTTAGAGTCTAACTTCTATTTATAAGCGAAATGATGGATAAAAGCGTCATCTCAAAAGCGAAGTGTAAAAGCGTAAGTTTTTATAGAAATTTCTAACCATAACTTTTATTTTTTCAAAATATAAATAAATAAGTGAACTAGCTTATATATTAAAAACTACTCTCACAAAAATAAACTAAATTAATAGACTTTTAAACAAGTATTCACTGTCTTCCTCCTACTTTTGGTGGAAAAAAATAAGAAGATATACCAACGGCAAAGGATGAAACTATAGCGGTTGTAGGAAAAATTCACTAAAACGTGAAAGTGACGACAAATAGGAGGCTAAAAGAGACGATCTTTGATTACAACATAGTCACAAGGGTAGGAGTGCATTGATCAGAAATGATACTAGTGGCAGAGAAAAAGATGAGAATGGAGGAGAAGTGACAATGAGTAGGGATGAGGAACTCACGAACGAAAGATTGAAACGATAACACGACTTAAAAAAAATTGCTTCATTTTTCGAGAGCATACCGCCCTGAACTAAACCAACATAGAGACCGTACCAAACCGACCAAATATAACGCGGTTTGGTCCATGGTCGTATGAATTTTATGAGTAGTGAAGGAAAATCTGTCTGATTGGTATTTGACCCGGACCAAAGTAGACCGCGCTGGACCGATTGCTATATTGGGTCGGTCATTGGTCCTATTTTCTTATACTTTTGGACCGCGGTTCTCAAGGTTTGGTATGAACCAAAGCATTGCACAGCCCTACCTACAATATTGTTCTAATACCCAGATATCAAAGGCCTAAAAAGGCGATTCAAAAGCTAGCTTCTAGGCTTTTACTAGGCTTGAACGCTTTTGATGCAAAAAGTGTTTTGAACAAAAGTTATAATATTTGGTTGGTCTAAATCATAAAATAATAATTGTTTACACCAAAATATTTTCTCCTTAAATACCACTTGAGTGATTTTAGATAGTCGGACCCTATATAGAGGATTGTCTGGTTGGACTATATAATTGGTGGATAGTAGCTGAGTGCGAGCTAACCATCTAGTATTTGGTCACCATCTGTCTAGTTCCATGGATACCATGCATCCAACGTCTTCGTGGATGGTGATCGTCCCGCATCATGGATATCATCCAACCTTATAGTGGATAGTACCATCCTAAATCATCATGGATACCCTCCAACCTCTTAGTGAATGGTGACCATCACATGTCATGGATACCATCCAACCCCAAAGTGGATGAGACCATCTCATATCATGGACACCATCCAATCCCTAAGTGGATGCTACCACATGATATTATGGACATCATCCAAAGTACTAACTGGATGGTACCATTCATGTTGAAACATGATGAGATAATGAGGTGTCTAGAGACTTTTTATGACGACCACTAACTTGCATAAAGTCTAAGCTGGAGTTACTTTTCAGGAGGAGAGAGAGAGAGAGAGATCAGTTGGACGACTCTAGACAACAAAACATGAAGCAACCTTATGGAGAAAGGGAGACAATCACCATCCAACAAACGGTGACATCTTGTCTCAATTGTTCCTTTTTCATGTTTCTCTGTAATTTGCAGAGCCATCCTCCATGAAGGATGCTCCATAATCGTAGTCTTAGTTGTAGTCGCGGAGCTCTCAAGGAATCTCCACCTGAGTAGTGTAAAGTAATTTAGATTCCCAAACACCCCGTTCGAACAGTGTTTGCAGTGGTGTGGATCATAATAATAATTGTCACCTTCATAGAAGTCAGGCGCAACTCATTCACCTATTTTTCCACCGTTAGTAATGTCTTTTAGTATTTAAAACTAGCTTTTGACTGCATTGACTACGTCTATCGAGTGTGTCGTCTCTAAATAAAATTTGTTTTTTAATGGTTAATGAAATAGTGCAAAATCTAAATAACCACCCATATGAAATCGTTGCGAGACTATTCAATAATATGGGGAAATGAGGTTTACAATGTTTTCGGTTAAATCGTAGGACCACAACGATTTAGCAAAAAGGTTATGTAGATTGGGCAGTAGTTATAGGAATCGAGTGGGTATTGATTTAATTCTCTTTAGTGAGGAAAAATTCCAAAACTTGTGTGTTGGATAGCATCTCAATTAGAATCAAGGACTTAAAAGGCCTCATCCATCGAAAAAAATAAAAAATACTAGAACAAAATCAAGCCAAGAATATTGAATATCGGATGTTTGATCTCTCTACATTTTGAATTCCATTCCATCCTGGGAAAGCTCGAAAAATAAAAACCATATACGAATTTTCACCAGAAAGTTCGAAGAAAGTAGCAAACATGCATTAAACATCATCATGCACCCGAGACCTGACCGAGACCAGCCCTCCAGCTTAGTTCTTCGTTCAAGTGGGAGGGGTCAATGAAGCAGTAGAATTCGGTCAACTTCTTCTTGCGTCACTCCTGACCACATAAAATAAAAAGCAAAAAAATAATAACTCATTTCCCCAGCCACGCACTATAAATATCCACTGCCACCAACTTTGAACGTAATTACAATTACACTCAGGAAACACATTAACCCACCTAGCATGGATAAAGGGAAGGAAACCAAGAGAGCCATGAACGACGCCGCCGCCGCCGTCGACCACCAGGAACTGAAGTACCGCGGCGTCCGGCGGCGGCCGTGGGGGAAGTACGCGGCGGAGATACGGGACCCGGCCAGGCAAGGCGCGAGGTTGTGGCTGGGGACGTACGACACGGCGGTGGAGGCCGCACGTGCGTACGACAGAGCCGCATTTAACATGAGGGGACACCTCGCCATCCTTAACTTCCCCAACGAATATTACTGGCAGGTGATGAGCCCCACGACTCCACGTCCTCCTTCCACGTGGGACAAAGCTGGCGGAGGAGGGAGCAGCAGCTCGTCGTCGTCCGCCGGGGCGACGATGAGGGGCAACGGCGGCGGCGGAGGGAAAGAGAAGCAGCAGGTGTTTGAGTTCGAGTACTTGGATGACAGCGTGCTGGATGAGCTTCTGGAAAACTCGTCTGAAGATGAGAAAAAACGACGATATCAAGGATAACTGACGACGACGTTTCAGAGTTGACTACGTAGTATGGACTATTTTAGTTTGGTTTCTGTAGCTTATGTAGAATTTTGCTTCATGTACAGTGAATAATACGCAGAACTATGGTGGTTATAGCAAAACATTTTTTTTTAGCTTAATGTACGCTTAAAAATAACGTCGGGGGAAAATGCAAATGTGCGAGAATAAAATCTTGGGTGCTTCTTTTAATTTAGGGGGGATGGATTCGAAGATGAAAATATTTTGTGAAGAATCTCATTCGTTGCCGCGCATGGGGGGGTGATTATTAATGAGAATGCTGATGCTGATGATCAAGAGATTGAGGATATAAAGGGTGCTGGGAGGTCTATGCTTGATTCCAAAACGAATAATATCATCTTAGCCTCCTAAGTTTATAGGCACTAATCACTTTGGTATCGGTTGACCACTAATCGTTTTGACGAGTAATGATTAAGCAAAGATAAAAATATACACCGAAAAATTGTTCAGAATATTAGACTGCTAAGTTACGAAAAAGATGGGGAAGAAGCATAGGAAAAGGAACAAATTTTTATGAAAATATTTTCTTATACGAATGAATGTATTGAAAATATGAATGTTGTTTAACTTATTACCTCCTTTTTTAGTTCGACCTTGATTCTAAATCCACTTTTAGTAACTTTCGTATATCGTTTTACTTTTGTTGAGTGAACCACCTATTGTCCGAATGAATGTTGTATTAGTTGTTCAACAAAAGTTGGATGAACTTGATGATGTTGTTCCATAGGTATAGTAGTAGCATTGACAAATTCACGTACAAAAAATAATATAGATATAACCCTATAGTTCTGACGACAAATTTAATTTCCTATTAATACGATAACTTTATAAACATAATTAAAACTTTTCATTCGCTGCGAAGCGTAAGCGAGCGGGTCCTTGCTAGTATATTTAGATGGACCAGGAATTGGAAACAGGGGAGCTAGAAGATTGCATACATCTCAGCGTCTTATGGGAGCTCCACCTTTCTAGAGCAATTTGGGTGGTGGCTTGCTGAGGATGGTAATTACAAATACTTCCATTCAATTTTTTTTTTAAAGACAGAGGCAAACCCTTATTTGAAGAGACCATTAAACAGTTCTAATTATTATCCAAAACTATTATCCATAAAGCATTCAGTGACATGTGACTTTAGTACCTCAACCCCATCCACTCTCTCTCTTACTTTATTTTAAAACTCGTTTCTCTACCCTCTCTTCTCGGTTTCATTTCCTAAGTTTTCCAGAGGCTTTTGCTGGCTCCTTTTGGTGACCGGCGGCAGCTCAAGCCCCTCCAGTGCTCTTTGTCCCCCCATTTGTGCTCATGCTTCTCCTGGTTGTGTTCTATGTGATTTTCCTTCGGATTTCCAGTTCTTCTTTATCCATTATGGCCTCCCCTTTGTGTTCGTGTTGCTGGGTGAGCCGTCCGATCGTGAAGGGTAGAGTCTTCCCCGGCGGTTGTGGTTGGAAATCGGTGTTCTCCGTGGAGATTTGTGGCCCCTCCTCTTCAAACCCGATGTCACTGCCTCGACTTCCTCTGCCTCTTCAGTTTGGAGCAATCCGTTTCATATCCTCTTCCACCGCCATGCAATCTTGTTTCTTGGATTCACTGTGATGGATGCTTTTGAGTTATCCCCATGAGGCTGGTTTGATGTCATCACTAGCCATGGATTTCGATATGATCGGACAAGCTGATTTTATTCTTGTTGCATTCTATTTGGTTTGTTGCAAGAGAGATTTCTAATGTTTTTCTTTTCATTCAAGAGTTTTGTTCTGTTGGATGGCTGCTTTCATTCTGCTTTGTGTTCTCTGTTGTTGCTTTCATGGTTTGATATTAACCGAGTTTCCTTGGCTTTCCTCTTGTTGAACCATAATGTTGGTTTTGTGTCTCTCTTTGTAACTGACTAGTTAAACTGCAATAAAGACTCTCCTTTGTAAAAAAAACAGGTGGACTGTCTGCCTAGGAAGCGATGGAAGGTGAAGGTCGGCGAGGTCGATGCTGCTGCTGAATCGTCGAGCAGAGGATATGTGAAGCGGCGAGGTAGAGGAGATGTGCCTCCCGTCGCTTCTCTAATTCATCGACGAACAACTGAAATCGGAGGAATTGGTGAAGCTCGGCGCTTCCCCCCGCCTCCGCTAGCAAGCCTTCCCAACACACTTTTCTTCCCTACTTCTTCGATTCTGCAAAGCAAAACCTCCCAACAGTCCACCTGTTCTAATTTCTAGGGTATCAGTTCTGCGCCTCCCCTGCTCATCTTCCTCATTGTTGGCTGCTGTCGGAGCTGGTTCCCGGAATCCCTCTACTGTGGAGGTAACGAGGGATCTCCTATTTTCGTCGGTGATGGTGATTCTCTTCTTTCGTTTGAAATCGATGAGGACGGCAAGGTAGAGGAGCTCGACGAACGGAGGGATTAAGAAGATTTGGGGTTTTTCATAATTTTTTATTTTGTTTTCCTTATTTTAATTATTTTAGATGGAAAAATAAATGAAAATTCCACGTCAGATGCCACGTCAATGCTGACTGGATTTTCTGTTAAATACTAACGGTCAACACTAACGGAATGATAGTTCAGGACACAGATGGAATATTGAAAACAATAAGATACATGTGGCATTTTTCGGATAGTTCACGTGTTGTAGTGGTATTAGCCCTAATATTTTTTCTCATATGTGTTTCAAAATTTCAGGTAGTGTCCGGGACGTACCTTAATTATATTGTAAGTGGGTCCGCCGCCACTGTAGGCATGTTACATATTTTGCAAGGATGCTGACTGATTTGAGGAAGCGTAGAGGAGGATGTACCGCCACCTTGAGTAGTAGGAACACTGTCGTAACGCATAAGAAGGGGTGGAGGGAGAGTATAATGGGATGGCTTCCGGGACTCTCCCTATCTCGAGGTTAAATTACGTACAATGGTTAATCGATATCGAGAATTAGGACGTGTCTAATTCAGAATAGATGATCTATGGTTTTAGTGTTTGAATATTGATGACCTCATTTATTAAGTAAATGGTTTTCAGATTTATCCAACTTCAATTTCATATTGCTTTACTTTCTTAAGAGGATGTGTGTTAGTAATTGATATAAGATATATTATTGGACTTCTCCCAACAATTCGAGTTATTGATATTAAATGGTTCTTGACAAAGAACATAATTCTAAAGTGAAATGACTAACTAAATCATAAATAATTGTTTGGTACAAAGAGAATTATATTTTATTATAGTTTTGACAACTAATGTATTTGATTTACCAAAATTTCCAAGTATAAGATTATTCATAAATGATTAAAAAGGTTAGTGAAAAAATGGTGAAGTTTTAGTGAAAAAAATGTGTTGTATTTAGAGGCACAATTGAAAGAAAAAAAATTTGTTGGTGGTAGAAATAGCCATGATGAAGAATTGAGAGGGGCTGAAAGTGAAGTTTGGTTTTTTTGGATTGCTATTCGTCGCCCTAAAAATTCTTATTTGTCGCCCTAATTAAGTTAATTTTATTCTAATACCCTTAGTTCAATAAAGTTAAACTAATCTGTTTCCTAGCTCGTTCTAAGCTCGCAGAGTGCAGTTGGTTTCCTATTGCATAGCGCATGTTTGATCCTATTAGCTCATTTCCATGATTTTTTTTTACAAAGGCGTTTCCATTTGATTTCTTCGCATCTGCGCCAGAATTCTGCAATGTCAGAAAGCATACTACTCAAGTGACCCGTCAATTGGAATTTGGTGAATAACTTGCGTATTGCTAAGAAACTCGGTATCCTTTTGGAGCTACAACCTACAACACTTGATGAACCTTCCTTGCTGCAGTTATCGTGTAGGAAAATTAATTGAGGCAAGAAACTTAAATAGAACGGGAGGAAGTTAAAATATGTTCGTTAGTTATCTTTTCCTTGTTTTGCTTGACCAAATGAGTCCGTTAGAGAATCGTTTGTTCTCGGCGGATCTGGAATTCTGAATTGCGCCTCTAGAGCATCGGGATCCCGACGACAATGAGCTTTCATTTTTCTATTCTAAAAGGAGAATAAAGCAAATTAACTTCTCTGCAATTGTTTGGTTTGGTTTTAGGGATAATAAAATTTTTGTTGAGGGGTAAATATGTCAATTTAATGCGTTTTAGGGCGATAAAATTTGAATTTTAGGGTGATGAATAGCGATTGAGTTTTTTTATATATATAATCAACAGTCGGATGCATCATGCATCTGCGCGCCTGGCGCGTGTGAAGCAAACCTGGGAACGACCTTCTTTCTCAGTGGACTGATGGTGGAGATATGCTGGTCTAGCAACTCTCATCCCTTTTGGATTGTGGCGGGATAAAATTGAGTGTTATACCATCTCCATCTCTAGCAATTGCTAAACTAAATGTGGTCCTTACAGCCACCTCGTCAAATTTAGCAATTTCTCTGAAAAGAATTGCAAACCACCTACATCCCTAAATTTTGTTTGCATTTGCTATTGTAAGCCCAACTACTATTTTAAGTCTATCAAAATGTTTTTTTCATTGAAAAGTTACTACTAATAAAAAGAAGAAAAAAAGCATATTCACATGTAGTATTGCTAAAGGACTTGCTAATTTAGCAATATTTCTAAATAAGCAATTGCCTCTCTATTCTTTGCATTTGCAAATTGAATTGCCACCTAGATTTTGACAATTGCTAAAGATCGATTTAGCAATGGGATGTAGATGCTCTATAGACTCTCACTTTCTAGAAACTCATTGAAATTGATCAGATGATAATTTCTTCGTGCAAAAACAAACATATATGCTTCTCACCCTTTCGAGGCGGTAGTGTCATAAAATTCCATTGTAAAAAAAAAAAGTCATAAAATTCCTCCAAAAAGTTCCTCCGCATATTAATGCGTGTTAACATGATCATTCTATTTTTGGAACTGAAAATGTTGAGGCGAGGTGAAAGAAAAAAAATGGATTTATAATGATAATGGAGTTGGAAAGCAGTTAGCAAGAAACAACGGGTTGTTTGCTTCATAGATTTGAAAAATGAGGGTTTTGGTAAAACTTGGGTTTTGGAAAACCATGGATATATGATGGATTTTGGTGGCATTATGGATTTGACCAAGTCTATTGTTTGCTTGTTGGATTTGATTATAAATTTTGTTTGAATAGATTTGTGGATATGAAATTCAAATTACCTTGTTACCCTTATCTTATCTAATTATATTTCTATATTATAATCCTTAAATTTCATTAAAAAAATCCAACGCATACAATGAAATTTTAAACTGTTTACCACTATGTGGACTAATAATTCAACTACAAATATAGAAATGTATTATAGTTTGGCACTAATTAACAACTCATCTAATAATGTACCCAATATTATGTATAAATTGCAACCAATTGCTAGCTTTATTGCTACAACTCATCAACTTCTTGCTAACTCCCCGATTTTGGAATCCGACAATCAATCAAATAATACTGCACAAGATGAGCATAAGATGTTTATAGTTGAATCTAACAAATCACATATACATTCATATTTAAATAAACTATGATATTACAAAACGAAATGAAAAATTCTCATATATATAAAATACGACATTATAAAAGTTTATAATTGCATGACCATTAAATTAAAGTAGGACAACTTTGTAATTAAAGTAATAAGTAAGGGTATAAAGGTAATTTACCATCATGGATTTTAATCCATCACCCAAATCCCACCTTAAGAGGTGGAACTTCCAAGTCCGTGGGGTCCACGGATTTGGAACCCCAAAAGTGGCGGGACCCACAAATTCCATCTCCCTAATTCCATAAGGCAAACGATGGATTTCCGTTATAGTCCATGATGGATAGATTTCCATGACCAAATCCATGACCAAATTTCAGAAAGAAATGTTGGGCGCCAGTGGTATATACTATTTCTTGTGTGAACTCGCCCACCAACCTTGACATCTCTGTCTCTCCTCTCCTCTCCGCCTGCACGCTCCACAGGTCCTCCCAACTTCTCTAGCTTATTTCTTGTTACAATTTTCCGTTTCTACTTCTCAAGTACGTGAAATTGCTGACCCCTACCTCGCGAAACTTCTTGCTGCCAGGGACGCCGTCTCCCTGTTGGTCTCCAAGTCCCTCCCGCGTGTCATCATCGAAGGTGATTCAGAAGTGGTGATTCGTCAGCTTCGTCGGGGTGTTTCTTCTGATTCCCTAGGGGGACCGGTGCTTCGAGATTGCTTCCTTCTCCTTTCTTCTGTCTTTGTCTCTGTCTCAGTAGAGTTTAGGGCAGTTCCTCGAACTGCTAACAGGGTTTCCCATAGAGTGGCGCAGAAAGCCCTGCTTCTTTCTCCTCTCGAGTTATGTTCTTTCGATTTTGTTGGGTGGCTTCTTTGATGTAATAGGTTGGGAGGTTTTCGGGTAGATTGTATAGCTCTTTCTATTGACATTTCTTGGAAAGAAAAAAAAAGAAATTAACATGAATAGGCGGATAGCAATATGAAGGCTAAAACCATAAAATTGAAATTCCCCCATTTTCACTGTATAGTCTATTGGTTGAGTGGGGTGGTGGCCTGGTGGGTTCTTGTGAACCGGTTCTGATAATTGAAGTGTGGTACAAAAATGAATTTTTTACTGTTGATTCATTAATTAATTTATTATTTGATTATTATTGTGAAACAATGGACCCAAAATTAAGGGAGTTATTGTTTTTCATAATACGAAAGTGTTGCCTCCATAAGTTATTTCAGTCCTTGTTTTGTTTGTACGGAACGAGAAATCGACAATGTAAGAAAGTAAATAACATATAGATTTACGTGGTTCATTAACATGATGTGTGTTAGATACGACACATCAACGACCTAACCCTAATCCAACATGAAAAAGGAAAAATGTTACAGACCAGGCCCAAAATCATTAAACAAGTGTGTATAAGCCCAAACATCGTGGATTAGAGCGTTTTCCCTCAACGTCCTTCGAGGACCACCTTGCGCCCATGAACCAGGAGCTTCGCCCCTGGGCCCCTTGACTTTCACTCAACTGCAGATAATATATCTTCAAGTCGGCAAAAAATCTTCATATTAACTTGAATTCTCCCTAAAATGCCAGATGTACTCAGACTCTCTCGTGCCTCATAATGCCCCTAAGGGCATCAACAACTCACAACTTTCAACAAGTCCAAGCAGTGTTGAAACTTGCCATGTGAAATCGACTTCATGAACGTATCAGCAAGATTTATATCAATAGTGCCTACTTTCTTTACTTTAATCATATTCTTTGCTCTCAAGAAATGATACATCACGTACATCTGTATGCTTAACAGAATCTGGCAATGTCATGTACTTTGTTTTAGTAGAAAAAGTAATTGTATGGTGCAAAGTTGCCTTCCAACTAACTATAGAACCTCCAATAGTGAATACATGATCAGATATAGATCTTCTTGTGTCATCAATTCCATCATAATCATAATCTGATTAACCAAGTACTTATCACTTCCAAAACTTATCCCCACATTCGATGTACCTTCAAGGTACTGAAAAATCCTCTACACAACTTGCCAATGTTCCTTCCCAGGTTGCATCATGAACTTGCTGACAACACAAACAACATGTGCAAGATTAGGTCTAGTGCATACTATAGCATACATCAAGCTACATATAGCTATAGAATATGGGACTCAAGACAAGTACTCATTCTCATTGTCAAATTGAGGTGCATAGATAGAGTATTGAATATTTGAAACATTAGGAGCATTTAAGGTCTTTGCTGACGACATGCTACCAGGAGAATATCTTCTGAATGTACCTTTTTTGTGAAAAGAAAAACTTCTTTTGATTTCATTCCCTATACATTCCATACTCAAAATTTTCTGAGCAGCTCTCAAATCCTTATCTCAAACTCATCACTAAGAAGACCCTTAAGCTTCGGGACATCAGATTTGGACTTCGCAACAATGAGTATATCATGTACATATATAACTAGATAAATCATCAAACCATCATCAGGCTTGCTATGATATACGTACACTACAATCATACAGACTTCTGTTTTAGCCTCGCTCATTCATATAGTTGTCAAACCTCTAGTACCACTGCATTGGAGATTGCTTTAGTCCGTACAAAGACTTCGTCAACTTAAAACATAATCTTCTTTGCCCAGAACCTAGAACCCATCGAATTGAGTAATATAAATCTCTTATTATAACTCTCAAAATAGAAAAGTTGTCTTCACGTTCAGTTTCTCAAGCTCTAATTCCTTAATTATGTACAACTATTGCTAGTAACACTCTAATTAAGTATTATTGGCTACCTATAAGAAGATCTCATAGTAATCAACACCTTATTTTTGTGGAAAACCTCTTGCAACCAATCGAGCTTTATATTTACCCTCTACAGATGCATCCCTTCCTTCTTCTTGAAAATCCACTTGCAATTGCAAGTAACAATCTTTCTCCCTCGTAGTTGTCTAGTTTCATATCTTGAACCAAGTCAGAAGAGACTAGCTCAAGTGGAATTTACGAAATTTAATGGGAGCGAAGACCCATCACATTGGCTCGAGCACATCGAGCTATTTTTTAGTTTCACAAAATGTCAGAGGAGCATAAGGTGTCACTCACATTTTACCATATAGAGGGTATTGTGAACCAGTGGTGGCAATTGTTGGATCGAACCTACATCACTTCAGGAATAACGATCAATTGCCAAGATTTTGTGAGGAGTTATTATCTGATTGATTTGGTCCACAAGGCTCTTGCAGTCTTGCTATGATAAGCAAAATGGATCTTTGAGCGATTATCTCTTGATTATTGAGAAATTAAGCAATCAATGCTATGGATGGACTGAAGAGGCACTCGTGCGCTCATTTATTGGAGGGCTTAAGCATGAGATCGATCTTATGCAATCCGCAGTTTCATATTAGAGACAGTGAGGCAGGCAATTGGAGTTGCCAAAGTAAAGAACAAAAAAGTTGACCAAGCATCAAGGACTGCAAACTAACTCACCACGAGGTCAAATGCAAGCGCGGCCAAACCACCACTCAAAACACCTCGGGCCTCACCACCTTGTAACCCGATTGCTCGAAGGATGTCTCCATAGGAGTTAACACTTAACAGGATACAGGGCATAAGGATTATGCTTCCACTGTGATGAGCGATTTACGATTGGTCATCGTTTCGTTGTGCAAATATCAGCGTCCTACTCATAATTGGCGCTCGCAAAGGCAACAAAAAAGACCAATTCATCCATGAAGATGACCAACCTTGAGGGCATGTTGTGCTTAAGGAGGATGATTGTTACGAGATCGAGCCACCATAATAATTTGGGAAATTTTGGGCTTGCCTATCTTTCAGTATTTTTCTATTTAATTCATATTTTGTTATAATTTGGGTATTATTACTTTTATTCTAGTAGGATTGACTATTGAGATAATATTAGAAATTTGGTTACGTAATTACAATCAACGATTAAAACCCGAATTGAAAACGATAGGAAGCTACAACCAGCCCGCCTTAAGTTTCAGCAATCACAATTCACAAATAAGCACATAAGGACAAATCTATGGCTGCTACATAATCCAAGAAGAAGAAAGAAACCAAAATTACAACCCTACCACCTCCAGCCCCACAGTGCTGCCCTCGAAACAAAGAAACAATTAATTGAGTAACCGTAGCTCTCCAAGAAACAGTATTCAATTCCTTCTTTTTTGGAGGACTTTCAAAGGTTTCCATTTCCATTGATCTCAAAGTTTTGGATGACTTTGACAGGAAAAGAAGACTGGGGGAAAAGAAATGAAGCACATTGACTATAGTATACTATGCATGCAGGGAGGCCCTGAATCTAGACCCTTAAACCCAGAACTTGTTTTTGCAAATTGTATTTGTGACTGATTGTACTCTAAGTCTTAGGATAATGATTTCCCTCTAAATCTACTAATATACTTCTGATGCAGTTCTCTGATGGCAGGAATTCGTCGCTGTCAAATTTCTTGCGCAAATTTTGATGCTTTTTCCCAAACTGAGTTCACATGAAACCGAAAATCCTTCTCTAAAACTGGCGAGAAGAGAACAAAGAAAATTACAGTGTGGAGTTTGAGGATAAGGTGAATTGAATCTGTAGGCCATTTCGTTGCTCAATGATGAATTTAGGTTGAGGATACCTGTGATTTCTTCAAATGGGTTTCAGTATTCGTTCAATATACCAAACGATGATCAAAGCTAATAAGTCTTGACTGCAAGACTTTGACAGTCAATTTAGAGGTTACAACTCTATTATTATAAATAAATAGTGCAACCTGCTTTCTTTGAATATTTATCAATAGTGGAAGCGCATTTGTTCCAAAAAGAAGAATCCGCTGTTAGATTCGTTTTTGGGTTAGTTGAGATTGAGGTCTTAAATTCATTATTGGATAGACAAAGTGTAATTTTGCATATGACTAGATCTAGATGTAGAGAATTGGAGGTGCGCTCAAGCATAGCTGTGAACCAAAGGAAAAAAAAAAGGGGCAATTGCCTTTCCTGGAAAACGACAATCTCTCAAACTAACTTTAATGCACGTTCTTACTCCTTCGGCCTTTCCAATGATGTCAAAGCCGAGCCGGAGTATGACCCGGTAACGTGAACGGCTCGGTCATTAGTGGTCCAGCCGACATTAGACCGTTTAAAAACCGTTTGAGAACCGGTACCTAATAAACAGGCATCTGTAATAGTAGACACTTCTTAATCATGCAAATTAACATTACAATCAACCAGAAATTTGCATCAATTAGGTTTAACAAAATTAACTTACCTCGAGCAGGAGGTGAGTCGGCTGGTGGGAGATGTTGCGGACTGTGGAGGTGAGATGGCTGGAGCAGGTCAGTGGCTGGAGCAGGTCAGTGGTTGGGGGAGATGTTGCGGCAGGAGCAAGGCTGCAGGGGGCTGCTTGCAACGACGGCAGGGAGCAAAAGCAACGATGGCGACTGGCGATGGCGCTGCTTGCGCCGATTGCGAGCTGCTTGTGCCGGGAGCGGGGAGCAGAAGCGACGATGGCGACTGGCGATGGCGCGCTGCTTGCAGCGACGGGACGGAAGCGCTGGGGGCCTGGGGTGATGGTTGACGGCGGCAGCGTGGCGCCGCTCTCCCTCTGTCGTCTGTTCTACACTTCTACTTCTAGGTCGAAGATGGAGAAATAAAAGGAAAGTTAGGGTTTTGTTTGGCTGCCCAATTCCACGATTCCTTTTCTATTTTTTTTTAAGGGTAAACCAAACGGCCGAACCGCACGACCGACTTGAGCGGCTCGAGCGGTTAACCGCTTCGGTCGCTCGCCGACCGCTGTATAAAACCGTGGCGGTTAAATAGCTAATCCGAGCCGGTTTTATGGCCGGGTGGCGGCTTTGACGGTCCGGCCGTCCGGCTCGGTTCGGCTTTGACAGCACTGGGCCTTTCCCTTAATTTGGAATACTAATCACAGGTTTAGGTTATAAAGCTTCTTTTGCTCCCCTCCTTTCCTTCGAGGTTGACAAGAACGAAGATGAGGATGATGAGGAGAATGTTTTATTTAGGATGATGAAGATGAAGTGATGGTTGGTCGAATCTATTTGGATGATGACGAAGAATAAACTTGTTTTTTAAATACCTATTGTTTATGTGAACTTGAGTTTCTAACTTTCTGTGATTCTATGATTCTAGACAATTATGACATATTTTGCTATTTGTGTAGAGTTTTCTAAGTCCCCATCACCTGTCCTATGTATGCCTAATGCCTTCTTCAACCTTACTTCTAACATGGACGATAGTATCATACAAACAATATTTTTTTATGGACGGTTAATGATTTCTTTTTCTAATTTGTAATCCCGTTCATTTATCAATACACAATAAATGATGTTATTGAATTTCCTGAAAAATGATATTAAATTGATAAGCAAAGTATTTACATACTACATTCAAGGTAGGGCTACAAAATGAGTCGACATCCTCACTAGAGGCTCAACATTCACATTTAATTGAATTTTTATTTATTTAATTGGTTTTAACATCAGTTTTTTTTAAGGAAAAGAGAATCCGTCCAATTTTTGAGTTAAACCAGGTTAAATCGAAACTGTTTGGTCCGACTTTGGTTAAAACCGTATACGAAGCAGTCCAATAAACTCCAATATATGCAAGACTGCAAACAAAAAATACCATTCCACCCTATCATTTCAGGTTTTTATTTTTAATTCCATGTAGAATGTATTTTTCTATAGGTTGTCTGACTGGTGGATTTTTTGTAATGGATTATATAAAAAAAATAAACTCATTGTTTCAACTCTGTCTGGAAAGCTTAGAAACATAATTCTACAGGACGGGAATGGATCAGGTGAGTAACCTTATGGTGAGTAACCATGAGTAACCCGTCCACATCAGCATGACATCAGCATCTTCTCTCTCATGGAAAGCCTTTAATTTTTCCCTCTTTAATCTTTGACGGACGATTTTTCGCTCATTTTAAGTCGAAATTTAATTTTTTTTGCACAGTTAGATCAGATTAATTGTGCTCTTCAAAATGATATCCAATTTAATATATTTTTCGAACAAAAAAATATTGAGCCATTTTTTACCAGCCTATACCATATGGTATTGACTGGTATTGAAATAAAAGCATACCTATGTTTTGAAAAACGTACCATGGTGGTATGAACAAACCAATACTGTAGGATGGTTGAATACATGATAGTAGAAGTATATTAATTGTAATTTACGACTTTTAACATTGTATACCACACAATACCACCCCGTACCAGGGTGGTATTGTATGGTATTGTGTGGTGTTTTTTGGTCCTGTAATTTGTTCACCCAGAAATTTGTAGATCCAATAGATCATGATGAACTCGTCCCTTCTGTGCAAACGTTTTCAAAAACGAATTAAAAACGAAGAAGATACCATATGGTATGCAGTTGGTACCGAGAGGCCAGAATTTTTTTTTTCCTAAAAAAATATTGACTATTGATCTCATTTTGTAGAGCACGGTGAACTCGTTCCATCTGTGCAAAAAAAATTAAAATCCGAGTTAAAACGAAAAAGATATGAGTCAATTAAGAAAGCTAGTGAAAATAAAAATAGCCTTTAATTCTCCATCCTTAGATCTGGATTTTCTAAATGAAGGGTCTAGATTTGGTTATTGATGGGTGCATAACCCATGGTTATGCACCCTATCTTGAGCCCTACAGGACCCTATCCTAGTGTAAGATTTGGAAAACACTACTTGTGATAATAATATTTATCAAAGATAATCCAAGTCTAAAGGGATGCGTATGTATGCTGTATGCATATTTGGGCTGGAGCTGAAACGAAGCTTCTGAGAACCAAGCCAGTCAAGTCAGTTAGCTACTGATAGCTCAGTAAACATTACAAAAACAAATTATGGATTATTTAATCTCAGCCAGATTTTTCTTTAATTGACAGGTGAATTAGCTTACTAATATGGCCCTAATCAGAGATTATATGCTAAATTGCTAATTAAACCAAAGCAAGGGGGAGGTGGTTGACAGGGATTGGATGATATCATCACGTTTAAATTCAGCAGATTGGTAATGGTCACTGGTCTGGTGGTCAGGGATTGTTGTTGAACACTCCATTCAATTCAAAGTTGTGCGCCAAATATTTGTGCCCTGTGTTTCCCCTTTTTTAATGAGGGCCTAAGATGTCAATTTAACGAGAAATATTGCGTTTTTACGGTGAGTTTGTTAAAACTCCAAATTACCGTAACTTTAGAGTCGAGCAGACAAATTGATTGAGCTGTGTAGGGATTGGGTTGATCCGTATAGTGAACATGGTGTATGTATGGTTTATAATTACAGTCGATCGCACTCTTTCACATGTCGGCTGAGTATGCCTACATCAATCAAAATGTGTACCCTTATATAATGCATATGAAAGTCGAACGAGCCACTAACTATTGATCGTTGCGTAAGACAAATCGCCTCTTTGTTCTTAGGTAGATCGATATCAAGGTACAATGCACAGTCGAAAGCTTTGTTGTATACAGATCGACTGCTTTTTCTTAATCCCGGTTCAGCACTGATAAGATCATTGACAAGTGGTCGTCTGGGTCATAAGAGAGGCTGACCTTTTCTCATCTAACCATCACATTATTCCAATAGCATTGTTGATCAACGTTAGAGATCAAATCGCTAAACCCCAAGTCACTGTGATTTGGAGTTTAACAAAGTAACAGTGCAAACAAGGACTTGGTCTGGTGGTTAAACTGTTGATTTTCGACAACTACCCAATATTCGGGAGATCCCTAAACTTATACATGTTTATTTAGGCCTTAGTATAATCTAGAGGCTCCAAGTTCAAATAACTAGCAAAATCCATATATATTCAAATTGTTCAGATTTTCCATTATAATAATCAGCAGATAAGTAGTAAGAATGCATTTTTCTTTCCATGATAAATAAAGTTGGGGAGGGGTTTGATATCGCTTTCGATGCTTAGGCTGGTTAACTGAACTTGGCCAATTTCACTATATATGAAGTGGACACGATCCTTTGCATGATATAAATAAGGCTCGCCAAAGCTTCCAATTCTGCAAACCAAGAAAACAGAGGAAGGAAAAGCATACAACGAGAAACAGAGCACTTAATCTCACCCATCTCCAATTCCTATGGAACCCTCATTTTTCAACTTCCAAAACTCCGGCTTCTCCTCCTCGGAATCCTCAGACTTCGGATCCCCGGACCAATTCTCCAGCCAATCCTCCGACCAAACCCCGCCGCCGCTACCCTTCAACGAAAACGACTCGGATGAAATGCTCCTTTTTGGCCTCATCTCCGCCGCAGCCAGCTGCTGCAGCAGCAGAGCCACGGAGGCAATGATCAAAGAAGAGGAAGTCAGCTCAGCCGCCTGCGAGGCATCACCGCCCCCGCCGCCGAAGAAAGAGAAGTCGTTCCGCGGGGTGAGGCGGCGGCCGTGGGGGAAATTCGCGGCGGAGATAAGGGATTCTACTCGACATGGAGTCAGAGTTTGGCTGGGGACATTCGACAGCGCGGAGGCTGCGGCGCTGGCGTATGACCAGGCGGCATTTTCGATGCGGGGAGCCGGGGCGATACTCAATTTCCCGGTGGAAAAGGTGGCGGAGTCGCTGGAGGACATCGATTGCAACCTCCGGACGGCGGTGGCGGAGGAAGGGTGCTCGCCGGTGATTGCCCTAAAGAGAAAGCACTCGTTGCGGCGGAAAATGATCGGAAAAGGGAAGAAAGATAGAGCTCCTCGTCATCATTTGAATATGGTGGTGCTGGAGGATTTGGGCGCCGATTACTTGGAGGAGCTGTTGATGACTACTTCCGATTATACGGCAACCAGTAATCCTAATTGGTAAAGGAAATGTTTGAAAGAGAGTTCAGAGTAAACAGAGTAGCTCTGTTTTTGTGGGTTCTTAGTGAGTCATTCAGTCCTCTGTTTCGATCTTCGTTGCAACTTTTGGCTATTGTAATGGCTTTACCCCCTTTCGTCCCTTTCACCCTTCTTGTAAAGTTGGACAGAATTGAGGATCGTATTTTGTAACATATATTCTACAAACATATATGAACCCAATCAATGGGGAATTCAGTGAGCTTTTCTGTACTAATTGGTTTCCTCGCTTATCTTCTTCTTCACTCAATTATCCTCTTTCTGAAGCTCAATCTTTGGGATCAAATCATGCACCATATTGAAGGTACGAGTGCATGTATTGGCTAGCTAGCTTCAGCTTTTCCATGGAAGAGAAATGCCATGCAATGCAAGGGGCAAAATGGTATTTTATGATCTAATTTTCACATTTTGACTTGACGTATTTGATAATTACGTATGTGATCATTACATTCACGTTATCTTATAATGGAAAGAAAAGTTATTGGTCTAACGTTTTTATTCTCATGATATTGTCACTCGCAAAAAAATCTGGCGGAACCAGTAAAGAGGAGTTAAAATACAATACTTTTTGTTACTCTGATAAAATTGAGATAATTCCTTTCACTAGTATATTTTTCTAAACTTCATATGTTTGAGCAACTCATAAATATTGCAAGCTAATTAGTTGAGAATATATTTTGCAGTGCAATGGCCAAGAAAATAAGGAATGGATAAGTGAACGCTAATTAAAATGGCATCTTCGGAGAATAGTAACTTCATACAAGTTGAGTGTCATTATAGTACTTGAAAAACGCCAAATCTTTCGAGTTCCTTTCTTCTAAATACGTTTAATTTCTTTCTCTGGTAAGAGAATTGTTGAAGATTCAATGCCGCACATGTTTACAATTCATCTACACTTCACTTCCAAGACTTGCTTTCTAATTATTATTCTTTAACTGATTCATGTCAAAAACGGTTTGGTTCTATTAATAATTCAACATTTTTTTGAAACAAATAATTTAAGTTGTTGAAAAAAGTTAACGAGGATCATATATTATATTCGTATATGTTGGTGGAAGTGAAAGTCATATCATGGGCATAATATTTGTACAAATTTGTCATACTTAAAGTTTAGAAATTCGAACACACTAGCACTTATCTAAATCAACTGTATTATTATGTTAATAATCGAAGTTGTAAAAAGAGATTCAACTATAAATATATTGCCCAATCCCAGTGAGAGATTATTTATATGCTAATTAAGACAAAGCAAGGGCGAGCGAGGTGATTGATAGGGATTGGATTGGAATGGACATCAATGATACGATATCATCACGTGGGCTCATTGAAATTGAGCAAGCGTGGTCACTACTACTAGTCTGGTCAGGCATTGTTCAACATTTCATTCCATTCAATTCAAAGTTCGCCACAGAATTTTTTGTTCTGTAATTCCCCCATTTTAATAAGGAATTAAGATGTCCATTTCGGCAAGCAACCTTCCATTCATAATTGTTTTACCTATTTATTTACCATTTGATTTTGAGATATACGGGATAATGATTTTTTTACATTTGTTGATAGGGCGAGAGCCGAGGGCTTAACATATCGCTTTCGAGGGTATGTTGGTTAACTGAACTTAGCCATTGCACTATGAAGTGGAACGTGATCCTTTGCATCCCTTTAACTAAAATGTCTACCTATGTATGGCCCGACTTTTAGAAGTGTTTTTCGGGTTCAAAAGCTGAAGCAGGGCCAAACACCTGTAAAAGCTCGGCTTTTGAAAAGCCGAAAAGCGCTTTTGTATAACATAAAAGCAGAAGCTCCGATTTGGAGCTTCTGCGAAAAGCTGTTTTAAAAATACAGGACGAGTTCGATCAATAGTTCTACGGGGCCATCAGTGCATGGCGGGTCTTCCCACCTCCGGCCAGCAACTTGTGATCTGCCGTCGAGGAAAACGGTTTGCCCGAGGTTTCCGATGACCGCCAAACCCGCTAGATATCCTTATTTTCCTCGATCTTCGGATAAAGGAGACGGTTTAGGATTCCTGGCTTTCACTCGGTTACGTAACCAGAGAGGGAAATCCTCAGAATCTGCATTTTTCAAAATTTCAAAATTAAAAAAAAATGGAAAAATCCGAGATAAATCGTATCCCAACGCGTATGGGTCTCCTGCTGCTAGGGATGTCAATCCAACCCGTAACCATGGGTATCCTACCCGACCGTAACCGGTCAACGAGGGTAATTACCCGCTTTGACGGGTTAAGGGGCGGGTATGGGTAATACCCGGTTTCAAAATAAAGGGTATGGTACGGGTATGGTAATCGATAGTACCCGCCCGGTTATACCCGCCCCGCTAACCATGGTTACCCGAATACCCGTGGTTACCCGGTGGGTAGGGTATGGTTATATAATTTTCATACCCGGTGATTATTTGGTCGGGTATTTTAGAAGGCTCTACCCGGCGGGTTAGGAGTTGGTATAGGGTAAACCCGCACCCGACCCTACCCATTGCCATCCCTACCTGCTGCCTTCAGGTTACTGCGGCATGGCCTCCTATTTAGGGAAGGCTATTACCCGAGCTGCTTCTGCAATTTCACAGAAGCAAGAGCAGCCCTCGACGAGTCTGCGCGCCCAGGCAAGCCGGTGGAGACCTCAGGTACGCTGGAATTTAAGTGCGGCGGGATCGAGTTAATTCTTCTGCAGGATTTATCCTTGACCCACTATCTCCATTTTAATTTTACTACGCAGTTCGGCCGCAAGGTAGCTGCTGCCACGCTCGGCAGGGTGCTTGAAGTCGGCCTCTATTCCTGTCCAGAAATGGCTCGAAATTTCATCAAAGTGAAAGTGTTGATTGACTTCTCCAAGCCGCTTCGATCTCAAATCATGGCGGCTAATGACGAAACTGGTTGCTTTTGGATCAATCTCAAATACGAGCATTTACCAAGCTTCTGTTTCCATTGCGAGAGGGTGGGTCATGCTCGCCAGAGCTGCTCATTTGAACCCCCCCTCGGGGAAGGAAAGATTTGGTCCACACATGGTGACCAAAAAGATGGGCCGAAAAATCTTTGATGCAGAGGAGGGCGCTCGAGCCTACCCCCCTCGAACGATTTGGATTAACAATGACCACCGGGAGCAAAGAGACAAGGACAACAATCGCTCATATGCTGCTGCCCGTGGTGAAGATAGGATGGGGAAACAGCCTGATGTGGCAGCCAAGGAGCGGCCAGTTACCAAGAGCAGTCCGCTTTGGATGGGTACCTCTACCCACCCATTCATGAAAGTGGAACCGCAAGGAGGCCAAGGGAGATTCCCCTCTCCGATTCCCTATGTCCAAAACTCCTAAGAGTGTACTTGGGGGATATGGCCAAAAGGGTCTCAGTACCAGGGATCATAACTCCAAGTCTCCAACCCGAGTACTGTGGAAGTGGGGCGGAGGAGCGAGAAGCAGGAGAGATTGCGTACCTCGAGGCGGGGAGTAAAGCAGGAGCGTCGAGACAGGCATACGAGGAAGAAAATGCATGTTAATGCCCCGCAGCCCCCTCCTGGATCCCCAGTTATGGCTACTGCCCAAGAACAGGGTCGACGCATGAGGCTTATTTTGCAAGAAGAGTCAGAAGAGGAGTTTGTGGTGCATGAAGTGCCCATGCCAGCTTGCGAGGAAGAAAATGAGGTCGAGGGGGATCCCAGGAAGCCAGAACGCCTGAAGCGACGTAATCGTGGTAACCGCAAGGGTACCTCGAATCCACAAGAATTGAGGCTTGAAACTCCTCCCACTCGTGCTGCGTCGAAGAAAGCCAGAGGTGGCATACCAAATACTCCTCCACCAATTGTGAAGAACCCTATGCAGAGGATGATTATTGATGCTATGCCATTACAGATGTGTGCCCCCTCGCATAGCTCTCCCAATGCAGAGGATGCACTGTCTGATACTGGGGTAGAACTAGGCCGCTCTAGGTGGCTCGGAGGAGACGATATCGGAGGAGGATGTCCACCTATTTGAACTCAAGCGGCGACCCAGGGAAAAAAAGAAACAACTAAGGCGCCTTACCCAGGCGGGACGAGTTCACCAAGTGGTCTAGGCTTTTGAGAAAGGGTTATCTATGAATAATGTGGGCAGCGGACCAGGTAGACGAGACCTGCATCCTCTGGGGGGGACGAAGCAACAAGAAGTGACTGAGGAGGAAGTGTAGCAATTTGGCCTTAATGAGTATGGATCCAATCTTCTGGTATCATCGGGCGGTGGTTTGAAGCGTACTTTTGACGATATCGATGGTACTGCTGAGGAGGCCCCGACCCCTAAGAAGGAATTTGTGGAGGAAAAAATGGAAATGGAAAAGGTGGAGGAAGCCAGCCTAAAGTGACCCCAATAACATAAATGAGACTTCTAGCCTGGAATGTGAGAGGAATTGGACCATCCCTCACATTCCAAACTGTTGTTGGTTTAGTTCGTTCCAATAAACCAGATCTCGTGTTTTTTTCAGAAACACGATCGAGCCGTAGAGTAGTGTCCCGTCGTATGCGCGGATTATGTTTTGAGCTTTCTTGTTGTTTCTTTGTGGATGCGATTGATGCATCGGGTGGTTTAGTCGTTGCTTGGTCCCCCGAAGTTGAGGATTTGGTGTTTTTCCATTCCAATTTTTGTATTTGCACCCAAATTAATGAAAGTGATTTTTCTTATGTGGTGGTTCCTGTTTACATTAGCTGTAATTCATCAATAAGAGCAACTCAGTTAGCTCAGTTGCAGCAAATTTGTGCTACCATCCAGCTCTCCTACATGGTCATAGGTGATTTTAACACGACTCTTCATGAGAGTAAAAAGGATGGGGGGAATGCCTGGAGTTTATCGCAAACTCTTAGCCTTCGTGAATTCATTCAGGACCTTGGTCTCCATGACCCTGTGTACCAGGGGGATCAATTCACCTAGACCAATTAACGGATGGGCATGGCATGTATTCGTGAGAGGCTGGATCGAACGTTGTGCTCTCATAATTGGATTGATCGTTACCCGGATACGCTGGTCAAGCACTTCACAGACCAAGGCTCTGATCATCGAGCCCTTCTTCTCGCTGATAAACTGTATACCCGAAACACTCGCCCCTTGTTCCGATTTGATGCTCGATGGGCAGAAAATCCGGAGGTCAGGGCGATGGTGAACTATGTCTGGCAAAAAGAAATTCATGGGACTCCGATGTTCCAGCTCTGGGAACGTTTAAAACAGCTCCGGCATCTTCTTTATGATTGGAGTAGGGCGGGTACTACGAACTCCCTGCGCAACATTCATACTCTCCAAGCCAAAATTGAGCGGATTAAGCTGATACATCCTATTGACTGGGATGAGGTCCGCACTCTAGAGTTGGAGCTGACTCGGCAATTGGAGGCAGAAGAGATTTATTGGCAACATAAGTCTAGAGTTCATTGGCTCAAAAAGGGTGATAAGAACACTTCTTATTTCCATACCGTTACAAGAACTCGGAGAAAAAGAGACTTTGTGGAAGGCCTCCGTAGTGATAATGGTGACTGGGTCACGGAGGAAGCTGGAAAGGCGGACATTGCGTGTGGTTTTTACAAAACCCTGTTTACCTCTTAGAACCAGGTCGGGAACATGGGGGAAAGAGTTGCCAGTTTGCCCATTGCCTAGAGTATTACACCTGAAATGAACGCTAGCCTCACGGCGGAAGTTCTACCCTTTGAGGTATGAAAAACGATGTTCTCTATGGGCTCTAAACAAGCTCCGGGTTCGGATGGGTTCACGGGAAAGTTCTTCAAAGCCTATTGGGATATTGTGGGCACCTCGGTGGTTGAAGTTGTCTGTTCGTTCTTTCGGACGAGTAGGATGCTTTGCAGCTTCAATCATACTTGGTTGACGTTGATTCCCAAAGTGGATAATGTGGAGAACATGAAGCAACTGCGTCCGATAAGCCTATGCCAGTTTGTTTACAAAATTATAACCAAGATTATGGATGAGCGGCTGGCTAGTCTCCTTCCGCAGGTATCTCCCGGGGCCAAAATGCTTTTATCAGGGAACATCAAATAATCGAAAACATTCTCCTCGGGCACGAGCTAATGCACTATCTGAAAATCAAAACGAAAGGTAAGAAAGGGTACATGGCTCTAAAGGTTGACATGGAAAAGGCCTATGATAGAGTCGAATGGCCATTTCTCCTTGCGGTTTTGGAGAAGTTGGGATTTAGTTCTACCTGGCGAGGATGGATTCACGAGTGCCTCAAATCCACTTCGTTTTCAGTTATGATGAATGGCACTCCTTCGGGCTATTTCACCCCATCTAGGGGTCTGCGGCAGAGGGATCCTCTCTCTCCTCTTCTTTTTGTGCTCTGCACAGAGGGATTTGCAGAGCTCCTAAATAAGGCAATATCGGGAAAAAAAACTTCCAGGGGTTAAAGTGGCTCCCCGGGCTCCTCGGATATCTCACCTTTTCTTTGCGGATGATTCATATTTATTCCTCCGAGGTTCCCTTCAGGAATGTGAGAATCTGATTTAAGTACTGAATGAATATGAGGAGCTAAGTGGCCAGAGGGTTAACCTAGACAAATCCGCGGTGTGCTTTAGCAAAAACATTGTTGTGACCGATCAGGAGTTCTTACCCCAGATCCTGGGGGTGGGGGCGGTAGGCGTCCATGATAAATATCTGGAGCTACCTACACTGATAGCCCACTCTAAAATGGCTACTTTTCGATACCTTGAAGATAAGCTCCTGGAGCGCCTACATGGGTGGAAGCAAAAGACGCTGTCATGGGCTGCTAAGGAGGTCTTGATTAAATCCGTGGCCTTGGCACTACCGTTACATGTCATGTCCTGTTTCAAACTTCCTCTGTCCCTGTGTCGGCTCCTCGATAAACATGTGGCTAGATTTTGGTGGAATGTGGTGGAGGGCCATTCTAAAATTCGGTGGGTATCTTGGAGGAATATGTGCAAAAGCAAGCATGATGGGGGTATGGGGTTCCGACAGTTCGAGCTTTTTAACCAATCCTTATTAGCCAAGATTGGGTGGCAGATCGTTATTGAACCCCACTCCCCTTTAGCTCAAGTCTACAAAGGAAAGTACTTCCCTACGGGTACGTTCCTTACGGCTACTGCACGTTCCCGACCGTCCTGGGGCTGGCAGAGTATTCTATATGGCAGACAGTTGCTGGACCAAGGGTTGAGGTGGCAGATTGGTAATGGGTGGACAACGCCTCTTCTCTCTTCTAACTGGGTTCCTCATCTCCACCCCTCTCCCCCGCGGTATAACCCCGTGGTGCTTCCGGTAGGGAGCGACCTTCGGGTGGAGGAAGTGATCTGTTCGGGGGAAGGGCGGTGGTGTGATTCAAAGCTCAGTCAGTGGTTTGATCCTCCTACTTGTCGAGCCATTAAAGCAATTTCGCTCCCACGGCAAGACATAGAGGATCGTCTTGTCTGGAATGACACAGCTGATGGGGTTTTCTCGGTTAAGTCGGCATATCACCTTGCGGCCCGGTTGGATAAGCAGAATAGTCGTTGTAAAGATACGGTTAGTTGGATGGATAGACCCAGCTGGATCCGGTTATGGGAAGCCAACATCCCGCCCAAGCTTAAGGTGTTTGTTTGGCAAGTTTTTAATCGGATTCTCCCCACAATAGAGGCTCTTAGGAATAAGGATGTGTTGGTCCACCCTAGATGTCTTGTCTGTTGGGATGCAGAGGAGACCATGGAGCATTTGTTTCTGGATTGCCCGGTGGCTCATGCGCTCTGGGACTACTCTAGGTTGGAATATCTGGGTCAGGGTTTGCCTCGCCATACTTTCCCGCTTTTCCTTAAAAGACTGTTAGCTCTCATTCGACAACCGGAACTGGTATTGACCGTGATTGCTGTACTTTGGCGGATCTGGCGCTCTCGTAATTGGGTAGTTTTTGAAGGTAAATAGTTCGGGATCCCGGCCTTGATGCGGCCGTTAAATCAGCAGGTGGATGAGTGGTTAAGGGTGCCGATTGAGCGAGAGAACCCATTTTCTTCTCCAGTGCCACCTCCGAATAGCACTGGGATTGGTATTCCGGTTGTCTGCATGGGGGATGGGGCGACGCGGCAGGGGTCTCACTCGGCAGGAGGAATGGTGTTGATGACTCCAGCGAAAGATATTTTGGTGGTTCGCGGGGTCCAATTCCAATGCATTGACGACCCTGTGGTGGTGGAGGTACTGGCGCTACGAGAGGCATTATGGTGGTGTCTTGAGAATGGGTTCTCTGAAGTTTGCTTTGAGGGGGACGCCAAGGTTGTCATCGATAAGATCATTTGGGCGGAGTTTTGCGATATTCGGATGGGGGCGGTGCTGGAAGAGATTGTGTCTTGTTTTCCCTTGCATCCGGGGTTTAGTGTTCGATTTGTAGGTCAATGTAACAATAGGGTAGCCCATTTGGTGGCTAGAAAGGCCCCTTCATTGTCTCCAACTGCGAGTCGTATGTTTGATTTTCAGCCCTGGCTGATTTCCAAGATGTAACTATCTTTTTGGTGATTCAATATATATGAATATCTTTTGTAAAAAAAAATACAAGATTATCCTTACCATATTTTAATTTTATTTCAGAAAATATAATTTCCCTTCATTATATCATTTTAAAAATAAAATAAATTATAAAATCATATTATTTAATAAAAAGGAAATCTAACAAGATCCATTTTGACTACTTTTTATTGTTTAGAATTTTTATTTTTATTTTATATTAAAAGTCCTTTATAGTCATTTTACACAATCTCTCACATTAAAAATCACTTCTAATAGTTTTACAGCCAAACACTCAACTGTTTTTTTTGAAAAGTACTTATCTAAAAGCTCCAGCCAGAAGCTGCTTCTGCAAAAGCTACAGCATGGCCAAACTAAGCCATGTTTGAGCAGAAAACTCAGTGATCCTCTTTCTGTGGGGATTATGGTAATTTCACGTTGAATAATAACAATAATTAGTTAATTACCCACCTATCACTTGACGAATATGAAAAATATCAGGTTTGGTTGGTAGATACCTATATTGAGCATGTATTTGGAAGCACAAACCAGACAATAAATACTGTCAGCGAAGAGGATTATGAGGTCACAATGAGCCATGGGATTTTGTATGAAAGGAAGACTACGGGAGACTTTCAACTTTGCTACACAAATAGTGACTATGCTTGTGATCTTGATGACAGAAGGAGCACTAGTGGCTACATTTTCTTTTCTTAGAGGAGGCGTTGTCATGTGGGCATTCAAGAAGTATCTAGTGGCCACTCTATCAACCATTGAAGCATAATTCATAGCTCCATCCTACTAGTGCAACTCAACGTGTGTGGCGTAGAAGGATTATAGAGGAGATAGGCTGGAAAAAAAAGGTGTAAATGAAGGAACAATTATTCTGTGTGACAATAGCTCGACAATCAATCTATCCAAGAATCTAGTTTTCCATGGCAGAAGCAAGCACATAGATATGAGATTTCATTTTTCTCAGTGATCTTGCAAAGGATGGGATTGTCGAACTGAAATATTGTGGAATAACTCATGACCAAGCTGCTGATATCATGACTAAAGCACTGAAGCTAGAGACATTTATGAGATTGAGAAGCAAGCTGGGAGTCTGTGATATTTTCCGAGGTTGCAGGGAAGTGAGCTTGAAGGTGGTTTAAAATGAATTGAAGCCTAGTGTTGGATGGGCTTCAGGTCAGGGGAGGATTTGTTGGAGGTGGAATCCTTGTTGCATAACAGTTTGGTTCAAGGCGCCAAAAAACCAGTTTGAATTTCACTTTGTATGTTTTAGACTTTTAGTTGATACTACGTCGTTTGTCAAGTGTCTAATTTGATCCTTAAGTTTTAGTTTGTTACAATCGATAGCTAAGTGATGGGTTTGTTCTGTTCAGAGCTTTTGGCTCGATCAGTTAGTTGTGGTAGCTAGAAATAAGGAGTTATGGAGTTAGTGTTGCTTGTAGCAGCCGAGATTTGTGGCGCACATCAACGTACTTATGTTTGTTCCTTTGCATTCAATAAAACTTTGTCAGACTGCTACATATCGTGTTCTACACATGGGACTGCAAAAAGAAGGACAAACCCATAATCATAACCTCAAATTGTACGTATGTCATTATTCAAATATATGCATAGTTTCCCAAACTGTTGGCATTTTCTTCAAATCCGTATAAAGCCATTGAAAACAAATCAAACATAATGGAAATAACACACAAGAATTTTTATGTGATATCCCTGAGTATCATGATTATTCTAGTGGCTACATTTTCTTTTCTTAGAGGAGGTGTTGTCATGTGGGCATTCAAGAAGTAGCAAGTGGCCACTCTATCAACCATTGAAGCATAATTCATAGCTCCATCCTACTAGTGCAACTCAATGCGTGTGGCTTAGAGGATTATAGAGGAGATAGGCTGAAAGAAAAGTGTGAATGAAGGAACTATTATTATTATTATTATTATTATGTGTGACAATTGCTCGACAATCAATCTATCCAAGAATCCAGTTTTCCATGGCAGAAGCAAGCACATAGATGTGAGATTTCATTTTCTCAGTGATCTTGCAAAGGATGGGATTGTCGAACTGAAATATTGTGGAAGAACTCATGACCAAGCTGTTGATATTATGACTAAAGATCTGAAGCTAAAGACATTTATGAGATTGAGAAGCAAGCTGGGAGTCTATGATATTTCTGAGGTTGTAGGGAAGTGAGCTTGAAGGTGGTTTGAAATGAATGGAAGCCTAGTGTTGGATGGGCTTCAGGTCAGGGGAGGATTTGTTGGAGGTGGAATCCTTGCTAGAAAATAGTTGGGTTCAAGGCACCAAGAAACTAGTTTGAATTTGAGTATGTATGTTTTAGTTGATACTACGTCGTTTGTCAAGTAAACAATTGGTCCTTAAGTTTTAGTTTGTTACAATCGAGTCCTAAATGACGGGTTTGTTCTGTTGAGAGCTTTTGGCTCGATCAGTTAGTTGTGGTAGCTAGAAATAAGGAGTTATGGAGTTAGTGTTGCTTGTAGCAGCCGAGATTTGTGGCTCACATCAACGTACTTATGTTTGTTCCTTTGCACCAAGCTGCTGATATTATGACTAAAGATCTGAAGCTAATGACATTTATTAGATTGAGAAGCAAGCTGGGAGTCTATGATATTTCTGAGGTTGTAGGGAAGTGAGCTTGAAGGTGGTTTGAAATGAATGGAAGCTTAGTGTTGGATGGGCTTCGGGTCAGGGGAGGATTTGTTGGAGGTGGAATCCTTGCTACAAAATAGTTGGGTTCAAGGCACCAAGAAACCAGTTTGAATTTGAGTATGTATGTTTTAGTTGATACTACGTCGTTTGTCAAGTAAACAATTTGGTCCTTAAGTTTTAGTTTGTTACAATCGAGTCCTAAATGATGGGTTTGTTCTGTTGAGAGCTTTTGGCTCGATCAGTTAGTTGTGGTAGCTTGAAATAAGGAGTTATGGAGTTAGTGTTGCTTTTACCAGCCGAGATATTGCTACATATCGTGTTCTACGCAGGGGACTGCAAAGAGAAGGACAAACCCATAATCATAACCTCAAATTGTACATATGTCATTATTCAAATATATACATAGTTTCTCAAACCATTGGCATTTTCCGGGTAAATTCCCTAAATATTTTTTTTTTTTAATTTACCACGAATATAGTGGTTTGAAAACTATTTACAAGAATATTGTGTTTTGATGGAGGGAAGTTGGCGACGGCGCCCGAGACTCAGAAAATCGAGTTTTTAAGTGTATAGTAGCGACGGCGCCCGAGTCTCAGGTTTTGGCGCTGTTTGAAATTTCAAAAATTTCAAAAAGCGCCAAAGCCCGAGACTGGGGCGCCGTCGCTATCAACCTTTGTTTTTTTATCCCCTTCATCCCCGCCCTCTCGCACCAGGCCACCATACCCTCTCCACTCCCTCCCTCCTCCTTCATCCTCCATCCCAGCGCCGACGCCAAAACTAGAGCGACGACGCCGAGAGGAAGAGGACAGAGCCTCAGTCTCAGGCGGAGGCGCGCGGAACTCGGCGAAGGCGCCCCATCTACAGCGGTGGCGCGATGTCCGACGACGAGCAGCAGGCCCCCGGCGGCGGCAGAGGAAGAGGTCGAGGCCGGCGTGGCGGCGGTGACGGCGGCGGCGGCGGCTGCGAACGCTACAGGAGTGAGTTGCCGGCGGCGACTTTTTTTTTATGTTCTAATTTTTTTTTCTAGTTCCTAGGCTTGTCGATCCTTGTTCGATGAGACCACCACCTGCGACAATCGATACTGCTCCGAATGATCCGGAACTTCTTTGGGGGCATGGTCATCATCGGATTGACGCAGTTTGGGCAAATGAGGTAAATTTTTTTCATACTATTTCTACAGTTTTTATTAGCTGTAGAATAGAATAGAATAGAATAGAATTAAATTAAATTACGAATAGAATTAAATTAAATTATGAATAGAATTAGATTAAGTTACGAGTATATTATATTAGAATAAGTTTAGTTTAGATATATAAATATAAATATTAGGTGAATTGAAGGAATTAAATTAATATAGTTTTGTGCATTAATTATAGGCTGGTGATCGACCTTACCACATTCGTCATACGGGCAATTTAGTTCGATACAATCCACTATACCTGCCGTATCTCGTCGATGCCGGCTTGTCTAGTGTTCTGCCACTAGCCCCTCTTACCGGTGATCCGGGTTTGATTACTGCGCTCGTAGAGCGTTGGCGACCCGAGACATCGACATTCCACATGTCGTTCGGTGATGTGACGATCACCCTAGAGGACGTTGCGACACTCACCGGATTAGCGATCGACGGTGATGCCATCGTAGTAGACATACCAGACGAGGACTGGTCGGCTATGTGTCTTCGACTGTTAGGACAGGCTCCGACTGATCTTGGTGGCGGCGTCATCCGGATTACTTGGCTCAGGGAGACTTTCGATGAGCTACCGCTTTCTGCATCACCCCAGACGACAGAGCAGTTTGCAAGAGCGTATGCGCTGTCTCTGATGGGAGGTGTCTTGTTCTCCGATCGATCTGGAGGTTCAGTTAACCTGCAGTATCTACTTTTAGTAGAGGATTGCCGCAGAGCGGGGAGGTTTGCTTGGGGAGCAGCTGTGCTATCCTACTTGTACCATGAGATGGGTAGATCGGCGCTGCAGATGACGGCATCTTCTTCACTGGGTGGTGACTTTGGTGGATGGTCCGCCTTGCTGATGATCTGGACGTGGGAGCGGTTTCCTCATACATCACCACTACATGCGGTGACGGGTGCGCAGATTACTCAGGACGCAGTGCCACGTGGCCTTCGGTGGCTTCCGGCCCAAACCCATCAGCATGGAGATCAGTTCTGCTTGTACAAGCTGTGGTTTGACGAGTGCACGACATTCGTGGTTAGTATATACCATTTCGTTTTATAGAATAGTTTTAATTGATTTGTTATAGATTTAGGAGTAATTATGTGACCAATCCTTGTGTGCAGTGGCGTCCGTACTTTCATAGAGGTCAGGACTACAGCGGTACTGTGATCCAGTCCCACACGTTTCGAGCAGTAGTTCCGCTGATCTGCTTCTCATCGCAGACGTGGCATCATCCAGATCGCGTGCTAGGACAATTTGGGATGATTCAGGACCGGCCTCATCCTCCACATTCCGCGGCTGAGATTAGATTTTTTCTTCGTCAAGGAAAGCATGGGCCATCATGTGGCCAGCAGTTCATACAGGCAGCCAGCGAGTTGATTGAGTTGTGGAACCGTCGACATGAGTTCGTAGCGCAGACGAGCTACAGTGACGTAGAATTAGCTTACCACTCGGAGCATCAAGAGTGGTATAGAGATGTCACTAGACGTTCAGGCACACGGAGAGTTGCTGCACTGAATGCAGCGGTGAGTTTTTTTAGTAATTAAAGTTTGTGTTTTAATTGTTTTTAGATGTGTAGAATTTCTGATATTTTCCATTTAAATTGCAGTACGACTGCATGCAGTGGCGGATCCAGGAATTCTACGTAGGGGTGTCCTCTATAAAAAATTATATTAAATATTAGAATTAAATTAAATAATTATTAAATATGAAAATATCTAACTAATAAAGTTTCATTAAAATTTAAGACGTGTTTCATCAAATGATAAAATGCACTCTCGACATATCTTACTAGACTAGGATATCCCGTAATTGAGTTTAATCGTTAGGTTTTGAAAATAATTTGAGATAAGAATAATATTTTACTATTATATTTGTATCTAAAACACAATAACAAATGAGTTGTAGCGTAATTGAAAATATATTAACTAATAGTGGCAGTGTCCCAAATTTAAATCGCATAAACTACTACTTAAATATTATTTATACCAATACTCAAACAACTACGGGAGATTAGATAATCATTTTCCCAAATTTTAAAGGTGTCCCACTACCATTTAAATATTTTTTTTCTCATACGCAAATTACTATCGTAGGTTGAATAATCGTGTTTCCAAATTTTAGGGGTGTCCCGGGACACCCCTAACCATGCATGTATCCGCCACTGACTGCATGGAGTCCGTTGAGCAGGGTTTACGTGATGGGATGAGAGCAGGAGGGCTATCATATGACCAGTTAGCGGAGTATGCTGACCAGTTGGCGGCAGGGGTTACAACTATAGGTTTTAGTGATCGCCGACATCCTGTTGGGGTCGTCAAAGTGCACTGTGAGTGTGTTTGACCCCGTCATGTTGAAATTGTTGGGAGGATTCTGAACTACATAGATGCCTTGACGTCGATCAAGAGCTGTCACAGAATGCCCAACTGCCTTTTGTGACCACGGCTTCATCAGTTCTTCGCACTTGGTGGAGTACTGTGAAGGACCATTTCTAATTTCTGCTCCTGTCTCCAACCTGTACTTATCGAATTTCTCCACCAATCTCCAATAGGTATGTTGCACAAGAGAAGCTATAGGAAGTGCACGAATACCTTTGAAAACACCATTGATGCTTTCTGCCATGTTGGATGTCAGGATAGACCAACGACGCCCACCATTGTAGTTATCATGTGCTAAACTCCAACGAATCTGATGTTGGTCCACCCAGTTATCACATGAAATATTTCTATCAGTGGCCACCTTCTTAAATTGCTCAACTTGACGATCGAACTTCTCCAAGCGTTTTTCTCCGGCTAACAAAATAATCAACCACACGGGTTAGATGAATTCATGACAAAATTACCTAAAAATAAATAATTAATTGAAGAAGGCTTACCGACTCGAAATAGTTCCTTATACATAATTCTGCTTTTAGTCTTCCTTTGCAAATTGCTTGCATGCACCACCTCCACTCCCAACCTCTTCCGATGTTATTCATGGCTTCATAGAGTCCTGCATGTCTATCTGAGATGATGCATAAATCATTTCGATCAGTCAAACCCTGAACGTGAATTATGAACCATGGCCAACTATCAGTATTCTCACTCTCCACTATGGCAAATGCAATTGGAAAAATCTTCTTCCGACCATCAAATGAGCTCGCCATGAGTAGCACTCCTTTATACTTCCCAGTAAGAAATGTCCCATCAACAACCATGACGCCTGGACAATTCTTGAATCCATCTATACAAGGTCCATAAGCCCAAAATACTCGCTGAAATATCGAATGACCTGGTTGAGTCGAAGGAACTCTTACCCAATCAATCACCGATGTTGGCATTTTTCTCTTGACCACCCGCAAGAATGTTTGCAAAAAATCATAGGATTCTTCCCAATTTCCATGCAACTTCTCCAATGCTCTTTGTTTCCCATACCAAGCCTTCTTGTAAGTAACTTGCATATTAAATTACTTATCTTTCAACTCGGCTTGCACAGTTAGAACACTCAGATTTGGTTGGGCACGTACCAAATGTTTGACGGCCTCAGATATCACGTCGACATCAAGATGGCGATGATCCGTCGGTTGAGTCGTACTGCTACAAGTATGCACCAACTCGACCTTTCTCACGCTCCAATCGCCTCCCACATCTCGACATCCAAACCGCACCATCCAAGGACATTTGTCCTCCTTGTGCATCAAACATCTGATCTTCCAGATTGAAGGTGACGACTCCACCACGTTATACTGAAAGTTGCGTTGTAGTGCATAGTGTTTAATCGCCACCTGTGCAGCTTGTTTCGAGTGAAATATCTGCCCCTTGTAGAATTATCCATCAAAACCACCAACAGTAGACCCTGGAATTACGCCATATGAATCAGCATATGATAATTCCTCGTCCTCTTCATTACCCTGCAAGTAAAAATATGGAGGATAATTAGGTAGTTCTCCTCCCTCCCCGTCGTCCTCCTCCTCCTCCTCATCATCATCGTCTTCCTCATCTCCATCATCACCGTCATCATAATCATGATCGGATGGCATGCTCCATGTGTCATCACCGTCATCATCGTCTTCCTCTCCATCCCGATCCTCACTGAGCTCAGCATGTATCTCAGCACCCAAACAATAAGGATTTTGGGACATAAAATTCCAAAGTACATTTAAGCTATCATCATCGACAATAGGCATTGCATAATGAAATAAAACACCATTCTGCCATTCTGGAAGACAGTAGGTGAAACCTGTAATCACAACACTATCTTGTATTGTTTCGTCTCTAATCCGTATGCTCCGAATTAGATGATCACAAAGTTTCTGATCGTTCACCCTGGATGGAATAGTCATCTGGAAACTTACACCACCAACAAAATGGACACCCAAATTGTCTTCTACTTTCTCTGATCGCCACCGAACAGCTAGTTCAAATCTTCTAAAACCACTACATTAAAAACAAACTCACTAATTACTAACTGGACAAAATCATTATGATGAATACATGGAAAAAAAATTTACGACTCTTACCTGTTATTAGCCATCTTCCCAGCAACACCAGAGCTTCTTTCAGAACTTCTTTCAGTTTTTGGTGATGAAGAACCGAAGGAAAGGTGCAGTGTATATATGGTGATTGGGTGGTGCTGGAGTGGGAAAAAATGGCAGCGACAAAGCCCCAGTCTGGGGCGCCGACGCTTTTACCTTCTTAAAAGCGACAAAGCCCCAGTCTGGGGCGGCGCCGCTGTGTTTTGTTTTTAAAAAAACACCTAGCGGCAGCGCCTCAGTCTAAGGCTTCAGCGCTTTCAACATATAAAAAAACACAATATTCTTGTAAATAGTTTTCAAACCACTATATTCGTGGTAAATTAAAAAAAAATATTCAGGGAATTTACCCGCATTTTCCACAAATCCGGATAAAGCCATTGAAAACAAATCAAACATAATAGAAATAACACACCAGAGTTTTTACTTGGTATTCCATGAGAAAGTTGAAACTCTCTAGAGTCAATGATATCAAGCTTAACCTTATAATACATTCCGTCAATTTGTATATACCTAAGGGTTTGGAGTAACCCTATTATGCTACATAGCTTATGAAATCAACACTAATGATTGATTACATATTGACCGTATTTGAATTCAAAATAGCTGAAAGGGAGCAATTATTTTGAAAATCTAACAAGTGTCAATTATCAAAATTCTGACCTCAAAACCTCTTATTTTATTATCATCTTACCAAACGAAGAATTTGGACGAAATTCGACTGAATGAAGGACTTTTGATTGAAATCTCTCACTCAAACAACCCAAAGTTTAGTGACTGATTTTAAAGTTTTCCGACTTATATAATTATTTATAATCCCTATTTTGGTATAACTTGGTGTGCAAGGTTAGAAAGAAACTTGGGCGCGAAGGAGTGTGTGTAGTTATTTATTTTCTAAATATTAATTTCCTCTACAGATCATAACGAAAATCCAGGACCGTCCCAAATCTTTGAAAATAAATAAAAGATCCGAAAAAGAAATCAGAAAAAGGAATAAATTAATTTAATTTGCGAATAAAACCTATTAAAAAGGCTCCACCGCTTGCTCGGCAGTATTAATAGATTAGAAAGGAAGTCCACCTTTTCATTCATCCTCAAAAAAGAAAAAAGAAAGGAAAAGTCCAATTTTCTTTTTACCTTTTCGGGTTAATAAACCCTAAACACTTCTCGAGTCTTGAGACCCACCACCGCCGTCTCCATCCATCATGACAACGTCGACGAAGATCCTCGGCCCTCCATCAATCGCCGGAGCGATGATGACGTCCGTTGATCAGCCCCAAACCATTGTTCCCGTTCCATCCTCCGAAACTTCGATCGAATCCATCGCCGTCAAAACCCAGGCGCTGGAATTGACCGGCGAGCCGCCCATGGGTTTGACGGAACAATGCTCCTCCACCTTCCTCTCCACCGGCAACCCCTGCCTCGACTTCTTCTTCCACATAGTCCCCAACACTCCCGCCGACAAATTGATCGATCGGCTCAACCTGGCCTGGGCTCACGATCCCCTCACTGCGCTCAAGCTGATCTGCAATCTGCGAGGAGTCAGAGGAACCGGCAAGTCGGACAAAGAAGGGTTCTACGCGGCGGCGCTCTGGCTCTACAGCCACCACCCGAAAACACTCGCTCTCAACGCTAGGGCTTTGGCGGAATTCGGCTATTTCAAGGATTTCGTCGAGATTCTGTTCCGGATCCTCGAAGGCCTCGAAGTGAGGAAGAAAGCCAAGGAGGAAAGACAAGAGGAACGAACGGCCAGGGCAATGGCCAAGAGGAGGAGGAGATTCCCGCACTTGTATAACGACGAGGACGACGAAAATTCGGAGGCGGGAGAAGAAGAACCAGAGGATGAGGAAGCTGATCTTCGAACCATCAAGAAGGCGAAGAAGTCGAAGAAACCCGGCGACGGAGACGAGGCCTCTGCCAAGCCGATCGACAAGGAAACGGCGAGAGCGCTGCGCAAGGAGCGAGAGATTGCTAAAGCGGCTAAGGCGTTGAAGAAGTACAATTCCGATCCCAATTACAGGCTCCTGTTCGATTCGATTGCAGATCTCTTTGCAGATTTGCTGAAATCTGATATGGCGGCCCTGAAATCGAAGGATTACTCGAAGATCACTCTGGCGGCGAAGTGGTGCCCTTCGATCGACTCCTCCTATGACAAATCCTTGCTAATCTGCGAGGCAATCGCTCGCCGGATGTTCCCCAAGGAGAGCGATAAGGAGTACGAAGCCGCGGAAGAATCCCACTACGCTTACCGCGTGCGAGATAGGCTTCGAAAGGAAATCCTCGTCCCTCTCCGCAAAGCCCTCCAGATTCCGGAGGTTTACATGAGCGCACGAAACTGGAATTCTCTTCCTTACGGTCGAGTTCCATCGGTGGCTATGAAGAACTACAAGGATCTGTTCGTCAAGCACGACAAGGAGAGGTTCGAGGAGTATCTGGAGAAAGTGAAGGCCGGCAAGGCGAAGATCGCAGCAGGGGCGTTGCTCCCCCACGAGATCATCGCCCAGCTGAACGACGACAGCGATGGAGGGGCCGTGGCGGAGCTTCAGTGGGCGAGGGTGGTGGAGGACATGTCGAAGAAAGGCAAGCTGAGCAACTGCATTGCCGTTTGCGATGTGTCAGGTAGCATGTCCGGGACTCCAATGGAGGTTTGCGTGGCACTTGGGCTGCTGGTTTCGGAGCTAAGCGAGGAGCCGTGGAAAGGGAAAGTGATCACTTTCAGTGAAAAACCGGAGCTCCATATGGTCCAGGGGGAGACGCTCCAGGAGAAGACTGAATTCATCAGGAGGATGGAGTGGGGGATGAGCACCAATTTCTACAAGGTGTTCGACAAAATTCTGGATACGGCGGTTGCAAACAACCTGACGGAGGATCAGTTGATAAAGCGGGTGTTCGTGTTCAGCGACATGGAGTTCCACCAGGCATATGCGAACCCCTATCCCCACCGCCACTATGCACCATATGGCGGCCACTTCCCAATCTATGGCGGTGGTGGTGGTGGCTTCGGAGGATCTGAGGTGGAGGAGGAGGAAGTGCTGCAGCCAAGGAGTTGGGAAACGGATTATCAGGCGATACAGAGGAAGTTCGGGGAGAAGGGGTACAGCAGGGTGCCGGAGATCGTGTTCTGGAATCTGAGGGACTCTTCGGCCACACCGGTGGTGGGAACACAGAATGGGGTGGCGCTGGTGAGTGGGTTCTCGAAGAATTTGCTGACGATGTTCATGGATGGAGGTGGGATAGTGAATCCAGAGGATGTGATGGGGTTAGCCATTGCTGGGGAGGAGTACAAGAAGCTTGTGGTGTTCGACTGAAGCCTTAAAAGGATTTGTTTTGCCAGTGATAAGAGAGTATTAGCGTTTTGTAGTTAGTGAGAGAGCCTGTATCATGTTTGTTTTCCGCCATTGGAGGAACTCAAACTGGGCAATGGTTCCTTAGTTTCGATAAATAGTAGTATGAATATAATGCAGAGCAAGTCCTTTTTCAGTCCCCACTGCTACTTTGTTTTTGCGCCTTTCTGTCTGTCCTTCATCTCTCGTTCCGTTCGTTACAAACTCTCCCAATGAATCAAGAATTTGCTTCATCACTAATCATATGAAATCTCCAATATGGCTAAACAAAAACGTTGTATTAGAAACATATATTTAGAGGAAACAGAGCAGGTGTTTGAGATTACCCTGCATTACTTATTTCTTTTTGTTTAAACAAAGCCTGCTACACAAAACAGAAAAGGGAAAGACAGGAAAAAACGAGCAAGGCAACAAACAAGCGGGAACTACACAAAACCTACTATTCGCACAAGACTACATCACGCTGCTGCCCTCCAGCAAAACCTCTAAACGGGCTGCGACAAATTGTTGGAATCGAACTCAGTAGACTCTGTTTAGCGCCATTCTTGATTCACCAAAGGCTGTTCGAATTGGTATTGGAGCCTGCATTTTCCAACAGCAGCAAACCCATTTGAATTCACACATGCAACACAAGTACTACTTGTCATGGTTCAAACAAGCTATGAGAGCTGCTGCAAATTCCAACAGTACACCCACTGGATCACCACAACCACATCATCATCAACAGGCATGCTACCCTTCCTCTCATCTTCTGCAGCAACAAACCGTGGCATGTGACGAATTACAAACTGCACTGAGTGGAGAGTGGCTCTTTCTGCACAGAGTTTAGCCAGGTCTCCCCAGCTGTTCTGTCGACCTTCCCTGCACTAATCAGTCATCTGCTATTAATCTTTCAACTCTGCAGCAGATTACTTGAGGTGGAGATTCATTATCTTCAAAAATTGTGGAATGGTGAATAGTGACACTAATATAATAGGAAATTCAGTCCTATAATGCAACCATGATGTAAGAAATCCATGCACCCAGCCATAGTATCTTATAAAAGAGGGACCAGTGAACCTTAATTGCTAAGTCAAAACAATAGAATATAGTCCTCCAAAGTATCCACCAAAAACTAAGAGCAGCAATATGAAAGAAAAGATTTGTATACTGGAGGGGAAATGAGATTACTATGATCAAAGAGAACGAAGGAAGAAGCTTTGTTGTGAAAAATATAAGATAACTTGTTTTGAAGAGTTTATCCATAATAACATCTCGGGTCAGCATAGCAAATCCTTAATCAAGCATTACATCAAAATATGATAGATACATACGTATATATTATACTACCGATAAGTGTAGTGAATATGAGGGCTGGCTGAGCGGCCTTGGAGTTGGGTTTCCAACTCCATTCTCGCTTCACGGGTATCGATATCAATCTGACATGGAGGCCTGCACTCAGTAGAAGTGAACATTAAATTTTTGTGGCGGGTGTCGATAAGAACCTCATTCAAGGAAGGGGAGTTGATGATGATGTGAGCAGCAACCTCAAGGCAAAGTACGCGAGCATCGTGAGATTCACGTCCAGGCCGCCTGAATCTTGGCTCATCCAATTTTGATGTTTGATGCACCCCATACAGCTTAAGCACCTCAAGAGAGTGATGCTCCCACCATGTTGACCCAGCACTCAAGTCGCTTGGCTCCCAGGCTTTCTTCAAGTAATCTGGAATACTGAACCATATGGACAATTCCCGCAACATTGGAGCCGCTCTTAGAGGCATGGTGCACGCTAAGAAACTTGAAGAGCTAGAATACATGACCAAATCCAAGACTCTGAGGTTCTCAAATGTCAACCAATCCAATCGTCCCCGAGAAGCATTGAAGAAGTTGGACATACGGAGCTCGAGTGTGAGACGCTCTAACCGTGGTGCATACCTGCAAAATTGAGAGGGAGGCCAAGGGAGGGAGTAATCTGAGGCCTTGAGAGCACCACAAAAGGATGCCTCCAGAAGTTGAGGAAGTTGGTCCCCGAAACAGATTGTTGCATTCCCTGTGAACTTGACAGTATGAAGATTTGGAGCAGACATCAGTTCTATCCTGCGGGCAAAATATAGGCGGGTGAACTCCAAGTACTGCAGTTTCTCAACGTTGGAAACTCTAACTACTTCACCTCTAAAACAGGAATTGCGGAGAACCCAGCGTTTCAGGGAGTGGCAGTGGGAGAAAATGTAGTCCACAGTTTCTTGGGTAATTATCGACAAGCCCTCCAGCTCCAAGACCTCCAGCCGGCTGAGATCCTGTGTACCCAGAAATTCAGGTGTCAAAAGTGGCAGAGGGATGCGATGGTCTCCAGAGTAGGAGAAGCAAGACAGCAATCTCAGCTCTTTAACTCTCTTCTTCAACCCGAATTCGATCCACTTCCAGGCTTCCTCTCCCAATCCGTACAAATCGAACGCTATTCTCAAAGCATCCAGAGTTTCGGACCGATGCCAGCTCAGGGCTTGATTCACCGCATTCGCGAATCGAAGTTGGGCTTCCTTCGAAATCTCCAAAGTCGGCGTCTTTGGGATGGTGCTCCTCAGTAGGTCCAACGATTTGTCGAAATCCAGAACCCCACCGTCAATCAATCGACATATACCCCTCCAACGTTTCCCGAGGCTGCCGCATCTCGCCGTTTCATTCACCGTTCCCAACCGGGAAAGGATATCCAGAACGATCTCATCCGGCAATCTCCTGAACAGATCTTCTGAATCTGACCGCCGCGGCGGCTTAGCGATTCCTCCACTGCAGACTCCCAACGGTCCCATGAGTTTCCTTCCTTTATTCTCTGGTCTCTACAAACACAAACACAAACACAAACACAAATAGAGCTACTAACCCGCGCTCATAAATAGCAGAAAAAATCTGCAACTTTCTATTGCTCCTTTCCTTGCTCGGACTCCATCTCCGACTCGGGTTTGGTTTGGCCGTTTTTCACTTTGATTGAACGAGTCTCCTCTGAAATCTCACTGTATTGCAAAACTTGCTTACAAAATAATCGAATTTTCCCTCAATTACAACAAAACACAATCTATATATTTGCCTAAACATCAATTGATTCAATACATGAAATGATAATATACTAATTGATTCAATACATCAATTTGAATAATCACAACTTCCAAACAACCCCTTATTAGTATTTTCCACAATATACATATTTTCTATTAACCACTTAAGGCAAAAGTGATAAGAGCAAAAATCGTTGTAATCAAAAGTGATGAAGACCTGGAAAGACACGGATCACCGATTTATTCTAATCGACTATTAATACATCAAGATCAAAGAAGGAGAAATAGAACACAATCAGAAAAAATAAGACAGTCTCGCGTGTTTTCATGAGCAAATTCTTCATGTTACAGCCACTCTCGCGTGTTTTCAGGCTGTAACTATATTGAAAATTAATCTGGATAAAACGGTGCTATATACAGTGGGAGATGTTCCTGAACCCGAGTTCTTCGCTGACATAATTTGCTGCAAATGGAGCTCTAACCCTCCTAAGTATCTCGGATACCTGCTTGGGCGAAGCTGAATTGTAGAACTTTCTGGGATTCGATTGTGAATAACTATCAAAAGAGACTTCAAAGATGGAGCAACAGACATCTTTCAATTGGGGGAAGGTTGATATTGCTGAAATTTGTCCTGTCAAGCCTCATAGTGTATGACTTCTCGTTGTTCAAAGCTCCTAAAGGAGTGATCTCCAATCTTGAAAGAATGCAAAGGGACTTTCTTTGGAGTGGGGTTAGGAATAAGAAAACCCCCACTTGTGGAGTGGAAGCTGTGCAAAACGCATAAAGATAAAGGAGGGTTGGGAATTGTGGATCTTGCTTCTTTCAACTGTGCGATGCTCTGCAAGTGGATCTGGAACTATGCAGTCAGCAGGGATAAATGGTGGAGATCCCTTATCGAAATTAAATACTCAAACGGAATTTCTCAGTGGCAAACTGGATGCAACAACAGGTGTCGATCTAGTTCTGTCTGAGTGAACTTTATGAGGGAATGCAGACTTTTCTGGAAGTTCGCCCATATCGATCCAGGGAATGGTGTTGACGTCTCTCTTTGGTTCGACCGGTGGAATCCAAATCTCACCATCGCTGACGCCTTACCACGAGTTGTTGTCGTTGCCTCGAATCCGGAAGCCACGATCAGCGACGTCGTGGAGCTCTCAGGTGACAATGTAGTTATTAATTTAAGTATTAATGTTGTTATGAGAAGGGGGCTGAACAAGAGAGGTTGAACTTACTTTCAATTCCTAATTCTTATGATTTTCATTCCAAAGCTAACAGTCCTTACAAAGTTGTTTGGCAGCCTAATCCGGAAACGGGCTATACAGTTCAATCTATGTACAGGGCTGTAATTGAGGAAAAGTTCTCTGGGATTCCCCATTTCCCTTCTATTTCGGTTTGGAGGAAGATTGTTCTAGGAAAGATCTGTGTGTTCGTATGGATGGTTGCGCATAAAAGGATCTTGACCCTCGATGTCTTACAAAAGCGAGGTTTGAAGTTAGCTAATCGTTGTGAGCTCTGTTGCAAGGAAGAAGAATCGGCTGGGCATATTCTGGTTGACTGCATCTTTACCAGGCATGTGTGGAACGTGATTCAGAAGGGTTGCAGGTTTAACAATCTCCCTGTTGGAGCTAATCTTGAGTCAACCATAAAGGATTGGCCTGCTACTATTCCGGACAGCATTGAGGGCTGGGTGAGATACTGTGCCTTTCATGGTGTCTTTTGGTTCACTTAGTTAGAGCGCAACCAAAGGATTTTCATTAATGTCTCGTCTAGTCCGGATCGTATTGCTGTAAGAGTCATTAACAACATTACAAGGTGGATTGTAGCAGAAGGCAAAGCTGATCGCAACTCTGTTGCTACTTGGCTTCAGGCGTTCCTGTATCAGATTAGTTAGGGTCGGCGGCTTTGTAGTCTCTCTGATGCTAGTTTGGGCATGGCGCTTCTTCTGGATGTTCGATCTCTATGGACGATGTGGAGGAGCTTTGTGGCGTCCTTGTGAGTGGCTAGTCTTTCGCTTGGTTGCTTCCTTCTGGAGCAGGCATGGCTGCCTTTTTCTTTAGTTTTGCTTCGCATGTTGTGTCGGCGACGGTCTGCTTCTGCTTGTTTGGGGAGTTGGGCTGATTTTGTTCGTTTGAGCGGCTGGTTCTGCTTTCAGTTTATTGTCTTCCCCTTGTTTGGAGCAGGGGCTTTATCGCGGGTCAAACTCTCTTTTTCTTGGTATTAGTTAGCTGCAGGTAGTGTTTTTTCTCTTCCTCTTCCTCTTACTTTTCCTTTTCATTCGTCGCACTCCTGGTGTCCGAATTTGTAATGAACTCTTTTTGTTATTTTAATTCACTATTCGCCTTCATAAAAAAAAAAGTGATTGAACAATATTTAGAACAATAAGAGAGAACACAACAATTAAGTGATAAGTAAACTAGAAAAACTACAAAAGTAAGCAACAAACCTAGAAAATAAGATATAATACTTTGGTTTTAAGTTACAACCTTCGACAAACTTTGATGATGTTTTTATGTTGGTATTAGAGCCTACAAAAGAGATTTTCAAGAAAACAATAAAAAATAATTTTTTTACAAGCCCAAGGAATTTATTGCACAAGTAGAAAGACTAATTATAAAATTTGAAAAAAATGATGTTTTTACAAGTCCAAGGACTACTTCTGTCAACCTTAACATAATATAGTTAACTGTGAAATTAAGTGATACCAGGTGCACATAAGAAATTTCAATGATATGACTTGCATTAACTCAAAATAAGTGATATAATCGTTTCAATTCAAAAATTTATGTGACATCATAAGTACTCTATCCACAATCTCACCCAAACAATCACATAAACCAAACAACACCTAGCTTGCTACAATATGATAGTTGCAACTTGCTAACCATCCGGATTCCGGATTATTGACACAAATATTGTTTTTTTTTTAAAATTACCACTAATATTGCGGATTAAAAAGTATTGACGAAAATATTGTGTTTTTAGCGTAGTTTTAGGTTCTGGCGCTGTAGACTGAGGCGCCGCCACCTTAGTCTTTTTCTTCAAGCAGACCTAGGTGCCGGCGCCAGAGACTAAGGCGCCGCCACCCCACTCCTTTTTATTTTAAAAAACCCGCCCAATCCCCCCCACCCCACCCCACCCACCTGCCTTATCCTTTCTTTCCTTCCTCCTGACCACACAACTCTTCCCCCCTCTCCCCCGACAGCCTCCTCCTCCCCTCCACCCCCACTGCTTCCCCCCTCTCCCCGACAGCCTCCTCCGCCGTCGCTGACCAGGACGAGAACGCCCCAGTTCAAAGCGCCGCCGCCGCTCTATCAGGTCTCGCTGCCCCAGAGCCAGGCCCCGCCGCCGCTGACGGTAGCAAGAGCGCCCCAGTTACAGGCGCCGCCGCCTCCACTCCACGCTCCGCCGCCCCTGTTCGTGTCGCCGCCGCCCCAGAGTTGGTCGCCACCGCAGCCAGCTGTCGCCCGTAGATGTCGTCCGATGAAGAAGAAGTCGCCGGCAGAGGCAGAGGGAGAGGCCGGCGAGGTCGTGGCAGCCGTTTGCGCGGTGAGGCTCTCGTCGGCAGCTTGAATGTTTTTTTAATGGTTTGTGTTTTTTTTAATGGTTTGTTGCTTTGTTTTTGCAGTTCCTAGGCTTATGGATCCGTATTCGATGAGATTACCGCCGGCGACAATTGATACAGGTCCGGTCGATGCGACACTTCTTTGGGGACATGGCCAACATCGTATCGACTCTGTTTGGACAAACGAGGTAAGTATTTGATAATTATTCATGTAAAGTTAATTAGCTAATTAGATTATTTTAGTTGGTGAACTGAACTGTACTGTTAGAGAATAGGATTACAGATTAGAATTAATTAGGTGAAATTAGAATTATTACGAATGAAGATGAATTAATATAAGTTTTGTGCACTATAGGCTGGTGATCGATCTTACCATGTTCGAGGTACGACCATTTTAGTACCTTACCACGAGCTTTATCGGCCATATCTCGAAGTGGCAGGCTTGTTAAGTGTCGTGCCCCTAGTCCCTATGAACCCCGATGCGAGTTTGATTACTGCGCTCGTAGAGCGGTGGCGACCCGAGACGTCGACCTTCCATCTACCGTGTGGTGAGATCACGATCACGTTAGAGGACGTTGTTACACTGTCCGGTTTGGCGATCGACGGTGATGCCGTCGTAGTTGATATACCGGATGAGGAGTGGTCGGCGATCTGTTTGCGACTGTTAGGACGGGTTCCTTATGATCTTGTAGGCGGGGTCGCTGTTGTTAGGATTACATGGCTGAGGGTTGAATTCAGCCATCTGCCGGATGATGCATCACAGGAGGTTATAGAGCAGTTTGCACGAGCTTATGCTCTATCTCTGATTGGAGGTGTACTTTTCCCGGATCGGTCTGGATCTACGGTGCACCTACAGTACCTACTTCTGATTGAGGATTGGGAGAGGGCTGGAGGATTCGCCTGGGGAGCTGCTGTTTTATCCTATCTGTACCGTGAGATGGGTAGGTCGACTTTGCACATTTCGCATACCGGCACTTCTCTAGCCGGTGACCTTGGTGGATGGGTCGCCCTACTGCAGTTCTGGGCGTGGGAGCGATTCCCACATCTGGCACCTCGAGATTCAGAGACGAGGGCACCGGCCACCGAGGATGCACATCCACGTGGTCTTCGATGGCTTTCGGCCAGCAGTCGTCAGTATGGTGACCAGCTATTCCAGTACAAGCTGTGGTTTGACGCGATGGACACCGTGGTGGTTAGTATATAACATTCCATTTTATAGAATAGTTTTCAAATGTTTGACGGCCTCAGATATCATGTCGACATCAAGATGGCGATGATCCGTCGGTTGAGTCGTACTGCTACAAGAATGCACCAACTCAGCCTTTCTCACAGTCCATTCGCCTCCAGCATCTCGACATCCAAACCGCACCATCCAAGGACAATTGTCATCCTTGTGCCTCAAGCATCTGACCTTCCAGATTGAAGGTGACGACTCCACCACGCCATATTGAAAGTTGCGTTGTAGTGCGTGGTGTTTAATCGCCATCTGTGCAGCTTGTTTCGAGTGAAATATCTGCCCCTTGTAGAATTCTCCTTCAAAACTATCAACAATATGCATTGGAATTACGCCATATGAATCAACAAGTGAGTATTCTTCGTCCTCTTCATTACCCTGCAAGTAAAAATATGGAGGATAATTAGGAACTTCTTCCCCCTCTTCCTCCTCCTCCTCCTCCTCATCTTCCTCCTCTCCGTCATCACCGTCATCATAGGCATGATCGGATGGCACGCTCCATGTATCATCTTCTACCTCTCCACCCTGATTCTCACTGAGCTCAACATGTATCTCAGCACCCAAACAATAAGGATTTTGTGCCATAAAATTCCAAAGCACATTCAAGCTATCATCATCCACAATAGGCATTGCATAATGAAATAAAACACCATTCTGCCATTCTGGAAGACGGTAAATGAAACTTGTGATCACATCACTATCTTGTACTGATTCGTCTCTACGCCGTATTCTCGGAATTAGATTCTCACAAAGATAATGATATGTGACCCTGGACGGAATCGTCATCTGAAAACTACTACCACCAACGAATTTGACGCCCAAATTATCTTCTACTTTCTCCGATTTCCATCGAACGACTAGTTCAAATCTTCTAAAATCACTACAAAAAAAAGACTCACTAATTAAAACTAAACACAGTCATAATAACATTTGAATAATATAATTACAAAAATAAATGCGTCTCTTACCTATTAGCCATTTTTGCAGCAGCAACCAGAGCTCCAAAGCTCCTTTGTTTGTAACGATTTTTTTGTGGTGTGAAACTGAAATGAAATTGCCTGGGTTTTTATAGGGGGAAGGGCCACCTAACTCGCTGATGACTCAGGCGCCGCCACTCTAGTCTCGGGCGCCGCCACCTGGGACAGATTCCCACCTAACACGCTGGAGTCACCGGCGGTGCCGCCTGAGTCTTCGGCGCCGGCGCCGTCACTTATTCCAAAATATCATCCATAGCGGCGGCGCCTGAGTCCCAGGTGTTGCCGCCGTTTGTTGTCTCCAAAACACAATATCTATGTAAATACTTCTTAATCCGCCATATTGGTGGTAAATTAAAAAAAAAAAACAATATTTGTGTCATTAACCCCGGATTCCCGAATCACTAATAATTTAAAATTTTAAAATCATAGCTAATAACGAGTAAATCACTACGATATGATACTAATATGATAGTCTTTGTTGGCAATTGTCTACCGGTTCACTATTCTAAAAAAGGCACAACAGACTCGGCTAGCTAGCAGGCAAAACAATATTCAGAAGCACCATGAAAACTCTTTATTGATAATCATGAAAACAGGATGATTTGGAAAAATTTCGAGAAAAAGGTATCTAATCGCAGACAACCAATCTCTGATACAACTCCCCCTCGATGGCCTTGTGCATTATCGAAACCGGATCAGCGATCGCACCTTCCTCCATGAACAGCTTCACCAGATTCTTCGAGTAGCCACTCACCAGCGCCACCCCACTCTGCGTCGCCTTCACCGGCGTCGCTGACGAGTCCCTCAGGTTCCAGAACACTATCTCCGGCACCCTCGAAAACCCCTTCTCCTTGAACTTCCTCTGGATCGCCTCGTAGTCAGTCTCCCATCCTTCCACCGGCCTCTGCTCTTCCTCTTCCTCTTCTCCATCTACCCTGCCTCCACCATCTTCCTCACTGTAATTCTCATCTGAAGAAACATCGTCACCGGAATCGTCACCATACCCGTATCCATAACCACGACTGCCATAGCCGTAGTTACCATAGTGGTAATGGCCCGATGCCATGTTGAACTCCATGTCGCTGAAAACAAACACCTTCCTCACCATTTGCTCCTCGCTCGCGCCGTTCTCCACCGCGGCTTCCAAGATCCTGTCGAACACCTTCTGGAAATCCGTGCTCCCTCCCCAATCCATCTTCCTTATGAACTCCGTCTTCTCCAAAAGGCTCTTCCCCTCCACCACATTCAGCCGCGGGTCTTGGTGAAACGTGATCACCTTCCCTTTCCACGGCTCCTCGCTCAGCTCCGAAATCAACAGCCCCAAAGCAACGCACACTTCCATCGGCTCCCCAAACATGCTCCCGGATACATCGCAGACGGCGATGCAATCATTCAGCTTCCCGATCTTCGCCATATCCTCCACCATTCTCGCCCATTGGAGCTCCGCCACTTTGCCTCCGTCAGAGGAGGACTTCAGATCTGCGATGATCTCGTGGGGAAGTAACGCTCCGGCTGCAATCTTGACCTTCCCCTGCGCCACGTCTTCCAAGTACTTGTTGAATCGCTTCCCGTCGTGCTTTACGAAATGGCCCTTGTAATTCTTCATCGCCACTGAAGGAACTCTGTCGTAAGGCAGGTTCCGCCACTGCCTGGCGCTCATGTACACCTCGGGAAGTTTAATTGCTCGCCGGAGAGGCACCAGAACCTGCTTCCTCAGCCGATCCCTCACGCGGTACGCGTAGTGCGCATCCTCGATTTTTTCGTATTCGGGATCTGATTCCTTGGGGAAAACTCTCCTGGCGATGCTCTCGCAGATCAGAGTCGCTTTGTCGTACGAAGAATCCAACGACGGGCACCATTTGGCGGCCAGGCTGATGTTGCGGAATTGGCGAGCGCTCAGATTCTCCAGGTCTTGCTTCAGAGCGTCGGCGAACATCTGCGCGATTGAATCGTGAAGCAATCGGAAATCGGAGTCGGAAAGGTACCTCAAGAACGCCTTCGTCGCCTTGGAGACCACCTTCTCCTTCCTCTTAGCTCTCGCCTCCTCCTTCGCCGCCTTCATCTTCGCTTGGTTCCGCTTGACTCGCACTCTTCTTGGAACCGTCGATTTCGTCTTCTTCGATGGCGGCGGTTGGATCACAACTCTGCCGCGTCGCCGTCGTCGTCGAACAATCCCCTTCGCCGCCGCCTTCTTCGCCAGGAAGTAAGCCTTCCTCACGTCTCCTTTCCCGTAACTCCGCTTCTTACTCTGCCACTGGCTTCGCGCTATGTCCCTCACGTCGCTGCCTTCGAGCAATCGGTAGAGAATCTCGAGCAGATCTTTGAAGTAACCGAAATCGGCGATCACTCTCGCGTTGCGAGCTAAAGTAATCGGGTGTTTCTCGTAGAGCCACAGCGCGGCGGTGTAAAACTTCTCTTTGTTGGACTTTCCAGTCCCTCTTACACCCCGCAAGTTGCAGATCAGCTTCAGCGTCGTGAGCGGATCAAAACGCCATGCCTTCCTCAGTCGTTTGACCACCCACTCCCTCGGTGTGGACGGAACTACGTGGAAGAAGAATTCGAGGCAGGGGTTGCCGGCCGACTTGTACGTGATGGAGCCGTTCTCTGTCCTTCCGAACCGTGGACGAGTTGATTTCCCGGAGCGACCGCCACAGCTTCCGCCGCGTCCGCCACCTCCGCCTCCGCCGCGTCCACCACCGCCGTTGAGGTTGAGGTTTTCGAGCTTGGATTCGACCGGGGAGGTGGTTCCATCGACGGCAGATTGTGATTTCCGGTAGGCCTCCGGTGGGCCGAGGAGAGGGACGCTTGAAGCCATTTTGTTTGGGGGGTTACAGAGAACGAGTCCCTGTTGCTGGAGATCGGCGGTTTCGAGTGACCATATATATTTTGAGGGTTACTTTGGGGCCAAGTTAGAGGGAGAGGGTTTCTAGGATCTTCTGTTCCAGCCTTCCTTCCTGGGCGTTGAGAGGGAGCCGGTTATTTAGGATATTAATTAGGAATAACTTTTTTGCTGACATTAAATTACTTGGGGAGGAAGAGTTCTAATTCTACTGAGGCTACAAGTTCGGCGTGATATCTGCTCGCAGTATCCGAGCGAATAATTTTTACCCTTTTTTACCAATTAACAGGAAAAGGTAAAATACAGAAAATCGGCCTCATAAACATAACAATAATTACTTGGGCGGCAATCTATCTCTTTACATCCCAGCTTCCTCCACCGTGCCCAGTGGTGAAGCTAGCAACATTCTTAGAGCGACCGTTCGGTATTCTTCTGGGAGATTCCATAATTGGACCAGGTATGGGTAGCAGATCAGATTAGTAACTCTATGGTCAATAATCATGAGTAACCTGTCAGTAGGGCTGGACCAGGTTCTGGGAGACTTGACCAGGAGCCACCGACCGCCCTCAGCGCCCCGGTTAGCCGTAAACCGACCGGGCGGTTTTCGGTTTAGGCACGGTTAAACCGGGGCAACCGACAGACTGGTGTACGGTTCGGTTCAATGGTCTAACCGACCGAGAACCGGCCAAAAACCGACCGCTGCTCGTCCAAAAACCGACCGCCAACCGCCAAACCGACCGGACAGCAAGGGAAAAAACCTAAAATGGCCTAAAATTAAAATCTCAAACCTACATTTTAATTCCTTTTGCACCGAAAATACATCTAAATTAGCAACTTAATGTCTCATATTCATTAATTCAACAACATAAACTCCACAAATCACAATAAGTCCTCTAGATAACAACAAATCAACAACACATCATAAACAATCTATCATCACTTATCACCAGCCTTAGAAGAACCAACATCTACATAACCCTGTGCGTTCAATATGGGAATCAAGTCATGACCATAATCGTCATATCCATCTTTCTCATACTCTTCCTCCGGTGCATCTTCTTCACCCTCCTGCTCATTCTCCACTGGAATGTTGAGGCTTGCATCTGTATTGCCAACATTGCCAGTATTCGGTGCACTTTCCATTCTAGTTTGGAAAGTGACATTAACTAAGTAAGAAAAAAAAAAGGAAAACAAAGTGTTAGTACATTCATACATTGAATTAGGTGAAAAGAAGACAAAAAACTTAACAATAAGAGAGTTTGAGAAACTCACTACTTTCCAAAGTCACATTCTCTTCATCATCTTCCTTGTCGTCAATCTCCCTGGATCCGGGATACCTTACCCAATCCTCGGCACAAATCAATGCCTCCACCATTAGGTCGCTCAAAGAGGACCTGAATGGACTGAGAATCCGCCCGCTACAACTGAATGTTGCCTCTGAGGCAACAGAAGAGATAGGAACAGCTAGGACATCCTTAGCCATCTCAGCAACAATCGGATAGATTCCAGAGTGTCGAGACCACCAATCCAAAATGTCAAACTTTGCATCATCACTCTCTTCATTGATACCATCGGTTTGACATTTCAAATAGATGTCAAGCTCAGCAGAGCTACCTCCTGTTTCCAGCAGAAGTGCTTCCCTTTTTCTCTTTCTAAGCCTCTCCTCCAATATCTTAATCCGATCACCAGCACTATCAACAGAACCCTCATCAACAATGTTATCATCAGTGGTAGGCTGAGATGCTAACTCTGATCCATACTTCCTCTTATAAATCTCAAACATCTGCCGCATCTCCCTTTTAATCCTAGTCTGAATTTCCGCTCCTTTGATACTTCCATAAATCATTATCACCACTTCAGACACAAGATCAAGTTTACTTCTAGGATCAAGCACACATGCTATATAGATCAAATGATTCACCCGAGGATTCTCCTCATTCATGACAGGTGTGTCAAACCAATACTTTCGTACCTTTTCTTCAACCTTTTCTGCCATCCTTTTGAGCTCTTCACGCGGATCATTCTTCAATTCTTGAATGATGTCATAAATTGGAACAAGTTTCTTGAAGAAAAGATGGGTAGTCACGTATTTAGTTCCTATACAAATGAGAATAGAATACAGGAAATTAGACTTAAACAAATCAAAATTGTCAAATGTTCAAATTAAAATAAACAAATTGTCAAATTTCACTTACCCGAGACTAGGAGGGTAAATTCATTAAAGACCTTCAGATACTTCATCAACTTTCTAATCAGACTCCAATCATGTTCAGTTGGAAGACCACCTCTTGCGTCAATATAATCTCTGAAGGAATGATCATGTATACTTGTATACAAAGTGGCAAACAGTCCACCAAACCTCTCTGCTGCTTCTAACATGATATAGGTGGAGTTCCACCTGGTCGATACATCCAAACACACCAATTTGGTAGAATCCAACTCCAGAAATTGCATAGCAGTCTTGAACCTTGCCAACCTAGCTGGCGATGACCTCACCCACTTCACACAATCCCGAATTCTAACCACAGCTCCTCCGATTACTTTCAATCCATCCTGCACTACCAGATTAATGATGTGTGCGACACATCGAAACTGCAGAAACTTCCCATCCATCAAATCACACCCCCACGCCTTTAATTTCCTTCTCATGCAATCACTCACAATATCATTTGTAGATGCATTGTCCATGGTCATGCAAAACAAATTCTTCACCTTCCATTCTTCAAGAATTTCTGCAAGCTTCTCTGCAATATCATTTCCTGTATGACTTGTGATGGGAACAAAGGAGATCACCTTCTTCTGCAACTTCCAATCACCTCCAACAAAGTGAGCAGTCACACACACGTAATTTTTGTTGTTGTCAGAAGTCCACGTATCTGTGGTGATTGAAACTCTGCCTTTGCTCTTTGATTCAAAAAACTCTATCAAATTCATCTTTTTCTCCAAGAATATATGAAAGCAATCATCTCTTACACCTCTCCTCCCAGGTATCTTAAACAGTGGCTGAACCATATGCATAAACTGCTTAAACCCCGTCTCTTTCCACAAAGCGAAAAGACAACTCATCCATTATAATCATCATGGCTAAGGCATATCTTGCTTTTGCTTGATCAAATTTCCATAAAGCACTTACTTGACTTCCACTACCATCTGCGGCCTGCAAGTTCAGAACAGTCTGATCCTTGGAGGCTGCAACCTTAGCCAAACATGATCTCCGATGGTTATTCATTGCAGAAGTGCCGTTCTTGGATGGATGTGCTTTGATCTTAGTATGACAATGCTTGCACTCTCCAAACGGATACTCATCCACCGCCACCTTCATAAAGTCCTTCCAGCAATCAGCTGTACCATTTGTCTATTGAAGGGATCTAGAGAAGCTTTATTTGGAGCTGGATTAACCGTTTCTGCTGAAGGAGCCTCAGCAGCAGGTGTACTTCCACTACCGGCATGGGTAGGAGTCGATGCAATTGATGTCGATGCCGACGGTTCAGCAGACTGAACAGGCTGACTCCCTGTACGTCCACCAGGACCACCACGACCCCGATTCTGAGTAAGAGGGGCTGAGGCACCCGCACCACCACGACCTTGAGGAGCCAGAGGTCTCCCACCATGAGAAGCAGTCTCAGCGGATGGTGCACCTCGTCCGCCACGTCCACCACGTGGAGCCGGAGGTCTCGCCCTACATCAACATTCAACAGTTACACAAATTTAAAATCATCAATCATTCAATCATCATCATTCATCAATCAAAATCATCATTCAATCATCATCATTCATCAATCAAAATCATCATTCATAATCATTTTACATTTCAGAAGATGTTCTACCTTGGCTGAGTTTTGCTGCAACTTAACAAAATCATCATTTTCTTGTTTATCACAAAATCATCATTCGACATTCAGCTTCATCATTTATTCATTTATCAACATTCAAAAAACAAAATTCATCAACATTCATCAACTGATCAACATTCAAAAATAAAAAATCAATTTCTACTAAACAATAAACATACATAATTAGGAGGAGGAGCTGCTGCCTGCTTGCTGGAGTTCTTTAGCACCCTCCTTTTACACAAAACCCGCCATGGAGAGCAGCATGGCAAGCACCCTCTTTTTACATAAACAGACCTTGTATGAATCGACTGTAGCTCCCACAAACCACAAACCAGGAAAGATGTTATGCATAAAAATGATAGAGATGAGAATTTTGGTTCTCCCTGGACAAGAATGAGAATCAGGAACATAAGGGAAGAAGAGAAGCAGGGGAAGTCAGCATTTTTGTTTGTCTGAAGAAGTATTATTACCCGACAACTGCAGCAGGTGGAGGCGGCGAGGTGGAGGGGGAAGGGGAAGGGGAAGGTCGCTGAGGGTGGCGGCAGACTGGCGAGGCGATTGAAGGTTGGCGATTGGTGACTGGCGGCGATTGGAGGGTGGCGGCAGAGTGGCGAGGCTATTGGAGGCGCGGCGACTGGAGGCTCATTTTCAATGAAAACAACCATCACCATTATTCCCAGACTACGAAAGATGAACCCAGAAGGTAATCCCACACCGTGGAAAGAGGGCTCTATACTTGGACGTCGATCTTGGTGTAACAAGGCAAACAATCCCATCGCACCACCGACAGTTCGCCGGAAGTCACCCAGTCTCTTCGACGACCACCGCCAACTGCAAACCACAATCAAGACATTAACTCCCAGAATTAATGTAACCTTTCCGTTAAACAGTTACAGAGCAATAAACTCTGAAACGGTATACGCCGTAAAAGCTCTAATTGGGCTTTCAAACCGTCTTATTTATGACGGGATAGAGCTATTTAAAGCTCTGAAAAACAGAGCAACTTGTGGTCTGTGCATCAACCTCAAAGTGGTCTGCTTCAGATGCAGGAGAATTGGCCATAATCAGGAGAGATGCTCCTTCGACCTGGTCACCAGAGACGACGACTTTGGCCCAGATATCGTCGGAAAGTGAACCGGATCTAAATTGAATGAGAACTCATACGCCTCGGCAAAAATCGAGAAGAAGAAATGGACGAGCAATGTTTGGAGGAACGACGTCGGACCTGCTGCTCCGCCGCCACTGAAACCGCTCCTCCTTGAAGGGCCAAGTCGCCGCCAGTAGTCTGATCGCCAAGGAAGTGGATCGAAGAACCCAGCCTCCCTCTCTGCTGTGAAAAATCAGAGAAGACAGTCCCACCAAATCAGCGACCCCAACCCTAATCCGCGTGCACAGTCCTCTCCACTCTCCAAGCCATTTTTTGAAGCTAATGGGCCGAGTCACAATGGGCCGAGTTTTAACTCAAAGAACATGGGTGAAGGGCCCAACAAGCAAGGACACCCTCATCAGACTCTCCAAGTCCAAGAGCCCATCAAGGAAAAGACTATAACAATGAATCGTGAAGCAAACGATGCTCGACCGCTGCAATTTCAGGCTGCCTCTTCATCTTACAAACTAGGTAATCTATTTGTAGTGAGGATCCTAGTTTTTTGTTTGAAAATATGGGAGAATCTCACCTTCTTGCCATGCAAGATTTTGAGCTTGAACTAAACAAAACAGGCAATAGGGAAGTCTCCACTGACTCAGCTCAATCATGCTCTCCAATTGGTCGTGTCATAGATGGTGAGTCCAAAGGAAAAGCTATTATGATAGAGTCATCGGGATCACCAAAAGTCTACACAAGAAGAAACAATGGCATCTGCATTCGAGATCCAGAGGAAGATGTAGTGGAATCAGCCCCAAAACGTCCTAAGGTGGTAGAAGATAAAGGGTGGAGGAAGCCAACCCAAAGTGGCCCCAACCCGATAAATGAATGTCTACGCGTGGAACTGTCAAGGAATCGGCAGCACTTTGACTTCCCAAACGCTTAAAGCTTGCCGCAACATTGCCAACTCGTTCTTGTTTTTGTGTGAAACTATGTCTCCTAATGACAAAGTCAAGTCTTTTGTTTCTATGTTAGGATTTTCAGATTGCCATCCTGTCGACCCCTCCGGCATGTTGGGGGGTCTTGTCTTTGCTTGGCCACCTTCGACTTCAGTCTCGATTCTAGGCTCCTCCCCTTGCTTTTTTGCCATCTCAGTCATCAATAATAATTATCTTTGCTACGGAGAATGTCCTCAGTTTGTCCTCATAGGGGTCTATTTATCGGATATTGTGACTAAACGTCGATCCGAACTAGAGGAAATTCCAATTTTTGTGCTCGCCTATCGGACCCCTATCTAGTTATTGGAGATTTCAATAGCTCTTTATACCCCCTTGATAAGTCAGGAGGATCCCCATGACGAATGGATAAAGCCCGCCCACTATGGGACTTTGTTAACCTCTTAGGGCTATTTGAACCAAATTCCCAAGGTCCCAAATTCACCTGGACAAATCAGGGAAGGAATGGAATCACGATTGAACAAAAAATAGATAGAGCTTTCGTCTCTACGTCCTGGATGAGCATCTGGTCATCGACGAGTACATATCATCTCACAGACAAAGGCTCGGATCACAGGCTACTCTACTAACAGACAAATCCTACTATGGCTAGAGCAAAGAGACTATTTCGCTTCGATCTCAGATGGATCCAAATGCCAGATGCAGAGCTAATAATAACATATGCTTGGAACCTAGATGTAGCCGGCTCAATTCAATACTGCCTATTTAGCAAACTTCTACAAACTAGGCATGCATTGGTTGGTTGGTCTAAAGGAGGAACATCTAACTCAACAAGGTTAATAAATGACCTAAATCTCGCACTAGAAGTGGCTAGATCTAATGCTCCGGTAAACTGGGCCTTAATCAAATCCTTGGAAAAAGAATTGATTGTTCAGTATAACCGGGAAGAAATATATTGGAGACAAAAATCCCGAACTAACTGCTACATGGTGGGGATAAAAACACTGGTTACTTTCATATACTCACCACAGCTAGACAGCAAGCCAATACAATATGGGGACTGAAAAACTCCCAGGGGACATGGTGTACTGCAAAACATGAGAAATTGAACATTGCGGTGGACTACTATAAAGATCTCTTCTTAACATAGTGTATGACCGGGATCGACCTATCTAACCTCTCGGTAGAAGGAACAGTAGATGAGATCTAGAACCAAAATCTGATTGCTCCAATATCTCAAGAGGAAATTAAGAAAGCGGTGTTCAACATAGGGAAATCTCAAGCCCTAGGCCCTGATGGATTTGCGACAGACTTCTATCAAAATTATTGGGAGCTAATCAATCAAGATGTGATCCAAGCAGTACTGGCCTTCTTCCATTCTGGGCATTTACTAAGATCCTTCAACCGTACTTGGATATCTCTAGTCCTCAAGGTCAACGATATAAGAACTATGAAAAACCTAAGACCAATCAGTCTTTGCCAAGTGATATACAAAGTCATAGCAAAAATATTGGCAGATAGGCTGAGTAAGGTGCTGCCTAAAATCATATCCCAAACTCAAAATGGGTTTATCAAAGGGCGTCAAATTTCGGGTAATATCCTGATCAGTCATGAAATGGTTCATCATCTCAAAACTTCAAAATCCAAGAAAAAAAGGTGGATGGCGGTGCAACTGGATATGGAGAAAGCATACGACCGAATAGAATGGCCTTTCTTGTTTGAAATGATGAGGGTTCTTGGTATACATCCTAGATTCATCACTTGGGTAAAAGAGTGTGTCACTACAGTGTCGTATTTGGTTCTTATTAACGGCTCTCCGTCAGAGTACTTTAGACCTTCAAGAGGACCGAGACAAGGAGATCCTCTATCGTCTCTTCTTTTCGCCATCTATGCCGAAGTATTCTCTAGTATGATAAGAAAAGCTACATCCGTAGGATACCATGAAGGAGTTAGAATTCGCCCTAGCTGTCCGGTAATTCCCATCTATTATTTGCTGATGACTCACCGCTTCGCCGGAGTATTGTACGACTCTCCTCTCCCTACTACAGGCCTACGAGGAGTTGAGCGGTGAACGAGTAAACTTAAATAAATCGGTCGTCCTTTTTAGTCACAATACAGACCTTATCCAAGCTCAAATTATGGGTGCTCAATTGGGGGTTGGAACCATAGGAGAACACGACTTGTATTTAGGTCTACCAGCAATCTTATCTAAATAAAAAAGAGAGACATTCCTGTTCATGGAGGAGAAACTTATTAAGAAGCTACAAGGGTGGAAACAACGATCCTTATCAAAAGCTGGAAAAGACATTCTTATTAGAACATCGACCACTAATATACCAGTACTAGGAATGTCATGCTTCAAGCTCCCCAAGGAAAACTATAGACGCTTAAATAGTCACATCGTAAAGTTTTGATGGGTTACGGCGCAAAATTCAGAACACCCAATCCACTGGTTGTCTTGGAAAAGCCTAACTCACAGTAAGTTCCACGGAGGTCTTGGATTCAGAGACTTTGAAGCTTTCAATCAAGCACTGCTAGCTAAACAGTGTTGGAGAATATGGACCAATCCAAATTTACTTCTCTCTCAGATATATAAAGGCCGATACTTTACTCAATGCTCGGTGTTAGAAGCATCAATCGGATCAAACCCTTCGTGGGGATGGAGAAGTCTACTCTTTGGAAGAGACCTGCTCCTACAAGGCCTAAGATGGCAAATAGTCAATGGGCAAAGAACTCGGGCATTCATTGATAACTGGGTTCCAGGGGATAAACCCTTTACACCGAGTACCCAACCCCATATTCAAAATGGATCACCTATGGTATCTTATTTCATAAAAGAAGGCCAAGGGGAATGGGACGTATCAAAACTCCAGAATTGCTTTGAACCTCAATCGGTTGATCTCATCTGGAGAATTCCTCTTCCTCGCTACCCACAACAAGACATTAGAGTGTGACACTATTCCAAGGATGGGAAATACACAGTCAAATCGGGCTATCACTTAGCTCTGGAAATAACATTGGCATTGATAAACCATTGATTACAAATATTTTTCCCCTATTCTTGAGCCGTTTGAGATGTCGATTCTCGCATTTTAGGCCGATTTCTCACTAGGTTGTTCTTGTTTGTGATATTTCAGGTCCTAGTACGTGAATGAAGGTTTAGGAACGAGTTCGGGGTCGATTGGACGAAGTTTGGACGTTTGGCGAGAAGCTGAGAAGCTGAGAAGCCACACGGGCATGCCTAAAAGCCACACGGCCGTGTCGCGGACCCCTTGTGGCCGTGTGGGTCGTGGCCGTGTAAGAAGCCTGAAGCCACTTATCAAAACTCCGTGTTTTGACACTCACACGGGCAGCCTGGGAGAGTCACACGGCCGTGTGGCCTGGCCGTGTGAGTCGGGAAATTCTGGGTTTTAACCCAATTTCGAGCCAAAGGAGAGAGGGAGCTGAGTTTTGGATCACAAACACCCTAGGGACAACCCAAAGAGAGAGAGAACGATTTGAGGGCATTCTTGGAGTGGAACTGGAGGATTTCTTCTCCTTGGAAGCTCTAGGAACAAGCCCGGACTTGAAGACTGATCATCTGAAGATTCTTACTGCAGTCTCTCTCTTCCTTATGGAGTAACTTCCCTTCACTTAGGTTTTGAGGAACCATAGCTATGTTTGTTTGATTGGATGATTGTATGAGTACTCCTACTTGATAATCTTGAGTTCATATTCAATCTATACATGTTTTCATGATTCAATTCTGCCTTAGTCAAGATTATTGATTATGCTTTGATCCTATGAGAGCGAATACCTGATTAGGTCAATAGAGCACCATAGATTGATAGTATTGGATCGATTGCTTTAGTCGAGGGTTGATTCAATGCTTTGTATCGATTGAGAACCTCATTCGATAGAGGGAATCTAGTTCAGAATGCCTTGATCGGTTGTTCTAGAGAAGGACACGTCCCTCTAGGCAATTGACTCAAGAGGGCCTTGTTCCTTTAGTCGAGACTCAGGGTCTACTTAAGGATTCTCCGCATTGTGAATGAAAGTGAAACGGGTTAGAGATCATCAATCATTAATCTGGCTAGTGGCTAGGGGGAATCATACCTAAGTGAGTTCCCAACCTGTAATTAGATTAACTTTAACTGTAGTTTGCTAGAGTAGTTTTAGTTCTTTCATCCTAATCTGGTTTGCTAGATAATGAACCGAAGCTGAGTAATAGTAACTCTAGAGACCCGTGGATTCTATATTTTTTACTTGAGCCACTATACTGCAGTCCCTTTCATTGGTTACACTTGGCCATTGTTAGGAGTTGTGTCATAGCGAGTCAAGTTTTTGGCGCCGTTGCCGGGGACTTTCTACAGTATTAGGAAAGGCAGAAGTTTGTTACTTTAGCGTTTTTCTTTTCTTTTCCACCCTTGCTTTTCACTTGGGCGTTTTTGTTTTTGTTGGTGCAGATCTGAATCATGGATCCTCATGGCTTCTCCAATCATTGGGGGTATCCACCACCATCCGAGTGGTATTACCCCGAGACTCCCTGGAGCAATCAAGGAGGAGAAGACTATGTATTTGGGTTCCAGTACCAACCCCCTTACTACGGAGAACAATCAGACCCCTGGGCATATCAAGAACAACCTCATTACCAAGAAGACTTTCTCCCACAACCAGAAGGGCCATCGGAGCTGGAGTTACCCATGGCGGCCTCTACGGGCCATTCTGCAGAGCCATGCTACACTCCACAGCCAGATCCAAACTATGAATTGAGGCTTCTCATGGAGCAGTTTGCTCGAGATAGTGATAGATCATGGTCCAGGATGGATCTTTGTACCCAGGCTTATCACGAAACAGAGGAGATCCTCCTAAGCATTAAGAAGAGCTTCGATGATATTGGGCGATCTTATGCCCAACCTGCTCCAGATCACCTTTCTGCTACCATACCAGAAGAGGAGGAGGAAGAAGAAAGGCTACAAGGACATTGTGGAGCACACTGAAGTTGTCACGGAGAGCTCTCGTGATGATCATGATCAGGAATGTCCTGTCGTAGCCGACCACACCTTCCCACATCCCAAACTGAGCTTTAAAGAGGCAGGCATGAGTGAGGAGATGCAAGAAGATCTCATGAAAGAAATTTCTTGGCAACTTGCTCTCCAATCCGTGCTAGAAGAAGAAGAGCGAGAAAGGGTGCAGAAAGAAGTTTTGGAGGATGACGAAAGTGAAGTAGAAGGAGTTCTTGATCATTTCCCAGGGGTGATACCACATGAAGAAGGAAGGGAGGTTGAAGAAGCAATTGGCATCCAGGCCGAGGACGAAGTTGAGGTGTAAGAGGGTTGCACCGGCCATGAGTTACATGCGATATCTCCATCGAACTTCGAGGAACTGCTTAGCAAGGACCCATTTGCAGTTTCTCTTTGCCAGACAAAGACCACATCGACATCGGTCCCTCTTGGTGGACGTGATGGTGGCCAATTGATGTTGTCATATCTAGTATGGGGCAATGAGACGAGAGAAGAGAAGAAGAGGTCTCGAGGGTGGAGACGTCATCTGCATCAAGTGCATGAGCCTTCATCACCTGACACACCACATGCTCGTGACTTGAGACTCCACCTCATCGACGAGAACCTCAACTTCGAGGAGGTTTTGGGGTGGACCGAAACTTAGGAGCCATCGTCCGGCTCACGACGTGAAAGAAGCGCTTGTTGGGAGTTAACCCAACTAGTCGGTTTGCATTTCTTTCTCTATTTCACTTCAGTTGAGTCAGTTTTGTTCTTTGATTTTAGAGTCAATAACTCAACCTTTGTGAGATTTTGTGTGGTGTTTGTGTTATGACCACTCTCTCCTCCTGGAATACACCGCCTGCCCTGTCCACCATCATTCACCCTGGATCTGGTAACTTCGTTCTACCCTCCTTATCTTTCCTCCATTGAGGACAATGTCGTGCTTAAGTGTGGGGGGATGTTCGATTATGTATGGGTGAATGGTTGGCTATTTATGTGCTTGGAGCCTAGTTCACTGTCCAAATTTTGATTTGAGGTCTCCAAGTACGTGTTTCCTTGAAAATTGCCTGCTCAGTATGCTTTGAATTGACACTCTCTATAGTGATGTGCAACCTAGGGAGGTAGTGTAGCACTATGGAGGATGTTGAAGTATTCGCATTTCGTTGGGCGTGGAGAAGCATTGGGAAGTAAGATTTTTCCTATCTAGCTCTCTGCTGTGCCGATTGATTTTGTGAATTAGTGGAGCTAAGACCATTGAATTCATGTAGTAATGTGGACTCTGTTTGAATTATGTTGTGGACTCGTGTATCGAACAGGGTGCTCATGTGAGAAATGAAAAGCAGTTGGTCCTCCATGTCGAAATCATCAAAATCTTAAACATGGGGTAAGCCCAACGTGTGTGGCACCATTCATTGCACAAAATCGGGTTTTGGAAGAGATTTTAGTGATCCTTAGTGGGGTACTCCTACAAGGTGAAGCTAAGCTGTCTCTAGTACAAGTAAAAGTTTCACCCGTTGAATGGTTTGCCTACTTGAGGATGTGTTTTTAAGGGCACGGATAGAGCTTCCGACCCCCCTTAATTTCATTGACCCTCCACACGAGTTGAGGAAAAGTAGTTAAAAGAAGTACTCTGGCGAGCGCTAGATGTACAGAAATTGCTCTTGCTCGACTAATAAGGGTCGACCGTGCAAAAGACTGCAGTTAGAACCCCACCAAATGAAAGAAAAAAGAAAAAATGTAAATGAAAGTGAGAAAAAGGGGTTCCGACGGTGAAATAAAGTGAAAGAGCACCCCGGTACAATGAGTCCTTGGTTGTGAATGGTGTGAGTCCCTTTATCCATGAACTGACTGTCTTACTTCTACTTCTTCTCATGATCCTGACTTGAGTCTAGTACTCGCATTGAGAGAGATAGGGGACGTCTTAGAAGACCAGTTGACCTTGTAAGCTGCTTAATGATCTAGAAAATCCTCTGCCGACGATCGGGGTTGCATGTTGCTATAGAGGTCTGGAGAGCTGCATTGGTTTGAGTTAGGTTTGCTTGGGGACAAGCAAACGGTTAAGTGTGGGGGAGTTTGATAGACCATTTATTAAGCATTTTTTTACCCCCTATTATTGAGCTGTTTGAGATGTTGATTCTCGCGTTTTAGGCCGATTTCACTCTAGGTTGTTCTTGTTTGTGATATTTCAGGTCCTAGTACGTGAATGAAGGTTTAGGAACGAGTTCGGGGTCGATTGGACAAAGTTTGGACGTTTGGCGAGAAGCTGAGAAGCCACACGGGCATGCCTAAAAGCCACACGACCGTGTAGGGGACCCCTTGTGGCCGTGTGGAAATTCCAGGGAACTCACACGGGCACCCTGGAAGTCCACACGGCCGTGTGGGTCGTGGCCGTGTAGAAAGCCTGAAGCCACTTATCGAAACTCCGCATTTTGACACTAACACGGGCAGCCTGGGAGAGTCACACGGCCGTGTGGCCTTGCCGTGTGAGTCGGGAAATTCTGGGTTTTAACCAAATTTCGAGCAAAAAGAGAGAGGGAGCTGGGTTTTGGATCCCAAACACCATAGGGACGAACTAAAGAGAGAGATGACGATTTGAGGGCATTCTTGGAGTGGAACTGGAGTATTTCTTCGCCTTGGAAGCTCGAGGAACAAGCCCGCACTTGAAGACTGATCATCTGAAGATTCTTACTGCAGTCTGTCTCTTCTTTATGGAGTAACTTCCCTTCATTTAGGTTTTGAGGAACCCTAGCTATGTTTGTTTGATTGGATGATTGTATGAGTACTCCTACTTGATAATCTTGAGTTCATATTCAATCTATGCATGTTTTCATGATTCAATTCTGCTTTAGTCGAGATTATTGATTCTACTTTGATCCTATGAGAGCGAATACCTGATTAGGTCAATAGAGCACCATGGATTGATAGTATTGGATCGATTGCTTTAGTCGAGGGTTGATTCAATGCTTTGTATCCATTGAGAACCTCATTCGATAGAGGGAATCTAGTTCAGAACGCCTTGATCGGTTGTTCTAGAGAAGGATACGTCCCTCTAGGCAATTGACTAAAGGGGGTCTTGTTCCTTTAGTCGAGACTCAAGGTCTAGTTAAGGATTCTCCGCTTTGTGAATGAAAGTGAAACGGGTTAGAGATCATCAATCATTAATCTGTCTTGTGGCTAGGGGGAATCATACCTAAGTGAGTTCCCAACCTGTAATTAGATTAACTTTAATTGTAGTTTGCTAGAGTAGTTTTAGTTCTTTCATCCTAATCTGGTTTGCTAGATAATGAACTGAAGCTGAGTAATAGTAACTCTAGAGACCCGTGGATTCAATATTTATTACTTGAGCCACTATACTGCAGTCCCTTTCATTGGTTAGACTTGTCCATTGTTAGGAGTTGTGTCATAGCGAGTCAGGCATTAAACCGAAAACCGATAGTGCATATCATCGACCCTCCCATTTGCAAAAGACTTGGAATATCCAAGTCCCGCCTAAGCTCGAATTTTTCATATGGCAATGCCTCAAAGCCATACTTCCCACAGTATTGGCCCTTCAAACTCGTGGAGTCAACTGTCTCAACCGATGCCCTATCTGCTAGAGACATCGAGAAAGCATTGAACATTTATTCTTCAGATGCCCCCTAGCCACCAGATTGTGGACTTTAGTGGGATTGAGCTACTTTATTGAGACCGCCTAGACTGTTAACTTTAGTCTATGATGGCGACATGTCATGGTCTCCCAGACCTCCCCATTCCACATTCTCCAATGCGTCCGTTTACTTTGGAGAATCTGGAAGTCTAGAAATAAATTGACCTTCAAATTTATCCAACCTCATGTCCATTCCCTAGCCAGACAGTTCTACAACCAGGTCCTCGAATTTTCCAATCTTCTCCTTCCTCCTCTACCTCGCAGCTCTCTTATCCCAAATCATCCTGCCACCATTTGGGTCCCTCCACCATAAGACTTTTTGAAGATCAACGTCGACGCAAATGTTTGTGCCACCGGTTGTTCGTCTGGGCTTGTTATTCGTGGGTCAGACGGGCATGTGGTGCTGGCGCTCAGACTTCAGCATCAAGGAATAGTGAATCCTTATCTGGCAGAGCTTCTAGATTTTAGAGACGATATCTCCATCGTAGCTCAAGATCCTTGACCCACGTGATAGTGGAAGGTGATTGCGAAGTGGTGGTCAACCAAATCCATCATTAAAGACTCGATTGGAGGTCCGGTGTTACGAGAGTGTCTTCAGATCCTTTGCTATTTGTTTGTTTGTATAGAGTTTAGGGCGGTACCTAGATCCGCCAACAGTGTTGCCATAGAGTGGTGCATAAAGCACTGCTTGTGTCTCGTGTAGAGCTAGAATCTTTTAATTTTTTGGGGTGGCTTCTTTAGATTCTGTTAGGGGTCCTGGGTAGAACTGTAAGTTTAACTATTTTCTTCCATTGATATCACTCATAAATAAATAAAAATCTCTTTACCGCAATTGGAGACCATAGTTGGCAAATACATGATTTATTATATGTTTAAACTTATGTTTTCATACTATTTTTTTTGTTATACTTTTTTTTTGTTATTATTATTTGACTATTAATTATTTCGAGTGGAAGTAGAACAACCAAAAGTTTACAAAAAATTAGTGGGTAGCCGAGATACAATATGGGCCCCCACTCCCGTAGCTATAGAAAAACTAAGTCTCGTAAAAATGTACGCGGCCGCCTGAGCCCCTGCATCCTGAGACATGGAGAATTTATGGATCCTCTTGAGCAAAGCCACGACATCTGTATCCAACTCTCCCAGCGAAGAAAAAGAAAAGGGCAGGAAATCGTAACCAGCCGACATACACAAGTCTCGGTACTTGGCACACTTTCATTGAGCAGCATCAGCAACAACTCAGCCACGCACAAAACCCGTCATTCCAGTCTGAGTCAGAGGTGAAGATCCAGTCAAATCTACACACACATCTCGCCCCCTGTCCCAGGAATAAAGCAGCAAATCTACAGGACGAAGGGGTCCGCCATGTCCATCAACCAAACCGATATCAACCTCCCTACCTGCAAAAATCCCAGACCTGTAATAGATGTCCAATAAGGTATCACGAACGAGGTTGTGGCGATTCTTAATGCTCATAGAACCAGCACATGACACAACATGATCCCCAAAGATATCACCAGGAAAGACACGGGAACAAACAGGACAAGGCTTAGATACCGAAAACAACGGGACACCCAGTCGATAGCTAAGCACACTACGATATATCCTCCCATTCGTAGTCTGGCCCAACCCAGCAATATGAACAACACGCAACCAGTCAGAAGAGTGTGCACTATGCCGAGACTTCCACAAAGCCACCTGACGCGTAGTCAACGAGAAATAGAAATGAAGTAGTAACAACCTTCGCAAAATACATATCTGCCAATTTCTTCATAAGTTTTAAGGGAGCAACTCATTAGGGTCATGTAAGAGATCAGAACCTGTAAACTTGTTAAAGGTGCGTAGGGCGTCATTTACTAAATAGTAAATATAACCATAGAACACGCATAAAAATGTCAAACTCGTATATACAAAATTATATTGAAAGGTTAACTTTCTTAAACTATTTATATATTTTAGACTAATTGATTTCGTAGGTTTTTAAAAAAATTCACATATTGCTCAATATAGCATTAGCTTAGATACTTGAATGTATTTTTTGCATAAATTAGCCATTCCATATTTTATGCTTCGGAGTAATGTATCTGGGCTGAAATCCTCTTAACGACCTGTTTGTGATCAATGTGAGTATTAGGCCCGGACTCTATTTTTAAAAATATTGGGCTTACATGCCCAAGGTGGATTAGGAGGGTTGACATCTACGCTCTGTTTGGCAAAGAGGGTACAAATTTGAGGAGGGTGCAAATTGGGGTGCAAATTGTAGGAGGGAGCAAATTTAAGGCGAGTGCAAATGGAGGTGTAAATTGTTGTTTGGGAGAAAAAGTAGGAGGGTGCAAAATAATTTTAAATTTAACTTTTTAATATAATAATAATTATTAATATTAAAAAAACAAAAAATAACCCTACTCTACCCCACCCCACCCCATCTTCCCTCTTCCTTCTTTTCCCATTCTTCCCTGACCCCACCACCCCTTCACTCTCTCTTTTCTCACACGTTTCTTCCCTCCCTCTCTCTTTCCTGGCTCCACCATCCACTATCTTCTCTGCCAGCAGTTTGTTCTTAACCTTTGCACCCGGATTTGGGAGGGGCAACTGGAACAGTAGAAATGCACCTCATTAACACACCCCTACTACTGTTGCATCTTAACCAAATAGATGCATTTGTCTTGGGAATTGCATTTACCCTAGCTAATATGCACCCCTCCATTTGCACCTCTTCCCAAAGAGAGTGCTAAACTAACACGAATGACTGCTTGATGTTGATGATCTTGGACCTGTTTGGAATTTTGACCCAGCAGCTCACCGCGAGAGTGGGCACTTGGACTGAGATTTGAGTTGGGGTGGTCAACTAATCATGATTTGTATGACAATGGTTATTGAATCTCTTCCAACCATTTGAATTTGAATTATCGACACAAATTAATTGTTAACACCTAGGTAGCACCCTTAAACTCACTGGTAAATTGATGTTTAAGTCACTAATCGACCAAGTGATTCATTACCGATAAATAAAGAAGTAGAAGTATATTGATATTAATTATCAACCTATCCTTAGAATAAGTGAATGAAGGCAGCAGGAGTGAACCCTTCCTGAAGGCTGAAGTAGAACAAATTAGTGTTTAGACCTAGTACATAAAACACTTTTTGAATGATTAAAGTGAACTGATCCATGGTCAGTTTCACATTCCCTTTTCCCACAATATATAGTTTTGTGTCATCTCCCAGTCTGACACTTCTTCTAAAATTAGTATCCGTGTCTTGTTAATCAATATTGTTTCTTGTCATATGGTTGCTGCAATGTGAGTCAAGGAACCACCAAACTTCCTTTCTTATCAAGTTAGGCAAAATGTTTTATGGTTTCATATCTATTTTTGTTCTACCTTAGTTCAGGAAAAGTGTTAGAGTAATGAGCTTGTTCACTGTTGTACTACTGGACACTCATATATACTAAAAGTGTCCAAGCTTGTGACACCTAAAGCACTCAATAGTGTCTTTGTTCCAGCTTCTTTCCCTTCCTCTTCCTTTTTCTTGGTAGAAGTAGGGATGGCAATTTACCCACCCATGGATAATTTTGCCCAAACCCAAGTAGACCCATTTATTATGGGTAGGGTTTGGGTGATGTTTGTATGGGTTTGGGTTAGATATGGATATTATCTAAATGAGTATGGGTTGTATATGAATATCCATTTACTTGAGGGTGTTTTAACTATACATGCAAAAATTGGACCTATTTGTAAAACCTGAAAAGTTTAGGTACCAAAATGTAAGACCAAAAAAATTTAGGTACCAAAATGTAATTTTCCATCGATATTTTGAAGACTTATATGCAAAAAAAATTAAGTTTAGGTACTAAATATGCATATCTATTAAGTTTAGGTACCAAACTGTAATTTGTATTTGGGCATGGGTACAAACCCAAATCCATTTGTTATAAACCCAACCCAACCCAAAGTAAATGGGTATGGGTACAAACCCATCAAACTTTACCCATATCCATATATTTGGATTTCATACCCAACCCAATTGGGTTGGATAGTAAAATACCCATGGGTATAGGCAAAATTGTCATCTCTAGGTAGAAGCCTCCTCTTCCTCCGGATTCATAACTCGTTTCAGGACTTCTTCCTCAAATTCAGACTTCTTTTGAAACTTTTGCTCATGAAATATCAAGGAACTCTGTAAAGCATCAACAGACAGTGTTTCTATGTCTTTGGATTCTTCTATGGAGCATACCATATTTGAATTTCTCACTCAATGTTTCGAGAATTTTCTCAACTTTGTGCACATGTGTCAGATTATCTCCATGATTTTTCATTGAGTTAGCTACAACCATAAACCCTAACAAAGTAATCATTTATGGTCTCACCTTCCTTCATTTATAACCGTTTAAAATTCCTTCTCAAGGGCCTTCAGTTGTGCCTTATTAACTCTTGTACTTCCTTGAAATTTTGTTTTCATGGCATCACAAAGCTCCTTTGCTAGGGTTATGGTTGTCTTTCAGTATTGTTCTATCAATCAAGCCGAAGAGATAATTCTTGTCTTTCAGATCCTTTAGTATGAAGTCCCCCAAGCTTTTGGCTTGAATAGTAGAAAGGTCTTCAGTGGCTGAATGTTCTGCAAAAACATTACTAACAACTTCTCAGTATACTTTTGATCTTAGCAGGTTTTCCATCACTAAACTCCAATGATCATAATCACCATCAAACTTTGGTAATACCCACCTGAGCAAAGCTTCCATTTTCACTCTTCTTCCTAAGATCTGTCTGCTCAATTTCTTTGAAACTTCACTCACCACCCCAATCAAGATCCTCACTAGTACTCTTGCGTTTACCAACCCTGATCTACAATTATATTAGACTTGCATATTCTCTCACACAAACACACAATCACAAATTACAGTTTGTAGAGTGTTGATGCCACAATCTAAACTCAAATGGGGGCAAATTGATGAAATTTTCATTGAATGGTAGCAAAGAAACTAAGTACAAAAGCGTCGCAGCTTGCAAATCCTGCTTCCAACAGCCTATTAGCCCCTTGACCTTTGTTTTCAGCTAACAGAATACTGAATTAGCTAAGAAACTAACATACTTGGTCTCCAAACTCAAATCCTGCTAAGAGACTCGACTCAAATCCGACTAACACATAATATAACTCAAGGACCATAAATATAAAAGACCATGACGAAAGACCATGACGACTCTATCAACTAGACACTAATCAAAACGACGTTGTTTGGACTCTTTATTCAAACTTCAGCTTCCTGCTTCTTCATTCCACACTTCATCGATCCAGGTTCGATCCTTCCTTCAGGCTTCATCTTCAGCTGACTCGAAAAATCCAATCCTGATAATCAGGGTTTGTCGGCATGAGGGTTTCCTGGATGGTAGTGGCCGAAGCCGAACTTGTACTTGGGGAAGAGCTTCTTGTGGAACGGGAAGGCCGGCTTCACCTCCTTCTCCGGCGCCGGCTTGATGATCGGCGGCGCGTGGAGGAACGGGGACGGCTTCTTAAAGAACGGTTGGGGCTTGTGGAGGTTCTTCTTGAAGAAGGGGTGAGGCTTGTGAGGGAGCTTCTTGAAGAACGGGTGGTCCGGGTGAGGCTTAGGGTAATCGAAGCCGGGCTTGTGGAAGTACTTCTTGGAGAAGTGGTCTTCTTCGACAACGTCGGCCTCAGAGGTTGCTGTGTTTGTTGCCAGAGCAGCAGCCATTAGAGTTGCTACGAGTACAAGTAGGAATCGAAGGACTGCCATGGCTAAGTAACCGCTGCAGGAAGTTGTTCTATGAGGCTCTGAGGTGTGTTGTTGAAATGGAGAATGCAGGGGGTAGGGTTTTTATAGCAGTGGCGGAGCGCAGAGAGCAGTACAGCGTTTGCATGCTTTCGGCCCAAACTTGAGCTGGCGTCGGCGGTTATTAATATTTGGGGTCGTCAATAAAATAATATGGAGGGTCTAGGGTGGCGGAGGAGTAAATGTGATGGGTGAGCGAGTCTGTGGAGAAGCTAGTGGTTGGAAAGTTGGGGCGGAAATTAAACAGAAGATGATCTCCTTGCTTCCAAATCCTATGGTGGAGTTTTCAAGTCTTAAATTTTGGATTGATAATTAATGTTGCGCTGTCTTTTACGGTTAAGCTTGTGAGCCAATGTGTAGGGTGGGTATGCCCTTGTACCACAAATCACAATTTATTTAGGCTAGACAATTTGGGCGGAATTGAGATTAATGTACCTTAGTTTCTCTGGACAACGAGTTTTAAGACGCAGCTCGCATATCTTCCAACAAAGTTCAAATGACGGTGTTTGATTAATGATATTTGGGAATGAAACTAAATTAAATTATTCCTGTTTCTATGGAGGTTCAACGAGAGCTCCAAACTAGAAACTACGACTATGACTACATTTGCAGAAATAAAATAAGAACTTGAACTAGGCACCAGTTGTGTGGTTCTGGAAATGGCTTTGATTGGTAGCGTTTGTATATATAGTAGTTTTTCAGTAGTGATATATACTCTAAGCATTGATATTTTATTATTAGTAGTGTATTTCTTAGTTATAATAGTTATTTTTGCATTCGATTTAGTGATTTATCATTTGTAGTACGGATACTTACTAAAAAATTTCAATCAAAATAGTTAGTATGAAAAATCAAAATCAAAATTACTAATAATAATAAAATCACTATAACATAATTGCCAAATCAAAACTAATTGAAGATAAGAGATGAAAGAAATTTAATTTTTGAAATATTTTCAGAAATACCGGACAAGCCCCTCGGTACTCTCCTCCACCATTAGATTAACTTAGTTATAATAAACATGGATTAAAATGGTTAGTATAGTGTTAACCCTCACCTACTAAAATGATAAAAAAAATTAAAAAGTTCGTCTATATTGGCAAACTACTAAAAGTTAAAATTGAAATTGACCGTATGACACTAGAAAATTTACCCACGTCAGTCGTTTCACCTGGATGCCCAAAACCGTACAGCATGACTGCACGAGAGCGAGTTATGGCCCGAGAAAAAAGCACCGATTTACACATATGGATCCCCAAGATATTCCTATCTTCTTAATCGAGGAAACGTCTGCAGCCTTAAGCTCTTAGCCCAATTAGCAATTAGCAGCCCATACAACAACATACATTGACCATATCTATCAAAGCAGTGATCTTGTTAGATTTGTTAGTTGCATTGCAGCCTGCGGGTAGCGATGAGAATTGAGCCAAACTCATGGATATTCAGATCTTATCAGACCAGATCAAAGCATATAAAATTTGATGTTGACTGCGTTTGTTTTGGATAATTTTGACTGTATTTGAGTTACAGGTGATGATTAGGATTTAAATCCATGAATTTAATCTAATTTATCCACTAAATTATCCATCTAATTCAATACATTTAAATTCAATCCATTTGATCCAAACCTAATTATATTGGTGGATTCATCCAAATGACAAATTACGGTTTAGTACCTATACGTTTTATATTTTACATCTTGGCACCTAAAATTTATTTTTTAAAAGAAAAATAACCTTGGAAAATTATGTTTTAGTATCTAAAATTCATCATTATGATATTTTAGTACCTAAACTTTTCTAAAATTTTACAAAATGGTCAAAGGCTTGAAGTCATTTGGATTCATTGATCAATCCACCAATCCATTTGAACCATGGGTCTACCAATTCAATCCACCAATCTATGAATCCAATCAATTTGCCACCTCTAGGCTCTAGCTAGGGGTATGCAATGGTCTGGTCCGAGACCGGACCAAACCGAAGCTTGGACCGGACTGTACCGGACCGAGTATAATGCGGTCCGGTCCTTTGTCCACACGAATTTTACAATTACTGAAGAAATGATGAACCGAACTGATATTTGGACCGGACCGAACCGATCGAACCATATGAACTGAACGCAATGATTATCCAATCCTAGGTCCTAAAATGTCTTTCACTAATGAACCGCAGTTCTAATTAGTTTGGTCCAGTCCTGACCGGACCGAACCGTTGCACACCCTAGCTGTAAGTTTTACTTGCTTTTTAACTTGATGATTTGTGTTAGATACTTTGTCAAAGCCCAGTCTGCATCCCACTCGAGCTGCAGCTGAAAAACAAAATGATGTTATCTCATATCTAAGGTTAATGATATGGGTATTATGGTAAATATGGTTAATTTGTTCTATATAGAGATATTCGTAGCAACAGTTTTGATAGCCTTACAATGTAAATGTCTAAAGAAATTATTTGCGATTATATACACATGCATGCATGCACATGTGAATATCCATATTTTTAAGTTTTGTCTTGTAAATTCCAATTGCTTTTTGAGTAGATTTTTTTTTATGGGTGTATATGCTCGGTTGAGTTTGAATTTAAAGAAATCCGACTCCACCCAAATCATTGGAATCCCGAATTGCTGGAATTGGATACGATGGTGAATTCTAAGTGACTAATTGGTTACTATTTTATCTAGGAATGACAATGGGCAGGTCCGGGGCGGGTATCTCGATTCTCATACCTGTCTCGTGACAGGTCGGGTTAAGGTCAGGTAATTTATCATGGCACTCGGGTCGGGGCAGGTCGATCCAATGAGTATGTAATTTATGTAAAAAACATTCGAAATATTCGTTATTTTCATTAAAAGAGCAAGAAAGAAACCATGATATGATAAAATATAGTTAAGTTATTGAAGAAATTGAGGTTTACACTATTTACAACTTTATTATAGCTAAAATATGATGTAATAAGAGGAAAATTCTAAGTAATTTGACTAAAATTACATGTAATTTAGGCAAGAACGGGTCGAGAATGGGGCGGGTCAGGACAGGTCGGGTAGATGAGAGATACTCATTCCCGCCCCGCCCCAAAACATGCCAAACAGGTCAGGTCGAAATTGTCATCTCTAATTTTTATCTCTATGTAATCTTTGACTAGTGACCATGAATTTTGGTTATAAGAGAATGCATTCAACCAGGGATTAATTACAAGATGAAACATGGTGACAGACTATATATTATATATATGCTGAATTTACGATACATTCAATCACATACTATTGAAACATGTTCTTATTTGTAAGAAATCACTTCATCCACTGCTATATATACCTTAGAGATCATATATCGACTTAAAGGAAGTCCCCTGATTCAGCCATCACGAGAAACAGAAATGAGAACGGCAACACAAGTACACAATATGAGCCATAATTAATTAACTAGAGAGGCTGACAATTATTTGATCAAATTAAAACGGCGGGGGGAAGCGGCTGGGGTATAGGGGAAGTAGCCAGGGAACAACCGGGCGTCGTGGCGGCCTGCTCTTGGGCGGCGGCGGCCCCTCTTTAATTCCTTGGAGGCCCATAACCTGGCGGCGGTGGAGCAGGAGGGTAATAAGGGAAGTAAGGAACAATAGGGTTCGGCGGCGGAGGAGGGTTCTTCTTCCCTCTCTTCGGAAGGCGGCTTTTGGCAGACGGTGGCGGCGGTGGGTATAAGTAGTAGTACGGGAAGTAGGGAACGCCTGGTGATGCTGCAGGAACAGCCGGCGGCTGCTGCTGCTTCAGTGGATTGCGAGCGGCCAGTACTGAAGCAGGAGAGCTACTGATGGCTACTAACACTACAAGCAGCAGCGCTGATAAGCTTGTGATGAGCTCCATTTTTCTTTTGTGGGTATTAGTCGAGAGAAAAAGGGCGGCCTTTTAAAGTGCAGTTTTTGTGTAGAGAAGGTTGAGGCCGAGTCAAGCAAATAACGTGGAGAGGAAATGTCTGGGATTGGAAAAAATCAGGAAGGGTACTTAATGTTTCAACGACTTTTCAAATGCCGGTCTCGACCCACTGTTTTAACTTGAGTCGCGAAATTTTGGACAGTTTGGCGCCCATGGCTTGGTTTGAGGCTGTGAGGGCTCAAATTGTGAGCAAGTTGTTCAAGTGGATTGGGCATCGTACGTGTAATCTTTTTAACCAGTCGTGTCTGTTTAGTAGAATAGTAGTTAGCTAGCAAGGTTGTCAACCCGCGGGTCGACCAACTTTAATCCTGACCCGGTGAGAAAAAACGGGCCGTACGCACCCGTCGGGCCGATCGTTACAAGGTATCGGGTTGGAGGTCGAATTGTGTCATTTTTTTCATTGGTTTACGAAATGCGCCTATTTTCCGATTTTTCTTTTCGCCTAGCTCAATTTTTGGAATGCTAAGTTGAACATTTGAATATTTTTGTTATATAAGTGTGTGTAAATTTTCACTATATGTTGGATCTATATACGATATGTTATTTTGGTGTAATATTATATGTTATAACTCATATGTTAGATAAGATTTGATATAATTTATGAGGATAGGTACAATATAATGACTTTTTCCATATTTCCGGGCCAAACCGGGCTAAAACGGTTGACCTATTAACCCTTGACCCACTAGTTCGACCGGGTCCGGGTCAACAACCTTGGTAGTTAGCACTATATGTTAGATTATTAATTTATTTAATTTGGTACAACATGGGGTGTTATATCATATATGGGTAGGGAGGGACGTTAACGAGTAGAGGTGTAATTCGGTAGGGTTCGGGTAGGATTCAATCGGATTATGGGTTAGTCGGACTTTGAGTTCATCGGATTGCGGGCTAGTCGACCTCAGATTAATCGGTTTGCGGGTTACTCATTTCCCATAAAATACCTCATTTTGTTTTCATTTACTTAAGCCAACCAAAGGAATCAAGGCTAAATAAGGAGAACAAATCAAGCATTGTACAATTGTACTGGATCAAGGGTGTGTTAGTTTAGTTTGGCTCTGCTGTAGTTTTTGCAGAAGCAGCTTCTGGCTCGAGCTTTTAGATAAGTACTTTTCAAAAAAAGCAGTTGAGTGTTTGCCTGTAAAACTATTAGAAGTGCTTTTTAATACGAGAGGTTGTGTAAAGTGACTATAAAGGACTTATAATATAAAATATGAATAAAAATTCTAAACAATAAAAAGTAGTCAAAATGGATATTGTTAGATTTCTTTTATATTAAATAATATGATTTTATAATTTTTTTTTTTAAAATGATATAAATGAAGGAAAATTATATTTTCTGAAATAAAATTAAAATATGGTAAGGATAATCTTGTATTTTCAAAACAGTTTTTCGCAGAAGCTCCAAATCGGAGCTTCTGCTTTTATGTTATACAAAAGCGCTTTTCGGCTTTTCAAAAGCCGAGCTTTTACAGGTGTTTGGCCCTGCTTCAGCTTTTGAAGCCGAAAAGCACTTCTAAAAGCCGGGCCAAACATAGGGATCATATAAGAAAAATCAGTGCGTGAAAGGATATTTTATACCGAAATCATTGTTCAGTCTTTTCTTACTGCTAAACCCGCCTACCATTTATCATCCGATAAAATATTTTCTTAATTGAACCTCCTGAACTGTAAAATTTTATAAACACAGTAAAAACAAGAAAATGAGTCACTTGAAACCATCACATGTTCCTATGCCAGCCACCACGAACAGGATCGAGACATGCCACCGGTTGAAATTGGTTCAACCGATACCGGTCATAAAATCGGCGTGACACCACCGGTATGACCGGTATGATCGATATATGAATTTCTAAGTAAAATGACCTTATTTTAGTGAATTTAATTGATAAAAATAATTTTATTATTTATTTTATGAGTATAAAAGTTAAGGAATTTGCTACAGTGACATGCATGTCACGGTGACATGCATTTTCCGGTCGACCTCATATAGGATTATGTCGACCTAATCTGTTGTTTCGGTGTAAAAATAGTTTCATGATGCCTACTTTGGAGATTCATATCTTACAATTGGCGAGATGGAAATTGGAGATTAATTGCTTGTTTTGAAGCTGAAGTGTCCCTCTACACATTAAAGTACTCGGGAGCTCGATAGAAAGTTCAGAAAATCATTTTTGAACCTGATCAAAAGGCTATGCCAAAACTGGGAAACTGCCTGAAAATGGCCAAGTCTGGGAACGTGTTTGTGAAGTCTACTTTGGAGCTCAATTTGAGAGGTATGGATGCGATTTGAGTCCAGGGGCCTCTACCACATTAAATTAGGTATGTTTTTCTACAAAGGCAAGGCATTGTATGAAAGATTGAATATCTTTAGGGCTTCAAACAAAAGGCTCGAAGTTGCTACGAAGGCTGCTTTTGTGGCAGCTTGCTTGTGCTTGAAGTCTGCCAGAAAAATAGCCTTCGTAGCAACTTTGACCCTTTTGTTTGAAGCCTTACAGATATCCAATCTTTCATCCAATCTTTCATCCAAAGTAGGCCCCTGGACTCGGCTTCACAAACACGTTTCCATTTTCAGGCAGTTTCCCAGTTTTGGCATAGCCTTTTGTTCAGGTTCAAAAATTGTCTTCTAGACTTTCTATCGAGCTCTCAATCACTTCAATATGTAGAGGGACACTCCAGCTTCAAAACAAGCCATTAATCTTCAATTTCCATCAAACCAATTGTATGATATGAATCTCCAAAGTAGGCACCATGAAACTGTTTTTACACTGAAACAACAGATTAGGTCGACCTAATCATAAATGAGGTCGACCTAATCCTAAATGAGGTCGACCTAATCCTAACTGAGGTCGACCGGAAAGTGCAAGTCACCGTGACATGCATGTCACCATAGGCGCACCCAAAAGTTAAATATTGATGTTATTTGTTGGACTCTAGTATAAATGTTTAAGTATTGACGTTAAATGTCATGTTTAAATATGAGTATTTATAATTTTATTTGTAATATTGACCGAGATGAACCGGCATAAACCGGTATGTGCCACCGATCGAACCATTCCACTTGCTAAACCGGCATACTGGCATAAACCGGTTTGACAACCTTGGTTAACAGTGGTTTCTTTCTTCAATATTGCACCACGAAACACATGCATCAGCGGATGATTATTTTGACGTCAGGGATTATCTGTATGATCAGATCCTACCATCTTTGTACTCCTATTCTTTGGGGATATATTCATTATATGTGATCTACTTCTTTGCTAATATACGTACAAAATCATATAATTATAAGCTACAATAACGTGATTGATCAATCATACATGAAAATGTTTTATTTGATAACGAGATTGTTGTTATAAAATAGTTTATTTGCATCAATATGAACTTTCTCTTGGCCAAATGGAATCTCATTTCTCCAATGAACAAAAAATATATAATTTTGGCCTAACTTGGTTAATCCTCAGACGTAGGGATGGCAAATGAATTGGATCTATGAATTGGTAAACTAAGCTGGTCGACAGGGATGAAGCCAGGATTAGAGTTTAGGACAGGCCGTCAAATTTTTTTTTTTCAACAACAAAATAATAAAAATATTTTCATAGATTCTTGAAAAATCAACCAAAAGACTAGAATTAATTGAAGAAATTTAGTTCATACAACAAGGTGCATATAAATTTAACTGTAGAATTAACAAATGATTTTTCGAAGTCCTATATTACAAATGACTGCCTCTAATTTGTAGAAGAAATTACACATTCTCTTGGTATTTAAGTTGAAAATAAAATTTAAAATTACGTTTTGTAATAGACTTTTTAGAAACTGATGGTTTGGTTTAAGTTTCAAGACTATGCATATATATTTCAAACAACAATACTAAATTTGAAATTGAATTTTCACAAACGATCATGTCTAAATGTTCCTTTAAATGATAAGAAAATAGATATATAATTCAACAAAAGTTACAAACAACAAGGTGTAACACCCTACCCTATACGTTTTGCCTAATCATATTGTTCATACAATTGCAGCGGAAATAATCTCGGGTGTTACATTAATTATCAAAATTTACCCAAATAAAATTTCGACATGAATTACTCGCGTAATGGGCTAACAGTTCTTGCAACTTATCCTGCAAAATAATTCATCACAAACATATATACTCACAACCATATGCATTGGTTTTTCTTAGCCATGGTCACACTTTTCATACTCCACAACTGCATACCATACTTATACATACCATAATCGTCACAACTTACACAGTTACACAACATATACACATATCATCAACTTTCCACACCTGTGGATATCTCACACTACATCAGAAGCTAATATGCACATGAAAAACGTTCTCAAAACATTTTTACAAAAAGGTGTGGATCACTGGCCAAAATCCCGAGTAGTAGTCCAAGCACATAATTGTTGAAGACAATACCTCATCTTGCCTTCTAACTCTAGCTCCTCTCCCACCTAAAACTTGTCTACTGCTGCTGTTGAAGATCTGCTTACACATAGCATAAGCAGAGAAGAAGAATAGAAGAGGGTTAGCTCATAGCTGAGTGAGATAATCATAGCATCGTGAGTTCATAACAGAGCATACCCCTACCATACATCTAGCAAACAAGCCAAAACACTAGGATCGGACCTCAGGCATCCGACATCCCAATAGGCAAAAGACTCAATCACCTTGACTTATGCATATGCATCTTATCATGTTTTACTTATAGGCGCCTGGCTACTCCCATGCTAATAACTCTCCCGGGCAACATACCCCACATCCCGTCGGATGTAGTCATACATACCCCAACATCCCGTCGGATGTGGTCATACATACCCCACACCACTATGGGTGTAGTCATACCCCGACACCGCTCTGAGTGTGGTCATATCTCATAAGAAATCTTCAGTCACCACCACAAGAGAGGTGTGACTATCATACATATCATAATAGAGCAATAGCATAGGGAGCCCTAATTACTATGTAGTTGACCGTGAGACCACAACACTCATATTTGGTATCCTTATACATGATTCCTATCTCATCTTGCTTAATCATAATTCATTACTTCAACATGTACTTGACCTGACCATAATTGGCTCAACATAGGTAAATCAGGAGTCGTATAATTGCACTTCCTCGGGATAAACCCTCGTGCAAGTCATCCTCCTTAAACATCATAATATCACCCTGGGAAATTTATTTCCCCCACTTGTGAATCCAAAAATAACCACAATATCACATCACGCAAAACACCTGATCAAACAACCATGAATTCATATCAAAAGTTAAGCCACAAATGGCAACATTAATGCAATCATCAACATAACACAAGGTCCATATCGGCTAGGGCAAGTCAATAATATCATACAACAATCTATGATTCATTATATAGCATAAAAGTTCATACACCCCTAATCATGCCATTCTAGTTCACCTAGGTCAATTCTAAGCATCAATATAATTATCGTGATACGACAAACCCGGTATGCCGTGCTAATCCCTCACCAGTTCTGGTCGTTCAAACACCGGTTTAACCTTCCCGTACTAAAACGTCGATTTCACGAACGAACCCCGAATTAAAATCCGAGACCGTCCTAATATCCCCTGCAGTATCCCCGTCAATATTAGTTCTAGGCTCCGGGTCAAATTCTCGATAAAAACACATCAAACCCTGGCCGGAGCTAAATTCAGCGGTTTGGACCCCGGCCTAAATAATAGCCGAAATTCATGGATTAAAACTAGAGGATTGATTACCTCGCTGCAGGAAGCTCGTATATGAAATTTGGGCTCAATCCGGCTTACGGATACTCCGAAACCCTAATTTGGCTTATCGGGAATTCAAGAAATTCCTGATCCAAAAACTCGTTTTAAAGCTCTAAATCGATAAATCACGATGTATAGATGAATTAGGCATTACTTACGGGATTTTTGGATCAGTGTAGCTCAAAAATCGAGCTACGGAAATTTTCCCCGAGCTCCCCTGTGCGCGACTGTTGTCGCTCTGTTCCCTCGGTTCTTTCTCGGTGGAGAAAATGGAAAAAGATGATGGGGGATGATAATTAAAGTAATGGACGGGGGAAGTTTATATATATATGCCGGCCGCTTAATTAATATATATATATATATTTATATATATATATAATTAATACGTATACTTATCCGATCGATCGATAATCTGATTTTCATCGAAATAGTGTCGAAATGCTCGATTTTAAATCGCGAACTTTCTAGCGATCAAAATATGGGTTTTGCCTGAACGGGATGTTACAATTCTCCCCTCCTTAAAAGATTTCGTCCCCGAAATCTAACCTTGAGTTGATACTACGCATCCGCTCGTTCTCCTCCTGGCAGACACTATCACATATATTGTTACTACCTAACTCTTAGGTTAGGAGATCTGAAGTACATAACTAAACACATAACACCTCAAGTTCCCAATATAAGGTTTCAAAAACCTGCACTGGGCTATCACAACAAAACATATCAGCAAATTCAAAACATAACTTACTAAGCAAGATTGTTAACCTGTAAAGTAGTTTGCTACCAACTCAGGGTACTTCTCTCGCATACTTGCTTCAGTTTCCCATGTAGCACTCTCACTATCTTGATTTCTCCACACCACTTTCAACATTGGAATTTCCTTCCTACGAAGAGTCTTAATCTGAAAATCAACAATCTCAACTGGAACTTCTTCAAATGTCAAATCTGGACCCAACTCGATATCTTCTGGTTGTATAACATGGGAAGGATCCACTTTGTACCTTTTCAACATGCTCACATGAAATACATTGTGGATTTGAGATAGTTCTAGAGGCAATGCCAGTTTATAAGCCACTGGTCCAATCTTCTCTATGATTTCATAAGGTCCAATATACCGAGGTGCAAGTTTCCCTTTCTTACCAAATCTCATTACGCCTTTCCAGGGTGAAACTTTGAGAAATACTTTCTCACCCACTTCGAAATTAACTTCACGCCTATTCGTGTCAACATAAACTTTCTGTCGATCTTGAGCCACCCTCATACGCTCCCTGATTTCCTTGACCTTGTCAACTGTGATCTGAACTATCTCTGGCCCTGAGATTTGCCTTGCTCCTTCTACATCCCAACATAATGGTGTTCTACACTTCCTCCCATAAAGTGCTTCATATGGTGGAACACCCAAGCTACTATGGTACTGGTTGTTGTAAGCAAACTCAATTAAGGGCAAATGGTCAATCCATGATTCCTCCCATTGCATTACACATGATCGAAATAACTCCTCTAAGGTAAGGATGGTTCGTTCACTTTGCCCATCTGTTTGAGGATGATAAGCTGAAGTGAAATGCAGTTTGGTTCCCAAGGCATCATGTAAACTTTGCCAAAACCGAGATGTGAAGCTCGGGTCTCGATCAGAGACAATAGAAATTGGCACACCATGCAATCTGACGATCTCCTTAATATATAGTTGAGACAAAGTCTCCAGTGATGGTTTCCATCTAATGGGTAAAAAGTGAGCCGATTTGGTTAGTCGGTCCACAATAACCCATACTGCATCTTTTCCCCTTGATGATGGGAGACCATATACAAAATCCATTGTGATCCTTTCCCACTTCCATTCTGGAATTGGAAGTGGTTGTAGTTTTCCCACAGGAGCTTGATGTTCTGCCTTAACTTTCTGACATACCAGACATGTGAAAATATGCTCAGCCGCTTCCTTTTTCATCCCACGCCACCAAAAATATGGTTTGATCGTGTGATACATTTTAGTTGCTCCTGGGTGCATAGCATAAGCAGAAGAATGAGCTTCATCTAGGATCTCTTTCCTCAAGTTATCAACATTAGGAACACATGCCCTTCCATTCATCTTCAACATGCCATTTACCATTTCAAATGGGCTTTCTTTACCTTCCTCAATGTCTTGAATGATTTTTGCCAACTCTGGATCCTCCTTCTGCTTTTCACGAATTTTTTCGTGCAATAAAGGTCGAATGTTCAACCGAGCTAGTAACCCTGTTACACCATCCACTTCCAAATCAACATTCATTGCCCTCAAATCAACCAGATCATTTATATTCATCTTCCCCTTTCTGCTTAGGGCATCAGCAACTACATTAGCTTTACCTGGATGGTAATCAATTGTACAATCATAATCTTTTAGAAGTTCAATCCATCTCCTCTGGCGACTATTTAAATCCTTCTGATCCATAATATACTTCAGGCTTTTATGATCAGTGAGGATTTTAAAAGTCTCACCATATAAATAATGTCGCCATATCTTGAGAGCAAATACCACCGCTGCCAACTCCAAGTCATGGGTGGGATAATTTACTTCATGAGGACGCAATCGCCTAGAGGCATATGCGATAACTCTTCCATCTTGCATTAACACACACCCCAATCCTTGATACGAAGCATCACTATACACCACAAACTCTCCCTTATTCGAAGGTAATGCAAGTACTGGTGCTGTGGTCAATCTCTTTTTCAGTTCATCAAAACTCTTTTGACATGATTCATCCCAAACATACTTGGTATTCTTCCTCAACAGTTTAGTCAATGGTGCAGCAATTTTGGAAAATCCTTCTAGGAACCGCCGATAGTAACCCGCCATGCCAAGAAAACTTCTCAACTCAGACACATCTTTTGGTGGAGCCCAACTCACCACTGCTTCCACCTTTCTCGGATCCACCTCCACTCCTCTTCCAGAAATTACATGTCCCAAAAATATTACCTCCTTCAGCCAAAACTCACATTTTGAGAATTTTGCATATAATTGTTTCTCTCTTAGAATTTGCAACACAATTCTAAGGTGAGTTTTGTGCTCCTCCTCGCTTTTAGAATAGATGAGAATATCATATATGAACACAATCACAAACTTATCAAGATATTTATGAAAAACCCTGTTCATAAGTGCCATAAATACTGCTGGTGCATTAGTGAGTCCAAAAGGCATTACCAGGAACTCATAATGCCCATATCTTGTTCTAAAAGCTGTCTTTGAGGTCGCTCTATCTGCCACTTTCAGTTGATGGTACCCGGACCTCAAATCAATCTTAGAAAAGACTGATGCACCCTGCAATTGATCAAATAAGTCATCTATTCTTGGGAGGGGATAACGATTTTTCACTGTTGCTTTATTCAACCTCCGGTAATCAATGCACATTCTCATGGATCCATCTTTCTTCTTGACAAACAAAACCGGTGCACCCCAAGGTGAGATGCTAGGTCGAATAAACCCCTTGTCTAGCAATTCTTGTAATTGTTCTTTAAGCTCCTTCAGCTCAATTGGTGCCATTCTATATGGTGCCATTGAAATTGGTGTTGTGCCAGGTACCAATTCAATATCAAACTCTACTTCCCTTTCTGGTGGAAGGCCGGGAAGTTCTTCGGGGAATACATCAGGAAACTCCCTTACCACCTCTACATCCTCAACCTTCTTATCATTTACAACAGTAACTTGAGCAAGAAAGGCTTCACAACCTTCCTTCATTAATCGAAAAGCTTCCAAGGCAGAAAGAAAACCATGATTCTCCTTTTTCTTAATGCCTCGGAATACAACAGGACCTTTATCTGGTGTGTTGAATAACACTTCTTTCTTTTGACAATCCACAACAGCTCCATGTGTTGCCAGAAAGTCCATCCCAAGGATGACATCGAATTCATCAAAAGGTAGCAGAGTTAAATCTGCTGCTAGGAAAGCTCCTTCCACACAAATGAAGGAACTTCTAATAACTGAGTCTACCTTCAAGGTATCTCCCACAGGTGTTTTAACACATAAGGTATAACCTAGCTTATCTGGAACCAAGCGTAGCATATGTGCAAATGTATATGACATGAATGAGTGAGAGGAACCAGTATCGATCAAAGCATATAATTGCTTGCCAAGGATAGAAAGCATACCAGTCACAACTTCTGGTGCCACTTCTGCCTCACCTCGAGTCATTGCATAAACCATCGGTGCTCCTTGTGCTCTGGTACCCTGCGTACCACTTCCTGATGGCTGATTTCGACCACCACCTCTACCACCTTGTGAACCACCACGACTACTCTGAAATCCACTACGGCCTCCCTGGTAACCACCCCTGAATGGGGCTCTACTAAATTGCACTGAAGGATCGGATTGTGTAGCTCTTACTTCTCTCGAATGCGGACAATCCCTCATGATGTGCCCAGGTTGGCCACAGTGAAAGCATACACCAGAAAATCTCCTACACTCTCCAAGATGCCTATTCTGACAAACTTGACAAAATGGAAATTGTGTGGCTGAGGAAATTGGTGCCCTGTATGATGTTCCCGACATAGATTGACTCGGTGTTCTCCCAAAACTGCTAGGACCCTTCCTTGATGGATAACGAGGTGCAGCATAATTTACTCCAAACTTCCTCTTCTTCTCCTCTTCTTTGGCCTTGTGTTCCTCTCGGCTCTCAACTTCATAGGCTTTATACTTAAGTGCTGCCTCCTTGATTGTGGCCATGCTCTCTTCATCAACCCTGTGGATCTTTTCTTTCAATCCTATGCGCAGACTATGCAAGTATCTCATCTTCTTCTTATGCTCAGTATCCGCCAACCCATCTTCAAAGTAAAGTAGTCGAACAAACTTGATGGTGTACTCAGTAACTGTCATGTTCTCCTGCTTAAGGTTGGCGAATTCATTATTCTTTGTCCTTATAAAAGCTTCGGGAAGAAACTCTGTCTTTAAGGCCTTCAGGAACTCCTCCCAGGTGAACTGAACTCGTTCACCATTAACTCTAGAGACTGAGGACCACCAGCTCCTCGCGTACCCCTTTAGGAGAAAAACAACATATTGTACTTTTTCCTCTGGGGTCGCATAAAGATATTCAAACACATCTTCCATCTCCCTCAACCACTCTACCACAGCATTCGGACTCACATCCCCTTTAAAATCCCTACCACCCAAACTCTTCATCTTTGCATAGTCTAATACTGGCGGCCTTGCATCAACCGCCCCCACTCCTCTCGACTGGTCAGTAGGAACATTTTCACAACTTTCGTGCGAGCTACAAGGAAATATTTGGCCTTAGATTGATCCACACAAAATTCATTCTTCACCAAATCTCTCACTTGGTTAAAACAAAAATTTTCCCAAAATAATTACTTGAAAACAAATACGTTCAAAACTCAATTTTGAAAATCATGATGCAGGTAATTTCATCCAATATACCAATACACATAATCATGTCAAACTCAATTCCCAGTTTAAGTCATTATGGGTACTCCCCTCCTTAGAAGTGTTTAACCTCCCATAGGGTATAGTACGCCATAACAGCAAAAAGAGGGAACCGGGCTCTGATACCACCTTGTAACACCCTACCCTATACGTTTTGCCTAATCATATTGTTCATACAATTGCAGCGGAATTCATCTCGGGTGTTACATTAATTATCAAAATTTACTCAAATAAAATTTCGACATGAATTACTCGCGTAATGGGATAACAGTTCTTACAACTTATCCTGCAAAATAATTCATCACAAACATATAGACTCACAACCATATCCATTGGCTTTTCTTAGCCATAGTCACAGTTTCATACTACACAACTGCATACTATATTGATACATGCTATAATCATCACAACTTACATAATATACACATATCATCAACTTTCCACGCCTGTGGATATCTCACACTACATCAGAAGCTAGTATGCACATGAAAAACGTTCTCAAAACATTTTACAAAAAGGTGTGGATCACTGGCCAAAATCCCGAGTAGTAGACCAAGCACAGAATAGTTGAAGACCATACCTTATCTTGCCTTCAACTCTTGCTCAGCTCCCACCTATACACCTATCTACTGCTGCTGATGATGATGATCTGCTTACACATAGCATAAGCAGAGAAGAAGAATAAAAGAGGGTCAGCTCATAGCTGAGTGAGATAATCATAGCATCGTGAGTTCATAACAGAGCATACCTCTACCATACATCTAGCAAATAAGCCAAAGCACTAGGATCAGACCTAAGCCATCCGACATCCCAATAGGTAAAAGACTCAACCACATTGACTTATGCATATGCATCTTATCATGTTTTACTTATAGGCGTCTGGCTACTCCCATGCTAATAACTCTCCCGGGAAACATACCCCACATCCCGTCGGATGTAGTCATACATACCCCAACATCCCGTCGAATGTGGCCGTACATACCCCACACCACTATGGGTGTAGTCATACCCCGACACTGCTCTGGGTGTAGTCATATCTCGTAAGAATTCTTCAGTCACCACCACATGAGAGGTGTGACTATCATACATATCATAATAGAGTAATAGCATAGGGAGCCCTAATTACTATGTAGTTGACCGTGAGACAACAACATTCATATTTGGTATCCTTATACATGATTCATATCTCATCTTGCTAAATCATAATTCGTTACCTCAACATGTACTTGACCTGACCATAATTGGCTCAACATAGGTAAACCAGGAGTCGTATAGTTGCACTTCCTCGGGATAAACCCTCGTGCAAGTCATCCTCCTTAAAACATCATAATATCACCATGGGATATATATTTTCCCACTTGTACATCCAAATACATCAATCATGAAAAATCATACCCAATCACCTTTTCGAACCATCATAAGGCATATCAACAGTCAAGCCCACAATTTGCAACATATACAAAATCATCAGCATAAACAAGGTTCATATCGATTAGGGCAAGTCAATAATATCATACAACAATCCAGGGTTCAACATATAGCACAAAAGTTCATACACCCCTAATCATGCCATTCTAGTTCACCTAGGTCAATTCTAAGCATCAATATAATTATCGTGATACGACAAACCCGGTATGCCGTGCTAATCCCTCACCAGTTCTGGTCGTTCAAACACCGGTTTAACCTTCCCGTACTAAAACGTCGATTTCACGAACGAACCTCGAATTAAAATCCGAGACCGTCCTAATATCCCCTGCAGTATCCCCGTCAATATTAGTTCTAGGCTCCGGGTCAAATTCTCGATAAAAACACATCAAACCCTGGCCGGAGCTAAATTCAGCGGTTTGGACCCCGGCCTAAATAATAGCCGAAATTCATGGATTAAAACTAGAGGATTGATTACCTCGCTGCAGGAAGCTCGTATATGAAATTTGGGCTCAATCCGGCTTCCGGATACTCCGAAACCCTAATTTGGTTTATCGGGAATTCAAGAAATTCCTGATCCAAAAACTCGTTTTAAAGCTCTAAATCGATAAATCACGATGTATAGATGAATTAGGCATTACTTACGGGATTTTTGGATCAGTGTAGCTCAAGAATCGAGCTACGGAAATTTTCCCCGAGCTCCCCTGTGCGCGACTGTTGTCGCTCTGTTCCCTCGGTTCTTTCTCGGTGGAGAAAATGGAAAAAGATGATGGGGATGATAATTAAAGTAATGGACGGGGGAAGTTTATATATATATGCCGGCCGCTTAATTAATATATATATATATATATATAATTAATACGTATACTTATCCGATCGATCGATAATCTGATTTTCGTCGAAATAGTGTCGAAATGCTCGATTTTAAATCGCGAACTTTCTAGCGATCAAAATATGGGTTTTGCCTGAACGGGATGTTACACAAGGTAACATGAAAAAATAAAGAGATGGACTGAACAGCTGGTGCTGGAATCCGCACACTACCACTTTGCTCCCTTCCTCCTGTGACATTCTTACCCTTCCTAACAACCAACTGAAACCTATCTTCGTCCAGAAGATCAGCCCTCTATGGAGTTGAAGAGCTAGCAGTGACCACCACCTCCTTAGCCCCCCATAGATTGCCTTACCTGCTGAACTCATTTGTGATTGTGAGCTACTCTAAGCCTCCATTGCTACCTCTGGAGTACCCTCTTCAGTACTAGTCGAAGAAGGTGCACCGTCAACCACTTCCTTACCCTTATCAACTGCCTGCACTGGAACAACCACAGCCAACGGCTCCTGCTGCGCTGCTCTACACTCCAAACCAGCACCCATCTCATGGCCAAACTCGGCACACTGCTCACAACGAGCTGAGATATTGAAATAATGAACAAACAGATGCAATCGCTCCACACCTTCTGGACGACTCCGGATCTCAGTGGGGAAAGGAGAATCCGCTGCCATTTCAATGCATAACTTCTTTGTACCCATCTCGGCTCCCAGCTTCGTAGCTTGATCCATCCACAAAGGAGTACCCAACAAACTTGCAATACCCAAACCCTCCACCATCATATACTCCAGCGGTAACTCCCTGATCCTAACCCAAATCGGAAGCTTAGAACTATCCAACTTCATTGATTGAATTCCAGGGACCCATTTTCGAATGAACAAGGGGATTTTCTCACAATGCCAAGGTCCGTTCTAAAAAACTAGTTACTCGATTCAGTACTTTCAAATTGAAACTGTAACATATTCTCACCAAAAGCTGAGACAAAAACTCGACCATCCCTGCCCTAGAAGCGCTGAGCCCATCGAGGAATCACAACAATCGGAGGCGCCTTTGAGAGGAACTGCTCAACCAAAGCGTTACGCCATCTGACTGCTCCTTCATCACGAATCACCCTAGGAGTCACAAGCTCACCATCTACCTGAGTCAGAGCGACGTAGCGAAGACGATTGCCCTCACACACGCCGAAGAGTTGAGCCCAATTTGCCTACTCCGGCGCGGCCATGTTCTCCGAAACGTGGAAATTAGGTCAGAAGAAGAGAGAGAAAGAAGAGAGAGGTAAGAGCGTTTGGAATTTAAATGGCCTCGATGTTACTTAGGGAAGTAGATAGAAAATAAAAATTATTGATTGAAATACTTTCTAGGAAGATTTGATCCCCACAAGCATGTAAACAACGATCGATTCACTGATTCAGATAACAACTATAGAAAATGATATAACAATCGGATTTCTGGTTAAGAATCAGAAATTGGAGAAGTAATCTAGGGAAAATTTTGACCCTGTAATGTTCGGGTAACGTTTTGACCCGATGACAATCAGCAACAAATAGTTTTAAATTCCTCATACCAACACATTGGAGTTGTTTGTAAAGTATACAAAGTTTAGGTACTAAATTGCTAAAAAAAATTGGGTAGCATCATATAATTTTACCATAAAATTCTACGAACCGAATTGTTAAAAAAGAAAATTTGGGTACTAAATTATAATAAAAAATAATTTTTGGTACCAACATGTAAATTTTTACAAATCAATATGTTGATTAGACCGAACTACTGACCCGCCTCGTCCCAAGGCGCCCCGATACTAGAGGGTCAAATAGGATGAAGAAGGAAACAGAGGCAGGACAAGGTGGGTCAGTTTTAATAGGGCAGTGAGTTTTGTTATTTGATTTTTATAGACTGGAGCCTATAATTACATTTTACCTTCCAATTAATATCATAATATTTGTTGACTAGAAGCATTAATGAACAAAGCTGTCGGTGGATACGAATGGACATGGGTTTGCAACAACAAAACAAAAGCGCATCAATGCCGCATCGTAGGTCGGCTTCAAGCTCCTGCTGGTTGTTAGATTAAAGTCATATGGTGGTCAGAAGGGGCTATTCGTTCATGATATTTGTGCAATATAACAATAGCTAGCGAAAATATTTGTAGAAATTAAAACGGAGACACTAGCAATTAAAGCCCAATTGTACTTATGATAAAAGGACATAATCATCAGCTAATAACATCACTAGATAACCAACAAAAGCTTATGTTATCCCTAATTATTAATCAAACTAACATATGAAAAATATACTAATTAAAACAAAGACGGCTAAATTATTGTTCATGAAGGTTTTTAATTTAATCCCTCAAATATACGTGTGAAAAACTTGAGCTCCAATGTGCCAAGCCTCTCGTGAACTTCCGTTCGGTACATACTCCCCTTGGAGTCGAGTCCGTTGCCTCCAGCCGCCATCACGTCCAGCTTGTAGTTCACGCCGTCCGCCACCTGGAATAGGCCCCTCCGAATGCTTACAAGTGTCAACCGATGCTTGAAATTATTTTCCCAGTTGTGCATTGCTACTGCAAACTTGGCAATCTCCTGGACGCGATAGGTGTGTATGTTCTTTATCGGCTGCCACCCACCGTAGGGATTAGCACTGACGGAGGAGAGAACGACTGCGACTGTAATTAGAGCCACGAGAAATGTAACAGGCTTCATCTTTCGTACGCAAGTGATTCTTCGTGTGATTTTGTTCAGAAGAAGATGTTTGCTTGGTGTGTTTTGGATGTGAAGCGAGACTAATTGTGGTGTGTATTTATAGGATGTGGTGAACTGATTTATTTGTTTCAGTTGTTTGTTTTTTTGTTCTACGCTAAAGTTGTCCATTTTTAGGTACGTAGCCCGTTATTATAGATAGTGGGTAATATCTTGTAGCATTTTTTTTTCTTAACTTAGCCTATTGACTCTCCTCTTATACCGGTTATTTGTAATCTTCCCGATTTTAACATTACATGCCATAAAGTTCTTGACTATTCTTATTTTTACCATCTAGGTAAAAAAAATGTTCATAATGGGAATGTGCAAGGTATGTAGGAGAGTTACAGAAGTGAGAGTATCTTCCCCTGAAGAGAAGAAAATGGGATAGTTATGTTTGAAAAGCAGACTCGAATGGGGTATGTTCGCAAGGTTTACTCAAGTTACATACTTGGCATGTGTTGGTGGTATATGTTGAGTTAGGCACTTTACTAGTTCTTGTAACATATAACAATGGGAGGATCGGTGAAGCATATCCATCATTCTTATTAGTTATTACACAGTCCATAGTATGATATTATAAAAAAGTACGCATACAGGCCATCGTGTATCTTTATTCCTATCTAATCGGGTCATGGCGGTAGGCGGCGGCGTGCTTAATTTTCATATCTGCAGCTCCTTTCGGCAAAGGTTCCGGCGACGGAATAACTAGTGATTTTTTATGGGCACTAACCTTCTGTTGGCGGGACTAATATAGGACATCCGGCCTACTCCACCTCCTCCTCTCGGTGGTGTCAAACCGGGAAGGCCATTAGTACGATATTGGCCGCTTTGGGCCAAGCCCGCATGGATTTACTCTTGGGTATCCTCCCCAAAAGGCCTCGTACGAATAGGGCTGGGTGGACTCTTGTATACAAGGGTCCCTTCCCTTGTATTACCGATGTGGTACTTGGATTGTCGCATAACAATGTTCCCCTGAAGTCAAGGACCACGAACTTCGTGTCCTCACCTTAGCGATTATCTTGATCCGCCAGACACCTTGTATCGATGGGCTTCTTAGTACAAGGATTTTTCCATACACGGAACTCTCTTTGATCCGCCAAACAGAAGTGGATTTCTCGACCAGACAAATGCAGACCTCCCTTGATCCGCCAAACCAGATGTAGCCCAAACATGGATCCACCAGACCAGACGCAGATCTCAGATTCCGAGGCCACCGAACGAGGGTCCACCAAACTGTTGTCCACCGCCCTGAACCAAACCAGGCTCTGATACCACTTGTCAAACTGGGCAACCCATTAATACAATATTGTCCGCTTTGGGTCAAGCCCGCACGGATTTACTCTTGGGTATCCTCCCCAAAAAGCCTCGTACTAATAAGTCTAGGTGGAATCTTATATACAAGGGTACCTTCCCTTGTATTACCGATGTGGTACTTGGATTGTCGCATAACAATGTTCCCTTGAAGTCAAGGACCACGAACTTCGTGTCCTCACCTCAGCGATTATCTTAATCCACTAGACACCTTGTATCGATGGGCTTCTCGGTACAAGGATATTTCCAGGCGCGGAACTCTCTTTGATCCGCCAAATAGACGTGGATTTCTCCACCAGAAAAATGTAGACCTCCCTCGATCCGCCAAACCAGAGGTAGCGCAAACGAGGAACCACCAGACCAGACGCAGATCTCAAATCCCGAGGCCACCGAACGAGGGTCCACCAAACTGTTGTCCACCACCCTGAATCGAATTAGGCTCTGATACCACTTGTCAAACCGAGCATCCCATTAGTACGATATTGGCCGCTTTGGGCCAAGCCCGCACGGATTTACTCTTGGGTATCCTCCCCAAAAGGCCTCGTACTAATAGGGCTAGGTGGACTCTTATATACAAGGGTCCCTTCCCTTGTATTACTGATGTGGTACTTGGATTGTCCCATAACAATCCTCCCCTCAAGCCAATGACCACGAACATCGTGTCCTCACCTCAACGGTTATCTTGATCCGCCAGACAGCTTGTATCGATCGGCTTCTCGGTACAAGGATTTTTCCAGACGCAGAACTCTCTTTGATATGCTTCCCAAACACGGACCTCTCTTTAATCCGCCAAACAAACGTGGATCTCTCCTGGATCCACCAAATAGCCCAAATGCAGATCTCCCCTCATCCGTCAAACAGACGTGGATCGCAAAACCCGAGGCCACCGCCCTGGAACCGATCCAGGCCCTGATACCACTTGTCAAACCGGGCCACTCAATTAGTACGATATTGTCCGCTTTGAGATAAGCCCACACGGATTTGCTCTTGGGTGTCCTCCCCAAAAGGCCTCGTACTTATTGGGCTAGGTGGACTCTAATATACAAGGGTTCCTTCCCTTGTATGACCGATGTGGTACTTGGATTGTCCCATAACAGGTGGCTTATACGGACTTATATCCATGGTTTGAAATAACTCAAAGAAGGGTACTTAAGCGTATCCCAACATGACCTGATCTGGTAGGACTCGTCGGAGATGTTGATTAATGAAAATGATAAGCCTAATTCAGGATACACTTCAAAAAACAAAAGAACATTCACGCTGCTTATATATTATTCTATTTTACGTATATATGAAAGCTGGGTTCTAACAGTGAGAAAGCATGACAGCGAGACATTTGTCCCAAGTATCATAAATTACCCTATTAATGTTGTGTTATTTACAACTATGCCATCAGATCGCCAGCTGCATGTCGTCTTTCTCATGGAGTTTTCCAACTGCATAATCTCTTCTGCCACGTTTCAAATCCAATCTTCCATGTCCATGTAGTTTTCCTTCTAACAAGAAAAATTCTCTTCAACTCCCGGAAAGGAGAAGGAAGGAAATTGTCCGATTTCTCACTCCGATGCCACAGTCGACGTCTTTTATAATTACATCCCGACTTTTGAATCGAGTTCATAAAAACATGGATTGCCCCATGCACCTGAGCAGATGGATTGGATCCGTAGAAGGCATACACAGAAAGGAAACGATGATAGATTCAATGATTTGAAAGCATCGATCTCCTTCTAGGAGGATTTGATCCCCACAAGCATGCAAACAACGATCGATTCACTGATTCAGATAACCACCATGGAAAATGATCTAGCAATCGAATATCTGGTTAAGAATCAGAAATTGGAGAAGTAATCTAGGGAAATTTTGACATTTTTATGTTCATGTCACTTTTTGACCCTATGACCCTTATCAACAAATAGTTTTAAAATTCCTCATACCAACACATTGGAGTTGTTTGTAAAGTATAAAAATTTTAGGTACTAAATTTATAAAAAAAGTTTTGGGTACCATCATGTAATTTTACCAAAAAAATTTACGAGCCTATTTGTTAAAAAAATAAATTTTGGGTACTAAATTGTATGAAAAAATAAATTTCGATACCAAGATGTAAATTTTTACAATATGTTGATTAGACCGAACTACTGACCCGCTCCGACCTAGAGGGTCAAATAGGATAAAAAATGAAACAGGGACAAGACATGGTGGGTTAGTTTTAATAGGGCAGTGAGTTTTGTTATTTATATTTTATGGACTGGAGCCTGTAATTACATTTTACCTTCAAATTAATATCATAATATTTGTTGACTAGAAGCATTAATGAACAAAGTTGTCGGTGGATACGAATGGACATGGGTTTGCAACAACAAAACAAAAGTGCATCAATGCCGCATCGTAGGTCGGCTTCAAGCTCCTGCTGGTTGTTATATTAAAACGGAGACATTAAAACGGAGACACTAGCAATTAAAGCACAATTGTACTTACGATAAAAGGACATAATCATCAGCTAATAACATCACTAGATAACCAACAAAAGCTTATGTTATCCCTAATTATTAATCAAACTAACATATGAAAAACATACTAATTAAAACAAAGATGGCTAAATTATTGTTCATGAAGGTTTTTAATTTAATCCCTCAAATATACGTGTGAAAAACTTGAGCTCCAATGTGCCAAGCCTCTCGTGAACTTCCGTACGGTACATACTCCCCTTGGAGTCGAGTCCGTTGCCTCCAGCCGCCATCACGTCCAGCTTGTAGTTCACGCCGTCCGCCACCTGGAATAGGCCCCTCCGAATGCTTACAAGTGTCAACCGATGCTTGAAATTATTTTCCCAATTGTGCATTGCTACTGCAGACTTGGCAATCTCCTGGACGCGATAGGTGTGTATGTTCTTTATCGGCTGCCACCCACCGTAGGGATTAGCACTGACGGAGGAGAGAACGACTGCGACTGTAATTAGAGCCACGAGAAATTTAACAGGCTTCATCTTTCGTACGCAAGTGATTCTTCGTGTGATTTTGTTCAGAAGAAGATGTTTGCTTGGTGTGCTTTGGATGTGAAGCGAGACTAATTGTGGTATGTATTTATAGGATGTGGTGAACTGATTTATTTGTTTCAGTTGTTTGTTTTTTTGTTCTACGGTAAAGTTGTCCATTTTTAGGTACGTAGCCCGTTATTATAGATAGTGGGTAATATCTTGTAGCATTTTTTTTTTTGTGCTTAACTTAGCCTATTGACTCTCCTCTTATACCGGTTATTTGTAATCTTCCCGATTTTAACATTACATGCCATAAATTTCTTGACTATTCTTATTTTTACCATTTAGGTAAAAAAAATGTTCATAATGGGAATGTGCAAGGTATGTAGGAGAGTTACAGGAATGAGAGTATCTTCCTCTGAAGAGCAGAAAATGGGATAGTTAGGTTTGAAAAGCAAGCTCGAATTTGGTTTTGGGTCGAACTGATCAGGTGAGTATTGGGTCGATTCGGGTACGTTCGCAAGGTTTACTAAAGTTACATACTTGGCATGTGTTGGTGGTATGTTGAGTAGGCACTTATACTAGTTCTTGTGACACCTAAAAGGGGAGGATCGATGAAGCATATCCGTCATTCTTATTAGTTATTACACAGTCCATGATATAAAATTACGCATACAGGCCACCGTGCATCTTTATTCCTATCTAGCCCGATCATGGCGATAGGCGGTGGCGTGCTTAAGTTTCATATCTGCAGCTCCTCCATGGCAAGGGTACGGTTCCGGCGACCGCATAACTAGAGATTTTTTATGGGCGCTAACCTTCTGTTGGCGGGGCTAATAGAGGACTTCTACCTGGTGGCTTGTAAGGATTTCTAGGCACATAAGCCCACTCGACCTGTTTATCAGACATCGCGAGTTGACTTCAGCCAAACATCTTATCTCTTTGCACCACACTCCCAGCTCAGTATGATCCTCTTCATCCCTCTCCAGGAGCTTCACTTGATTTAGATAGTCTGATTCCACGATCAACGGACACCAGCCTATTTCGATTAGGTTCTTTCAGTCCAAGAATGATGGCTCTAGATTCTGCCTCCACCGGCCTGCAACTTCCCATCTCCTTCCCTGCCAGTGCTCCCAAAAAATTACCATCCCAATTTCTGAACACACATCCCATACCGATACCAGAAGGCTTAAACAACCTTGCATCGCTATTCATTTTGAAGATTCCGGCCGGCTGGCTATTCCACCCCTGATCACTGATAATTTTCCCCACATGCGATGCAATGGTGCCCTGTGCTTGAAGGTAATCAGAGATCCAAGCAATCACTTTCGGAATAATCTCCTCCTCCTCAAGTTTATGATTATTGAACATATAGTTGCACCTCTCTTTCCAGATAAACCACAGAATAGAACAGAATCTTTGAAGGCTTTCATTCGACTGAGAATCGAAGATCCTGTAGAACCCGCCTCGACCAGATAATCCCTCAGGCAGTGGAGCAGGGTTTCAGGGAGCCTACAGAACTGTCAGTCGGAGGGGGCATCTTCGATTCGGCTCTCAATATTGGTCCCAACAGGTAAGATATCCCTGCTAATCCTCAAGAGAAACACCTTAACTTTTGGTTGGATGGGAAGTTTACATACCCTCTTCTAGTAGCTTTTGATTTTCTTGGCATCAGGGCTTTCATCCACTCTCGGATGATGTCTCTGCCAAAGTTTCCTGTAGGCCGATTTAATGGTATAGATACCATTTTCCACCTTAGACCATAGGATTGAGTCCTCTTTGGGGGGATTTCCTAGGGGAATCCTCATGATTTCTGATTGATCATTGTCTGAGGATAGAGTCTGGAGCTAGGTAGAATCCAACACAAACTTTCTTTATCAATAAGGCAGCTAACCTTCATGTTAACATCTAGGTCGTTGCTATGTTGTACTGGTGAGATTTTCCTGATTTTAGGAATCCACCAATCGTCCCAAACATTGATGCTTTCTCCATCTCCCACCCTCCTACGAAATCCATCCATGATCTCCTCCTTTGCTTTGACTAGGCTCCTCCAGATAAAACTAGGGTTGCTCCCCAACTTAGCATTCAGTAAATCACTTCCAGGATAGTGCCGTGCCTTGAGTATCTTGGCCAACAGTGAATTTGGTCGATTAAGAACATTCCAAATATGTTTCCCAAGCATGGCTGTGTTGACAGTTCTTAGATCCTTGAACCCCAATCCGCCAGCTTCCTTTGGTAGACATAACTCCTCCCATTTAAGCTAGTGAATTTTCTTCTCTTCGTATCTTTGTCCCCACCAGAACCGGGCAATCAAACTTTGAATCTCCTGCAGAATTCCTTTCGGGATTTGAAAAACCATCATAGGGTAGATAAGTTGCGCGTGGGCAACTGATTTGATCAAGATTTCTTTGCCTGCTGGAGATAGTGTAAGGCTTTTCCAGTTCAATAGCTTCTTCCTAACTCGTTCTTTCAGCTCATCAAAAACATCCCTCTTCGATCTTCCAATAACAGTAGGTAGCCCAAGGTATTTATGATGTTTGTCCACAACTTTGATCCCCCAAAGTTCCGTTAATCTCCAATCTTCTGCTCCATTTCACATTCCTGCTAAAAGGAAACTTATGATTTTGAGAAGTTAATACTTTATCCAGATTCCCGCTCATAGATTTTCAAGATTCTTTTCAGTTCTTCACAATCTTCAGTAGTAGCTCTTCCAAACACTAGGCTGTCATCTGCAAAGAGAAGGTGTGATATAGTGGGTGACCTATGATAGATCTTGATCTCATGGAGTTTCCTGTCATTTTCGGTTTTCCTGAGCAGAGCCGAAAATCCCTCAGCACAAATGAGAAAAAGATAGGGCGAGAGAGGGTCGCCTAACCTTAATCCTCTTGAGGGTTTTATTTCTTTAGAACGGTGACCATTAACAAGAATTGAGTATGAAACACTCCTAACGCACATCATAACCAGCTTGATCCAACTCTCATTGAAGCCACGTTTACTTAGCAACTTCTCCAAAAAGTCCCACTCAACCCGATTGTATGCTTTAGTCATATCGAGTTTGGCTGAAAAAACCCCTTTTCCCTTTAGTCTTCCTCTTCAAATACTGAAAACATTCAAAAGTAATGATAATATTGTCGGTAATAAACCGACCTTGAATGAACTCACTTTGCTCTTCAGAGATTAACTCATTAAGAACCCTCTTTAGTCTGTTAGCCAGAACTTTGGAAGCAATTTTATAGATCACCCTGCATAGGCTAATAGGATGGAAGTCCTTAGCCATCGTGGGTTTTTTCACCTTGGGAATGAGCACAATCAGGGTGTGGTTGACTTCTTGAGGAAGAATCCTTCATTAAGATAATTTAGGACTGCTGTCATGACATGGCACCCTATAGAGTCCCAGTTCTGTTGATAAAATCCTGCAGGAAAGCCATTAGAGCCGGGTGCTTTCGTAGGACCCATCTGTTTGAGAGCATTGTACACTTCTTATTCTTTAAACGGAGTAGAAAGCTCCTCATTCATACTATCAGTGATTCTTCTCTCAGTGGCAACGACTACAAAATCAGAATTATGGTTATGCATCCCGGTAAATAATGTGTTGTAATAATCGAACATATGGTTGGTAACTTCCTTTTGACCTTTGTATTTTCTTCCTGTTTCGTCCATGATCTCCTCAATCATGTTTCGCTTCCTTCGCAATGTAGCTTTTGAGTGAAAGAAGTTCGGTTCATGTCTCCTCCTTTGAGTCAGTCCGCTCTAGATCTCTGTTTCCATTTCAATTCAATTTTGTGTATGAGGTATGTTCTCTAAGTTTCCAGGCTCCTCCTTCTTCTAATTTTTTGTTTGGTCTTCGGATAGTATATGATTCTCTTCAGTTTCTGGTCGATCTTGTCAATTATCTTCTGCAAATTCCCAAATTTCTCTCTACTCCAGTTTTGAAGCTTCCTCTTGCACTCGCCCCGTATATTCAGAATGTTCCCGTCTTCGTTTGAATTCCAAGCTCTAGAAATAACTTCTCTAATTTCAGAATCCTTGAGCCAATAAGACTCAACTCTAAATTGGCAACCCCACTTGATGTCCTCTTAATTCGTCTTTATCTTTTGTATTCATAAGGATTGGGAGATGATCTGATCCACACCTGCCTGAGTGAGTAACTTTGTGGTTTGGGAACAACATATGCCAGTTCCAGTTCGCCAGCATCTATCCAATCTTTCTTCGATAAAACTGGACCCCCCTCGGCCATTGTCCCAATTAAAGGGGTATCCCTAAAACCCACAATCCATGAGGCCATAGAATTCCAGCGCATCACAAAAACTCATCACCATATTCTCATTAATGTGTCGACCTCCTTCCTTCTCATCCCCCGCCATTACTTGGTTGAAATCCCCCATACATAACCACGGGAGATCACAAGTTCCCTTTAGTCTTAGGAGCTTATCCCATGAGAGTTGTCTTTCACTTCTACTCGGTTTCCCATAGAAGCCAGTAAAATGCCCTTTCGGTCCTTCCTCCTCATACTCCACTAAACATCATAGTAATTGATGGAGCTGAACAAATAAGAAATCGTAACTCGCTCTCTCCAGAACAAACAGATTCCTCCAACTTTAATTCTGCTATCTTCTCTAGCTGGGACCCCCTCCCATGTTTGAAGCCAAGTTTCCTTTTCACCTTTCTCCACTCCTTACTAGACAATCGAGTCTCCATCAAGAAAAGAATATCAGGTCTTTGTATCCCAACGAGCCTCTTCAACTCATCAACTGTCGAGGTTTGGCCCAGATCTCGACATTTGAAACTTGTAAGCTTCATTAGGCTTGGCGGCCTTGCACTTTGGCAAGGTCCGCCACTTCGCCATCCATGATCAAGTTTGTGTTTTGTTTCAGTTTCTTACCACCGTAGGGCAGAGGATCAATCTCCATATCCTTTACTCCATCCTCATACATCCTCTTACCACCCACTGGCTCCTTAGCTCCTTTTGTTCTTTCCACATTTCTTCTCTCCAGTCGAGTCCACTTCTTGTTTCTTGCTATTTTAATCTCTGGTTTATGACCCGAAAGGCTTTCCTCCTGATCACACTATTCTTCTCTATTTCCTTCAATGTGGATAGCATCCTCAGTTGTTTCCTTCTTTCTATTGTTAAGAGTCTCTTCTTTCACTGTAGCACCTTTGTCTTTGTTATTCACCTGAGGGTAGTGATTCTCTTCTCTGCCGCCTTGTGAATCTGATTCCTTGAAGCTTATTACTCATAGTTCGTTTGCCAGCTCCTTTGTGGTAATCTCATTTGATTCAGCATCCTGACTAGCATTAGGTTGCAGGTTAACTGCCAACTCCCTCCTTTCCAAACCTGATTTTCCATCATCATTCTGCTTTTCCAGTTAACCCATTCTTTGGTTTCGAGATCCTTTCACAATTTTGCCTTCTTTCATATCATTCCACAGGTTGTCCATCCTATGCCTTTCCACTTTTAACTTCATATAAACTCTTTTTAGTGGGGATTCAGCCCGAAGCCAGACCCCATATTCTTCTCTCATTTCAGCTTTCGGATCTTCCAACTTTTTCGGGCACCCATTCTTTAAGTGTCCCAAGACTCCACAGAAGTAGCAAGAGATTGGTAGCTTTTCGTAAGCAACCTTATACGAGATAGGGCCCTGAGAACCATCCAACTTCACAAATCTTCTTAGTGGCTTCCTGATGTTGATAGAGACACAGATTCTTAGAAAATCGCTATCACGACAAGAGTGGAGTTCATCCCACTTAAGGAAAGAGCCAAACATCCCCCTGATTTTTGATGCCATGTTCTTGTTTCTTAGCTTCAGAGGAATCTTTCGAATCCGAGTCCATATTTCCGTTGTGGAGAAATCGATGTCTTTCGTTTCTAAATCGAGTGGTATCTCTTTAAACACGATCATCTTCTTCTCGTAATGCCAGGGACCTCCCAGGAGGACCCTATCCCGATCTTCATGACAATAAAACTGCAGCAACATAATGCCTTCCTGGTTTATTCGAACATCAAAGTCTTTCTTCAGACGCCAGACCTCTTTCTTCAGACGCCAGACCTCTTTCAGTATGTTCTTCATGACCCTAGCAGAGCCAAGCCTACCAGCTACTATTTTCCCTGCAATCCCAAGCTCAGTAATCACTTCTTCAATGCCTTTCTCTTCATCAGATTCCTCTATTTTGATGCTAGTTTCCTCTTCTTCCGTTAAGCTAACACTAGCTAATTTGTTGATGATTTCAGATTCGGTTGCTATGAGAGGGGAGACCAAACGTCACCCAGAAACTACGAACAAAAACGTCACAAGAAGACAACCTCCAAAACGGGAGCCAAGAAAAGGGCACAAAGGTATAAAGAGCAAAAATCACAGTCTCACGGGATCAGAGAAGAGGGAAAGAATTCAAAACCGCAAGAGACGGGAGATGAACAGTCGCTCTGACGGACAGAGGAGGGAAAAACTCTCACAGGCGAGAGAAATGAGAGGCGGAATTGCAAGTGGGTCGTTGAAAGGTCCGATTATTTGCAAATTTGATACCCTGTCTTTTTTACTGTACTCCTTCAACTTTTAATTGTTGAATGAATCAAAATTAGCATAGTGTTTCCACGTTGTTAGTCTTCTTTTACTATATTTCTTTTCTACTACAGTATTAGTAATATACGACCCGCCCATTGGGATACCACATAATTTACGTGTCTTTTTTCTTGCATAGGCTATTTTGATATGGATAAGGCATGGGTGTGCATGTAGAATATCATTTCTATTTTGTGATATGTTCTACTCTTGATTTTGGTTGTTCATGAAAAATTAATTAATGGGATTGGCCGGGTATCCAACCATACAATGTTGTCAATTGTCATGAAGGACTGATTCTTAGAACAATAAGCTATAAGAATCAAAGTTTAATTGCACGACATGCTAATTCACATGTAATAGTACAATTTGAAATAGATTCATTATAATTAGCAATGCCACAGAGTTAGTCTAAGCTAGCTAGCTAGGAGGAAAAATGGTGATCATTGGCTGACAAAGTAAAGTTCTTCGATGGAGGGTTCCAGTTGGATACGGAGAACATAAATGTTGGCGCCTTTCGGTGCTTCTCTAGGTTTGTTGGTGTTTTGAGTAGTAAAAGATTAGGCTTGTCTAGCCTTGAGTAGTACTGTAGACTGTAGTAGTGATTTTGATGCAACAATAATAGTGGCTTCAATAACAGTAGCTGTCGTTTCTAATTCGTATAGTAGTGGTTTAAGTCCAGCTGTGTGGTTTGCCAATGCTAGTAATTTTGTTGCTAAAGTAGTGGTTCAATTTGTATTTGAGTATATTAGGTGTTCCCACTACAGAAAAACTGGTTTATAGTCATGGTATCTTATTCACGAGAATTTTTCCTGTACTAAGAAGTATACTAATAGTCATGGAAAAAAATTCTGTAATTGATTGTATAGTTCTATTCACGGTAATTAATTTAACAATTTTTTAGCCTTCATTTCCCGTGATTAATTGTTAGTCATGGTTAATTACCGTGAACAATGTGATATATAATTACTCACGGTTAATTACCATGAACAACGTGACAATTTATCTTTCCAAATTGTAAATTAAAATTAAGATGAATTAGCAAATAAATTAAGATGAAAATAATAAAAAATGAACAATATGACTAACATATAAAACGAAATAAAAAGAGTATATGAAACAAAATTATCTATCAAATAAATAACAGAATTTTGACATTGGTAATTGGTTTGCCCAAAATCTTCACAACTCCCGCAATTTCTTCCCGCTTGCAAATCCTAAATTTTCTCTATCGAAATTTAGGCTCCAAATTCGAAAATTTAGACTCCAGTTCCTAAATTTTTTTTGGCTCCCACAAGTGCTAAATTTTTTGGGGTTCTCCCGCTACTGCTTTACCACATAAAAGGAAAGTGAAATGGACAAAAGCACTCTTTCTCTGCGTTCTCAATAGAAAAAGGAAGCTCCTTCTCCGCATTTTCTTCCCACCCATAGCCAGTGCTTCTACAATCTACACCCGTACAGATCCCCCCGGCTTCTGCAACTCCCATCTATTCATTGATGCCTTTCTGTCACCGATGAGGATTTACAATACGACGGTGAGATTCAGGACATTGCATGTCTGATTTAGGGATTTTCTTCAATTTTGGCTTCATTTTTTATGCATGCTCTTTTTGTTTGTGCTTATTTCTTGTTTCGGGTTCTGATTAGGTTTTTCTTTCTATGTGGGTTTTCTGAGATTGACGGCGAAGGTTTTCTATATTGAGGAAGATGAAAGAGATTGCAGGCCAGAGAAGGAATCCGGTGACAACGGGGAAGAGAGAAAGAGAAGAAAGGAGGTCACCGGCCCTAGTTTGTCTCTTTTTATTTTAAACCTCTTGGTTCTAATTTTGTTATGATACATTTCTTTTATGTGCAGTTCGGAAAAGGCAGACGACAAACTGAACACGGCATTGCTTCCTCTCGTCTCCGCCTGCTCTTTTTCCTACCTGCCTCACTTTTCTCCTTAGTAGCATCTAGTTTGTGCTTGCTCTGGCTTACTGGATTTTGACACTATTGAAGGATTTTATCCGAATGGTTTACTTCTCTTGTTTCCTATGTTGGATTGTTTGGATTTCTATCCACTAGGTGGTAAAGTTACTAATTTTTCCTTATGCATCTTAGCTTATCTCTATCTAGTTTGTTTGTGGAAGGAGAGAGGTGGGTAATATCATGGAATACTATATTTTGAGAGCTACTGCGTTGTTTGTGATCTTTTTTCTTATCTCTGCCGTTTTGAGAGATGGCGAGTTTTGCTTTCTTTTTGTGATTGGGTTTCAACTATCTTTCCTTTGTTGTTTAGCTCTCACTCTGAATGGATTCTCTTCTGTCCTTTATTGCTTTCGTTGCCTCTATTTCTAGTAATGGATGCCTGGTTTTGAAGGATGGTTTGCAGCATATGATGTTGGCTGTGAGTAGTTGGAATCATCTTCTGCCCTACTGTTGAAGGTAAGTTCTTGATTGTTCAAACAACTTCACAAATTAAGAAATGGTATTTAATTTGATCAAGGGTGTTATATTTAAAGTGCTAGTGACCTAACTTTAGGTGAGATATATATACTAAAAGTTTATTGGATTAATGAGGGTGAGTGATCACTTCTCTTTAATGAAACTGTGATTGTGTTATTCCCCAACTACATATAATGTTTCTGGTCAATCAGAGGATTTTTCCTGTGCCAGTGTTGCATTTCTCTTTCAGATTTTATCTAGTACTAGTATTTCTGGAGGGCTCCTTCTACTGTGAGTATTTATTAGTTTGTGTTTCTCTTGCAGAACATTCCCATAGCATAAAGTAGGCTTTCTCATGCTTCTGAGCTTGCACTTAGAGCTGCAAACCTAAGGTATGTCAAGACTTATTGTCTCCAAAGTCTATGTTATAGCTTAGATTCTTTGATGTTTGTTATGGAAGAACATCAAAAGTCTGGTTGTGACGTAGCGCAAGAAACAGAGAACTACTGCTTTGGGTGATTAGCACACAGTTTTCAGGTATACAAACAATATGATGCTTCTATTTTTCTCCCTTTTCACTTTTGTGTCGTTTCAAGTACAGTTCTCTCATGCCAGTGAAGGTCTTCAAGTTGGACTTGTACAATAATTAATTAGCCTAGAAAGATTTGAGAAACCACTATAGTCTTTTTCTTTGATGACATAGAGTAAGAGATGTTTGTTTTTCTATTTGACGAATGAACTGAAGTATTACAAGAGCTGACAATGTTTAGTTGTTAAGTTTATCAGTTAGTTAATAATACTTAATGATACTCTGCATTCTTTAGTTAATACCTCTTTGATCTTCTCTCTTTTCTTGTCCTTGTAGGTCTTTGGACTCATGTAATGGCATCAAATTCTACTGTATTTATGTACTAATTTTCCCCTGGTGCTGCCATTGGTATATTGTGATGTGGGAAGCTTCCAACCTATTCATGAATTGATTCAATAAGTTTATAGTTCTATTAGTTATACCTTCATTACTCTGTTTTTGCTGTGGACTTGTAGTCCACGATAAAGACGAATGCTTATAATACGTTGCAGCGTTGTCATTCTCTTTTTTCAGTCACTTGCTCATTTCTGTGAATAGCTTACGCCTTAGCTAGTCTTGCAAGTGTTCCATTTTGATTGAAATATGTCCATCTTCTTTCTATTTTTCCCTTTGTACTATAGGTGTCAGCTTAAGTTTTGTGGACTTGAAGAGCTGGAATTCTTTGAGGATATGAAAGACATACCTAGCAAATTATAGGGGCACAGCAGAGCAAGAAAATGTTCTTTTATATTTGTAATTAGTTTTCATTCAATGAAATATATTTTGAAGTGTACGTCAATTACTTTTATTATTGAATGGTATTAGAAACAATTGTATCAACAGTTGTCTTCAAAATAATATAATAACAAAAATTTAGTTACTTTTGGTATTAGAAATTTGATGAAATTTAATTGTCTTGTTGGCTGCGAAATATAATAGCGGACGTCATGAGAAAACACCTGACTAGTGGGTTATAAATAGTCACGGTATAATACTATGACTAGTGGTTAGCATATAGTCATTGGAGAAACAGTGACTACAAAAGTAAATACCAAGACTAGTTATTGATTTCTATTCACGGGAATAAATATTGTCACGGTAAATACCGTATGCAAAGGTATAAATTCCGTGTATTTTTTTTTTGTTTGTGCTAATATTTTTGCATTTGACATGGTTTTTCCCGTAATTAATAGGTACAAATAATCATGGGAAACTACATCGTCACTAGTTAACTAGTCACGGTATACAATTGGACACAGAGCTATATATTACGGTAAATTTCCCGTGACTAAAATCATTAATCACAGGAAACATGCTTTTAAACACCGCATTTCCTGTATTTAAAGGACATTTTTCCTATGTTAAAATGAACATCATTTTGTGTATCACTATCAATTTGTCTTTTTGTACAAATTTATTGAAATTTGAGTTCAAAACAAGTCGATTAATTAGCAAAATTTCATGTGATATAAATTATTAGATTTATCCAATGACTAAAACTTGACCATAACTAATTAATTTAAGTTATGCATACATCTCTTGCACTTCATATGACTTTTCTTAAGATTTCGGTACGAAAATCCCAAAACAAAAAATGATCATCATTTACTTTGGTATTTGATTAAAATAAAACCAAAGGAAAAAAACATTGGCTAAATACGATATATTAGCCACAATTATTATGAAGCGGCGAATTATAGGCACAACTATGAAAAATCAAATTATTAGCCATAACTATTGTTGCGGTTCAAGATATGGCTAACTGTCCGTTACTGTTATTGAATTTTTAACGGATGAAGCCACGTCATCGGCCACGACAGCAACCACGTCGGACTGCTTTTAATTTATAACTTTGAAATATAAAAGTTTAGTTAGTATTACTAACGAAAATTATTAACAGATAGTTAACGTTTGACTAATAATTTGAATTTTCATAATTGTGGTTATAATTCTCCACTTCATAATAGTTGCGGCTAATATATTGTATTTACGAAAAGCATTTAACTACCAAAAATCCAATGTTATTAATAGTAAGGAGGAGGAAAACCCAAAGAAAAACCATCGTATGGATAATCACTAAATGTTGGGCACTTAAGAATTGAAAAGTCATCTCCCCCAACATTCTTTCCAAAACTCTCGGATTCATGTCCTTATCTTCCCCAATTCTTCGTAAAACCTCGTACGAGTCCATGCAAACCTTTTTTTGAATACTAGTTGAGCGATTTACGTGACGAAAACTTCTGCCACACCACAAACCTCTTGACCACATCACTACATATAAAAAAACATCACACCCACAGCATAATCTCAATCAACTCATTCTCTAATGCAGGCACGACCTTGAAGATCGAGTATAATAAACTCGAAAAGCTCTGTACAAGCACAATGATGAGGCATAACAGCGCCATCTTAGCGACGGTTTTTCTCTTAGCAACATATGCCATGCCCGCCAATTCGCTTTTCGAGAAGACGAGGGTGATGGTGCAGAATGACTTGCAGGGAGGACAAGAAATGAAGGTTCATTGCAAGTCGAAAGACGACGACATCGGGGTGCATTTTCTGAAGCACCACGAGCGCATCTCGTGGAAGTTCCGGCCGAGCTTCTGGGGGAACACTCTCTTCTTCTGCTATTTCAACTGGGGACAGGGATTTAAGCATACTGACGTCTATCATCAGTATAGGGACGAAGATGCTTTTACGGGCTGCCACCATTTCTGTCATTGGCTCGTCAGGGAGACTGGGCCGTGTTTGATCATGAAAAATGGGTTGAACTGTTATAGATGGCCGGAAGACATGTTGTCGCCTGCTTTCGTTGGCGAACGTCTGTGATTCTATGAGGTAGGTAGGGCACGTAGAATAAGAGGATTAGGGTTTTGGTCTTGTGGGTCTTTTGGGCATAATTGATTATCATCATCATCATCATTCTCTCCTTGGTTAGTTCGTACGTGAGAATAATTAGTTACTATGCTAGAATAATTATGATATGTATTTTTTCTTAGTTTGTATGGTGAGATTAATAATTAGTCAGTATCTGATTATTATTATTATTATTGGATGTTTTCTTCATATCTATCTCAAAGATGGGGGATACGTGGTGTTGTCTTTCACATAAGACACTTAATTAATGGTAGTTCAATATAATCCTTCGAGCAGCTAAGAATATGTCTCATCCAAAAGATATCAGAAATGTAAGGAATCAACAAATACTAGATTGTACCCCTGCCCGTTGGCCGGTTGCAATATAATTGTCGTAATTAACAAAGCTTTAAAGCTTAAATTTCAGTAATCTCCACTTCCCTTATATTCTTGCCATCAACAACATGTGAATTAACAACATTTGCCTTCCATGTTGATTTTTGTTGAAACTGAAAAGTAAGTCTTATGCAAGAGTATATTAACTCAAATTAAACTTAATGTCACAATATTATAGGTATTTCAAAGTAATCCGTTTATTCATCAAGAATCTTCATTATTGACTCCACTATCTTCACTTTTATCTTTTGTAATTTTGTGAAGCATATTCAAACACAAAACATGATCATATATGCAATGTAATTTTCATGACAATTTACATAATTTTACTCACAAATGTTGTTGGAGGTTAATTTTTTCCATTATTGATTATTTTCGAAACTGTTAACTCATTTATGGGATTTATGATGTTGTAATCACTAAACTTGAAACTTCTACCTCAATCCCTTTTTTAACCAATATATTCCTTCATTTAATGAGACATTAGGGAGAGGAGGTATCATTCTCCCACTATTTTTAGTAGCTTTTCATCATTAACTCTAAAAATCAGAAGTCTCGATGACCAAAGACAACAAAATTATATTTTGTAGTATCCAAAACTAAAGTTGGAACTTAAATATTAAAAGTTTTAGTAACTGATTGGTAGTATCTACCATTCGAGTTGGTTCTCAAATATGAAAAATGCTGATAATTGAGATTCATTATTTAGAAGAGAAATATAAGGTTTATTGAGGATGATTCTTAAATTGACTGAATTTTACTTACAAACTTGATCACTTATGGATTAAAAATAAATAAATAAATGAATTACCCAGAAGGTCCAATTCTCTTAGAGAAAAAAATTATTTTTTCCAAAAAATATATGAAAATGGATGTCATCTTCTATAGTTTAACCAATTGGATTTTTTGAAATAAAAAATTAAAATCCAATATAAAACAAATGAGATATGATCAATTATAAATCCACTCACTAATATATGGAATTGATCCCTACGCAATCCTAATCCTATTTGTCACCATTATGATAATGTATTATTTTGGTTGAAACTCATAATAATATAAATATTTACTATAGGTCAACATTGTGAGTTTATATGTAATTTTTTGTCTTCATTGTGTTTAGGTATGATAAAAATATCCAAAATTGTGGATATCTGCCCGAATACGCACTAATCGCGTAGGGTAAAACTCGAACCCGAAACATTTTCTGTGGGTACGGGTAAAACCAGAACCGAAATATTGCGGATAATGGGTGGACAGGGGTTTCTCACTATCCAACTCGAACCCGTCCGTTTATACACATGCATATGTATTTAGCATAGAAATTATCATTATGTTTCTCAACATAGTTTATATTTAGCATACAAATATAATATTTTCACGGAATTGTTTGTTTGAAATTAATTTTCTTCGTTCTAGTGAATTTTTGTCACACTTTTCCACTTATATAATGTGAGTATATGTGTGAATGTTAACATGTTGATTGGATTTATAAAGAGAAATTATTACCTATGGATAACCGTGGATACCAGAAATCCGAACGGGTATGAGCATGATTTTGATTTCCTGCCCGATTTTTATATGAGTATGGGTTATATATCAATCTCACTGCTTCAAGCAATTATGGCTTGAGTCGGAATCAGAAACCAAATTAATTTGAGACTCAAATTATTCATTCTCATTGTTATATTATGTGTTGCAGAAAAGATGATTTAGGCTTCCGCCGGGATAGAATTTCTAATTGAAAAAGATAATTAGAAATAAACCACAGCCCAATCCCAAAAGCTACCTGATTCTCACTCAAAAACAAAACTTGGAAGCTCAACCCAAATGCCTAATCATGTAACTCTGAAGTCTGTACTCACGCAGCAGAGGTAATATATAATGTGAAAAAGATATGCGGTTAGGCCTCCTAATTCAGTTTTAACCCACTCTCCCTATAGAATCTCCTTATATTAGTGGGTAGAGGTAGATTACTATCTATACGGAATGAGATACGAGGCCAATGCTTGAAAAAGCTGCCATTGTTGTAGGGAATACTCTTTTGCAGCAATAACACCTTACAAATATATAGAGATGGAGTAAAGACTACAATCTGAAATGAAAACTTAATCATATTATGTATAAAAACTAACCTATCTTGTAGAGAAGTTTTCTTAGCAATTGCAGGAGAATTTAAGTATAAATAGAATGTTTGTTGAAATATAAGTTTTCTTAGCAATAGTGGGTTTGTAAAAAAATAAAACATCCGTATGAATGTATACCGTTGATTATGTCATTTGGGCATAAAGGAGGAGGGGTTCATTGCAAGAGACATAAAAGAAACTGGAGGGCTACCGATATTCATCAATTCAATGAGAATAAAACTTAAACGGAGAAAAGTTAATTGCAGGAAATAAGATGTTAATTTTTTTTTTATACTATAGATGGTGGAGAATGGAGACAATATGTGTAACACCTTAGGCAAATTCCACATCGACAAAGCACGGGAGAGATCCATGATTCATAAGTAGGAAATCGGCATTAACTAACAAGACGCGTTTTGGGGTTTGGGATAGGGTCAGTAACCCAGTAAATACACGGGAACCGTAGATCTGGGGATGGAGCAATCGGGTGGTTGGCTGGACGCGGAGTTGGGGAGGGGCATTTTTGGCCATTTTTGTATTTTTAATTTTTTTTATTTATTCCGCATTTCAATGCTGACTTTTCAATGAAAGAGAAAGAATAACATTTTCTCTGCTATTTTATTTTCTTCTTTCTCTCTTCCTTCTCTCTTCCTTTTTCCAATCTCTTTTCAGATCTTTTCTCTATTCCTTCTCTCTTACTTTTTCTCTCACAATCTCCTTTTCAAATCTAGATCTGCTCTCTTCCATCTTTATTTTTTTCTCTAGCAATCGACTAATAAAAATTGAAGTCACCCTTTTTAATTGCGTTTCTTCTCTTCATCAACTCGTTGGCTTTAATTTCGATCTTTCTCCTTTTTTGGCGTTTGGTGTTCTTTGGTTGTGGATGAAATGAGATGAGACAGAAGACAAGTTTTTTTTCTCTCCATCCTTTTGTTTTTTCCCCTTTCTTTTAGGTAATATATATTGGTATTACCACACTATACCATATGGTATTATGTGGTAACGAAATATATATTGGTATTACCACTCTATACCATATGGTATTACCACACTATACCATATGGTATTGGGTGGTAACGAAATATATATTGATATTACCACACTATACCATATGGTATTGGGTGATAACGAAATCTATATTGGTATTACCACTCTATACCATATGATATTGGGTGGTAACGAAATATATATTGATATTACCACACTATACCATATGGTATTGGGTGGTAACAAAATATATATTAGTATTACCACTCTATACCATATGGTATTACCACTCTATACCATATGGTATTGGGTGGTAACGAAATATATATTGATATTACCACACTATACCATATGGTATTGGGTGGTAACGAAATATATATTGATATTACCACACTATACCATATGGTAGTAACGAAATATATATTCATGTGACAAAAATTTTCATACCATATGGTATGCTCTTATTTAATACCAGTCAATACCATATGGTACAGTTAATACCATATGGTATAGACTGGTAATAACTGACAAATTTTTTTGTGTCCAAAAAATATCAAAGTGGATATCATTTTGAAGAGCACAATTAATCTGATCTAACTGTGCAAAAAAAATTAAATTTCGACTTAAATCGAGTGAGAAATCGTCCGTTAAAGATTAAGGAAAGGAAAATTAAATGTTTTGCGAGGAGAGAGAAGGAGGCGCTGATGTGGTACGGTCAAAAGTCAGCCTCTGCAATAAATAGGAGAAAGTGCAAATTTACTGTACTGCCCTTTTCACATTTAATTTAAATAAAAAAAGTGTCTGACACGTGGGGACCATAGAAGGGGTTACTGATGGGTTACTGACCCATCAGTTACTGACCCGATCTGGACCCGCGTTTTGGGGTGTAATGGAGGAGTTCTTGTGAGAACTCCGAAGTTAAACGTGCTCAGTGTGGAGCACAACAAGGATGAGTGACCTAATGGGAAGTCACTTTGAATTGCACCCCAAGGCAAAAACCGTGAGGGTGGAGGCCCAAATCGGACAATATCTTGCTCAGTTCGGTATGTTACAAGTGGTATCAGAGCCTCTCCACGTCCCTCTTGAACGATGGTGGGGCAAACCTCAACGAGGGCGTTGAGTCCCAAGAGGGGGGGGGGTGTATGTAACACCTTAGGCAAATCCCACATCGACAAAGCACGAGAGAGATTCATGGTTCATAAGAAGGAAACCGGTTTTAACTGACAAGACGCGTTTTGGGGTGTAATGGAGGAGTTCTTGTAAGAACTCCGAAGTTAAACGTGCTCAGTGTGGAGCACAACAAGGATGAGTGACCTTATGGGAAGTCACCTTGAATTGCACCCCAATGCAAAAATCATGAGGGTGGAGGCCCAAAGCGGACAATATCTTGCTCAGTTCGGGATGTTACAATATGTATATACGCGATCAGAAAGAGGGGAAAGAGACAAAAAGAAACTAGAGAGGGTAAGATTGCTACTGAGGGAAGGCTGGTGCCTGGCGAATATAGGGAGGTACTAGAAGAAGTGATTTGATCTGGTTTGGAAGTTTATAGATGAGAGAAGAACGTTAAACAATTTCAAGGTTGTTTCATTTTTTTCCTTTTTTTTCAAATTCTAGTCCAACAAAATGGTGTCATTACTCATTATAAAAAAAAAATGGTATGATTGCTATTACATTAACCTATTTATCATGTTACGCAGAAGCACATAAAAATGGAGTAAAACTTGATTTGAACCACTTTTGTGTGCTTTCACCACGTATACATATGATTTTGCCCGATTTTATACACGAAGCTTTTACATGAAAATTTAAAACGGTTAAATAATCTAGAAGTGTGAAGTTGTAAGAGTTTAAATTTTAAACGATGATTTCGACTATGTTTGTTTATCCTTTCATTATTAGTGAGCTCATCTTGATATAGGGACCTCCTACAATATCTTGAAGTTACTATAACTTGACTTTTTTGATACCTGCTATAGCAGGTTTTATAGGTCACATTACGTAAAACTAATATTTATTACGTAACAATTATGTAATGCTTGTTAGTCTTACGTAACAGTTAAACTAGAAGCGTTACGGAAGGTTTCCGTAACGACTTATCATTTTACGTAACACTATTGTTAATATTCATTATGTAAAAGTATCGTCTATTACGTAAGGCTTCCGTAATAATATTTTACAACTGTTACATAAAATACACGCTCATTACGTAAAGGTTACGTAACGAAGGTTATATCTTACGTAACAATTAAATTAGAAGTGTTACGTAAGACTTCCGTAATGACTTACCACATTACGTAACTTGATTAATATTCATTACGTAAAAGGACCATCCATTACGTAAGGCTTTCGTAATGCCACTTTACAACTGTTACGTAAAGTATGCATCTATTACGTAAAGGTTACGTAACGATAGTTATTTCTTACGTAACAGTTAAATTAGAAGCGTTACGTAAGTCTTCCGTAATGATTTAACAGATTACGTAACGAAAGGTTAATATTCATTACGTAAAATGAGTGTCTATTACGTAAGGTTTCCGTAATGACATTTTTCAACTATTACGTAAGATAAACACCCATTACGTAACCATTACGTAATGCCTATTGTATTTTACGTAATGCGACTTGTGAAACTTCTTATAACAAGTCAAAAACATCAAGTTACAATAACTTGAAGGTATTGTAGGAATTTCGCTTGATATATTTGTGTGGCGATAGTTCTTTCATAGCAGTGATTACTCATTTACCCGTGGTGATTCTCGTTTATATCAAAGCCAAAGATGAGATGGCTAATTTATGTCTGAATTTATTACAACTGACTTTGCGGAAAAAAAAAAAGATGAGATGGCTAGTTATATTTCATCCGTAGTAATATTATAGTATAATATACCGTTTAATAACACTTCGGAAGACCTCACGGTCACAGAAGGCTCTGATACTATGTCAAGAACCAATTTATCCCAATAACTCGAGTAGTTGGGAGCAGTGGCGGACCCAGAAATTTTCCATAGGGGTGTCCTCTTTTAAAAAATAAATTAAATAAATATAAAAATAATTAATATAAATAAAATCGTAAATATGAAAATACATTACTCGTACAGGTTAAAAAAGTCCATGATGTGTTTTCATATTCGAAAACAATTGTAGTTCTAGATAATAGTGTTCTAGATTTGAATTACCCAACCTACCATTTATATTTTTATACACAAATGACAGTAGGATAATCATTTTTTCAAATTTCAGGGGTGTCCCTCACTATCAATTATATTTTTTTTGTCTATACGTAAATTACCACCGGGGTTGGATAATCATTTTCCCGAAATTTAGGGGTGTCCGGGGACATCCCTAAAACCCCCTGAATCCGCCCCTAGTTGGGAGAGGTTCAATCATGGTTCATATACCGTTTACTAACAAACGGACGTAATTAAGTAGCCGACGGCTACGAAGCCAAAAGCAAAGAGCACCAAAATATATTGATTGGCAACCGGAAGCTTTAACCATACCACATAACAAACGAGTACATAACATAAAAGGCAAAATGATATGCTGGCGCAATATTCAACATACGACCGTAGCACACTACTGCACCATCTCTTTTATTTTGATACTACCACATTACCGACTTCTCTAATACAGGACCTTAGTTCAACAACACATTAGTTAGTTGGCAGACGGAGGAGGGAACTTGCGGTGACGCGGCTTCTCGTGCTTGGGCTTCTCATGGTCATGATGGTGACGGCCGGACCCTTTCTCGCCCTTGCCACGTCCTCTGCCGGAGTAGTGATCCCCCTCAGCCACAACCTCCTCCTCCGCCGCCGCGAACAACCGCCTCATTCCTCCTCCGGGGTGGTGGTGCTTCCCTCCCTCCTTAGGCGGACGAGGGTGGTTGTGCTCGTGGCGTGGCTTGTGCTCCGGCGAGGGCTTCTCCCCCTTACCGCGGCCTCCGCGGTGATCCTCTCCGACAACAACATTGTTGTGCTCCTCCTCCTCTAACAGGAGGTGGCCGTGTCCGTGTCCCGGCCCGTGTCCGCGGCCATGGTGGGACTTGTGAGGCTTGTTTCTCCCGAACCTGTCGAGCTCGTGGTCGTCGCCGGCGACCGAGGGAGTTGAAGCAGAGATGATGGCGACTCCGAGGAGTAGGAACACCGTCAAGTATTTGCAAGACATCGTTGAGAGAAGTGGAATGGTTGTTGACTTGTTGTAGTGTGGTGGTGGTGATGACATGAAACTTTGCATGGATTTATAGACTTTGTGAAGACCTCTAACGTCACCGCCGACGTCACACTAGTTTGGCTTTTTGTACACTTTTTATCTCTACTCGTTTGCGACTGGGGGTCCATCGAGTTGGAAAATTTGACTTTGATGAGTGAGCAGAGTCACGCACGTGATAGTGATATTTGGTTCGTATCTTTCTGTATCTGGCTGCCATATGTGCCTTTGTTCCACATTATAGTCTAGTGTTATGCTTCAGTGACTTCCTACCAAACGAAGGAATAGTGCTATATGCCTGGTTTAGTCCTCCGATTGAATTGGTTGATCCTACTAATTAGAATAACATATCTCGCTTTGGTATAAGTAAATTTTATAAGTTTAGATAAATTTATTTTGAAATTAAATATTTTTGTGTTTAATCTTTAAAAAAAATTATTTTCAATTTTAAATTTTGAATTATTTGGAATTGGAACTAGTTATAGCAATTCCGAGAAATTGAGATGGAATTTCTAAATGAATTCCACAAGTATTTACTAATTATAATAGAATAATATAATTATCCTCTTTTATTAACTAAATAACTTATAAAGGAGGACCATTTGGATCCCCTCTCTCCTCCCCCTCTCCCCTGTACCACGACGAGCGGTTACTCTCCCCGCTTCCATTATCGCCGACGTGCGACGCCAAATTCGCTGCCTCCGGCGACGTGCCTCCGCCTTTCAGGCGAGGGGTTTCTCTGATGGACCCAATTGATGGCCCTATAAAGCCTCGATTTGGTTCAATTGAGCCTCCATTGCTACAACGCAGCTTACGAAAGTTCCTTGGCTTCCCACCTTGTAAACCTAATTTCACTTCAACAATGGCTGCTGAGATTGTTGCCGTGTTCAATGATGATATCATAGCAGCTGCTGAGGAGAGGGCCGAGCTTAGTCTCCTGGGGAAGCTTCACGGACCTGCTCCACCTCCCGGTAATCTTCAGAGCTTTCTGGGTGACGTATGGGGCTGTCAAGGGACTGTTACGGTGCTTCCGACTGAAGAAGGGCTTACCCAATTCATCTTCTCGGACCCGGCCGACCTTCCGATGGTGCGGGATGCGACTCCGTGGATTCTTCCTCGATTTCTCATTCATGTCCGTGCTTGGTGCGCCCCTTCGGCGGCAGTGTCTGCGGAATTGGACCGAGTGCCTCTGTGGGTTCAACTGTGGAAAGTTCCTTCAGAAGGCCATACTGTGTTGATGGCCCGGTGCCTAGGAGAGGCGATGGAAGACCTCAAAGAAGCGGCTGTCCATGTCGATCGCAATACTGGTGGAGTGTACTTGCGTGCCAAAGTGGGGCTGGATGTCAAATTGGCGCTTCCACAATCTGTAACTGCTGGTCATGAAAATATCAGTAAGGGGTCGTTTAAAGCTACTGTTTTATATGAGAAACTGCCCCTCTTCTGCTTCTGTTGTGGTGTGATAGGGCATACCAGTTCAAGCTGCTCTCGATCCTCGGAGTTCGCGGGGAAGGACCTTCCATATGGGTGGCAGACTCTGGCGTATGACAAAGGCCCGAAAGTGAATGAGCTCACCCTCAGGAGGAAGAAAGCTCGTTTCTCCTGGGTCCGTCAACCGGCTGGGCGAGGTTGGAAGGGGCATTCCCCAACTGCCCCTCCTTCCATGATTAAAGATTCCCCTTCTGGTGCGGATAGGAATACGGCGGGTATGCAGCGTCTGACGCTTCACTCATCCCCGTCTTCCTCTCAAGGACGTAAGCGAGATGTTCTAGAAGATGGAGAGATCCCACCAGCACCTAAGTCCATGTGTATCGAAGACAAGGAGACTGATGCTGTTGAAGCTTCAAAATCTATCCAGGTGGAGGAAACCGGCCAAGATCGGTCCCAGTACAAGATATGAGTATCTTGGCTTGGAACTGTCGGGGATTTGGCAAGTCCTTGGCGAAAAGATCCCTCCTTTCTGCCGTGTTCAGTAGGTCTCCCATTATCGTGTTCTTGTGTGAAACAAAGTGTCGTGATAGGAAGGTTAAGTCTCGTCTTAATCGATTAGGTTTCTCAGAGTCAGTTCTAGTTAGTCCTGTTAATACTGCAGGTGGAATGGCAGTAGCTTGGTCATCTGAAGTAAATTGTACTATCCCTTTCTAGTCATCGTCTTTCATGGTAGTAGAGTGTGTTCACCAAGTCTATGGGTCCTTTCTATTTGTCTTTGTTCATCTGGATTGTACTGAGGCTCGTCGCTTAGAACAACTCAATGAAATTTCAGCTTTCCTTTTGTCGGCTGTGTGTCCGTTTTTCATCTTTGGGGACTTTAACTGTTTGCTATCTTCTGATGAAAAAGTAGGTGGGCGGTTGCCATCTCCTCACTCATTAGCTATGCTGCAGGACTTTGTCCATTTACATAATCTCCATGACCTTGGCTATCAAGGTCCACCATTTACATGGTCAAACAGAAGGTCTCCCGCAGACCATATCATGGCAAGGTTGGACAGATGCTTGGCGTCTCCCACAGCTATAACCGTTTGGACAGGTATGCAAGTTCACCATTTATCTGATCTGGGTTCTGATCATAGAATGCTTTTACTCCAGTTGCACCCGGCAGCAGCCCGCACCAAGGCCAATTTTCACTTCGACTGCCGATGGATAGAAAATCTTGAAGCACAAGACATTTTAACTGTGGAATGGCAACAGCTAGGTGGCGGCACATTTCAGTTTCAGCTTCATTCTACTCTGAAGCGGTCTCGTCATAAGCTCTTCTCCTGGGCATCAAATGGTACATCCAACACAGCTAGAGCTATTCGAGAACTCAAGGATGCTGTCGCTTTACTCCGAGAGAGCAACCCTATTGACTGGCAAAGTATTGGAGCCTTGGAACAACAACTCTCCGAGGCTTATACTCAAGAGGAGATATACTGGCAGCAGAAGTCCCGAGTTGGCTGGCTAAACAGAGGGGATTCTAATACAAGTTTTTTCCACCTTTCAACTCTTCAACGACGCCGGCAGAACCTAATTCTGGTGCTTCGGGATGATAATGGTGAGCTACAATCGGATGAGTCGACGAAAGGTTTGATTGCTGTCTCCCATTTTCAAACTTTGTTTACCTCTGAATGCTTGCACGTTCTTTCATTTGTGGATTGCTTAAACCTTCCCACACTTGTGGTAGAATCTATGAATGTCATGTTAACTGCTCCAGTGAACCGAGAAGATGTCCGCAAAGCTGTCTTTAGCATTGGGGGCTATCAAGCTCCGGGTTCGGATGGTTTCACAGGTATTTTCTTCCAATAGTTTTGGGGTTTAGTGGGGGAATCGGTTGTTGCTGCAGTGCTGGAATTTTTTCATACGAGCCACCTCTTACCCAATTTCAATCATACTTGGATTACCTTAATCCCAAAGATCCCCAATGCTGAATTTATGCGTCAAATGCGGCCTATAGGCTTATGCCAAGTACCTTATAAGATTATTTCTAAGGTCCTAACAGCTAGGTTGAGTCAGGTACTTCCTCGAGTTGTTGGCCCTTTTCAGAATGGATTCATCAAAGGTCGGTTAATTTCGGATAACATTCTCTTAGGCCAGGAGGTAATGCAATTCTTAAAAACTAAAACTCAAGGTAGAGAGAAATGGATGGCTTTGAAATTAGACATGGAAAAAGCTTACGATCGGGTTGAATGAGATTTTCTTTTTGCTATCATGGATAGGCTAGGATTTTGTGAACAATGGATGAAGTGGGTGCGTGAGTGTGTCACTACTGTTTCCTGCTCTGTTTTGATTAATGGTACTCCACATGGATACTTCCACCCGCAGAGAGGAATTCGACAAGGAGATCCTCTCTCCCCTCTCCTGTTTGCCCTTTATACTGAAGGCTTTTCCTCATTCATATCTCAAGCCGTTCAAAGTCAATATTTGCATGGACTGAAAATTCATCACCGCTGCCCAGTAATGTCTCACTTATTTTTTGCAGACGATACTTATCTATTCCTCCGTGCATCCTTGCCGGAATGCCAAAACCTTCTTACTTTGTTTGCCTCATATCAGCAGGTCAGTGGCCAAAAGGTAAATCTCCAGAAGTCCACTGTCACATTCAGCAGCAATGTAGGCCAAGACGAAGCTGAAGCTATCATGTCTATCTTGGGGGTGGCAGCTGGTGGCCCGCAAGACCGCTACCTTGGCTTACCTACAAGAATATCTAGATCCAAACAGGAAACTTTCCAATTCGTTGAAGATCAATTAATTTCCAGATTACAACAGTGGAAAACTAAGGCCCTTTCCCTGGCTGGCAAAGAGGTCCTCTTGAAATCTATAGCAACTTCCCTCCCCAATTATGCTATGCTAAGCTTTCGTATGCCTGTTACATCCTGTCGTAGGTTGAATGGTCATTTAGCACGATTCTGGTGGGCTCAACAAGATCGAGATAAAGGAATGAAGTGGGCATCATGGCGATCTCTTTGTAGGCATAAATACCACGGTGGGCTAGGATTCCGGGACTTCGACAGTAACAACAAGGCATTGCTGGCTAAACACACTTGGCGCATTCTCCAAGAACCTGATAGTCCCCTTGCTGTCATGTATAAAGGGAAGTACTTTCATCAATCCTCTATTTTGCAGGCTACTCCGGGTCCTCGGCCATCCTGGGCATGGCGAGGTATTTTGGAAGGACGAGACCTCCTCTTACAAGGGATTCGTTGGCTCATTGGATCTGGATCGCTGGTTAACATAACAGAGGACATTTGGCTGCCGACCACGCCCCCATCTCGGCCCAAGCTTCTTCCACACTCCACTCCGCCTTCGCCTCTTGTGTCATCCTTGATTGATCATACTGCTGGTTCCTGGAAACTTGACTTGCTCAAGGAACTATTCGATGAGGAGACAGTGAAGGTAATTTGCTCGATCCCTCTCCCCACCCTGCCTATGGCTGATAGAATTGTATGGCATTACGAGTCTTCCGGGGAATACTCTGTCAAATCAGGTTATAAGCTGGCTGCTACTGAATTCGTGCGTGATTTATCTACAATTCCAGTAATCTTTGATATTAAAGCTTGGAAATTTCTTTGGTCAATCCCGGTTCCTCCCAAGTTGAAATTTTTCCTATGGAGATTGATTAAAGGCTTTCTTCCTGTGAGAGATGTGTTGCGAGATAAGGAATTGATATCCGAGGAAGATGAGGCTGCCTTGTCTTGTCCGGTCTGTTGTGGTAGTTCAGAGCCTCTTTCCCACTGTTTTTTACACTGTCGCGTTGCTGTTACCTTATGGGAGTTGGCTGGGTTTGGACACTTGTTGAATATTGTGAACTCCATGCATGTAGCAGTAGGATGGCGCTTCCTGTTTTTTGATGCAGGCCTGGACAGCAGTACCATTGCACGATTTGTCTTTCTCTACTGGAGGATATGGAAGGGCCGCTGCTCAGCTGCTTATGACCATATATTGCTCCTCCCACCAACCTTATTACGACATTATGATTCCCAAGTGGCAGAATGGGAGAATGCTCAATCTGACCCAAGCTACTCTGCTCGGAATCGTGGGAGGAGTCCTACAGGGCAATCGGGTCAGTCATCTTCTCCTCCAAATATTCCGGATGACGCTGTTCTTGTTCACTTCGATGGGGCAACAAAGGAATCAGTCGGAGGAGCTATTGGGTTTGTGGGATTCTTACATGATCGTGGTGTGAGCTTCGCATTTGGTCGTTTCTATCCGGGAGTATCTGATCCTTTCCTTTTAGAACTCATGGCTCTACGAGATGCTATGCGCTGGTGTATTTCTCATTCTGTTACTAATGTCCTCTTCTGTGGTGACTCGCAGGTACTCATCCGGATGGTAAACGCGATTGATTCGGCTCACGGTTTGGGAGGTGCCATTCTGAAGGAGGTTCAGGTGTTGCGAACATCTCTCCAGCGTGTTTCGTTTCATTTCGCGCCGCGTAGGTATAATAGGGCTGCCCATGTCGTGGCAAGACAAGCCCTCTTATCGTTGGTTCAGCGTCTCGTTGACCAACGTTCCTTTCTTCTTTCTCTTTGATCTTTGGCCGCTTCGGTCCTGTAATCTCGTATCTTGCTATTCCTCTTCGGAATATCTTTGGCAAAAAAAAAAACTATATAACTTATAAATATGACATACCAAACACAAGTATTCATTTGACAATGAATTCTACACGGCAATAATTCATTTTATTTCTCGGGATTTGAATATCTCATACCAAAAACAAGATTTCATTTGACAATGAATTCTACACGGTAATTCATTTTACAATGAAATGAATTCTCGATTCATTTGGTACCAAACTGTTTGTACGAGTAAAAGTTGATATGTAGTGTAAACGATATCAAAATCTATATACGGAGAACTCTTATTAACCTAAGTTTACATGATGAGTTGGATTATGATCGACTTAGTTATATGGTTTTGTTCGATCATTAGATCAAGTATTTAAGTTCTCAACAATCCTAATATTATTTTTTATAGACAAAATGACCCCTAATATAAATAATCGATTTAAAGCACATACTATGGCAGACCTGTAGTACCCCTAACATGGATTGTTATCACAACCCCACAAACCAGAATTTAATTTGTAGTAGTATATATATGAATAGGAGTATGGTAACCCGAAAAATTTGAGGCATCAGATTTTATTAGTAAGATAACAATATCTAGTAGAGGTGGAAAACAGTGCGGTTTAGACTAGACTGTACCTTTTATACGGTCTGTGTAGTAGATCGAGAGGGTAAAACACAGACCATAGATCAAACCTTATATTATATGGTCGAGACCATATCATGCTTGTACGGTGTGATTCGGCATAGTCTGAACCAAGCAAACAATGTTCAACAAAACTTCACTTTTCTCCCTCCCTCTGATCTTCCCCGGTATCATTAAAAATAAACAGTTTTGGTGACCAATATCCTAGTAAAAAAAAGTTAGTGACCATAATTAATCTGCGATGAAATATGAGCTTAGAAGTGGAATTTTGTTTTTGATTTACTGAATCGTTATTCGTCGCCCTAAAATTTAAACTTTTCGCCCTAAACTATACCAAATTGACATTTTAACCCTCGTTTTAATAGTAACAAAAAGGGCGATGTCGTGCTTCTCCTGTCACCACGGCGGGAGCTCCATTTTCCTTGAGCGTTAATAAAAGAGGACATCCCATATTAGAACATGCCTTCCATTTCCCTTCCCCAGCTATCTATCTCAGAGAATTGATTTTATGGTGCCAATGTGAAACTGAAAGCTAAACATTAGTGCGAGGAACTAATTGATTGCTGCTTGCGGCGGCGAATTGATGGAAATAGCGGATCTAGGGTGTATGAGATCGGGTGTGTGAGATAGGGTTATGGAATTTGACTGACGAATTGGACGACGGCAGGGGAGATGGGCGAGGCAGAGGTGGCCGGCGGAAGAGGATGTGGAGGTCGCCGGTTGCTTCTTCCTCCGCAGAGGTTGGCGATGACGGATGTTGTCGGAGGTTGGATTGAGAACGGAGGAGGGTAATTAGTCAATTGAAAGTTAAGGATAAATGTGTAATTGCATGTGTTTTAGGGCGATAAATTTAAATTTTTAGGGTGATGAATAGCAATGCCCGATTTATTACTCTCACTATAGTTGCCACTACTCTATCAAATATCCACTCAAGATAAAATACACAATTAATAGTTTTGTCTTCCTCTTCCTCTTTCAGCTACCGCTTCTCTCCCTCTCCCATGTGGTCCGGAAGGTTATCGCGCTTGATTCCCACCACGACGATGTTGAGACCATTTTGAATCACTAAGTTGGCCACTTCACTCGCCATAATTTATCTTATCTCAGCAAGGTAAATACTTTTGTTATGCATTTCTATATTATTGACTGTGAAGTCTAGCCAATGGAGATTATTTCCCCATATTTTCCTGTTTTTATGTGGTTCTTTCATTAGGAAATAACGCATAGGAGATCAAATCATAAGTAGTCTCTTGGTTTTCAGTTGGATGAAGAATCAATAGATTTGTTGTGCATGTATTGAAATCTATTATAGAAGATCTTTTTTTGCTCGTCATCGAATTGTTCAAGCTCACTGGTATTTCTTCAAAAAGAAAAATGGAGGTTTCGTGTTATTTTTGTTTGGATTAATGGGTACGTAGTGGGTCATAAATAGTCTATCAAAGTTAACCGCTTTTTATCGCACTCCATACCCCATATTAAATGAAGAGATTGTAAACCAGACCAAACTAGACTGTGATTCTGGTCTCCCGATCCAGATCAAATGATGTGGTCCTGTATCCACTATTTCTCATATGATTTGGTCTGGATTTCCATACCTACTATCCAGAACTAGAAATTTAACTGCTCAGAATTTAAGGTATAATATTATGCTCTAGTTTTTTATAATCTAAATCATAAGCTCAATAAAATTAGAAGTAATGAACGGTGATTCTAATTCATCGAAATATATTCAACACATCAATTTAGGATTTCCCCCACGATTTAGTGAATTAAAATCTATTTTTATTCATTAACATTGAAGAATGTAATATCATATACCCCTAAATCCAATAAATTCACAAATAATATACTTTTTATGAAGGGTATGTTAACTAATCAAATCTCACAAACGCGATAAATGAACAAATCGATTTAACGTGGTATCCCTCGAATTCCAGAACTAATCCACGGATGAGTTAGGGCTCTTCAACTACGGTTTCACTATGCTGAAAATGTTCAGAAGAGAGCAGCCGAAAATTGTACTCCCTCATCTAGCTGTACAACAAATATATATATATATGCCCTAGGTTAGGTTTTACAATCAACGCCCTAACCGTGCATGAGCTGCATGGCAATTATGGGCTAATCAACACTTAAAGCCCATTAATAACAAAGAGAGATATAGATCTCTTAACAGCCTCCCCCAAATTGATGCCGGCCTAGAAGCAAGAATTTATCATTGAGAAATCGATGACGTTGAACAGGGAAGGCCTTCGTGAGGAGATCGACAATCTGATCAGTGGTGCGGACATAGTGCAACTGGATAATACCTTCATGAACCAGATCACGGACGTAATGAACATGGACTTCAATGTGTTTAGCCCGATCATGGAGGACTGGATTAACAGCAATGCGTACAACACTAGTGTTGTCAACAAATAAGTCCATAAGAACCGCCGAGTTATACCAAAATCCTTGAGTAAACGATGGAGCCATTCAAGTTCAGAAACTACCTCTGACATGGAACGAAATTCTGCCTCAGTGGAAGATTTTGACACCTTATCTTGCTTCTTGCAGCTCCAGGAAATAAAAGCGTCACCAAATCAAACACACCATCCAGAAGTAGATCTACGAGTGTCAATATAGCCGGCATAATCGGAGTCAGAGAATGCGCTCAATTTGTCTGGGCCGCCGAATGGGAAATGAATCCCCAGGTCTTGTGTACCTTTGAGATAGCGAAGAATTCTGTGAACAGCAACTAGATGATCAACAGTCGGATTAGACATGAACTGGCTGACAATCTGTATAACAAATATATATATGCCCTAGGTTAGGTTTTACAATCAACGCCCTAACCGTGCATGGGCTGCATGATACCATGTCATGAACCAGTTGATCCCAATAACTCGAGTTATTGGGAGATGCTCAATTGTGGATCATATATCATTTACTAACACCCCCTTCCAAACTCAATCCATTAAGATAGGCTTGAAGTTTGGAAGAGCACAGGTCCGGACACCGTATGCTTAACAGAAACAACATAAAAGATGGGGGGTCACCGAGAATCGAACAGAAGACCTCACGATCACAGAAGGCTCTGATACCATGTTAACTAATCAAAATCTCACAAACGCGATAAATGAACAGATCGATTTAACGTGGTATCCCTGGAATTCCATAACTAATCCACGGAAGAGCTAGGACTCTTCAACTACGGTTTCACTATGCTGAAAATGTTCAGAAGTGAGCAGCCGAAAACTGTAGTCCCTCCTCTAGCTGTACAACAAATATATATATATATATATATGCCCTAGGTTAGGTTTTTCAATCAACGCCCTAACCATACATGGGCTGCATGGCAATTATGGGCTAATCAACACTTAAAGCCCATTAATAACAAAGAGAGACACAACTCTCTTAACAGGGTGTGTTGTAGCAAAATTTTCTGAGGTACCAAATCATCTATAAGGATAATATTACCGTATTAATCTGGCTCAAAATCCCTAACTACTTCTCCCCATCCTATTCCTCTTGAAGTTCATGTATTTAATTACCAGACTAACCCTGGAAAACAATGTGCATTTTTCTCTTGACACATGTGTATTTTAACTTATATTATGGCCGTTGTGGAGAAAGTTTTTGCTACGTAGGACAAAGAAAGCTCCACAATTTTTCATGTCATTTATGATTATAACATTTTAAGTTATTAATTATATTAAAATAAAACTAAATAAACATGTATATCAATAATCATGACCTAGATTTGAACCTATGAGATCAAAATATTATCATTTCAAGTTTTCAACCACTAGGATAAATTATATTTGATGCTATTAATCACAACAAAACATGTATATCAATCACCAGAACTAATATTTAATCATGCAACCCAAGAGCTCAAACTGTAATAATTTAAATTAGTTAACCAATAGAATAAAATCTCTTTGATGCAAGTAATCACAAGATTAACACTCATGTCATAAAAAAATGTATAACACATAATATTCTATTTTTATTTAATGGTTGACTTCTGTATATTACACAAAAAAACTTTCACGGTTAAAATTTTGTGTTCTATTTTTCAGCAATGATAGAAAACAACTACAAATAACCAATTTTAATTTTTAGTTTATGATATGTTTGATAATTTTTTAAAAATAATTAAAAAATCCAGATAACATGATTTAGTTTGTACACATTTATTAACTCTTTCATAATTTGAAATGTGATTTTCTTACTACTCCAATTGCTTAAATTTATAAACTATTTCTATTTTTTTCTATTTTCATTTTTATACGTGATTATATTTTCTTTCATGCGCAATTATAAAACACATTGTCTTTACTTTTTTCCTTATGTACTTATAATTCTTTTCTTTTGTCTTTTTATTGGTTGACATAAGCCCCTTTCATTTTCCTACATGAGTGTAGATGTGCAACTTTGAGATATGTTTAGATGCATAGCACCTAAATTAAGCAAGATTTTTGAACGAATCTTAAGCTTTTGGATATTTATAATGATTGAGATGTAAAGACTATTTTAATTCTTATTTAATACGACATCCTAATACATATATTACTATTGGTGGCTTACATCGTACATTGGTTATAATCTAGGACATACCATGAGTAAGAAATCGCTATTAAACCTCGAATTAATCGGATTTTTGGGCATGATACTATACTGTAACCCTTGATGAGTGAACCCTAGGTCTTAGATACCAAAATCACATAGCCTAACCCCTAAGATTGTGCACGTAATTTTTTGCATATATTTTGACGAATCATGACCGTCGGTTTTTGTTTTTAATTAATTGATCTTAGTATATGAGATTTATAGAATCAAGACCTAGATTTTAATCTCTCGCGGTTTGGATATAGTACCTGATGCCAAACTCTGGTCAATTCAAGGTCTAGATATCATTTTCTTACTACTCAAGGTATGTCATACCTTTGATTTTACCCAAGGTACGATAGAACCATACATTACTATTACTATTTTTAGTAACCAGTTATACTCGCCGGATAATCCCACTCATAAGATATACCCGATATGTTGTATCTCATTCAGTCAAATAAACATCCATTCATCACCACATGCCATAGTACACATGCATCATCTCAAACTCAAGGAATTCATATATTCACAACATAAGGACCATCAAACAGTCTCTTGATAACTCATTGTATAAATATATATTCACCAAGTATCACATCATACTGGCATCACCATGTAACCATGTCCCAACATAGCAAAACATCACACCATCTAATGGTAAATCATTGTATAAAACACCATAGAAAACCATCACATAACCATCATCATCGACACACACACTTCGTATATCACATCGTAGAAAGTTATCACTTAACCACATCATAGTGATCTTTATACAAGGATTCAATCACATGCATGGTTAGGTTGATTCAATGACCATTTACTTCTTAATTTGCCAAGTCATACACTCCTCGGACAGTACAGTAGATGTCATGTATTCCACATCGGATCGTACCTATATTGGTGTCCTGTAAATCCACTGCGGGATCATACCCTGACCGGTATCCTATATAACAGCACGAGACATACCCGGACCGATGTCCCGTAAAACCAACGCGGGATCATACCTTCACCGATGTCCTGTAAATTCATCTATTGTACTTATTGCACAACAGAGAGCCTTTATATTTGTATTCAGTTATCAAACAATTTCCGTTACAGTTAGTCACACATTTAATATTGGATGATAATGTGACGCGAAGCCAAAGTGTCTCTATAACTAACATTTTCTTTTGATATCTTTCATAAAATGTTGACGGTAATATAGAAGCATATCAGCATACTTTGGTTGTACTTTAATATAATGGTGGAAAAAGCTAGCGAACACTGGAGGTGTAATATACACCTTCATTCACATCAATTAGTTGTACTTTAATATATTTTTTCAAATAAGAATCGTTGGTTATTATTTTTGCATTAAATGAATCATAAGATTTGAATTAGAGAATTAGAGACTGAAGTTCACCCATTAGAGACTATGATATAGTATCATGTCCAAACTTCGTTAATACATTATCTAAATATCAAAACTCGATAGGAGTACGGTAAGGTGGCGTACGCTAGCTTAATCCACGTACAACTTACGAAGTTGAAAATGATTGGTGAATCAAAGATCAGATGGTCATGAATAGGGATGCCAATCCAACCCGTAACCATGGGTACCCTACCTGACCGTAACCGGTCAACAAGGATAATTACCCGCTTTGACGGGTTAAGGGGCGGGTACGGGTAATACCCGGTTTCAAAATAAAGGGTAGGGTACGGGTATGGTAATTGATAATACCCGCTCCGTTATACCCGCCCCGCCTAACCAAAGGGTCAATTTCCCTTGAGAAATTTAGATTAGCTTGAGAAATTGAGTTTAGCTACCATTATTGATGATGAAGATGTAGACGATTATTATGTTTGTGTGGATTGTAGAAGCAAGAACAATTATTATGTGTTTGCTATTTTTATTTGTGTGGATTATTGAAGCTCGAACAGTTACAAGTATTGAGATTTTTTTTTATAAAGAAGTATTGAGAATTTTTAATGGACAACAGAATGTATGTGCATATATGTGTATAAGTTCATAGTTTAGGATTCGTACCCATGGTTACCCGAATACCCGTGGTTACCCGGTGGGTAGGGTATGGTTATATAATTTTCATACCCGGTGGTTATTTGATCGGGTATTTTAAAAAGCTCTACCCGGCGAATTAGGAGTTGGTATAGGGTAAACCCGCACCTGACCCTACCCATTGCCATCCCTAGTCATGAATACTATTTCCAAGCGGTGATGAAGTTACAACGTTGTTTGGCATTATTGTTGATCATGCTTAAAACATGGATCATATTAGATGAAACACGGATAAAATATAACAATAATAAATAAATATGAAAAGTAGGAATCCGATACCATTAGAAGAAATTATAGATAAAAGAAAAAAAAGTACACATATGAAACTTGCCGCCCATCAGGCGGGCACAAAACTAGTAATATACAATGACCAAGTATGTAATATTAGCCGCTTTATTCGATCAGATCATTTTGTCGTGATAGTGTCGGCACACGAACTTTTTCCTCAATTAATATTTAAGCCGTTCAACTTTAACTTTGGTAGGAATTTGAACTTTCAACAAACAAGATGCTGTAATTCTTCGAGGCTTAACTACTGCCATTGGAAATTTTATGTGTGACGTGTTAGCTAGAACGTAAAAGTTAAACTTCGCTTGGAAATTCAGTAGATGTATTTATGTTTGGAAATTAGTACGGTATTGGTGTCTCGATATCAAATACTAAAATTTTGACTATTGAATTGTACCTTAAAATTTATTTCAATCTCAATTCATAAGAAATTGGTATCATAATCCTTAAATATTTCGATATCTCAATCGGCAGTATCGACTACAAAATTGATTATCATTGCAATTAATCATTAAATACATAAATAATTAATAATGGTTGGAACACTGCTAATCCCGAGTATTTTATACAATGTAAATTTTTAGATTTAACTTCGTGATGAGAATTAAAGGTGATAGAAGTCTAATAAAAACTAATGGAGGGCCTCGTTGATTGAAATCATTCAAATTTTCATTGAACTTACTCATTACAGGTTCCTATTTAGAGCAAAGAGGCTAGGTAAGGAGTCTCGAGTTCGTGTAGCACAAGGATATGGAAAGGAAAACGGAGATAGTGAGATCTAAATTTCTTGTTGTTGGTAATCTTTAATTCGAGTAGTGGAGGCTGAGAGATGACTAATTAATGAGAGTGTCTACTTTTTGGTATTATGATTAACAAAAGATTAAGTGACAGACGAGAGCGACTTAAATGAGAAAATCAAAATTGGGTTGGGTAGGGGTTTCAGTGTGAGTTGTCAAAGAGAGAGAAAGGACAAAAGTTTGTGCTATATTTCATTGATTTTTTTAATTATGTATATTTCATTAATTTTTAATTCTTGTTTTGCCCCATTATTTCTGTATATGCATATTACAATCCTGTAATCTCGTATACCGTATAACATTCCAAATTGAATCTCAACTCTAAAAATAAATTCGGATTCAACAATATCAAATAATGATAAATTCATTAAACTATATTCGGTATATTCCATATATTGATAAATTCATAATGATATTCGATATATTCCAAATATTGATATTGTTGCGTATATTAATTACTTAGTCAAAAGTAATTAATTCCTTGTTCTCCAAGTCCCTTGTTTTCATGTTCTGGGAAAAGAAGGGACTTGGTTGTAGGGATGGCAATGTGTAGGGTCGGGTGCGGGTTTACTCTATACCAACTCCTAACTCGCCGGGTAGAGCTTTTTAAAATACCTGATCAAATAACCACCGGGTATGAAAATTATATAACCATACCCTACCCACCGGGTAACCACGGGTATTCGGGTAACCATGGGTATGAATCCTAAACTATGAACTTATACACATATATGCACATACATTCTGTTGTCCATTAAAAATTCTCAATACTTCTTTATAAAAAAAAATCTCAATACTTGTAACTGTTCGAGCTTCAATAATCCACACAAATAAAAATAGCAAACACATAATAATTGTTCTTGCTTCTACAATCCACACAAACATAATAATCGTCTACATCTTCATCATCAATAATGGTAGCTAAACTCAATTTCTCAAGCTAATCTAAATTTCTCAAGGGAAATTGACCCTTTGGGTTAGGCGGGGCGGGTATAACGGAGCGGGTATTATCAATTACCATACCCGTATCCTACCCTTTATTTTGAAACCGGGTATTACCCGTACCCGCCCCTTAACCCGTCAAAGCGGGTAATTATCCTTGTTGACCGGTTACGGTCAGGTAGGGTACCCATGGTTACGGGTTGGATTGACATCCCTACTTGGTTGTCATTAGGGTTTTAACCCTAAGCCTTTCTCTATATAAGGCATAGCGACGAACCTGTCGTAAGCAAGCCGTCACAATATAGTCCTATAATAAAATCGTCAGCTGTGAGCTCTTCCGACCTCACCGTGTATTAGTCTCGATCAATCAATCGATCGAGGATACCATATAAAATTCCCTTGTCTCGTGTTTATTTTTGATTCCGTGTTATCAAATTCTTCATGGTATTAGAGCTGGTTTGGCCAAGTGATCATGTGTTCGAGGATATACCACGTTAACTTACAAGTTTTACGAGTATTGTTATTTCATATAAGTGATTACTCATTTAATTACCAGTAATGATTCTGATTTATATCAAAGCAAACGATCGATGAGAATAGCTAGTTATATTTCATCGACAAAATATTACCAAAGTACAAGCCGCCTAATGTAGGGCTGTAACTAGCCGACGGCTACGAGGCCAAAAGCAAAGAGCTGCAAACTATATCACATTACAAACGAGTACACATAAAGGCTAAAGCCTAAACGCAGAGACAATATTCAACATACGACCTACAGTAGCAGTACTACTACTGCACCATCTCTTTATTTTGCTTGTACGAACCACATTACCGACTTCTCTAATACAGAACCTTAGTTGGCAGACGGAGGAGGGAACTTGCGGTGACGCGGCTTCTCGTGTTTGGGCTTCTCGTGATCATGATGATGACGGCCAGAGCCCTTCTCACCCTTACCGCTTCCTCTGCCGGAGTAGTGATCCTCCACAGCCACAACCTCCTCCTCCGCCGCCGCAAACAACCGCCTCATTCCTCCTCCGGGGTGGTGGTGCTTCCCTCCCTCCTTGGGCGGACGGGGGTGGTTGTGCTCGTGGCGTGGCTTGTGCTCCGGCGAGGGCTTCTCCCCCGTACCGCGGCCTCCACGGTGATCCTCTCCCGCCTCAACAACATTGCTGTCCTCCTCTTCCTCCTCTAACAGGAGGTGACCGTGTCCGTGTCCCGGCCCGTGTCCGTGGCCATGGTGGGACTTGTGAGGCTTGTTTCTCCCGAACCTGTCGAGCTCGTGGTCGTGGTCGGCGACCGAGGGAGTTGCCGCAGAGAGGAGGATGGCGACTCCGAGGAGTAGGAAAACTGTCAAGTATTTGCAAGACATTGTTGGAGTGTTTGAGTAGTGTGGTGGTGGTGATGAAGCTTTGCATGGATTTGGGTTCTGATTTATAGACTTTGAGAAGACCTCCAACGTCACCGCCGACGTCACGCTAATTTGGCTTTTTGTACACCTTTTATCTCTACTCGTTTGCGAGTTGGGGTCCATCGAGTTGGAAAATTTGACTTTGATGCATGAGCGGAGTCATGCACGTGAAAGTGATACTGCTAGTCGATAGATATCTATTCTCTGGTAAAGGACCTTTGGTTCATATCTTTGTACTATTTAGTATTTTTACCATATGCCTCTTTGTCCTGCGTTCAAACTAGCTAGTGTTATGCTTTAGTGATTTCGTACCAAACAAAGAACTAGCTAGCTAGTGTTGTGCTTTAGGCCTTCTCCAATTCCATTGGTTAATCCCTATTTAGAAAAACATATATATCTCGCCACTTAATCCAAGATAACTACGAGTAAAAGTCGATTGGTAGGTATGTAAATCATCTACAGAGTTTTGAAATATATTGTTCCATGGGAGATCTCTGCTCGCCAAAACGGTGTCGCTCCTTGCTTGCCAAAACGGTGTCGTTCCATCAAGACTACACAAAGCCGCGTTTTGACCATCTCTCCAAGTTTCGTCCTTCAAAGTCTTCTTCCTTCTCGAGCTCTTCATTTCGCAGACCTCTGCTCCCCACACAAGAAACCAGGTCCACGACCACCACTTCTATTCTTCGCAGTAATGATCTCTACAATGATCAACATGTAGGAAACGAGTCTGAGGTCTGCACAACGGTCACTTTGCGATTTCTCCTATAAATAGGAATCAATCGTTGTATTTTGAACTTGACAGTTGAGAGCAAGTGTGGTTGGGAATCTACTTTGTTCTTCATGGGTCCGTTCTTGTACTCACTTCGATAGGTCAATCACAGGGTGTGTAAACTGGGTGATTGAACCTTGGGAAGTAGGGGTTTGAGTGTTTCATTTCTTTTTCTAAGGGCCAAGCTACTTGGCTTGGCTAGGGTTCTTGTTTTTGCAAAGTGTAATATTTCAAATTCAATAAATTTTCGAATTTTCTTTTCACTCTGATTCCACAATTGGTATCAGAGCTTACTCTTTGAAGGATTTATCATCACCAAAGAGAGTTGCTCAGGATGTCTGGATCCTCATCAGCTGCAATCTCTTATTCTGCGAATACAAATCCACCTTGGTTTGATGGAACAGATTATACAGTCTGGAAAAAGAGAATGCGAATTTACCTTCGTGGAGTTGATGGAGAACTATGGGCAGTTGTGAGGAAAGGACCTGTTCGTATGGAAGATGAAGATGAAGAAGAGTGGAAAGAAGAGCAGAAGATATCATCACAACTCGATTCAAGAGCTATGCACATACTGTTTTCAGCTCTCTGCCCTGAAGAACGAAGTCAAGTTGCTCAATGCGAGATATGGGAGAAGATTTTGAAAAAGAATTTGCTCTTGTAAGTAGAAAATTTCATCGCATGCTCAAAATGAAAAATGACTTTCAAGCAAAAAGAGCATATCGTGACTCTAGACACTTTAACAATCAATTTCCTGAACATAAGAAAGAAAGGGAAGAAATTGAAAGAGTTCCTACTAAAACAAATGAAAGATACACATCATACAGACCATATCTAAATAAAAGCACTCCAAGGTCGTATGATAGATCTTCTGAAGGTCGAGAAAGGTTTAAAATTGATAAGGAAGACCACAGGTCTTCCAGTGAAAAATATCTAACCATTTGCTATAAGTGTGGCAAGACAGGGCATATTCGATCTAAGTGTCCTGTAGGAAGCAGAGCTAAGGAGAAGGCACTGGCAGCTTCATGGAGTGACTTTAGCTCTGAAGAAGAACAAGAAGTCAAAAATCTTGCTTATATGGCCTTTGCAACCAACAGTGAGCTCGATCATCAGTCTTCAAGCAGCAATGACCAATTGACTCCGTCGTGCTATCAGGTAATCAATGACTCTGAATCATATGGAGATAATGACACAGATACCATTTTTGAATCAAAAGCTGATTTTCTTAACGCCCTAACAAACTTGCAAGATGAATGTAAAAGACTTAAAAGCAAGTACTGTTTGCTTATGATTGATAATCAGGCTTTAAAAAGGGAAATCCTTATACTAAACAAATCATTAAGCTTTCAAAGTGAAAAACATGAAAAACTGAATAAGCAGATATTTGATCTTACAGATGAAAATCAGAGGCTAAATAATCTACTTAAAGCAAAACCAAGTTTGTCCACACAAAATCACAATATGATTATGTCAAAACTTAACACTAATACTCTTTCTCGCAAATATTACACTAAACAAGATAAAAATATCTATCCTCAGGACAGAAAATACCTGAAATATCATGTTATCTATACATGTACTTATTGCAAGAGAAAAGGCCACTTAGCAAAATTATGCTATGATTTGCAGGATCTAAGAAAACCTGGTACATCCAAAACATTTTGGGTACCAAAATGTACTAACCTATGATTGATTGCAGAGTTTGGGAGAAAATGAGAACATATGATTTCTGGACAGTAGTTGCTCCCACCACATGACAGGTAAAAAGGAACTGTTTTCTTCCTTAAAGTATAAGAAAGGTGGTAAGGTAGTATTTGGAGATGATCGAGTAGGAATAATAATGGGAAGTGGAACTGTTGGTAAGAACCCTCTCCCTACTATTAGTGATGTTTTATTTGTTAAGGGTTTGAAACATAATCTTCTCTCAATAAGTCGATTGCGTTGCACTGAAAACATAGTTATATTTGAATCAGACTCCTGTCAGATCATAAGGATAAAAGACAATAAACTGTTATTTAGTGGAACTAAGAAAAATGATATGCATGTTGTTAATCTGAACTGTCTGAAAACTTTTAATGAGACATGCTTTCAAGCCAGTTTATATGATACTGAAATGCTTTGGCATAGAAAACTAGGACATGTCTGCCTGTCAAAATTATCTAAGCTATCTAGGATGAATTCAGCCAGAGGGATTCCTACTTTAAAAGAAAATTCTAAGTTCTTCTGTGATGCTTGTGTAGGAGGTAAACTAGCTAAGAAAAGCTTTAAATCTAAGAAAGACATAACCACCTCTGCACCTTTTGAATTAATCCATATGGATCTATTTGGACCTACTAACGTGGCTAGTCTTGGAGGTAAGTCCTATGGTTTTGTGTTAGTTGATGATTTCTCTAGATATACATGGGTTTACCATCTTGCATCGAAAGATGAAGCCTTTGGTAGCTTCAGAATGTTTGTGAATCGAATACTAAATGAATCTGAGAAGGGAATTAAATCCATTCGAAGTGATAATGGGGGAGAGTTCATCTCAGATCAATTTGGGGAGTTATGCAATGAGAGAGGGATTAACCATACCTTTTCTGCTTCCAGAACACCCCCAACAAAATGGTGTTGTAGAAAGAAAGAATAGAACCATAATTGAAGCTGCTAGGACAATGCTATTAGAATATGGTACACCAAAAGTTTTCTGGGGAGAAGCTGTAATGACAGTAGTTTATGTAATCAACAGAGTACTTATTAGAAAGACTTTAAATAAGACCTCATATGAAATCTTAAAACAGAAAACACCAAACTTGGGATATTTTCACCCTTTCGGGTGTAAATGCTTCATTTTAAACACAAAAGATCATCTCTACAAATTCGATGCTAAATCAGATCAGGCTATATTCCTAGAGTACTCAACCAAAGGCCAGGCGTATAGAGTATACAACCTCAGATCCAAAAGAGTTGAGGAATCTGTATTTGTGAAATTCGATGAATCTATGGGTACTAATAAGGCATCCGCCGAAAGCATAGATTTCCTGTTTCCTGTTTCTGCAGAAGAACTAAACATCGGGGGAACAGAGGTCTCAAATGAATTACAAGCAAGCAAATGTGAACCAGGCAACGAATTGGAAAAGGAAAAAGAGGCTCCTGCACACATCCAAAAACGACATCCTCCCTCGCAAATCATAGGACAACTTAAGGATGGATTACACACCAGAGGTAAGTATCAACTAGGTCAGTATGCTCTTGTCTCAATACTAGAACCTAGAAACTACAAGGAAGCACTCACTGATGATGAATGGTTGTGTGCTATGCTAGAAGAATTACTTCAATTTGCTAGATTACATGTCTGGGAACTTGTTCCTCGTCCATTAGATTGTTTAATTATAGGAACAAAGTGGGTTTTCAGAAATAAAATTGATGAAGAAGGTCAAGTAATTAAAAACAAAGCCAGATTAGTTGCACAGGGTTACTTACAGGAAGAAGGGATTGACTTTGAAGAATCCTTTGCACCTGTTGCACGTATTGAATCCATCAGAATGCTCTGTGCCTATGCTTGCTATATGAAAGTTCCCCTATATAAAATGGACGTAAAAAGTGCTTTCTAGAGTGGAGAAATAAAAGAAGAAGTATATGTAAGTCAACCACCTGGTTTTATTGACCATAAAAATCCTGACCATGTTTACAAACTGTCAAAAGCCTTGTATGGTTTAAAACAAGCACCTAGGGTATGGTATGAAAAATTATCCACATTCCTGAAAAACGAAGGCTTCTGTCAAGGAAATGTTGACAAAACTTTGTTTATTAAAAGGGAGAATTCAGACACTCTAATTGTGCAAATATATGTTGATGACATTGTATTTGGTTCAATAAAACCCTCCATGAGCACAAAATTCTGTGAAAGCATGAAATCAGAATTTGAAATGAGTATGATGGGAGAATTGTCACACTTCCTAGGTTTACAGATCAAACAAAGTCTGGAATTTTCATTAATCAATCTAGTTACACTGAAGCCATGCTTAAAAAATTTGAAATGAACTCTGTCAATGAAAGTCTAACCCATATGGCTACAAATCTAAAGTTAGACAAAGATGAAGGAGGGGTAGCAGTTTGTGAGAAAAAATACAGAGGAATGATTGGTTCTCTCCTTTATTTAATAGCCAGCAGACCTAATATTCAGTTCAGTGTAGGACTGTGTGCAAGATTCCAATCAAACCCTAAGGAAAGTCATTTTAAAGCAGTTAAACGAATATTCAGGTATCTTAAGGGAACAATAAGTGTAGGATTATGGAGGAAGCTTAGTAGATAGGAAAAGTACCTAAGGAACTATACAGTTCCTCGGACCTACTCTAGTTTCATGGTTCAGCAAAAAACAGGGAGCAGTTGCACTTTCAACTGCTGAAGCTGAGTATATGGTAGCTGGAAGCTGCTGTGCTCAGATCATGTGGATGAAAGCACAACTTTCTGATTATGGTTTTCAATTAAATGGTATTCAGGTGTGTTGTGACAACACTAGTGCAATTAGCATAACAAAGAACCATGTCCAACACTCTAGAACAAAACATATTAAGATAAAATATCATTTTATCAGAGAACTTGGTACAAGCGGGACATATTTTTCTGCAATTCGTTTCTACTGAATCTCAATTAGCTGACTTATTCACGAAACCTCTCCCTAGTGAACGTTTTCTCCAACTATGCACAGAGATAGGGCACAAATCTTTTAGTCAGATTAAAAATCTTGCAAATTAAAAATCCATTGGGCTTTTTTGCTCTGGGTATTTAGCGTGTCTCGGGTTATCAAATAACCCTCTTTTCGTCTCATGCTTGCGTTGTTCCAAGACAGCGCCATGCATGCTATCAACTAATCATTACACTTTTTCCCTGCTTTTCTCCTGTGGGAGACTCTTCTGCTTCTCCTTTGTCTATCTCTTCTCTGCCTATATAAGGGTTTCTTCTTCTCCTCATCTCCTCACACTGTTCCATCAACACAAAAACCTCCATCTTAACCTAAATCTCAGCAAACCTTTCAGCCTTTCCAAAAACGAGTGACTGCATCCCTCGTCCCTTTCGGTTCGATAGGCTGGTTCACACATTCTCTGGATATATGTTCCATGAACCTAGGGTGTTGAATCATCATCGATATCTTCAACATTTCGACAAGAGAAGGATCCACCACATCACTCAGCTTGACCCTTACGAATTCAATGTCTACAAGTACGACATTATTTCCCTCATTGAAGGACTTGGGTGGGATTTCCTCCTTCGTCAGCCCCTTCACCCTGCATGTCCTGGAGCGGTGAAATATTTCTTCTCAAATCTTCAATGCAAAGGAGTGAGCTCAAGTATTTTTACCACGCTGGTTTACGATCATCTGCTGACTATACCAGTCGATGCCCTGAATGGCATTCTTGGTTTTCCCTCTCAAGGACTTGGGATAGCCCATCCTTCTGAATTTTGTAAGCACGAATTCAAAATTGAAGTGGAATACAACAACTTCTCCACAGAGCCAACTGGTGGCTCTGATGTCCCTATCCCTCTTTCCTGGTTACCTCCAAGGTTGAGGATTTTCCATTATTTCCTCACCCATGTCTTCTTTCCACGGTCCTTTAACTAGGATCGTGTTCTCCACATGGATCTCTGGATTATCTCCAGTGCAACAGCCAGGCGAAAGCTCGATTTTGCCAGCATTATGTTCGGCCAGCTCCTCCCTGTGGCTGATGAAAACTACAAAGGCCAGTTGCTTTTTCCATCCATCATACCCCGCCTGCTCATCAACCTAGGGGTTGATCTGTCTGAGTTTCGGAGTATCTCCTCCACTATGTATGTCAGTGCACTAAATGTGCTTATGGTACTTGATCTGCCTACTGACATCCCTCCTCCTCCTCATCCTTCTACTTCTCTTCTTGGTCCTCCTCGGCTCCTCCTAAGCCCTCTTCTGCTAAAAAGGCCAAGTCTGCTGGTGAACCTAGTAAGACTGGAGACCTTGTGTTCACAATATTTGAAGGCAACTCGTCCTCTGATGATTCTGCTGCCTCTGCTCCTCCCTCCTAACTTTCTGTTTCCTTGTTTGCTTAGGTAGTTGAGCAATCTTTTGTATTTCTCTCCTGGTTCTTGGATGATGCTTTTGTTAAGGGGGAATGAGGTTAGAAATCTAGTATTTTAGGTGCTTTTGTTTAGGGGGTAATATTATTGATATCTCCACACTTTTGTAAACTCATATCCCCCCATGATGATCCTACTGTTATCATGCTTTTCATTAATGCAATTATGTTTTTTTTTTTTTTTTTGGAATCGTGGTCTTCTGTTGTTTTTCTGATTTTGCAGGTATCTCCCCACTTCTCGCACGAAGGGGGAAATTGTGGCATGGGAGATCTCTGCTCGCCATAACGGTGTCGCTCCTTGCTTGCCAAAACGGTGTCGTTCCATCAAGACTACAGAAAGCCGCGTTTTGACCATCTCCCCAAGTTTCGTCCTTTGAAGTCTTCTTCCTTCTCGAGCTCTTCATTTCGCAGACCTCTGCTCCCCACACAAGAAACCAGGTCGTCGACCAGCACCTCTATTCTTCGCAATAATGATCTCTACAAGGATCAGCATGTAGGAAACGAGTCTGAGGTCTGCACAACGGTCACTTTGCGATTTCTCCTATAAATAGGAATCAATCGTTGTATTTTGAACTTGACATTTGAGAGCAAGTGTGGTTGGGAATCTACTTTGTTCTTCATGGGTCCTTTCTTGTACTCACTTCGGTAGGTCAATCACAGGGTGTGTAAACTGGGTGATTGAACCTTGGGAAGTAGGGGTTTGAGTGTTTCATTTCTTTTTCAAAGGGCCAAGCTACTTGGCTTGGCTAGGGTTCTTGTTTTTGCAAAGTGTAATATTTCAAATTCAATAAAATTTCGATTTTTCTTTTCACTTTGATTCCACATATATTAGTATAAAGTTTGAATAGTAGATGAGAATTTTATTGGGTGATTGTTATTTTGTAGATTTGAAAAATATTATATATATTTTTTTTAAATCTGACTTATTTCTTTTGCAAAAAATATACGACGTACTCTGTTGAGATTTTCATCTTTCCTTCAAATTATAAGTTTGCTTACTTGCTTTTTATCCTATTGTTATCTTGTGACAAAAACATCTTTGTTGCTATGATTTTTATGAAGATACTTAGAAAGTAAGTACAATTGTCATACATTTTTGTTATATTCAATGTCCATAAATCTCCTATCATCTTGCTTTGTAGGTTACTTTCTTATTCCACAAGTGTTAAAAATATGGTGTTATTTCTTATTGTATACGCAAATAATCTTTGTAGATCGAGATTTGGTTGCCCATGATTGGATGTTGCGTTACTACAGACAAAAAAAATTATTGTAGGCCTCCTATTGTCCATTATTTTCGTAATGTAAATAGAAGGTAGTTGTGTCACCTGGTAGATCATTTGCCGGAAGCGGCTTACCGTTTCCAAAAAACAGGTGTAAGTTAAAGGTAAATGTGTCATATGGTCGACCACTTATTGAAGCGGTAGACCGATTTCCTGATCCAGTTGACAGGTTCCCAGGAGCAGTCTACCGGTTATTTGAAACGATGATCATTTCCTTCGAATCACAATAACTTAAACCACATACTCCATTGCTTGTGCGGGCCTTTGTCAATTCGTTTGAGTTTCTTCTTGCGAATGTACTTCCTAGTCGAAATACTTAACTCGTTAGCTAAAGTACTGCACAGGTCGATACAGGCGTACATTCAAAATTATTGTGGTACTATAAAATCATCCATAAGGATACTGTGAAACTGTGAAAGTATTAATCTTACTCAAAATCACTAAAAGTACTTCTCCCCGTCTTGTCCTCTTGAAGTTAGGGGTGGCTATACGGTCCGGTCCGGTTAAATTGGCCCAAATTGATCCGGTTCAGTCCGGTTTTTTTGAAAATATAAGGACCAAAGATTGGATTGGATACAGTCCGGTCTTGATCCGGTCCGGTTTTGACCCGGTCCGGTCCCAATTCGGTCTTGATTTTATATTGAGCTTGTGGGGATTTGAGTGGCCTAAGGCCTGAAAGGGTGAGGAGTTGGTTAAGTTTTGTACTAAGTGCATAGATTTGTGACCGTTTTATGCAAATTACCCTTAATGTTTGGGTGTTGAGCTCTCTTATCCGGTCTTTAACTAGTTTTCGATCCAGTCCTGAACAGTTTTTTACCTCAAATCTAAACCCAAAAATTGGATTGAATTGTTTACAATCCGGTCCCGGTCCGGTCTCGATCCAGGTTATACGGTCCGGTTTCGGGTAAAACCAAAAACCATGGACCAGATGGCCAGCCCTACTCGAAGTACATGTGTTTACAATGACCGGATATGTAAAGTAAGCAGCAGAATCGGCCGGATCTTTTTATCGTGATATTGTCGGCACGCGAACGTTTTCCTCAATTAATATATTCCGTTTAACTTTAACTTTGGTAGCAGTTTCAACTTTCAACAAACAAGATGCGCTGTAATTCTTCGAGGCTTAACTACTGCCAATGACAATTTGATGTGTGAGTGAGGTGTTAACTAGCTAGCCGCCTAACACGTAAAAGATAAACATCGCGTGGAAATTCATTATATATATCCCTAGTAAAAAAGCAAAGTGGGCATACAATGATACAACAATCTCGATTCTCCACGGACTTGATTATTTATGCATGTCACAGCAAATCTAGCCACAAATTCTGTGGGTCATAGTTGGTAAGGGACGAAGGGAGATGATGAAGTACTATAATAAAATAATTATTGTAAGAATTTACAAACAAATTGATCTCTCGTACCCATTATAAATTATGGAGTCTACTCACGTTGGTGAGTTATGTGTATTTTGGTTTCAATCGACACACTCTTTTATTAACAAGTTATCCAATTATGACCTGTTAATCATCACCATTTTCTTCTAGTTGGTTGGGTGATGGTGAGTGGATGCGATTGGTTAACCTGTAAAAGTAATTTCTCGTCTAGTCATTATGCAAGTTGACCATATTTGTAATAAATTCTTCGCAAAGTATGAAGACACACTTAAACTTTAGTTACTTCCCACTTTTTTGGGTGGATCAGTCTAATACTTACGAGAAACGAACGTCGGTATTTAACTTTTTACAACATAAAGAAAGTATTTCATAAATAAATGAGAAATATAGTAGAGAGAATAATTGAGTTGGTGGAAAGATAGAGTTTGATTGGATGAAAATATGATTTATCCTGGCATCATCCCAAGTAATCTGTGAGTTAAAAGATTTTATCGTAAAATAAGTAGCCTGGCTTATGATTGGTTGACGTTCACAGCCCGATAGCCATAAGAATGGTGTTTTTATTGCAATAAAAATATGAGTCTTTAGATTAATTTTAATGATAAACATATATCTACTTCTGATATCTTTTTTTATTCTATCTCTTCCTTTTTCTAACTGGATTTATCTCCTCTATTTTTTAAAGGCAATATTTACAGAAAAATACTATCGTAAAAGGATAATTAAATTGCACCAACTAGACTGGTCAATCGGGTCGGGTTGGGTAATTTCGGATTGAGAACTTCGGTTACGAGTCGGGTCATGTTTGGTTGCCTTATTTTGGGTCAGATATTGACCTAACCCATTCGGGTTCGGGACGGGTTACACGTCATTTCGGGTTATGAGCGTTCTCAGAAACAATATCAAACATGCTTCATATATTCTTAAAGAACACAAATTTTCACATATGCATGACAGTAGTTTACCGAACACATGTCAATTAAACAAATTCTCAAATCCTCTCACGCTAATGAAATGAAATATAAATTGCACAAATCGTCAAAAAACAATCACAAGATTAATACTAGTACAAGAAACACATGATATTTGATTATCCTAAAACTCCAAACATGTCATTCAAATCCTTGTAATTTTTTTTAAACATCTCACCAATTTATTCGTGATTTTATCATATTTTGGGAGTAATATATTAAATGGAACGGTTCTAACGGGTCGACCCGCTAAGTCGCTAACCCACCCAACCCGACCCAAAAAATCACGGGTTATCGTATTCGGATCATTAGAATTTCGAGTTACAAAAATTTCTAATTTTCAAGCAGTTTCGGGTCGAGTCAACCGGTCGGGTTGTAATTTGCTACACCAACAGAGATTTGCAGAAGCATTAACCAAAGATGAGTCCGACAAAATTCCAACCGAACCAAACTAAACTAATCCAGGTTGGAAAACAATTACCTGAAAGTTGGGCTAGGGCAGCGTAGCAGACGCAAGTGGGCCGGAATGTTAATCTACCTTCTACCTATCTAAGGCAAGCCCTCTGCAACAATTAAAGTAAAGGTTTTGTTGGGCCATGACTTACTGTGACCGGCCCTTTCTCTTTTGGAATCTCTTATGGACTTGAATAAGGAGTTAAGAGAGGCTTTTATTAATCCGTGACTGTTTTTCTGTTGACGGATAATTCAGATTCGTTCGGCTAATACTATTAGGAAGCCCGAACTATTAAGAATGTGTCATTTGTGTCCTAAAGTTTTAATATGATATTTACATCCCAATCTATTATAGTTTTGTGTCATTTATGTCCTAATCCAAATTATTAAGAATGTGCCATTTATTAAATAGTAACGGTCAACGCCGGTCAACTCTAACGGAAAAATAATTTAGGACACAAATGTCATATTGGATACTTTAGGACACAAATGACACATTCTTAATAGTTCGGGTTTCCTAGTGGTATTATCCCTTCTTCTTTCAGTTTCAATTGTGTGATATTTCTTACCGTCTTGTGTTGATTGGCCACGATAACATAAAATTATAGTCAATTAGTTTTGTTTTTACAACAATAGTGAATGCCTAATACCAGAAAATATATTCATTTTCTACCAAAAAAAAAAGAAAATATATTCATTTGTTGTCTATCGAAGCCACGGAGGATTAGAAAGGTAATTATGTTGTGTCGTCATAGGTATATCAGTCTTCAACCTAGGTAGTTAATTACTTGTTTGTATTAAAGTAAGCAGTTAATTAACTAGTTACTATGCAATGATTCTCCATAGGGATTGCTATCTGTTTTTCGAGAAAAACTAGATTAACAGAATTGGATTTTGCATCTTTGACTTCCAAACAAACGTTCAAACAACACAGTTCACACCTCTTTGAACAAAGTTCAAACAAAGGTGTTCAATGTTTTGATGAACTATGAAGCAAATCTACATTAAATTAGCCCTACTCCAATGGAGGTTCAGTAAGAGCTCCAAAACTACGATTATGGCTAAAATCTGCAGAGGAAAAGAGAAAAAAGATAAAACTTGACAAGTGGTGTCGAGTTGTGATTTTTGCGAACCTTTTCCCCGTCATCTTCACCTCCTATTTATAGCCACTAGAAGTAACTGCCTCGAGAAACTGCTCTACTGACGCGGAGTGGCGGTTACCCTCTCAACTGCTTCGATTATGCGCTGCCATTGGTGGTTGTACCCTCTTCGGTCTTGACCCCCTCGATAGTTAATGCTTGCCAGCTTAGAAAAATGAAGAAGGCGTGAAGACCCCCTTGCTACATGTGGGTGGGTGTTGGGATCACATAGAGTAAAAATGGCAATCGTAATTGTCATACTAGGGGGTGATCCACCCTCTGATCATACCATGGGGGTTGGTACGTTCGTGACCCCCCGACCACCTCAAAGGGTTGCTCTTTGCCATCCTCATAATCTTCCATACTTAACCAAGTTTTCAACCCAACTCACCACACTAAGGTGTATGGTGATCATACCATGGGGCACCATCATTCTCCATACTTACTCATATTTCACTCCATGACCTCTCACCACCTTACTACGCCCAAGGGGTGGCAGTATGGTACCCACGCCCTACCACGTCCTGGGGTGGCGGTATGATGCCCACCCCCTTGACACGTCCTGGGAATGGCTCTCATACTCGTTGCGTTAGCCAAATTCGGCCATCACCCCCCCTCACCACGTCATGGGGGTGGTGGTATGATGTCCACCCCCCTTGCCATGTCCTGGGGGTGGTATGATGGTGGCCAACCCCCCCCCCCCCCCCTCCTGGCTCGTCCTGGGGGTGGCTTCTATACTCCTTGCCTTAGCCAAATTCGGACATCACCCCCCTCACCATGCTATGGGAGTGGCGGTATGATGTCCACCCCATGGCAAGGGGTGGCGCGCAAAGTGGCTTTGGCATGGGTGCCATGAGCCCAAAAATTACATCCCCGTGGCTCATCTTAATTGATTTTAATTGTTATAATTAAGTTGGACTTATAAAGCCATTTAATTCCTTGTTTTTAACCGATGTGGTACAATATTAATTTTTATGGATAAACACTATCACCTTATATGTATCCTGATTATAGAAATCTGGAATAAATTCGTTAATAAAAATTTAGTTTTTAAAAGTGATGTAGTCACCTATAACTACATCACCTTTAAAAAGGTGATGTAGTGAATTATGATATTTTTCTTAATAAAACTTCTCTCCATTGATTTTTTGTATGTGTCTCATCATTGAGGTGATTTCGGTGTATTTGATTTTGTCTTACAAACCTTTTTTTTTTTTTTGCGCATCCACTAGGTTGTGTTTGGATTTAGAGAAACCCGACTCGGTCCATTGTCACCCTTACCTTTTGTTTTATCCCTTCCCTTTACTTTTTTACCAGCTTTTGTAATTTGTAGGTTGGATCTGGTGTGAATTTTGTTAAAACTCGTCCCATTTTTTATTTGAACCACAAAAAAAAAAAAAATTTTATAGAGGTCTATTTATAGTAATATGATTCGAAATATATGGATATTATTAGCCTTTATGGTAATATATAATTCAAATAATTACAACCTAATTCGATCTGGTCAAAACCGTTTGAACCTGGTGACTGGTGTTGATGAGTTTTGGGTCGGGAGCGAGTTTTACCAGCATTTATAATTGACAGGTTGGTTCATATATGGATTTTGTTCAAACGCGACCCTCTTTCCATCCTATTCGCACCCAAAGAACAAAACAATGTCAATAATTCTCGCTATAACTTATTATCTATACCTTTTGAAAATAAATTTCTAATAAGATTGTATAGTAATGATGTTTAAAACTATTACGTGATAAATCGAGAATGTCATCAATCCTCTCAACCCAGGGACGGAGCCAGCTTGTCATGCCCCCCTAGATTTCTAGAAATCGGTGGAACATGAGATGTTTGCATCATAAGCAAGTCATGGCGTAGTCGTTTATGGTTCAAGGTCAATGTGAAGTGGTGGAGAGATAGATGGTTTGAATAATACCCCTGCCATCCTTTTCTGCATTGTTTTCAATTTTTACCATGCCTCTGCCTCTTTATTTTATAGTTTATAATTTGTTTTTAATTTCTATCGGCCCTTGCCTCTCTATTATTTAGTTTATATTAGTTTTTTCTGGTGTTCTTTTTAGTTTTTTTTTTACGATAATATAGCTTGCATTACCAAGAATCAAAAGATCACAGCGGTTACAACTCCGAACGGAGCCAAGCGCAAAAATCAAACCTACCCATCAGAATAGTAAACAAAGAAAGGGTATTTTCTGCCACCCTATGGGCTACCCTATTGTTATCCCTGCCTACAAACTGGACCACGTCCCGCGGCTTTGCCGACAATAGCTGTTGAACCTCCCTCACCACGGTGTCGCCCCGACTATCACAATCACTGGTAGAGTTAACCTTCTAGATAACCTTCAAAGCATCTCCTTAAAACCAGAGACCTCGTAAACCCTTCCCACAACACCATAGTATAGCTTCTCGAAGTGTCCCCAACTCTACTAGCATAGGATCTGAAACCGCCATAAACGCCTTCCCCATAGCATCCACGACCACTCCATCAGTACCACGCAACACCACACCAATAGCCGCATGCGACACACTGCGGATTGCCCATCAAAGGAGCAAATCAAGGTGATATCTTTTGGGAGAGGAGGTGGCACATTAGCCACTCTAACACCCCCGTCTCGATGGTTGAGCCACAACCACATTCCATTCCTGCACCTAAGCCTCAAATTGATGATGCAGGACCTCAACCTTGTACTGGACTCCCTCAAACACGACCCAATTATAGGACTTCCAAATTTGCCATAACAGAGATGTGAACTGCATCAACCTAGTGTCCATCGCCTCCTTCTCCAGCCATCGATGGAGAAAAATGCCCATGTTAATCTCTGGTAAACCCAACCAGGTAGTCATGAGTCCAGAAGCTTCCCACAATTCCAGTGGTACCGGGCACGAGAGGAACAAATGTTCAAGGGATTCCAACTCATCCCAACATATCAGGCATCGTTCCTACACCTCAACCTCTGATATGCTAAAACACAACTCCAAACTGCGACCAAGTGTAATCGCAGAATGGAAATGCAGTATAGTGGAATCAAGTAATAAATGTCAACCCAGTGCCTAGATGTACTGCCTACTCCGTGATTATCTATTATCTAGCGGAACTAAGTGAATGTAGGTGAGTTCAAAGTAAAGCAGAAAGAAGCAGTAAATTGTCTGGTTTCCTGAAGCAAGAGAAGAGTCACTCGAGAATGAGTCCCCCTAACTCCTTAATTAGGTCCAAGTTGTAATTTTCTTAGATTGATTTACTGTTGATTAAACTGCGGAAGATCCGACAGTAGTTTGGAATCTTTTAAGCTGACCAAGCCCTCTTAGACAGACTAACTGGCAAACGACTAGTCTTCACCGGGATAGAAAGCCAAGGCAGTTAAAACAGAACTCCACTACTTAAATTGTATTCTAGTACAAAGCAATGCATTGACTAACTCTCGTATAATCAATCCACTCCTGCCAATTGAAGAAGCTCTAACAACCTAATCAGATTCTATCTATCTCAGAATGCAGCAAAAAGCAAAAGAAGTTGATCAGGATTCAATTGACTCAATAAACACACTTCAATCGATTATAATCAAACAGTATATCAATCCAAAAGTCACTGCAACCCAAATCCCTAACACATGGAACTAGGGTTCTTCATACCCAAGTGAGAGAAAGGTCTACTCCATAGAGAGAAAGAGGAAAACAGAATTCAAAGCAGTCATACTCCTAAAGATGGGAATAATATGCTCTGGGATGTCGATCTTCACTCCAGAGGATGCAATATGGGTTTCAATGGTGAGAAATCCACTCCAAAATAGCTCCTAGGGTTTGTTATTCACACTTTCTCTCTCTATAACTCTGTTTTTTCTTCAAAAAGTCGAATCCCCTTCCTTTGGTTCAAATCTGCCTCTTTCAACCCGATTCTGGGCGAATTATGGGCAGAAGCACGGTCGTGCTTTCTCCCTTGACCATGCTTTTCCCAAAATGCGTGTTTCACTTAGTGCAAAACGGGAGAAACACGGGCAAGTCTAGGTAAAGCACTGGCGGTGTTTAATTAAGCACGGTCTTGCTTTTCTCATGGGCTACTCGTGCTTTGCTTTTCTTCAGCATTCTTCATGGTTGGCTCTCGTCAGTAAAAGCACTGTCAAGATGATAAAAAGCACGCTCATGCTTTTCTCCTTGCCTGCCCGTATTCTGGATCTCCAAACGACCTGAAACTTGCGCCTACACCTTCATATACCCACTAGGACCTGAAATATGACAAAATAGCTCAACCTAGCGTAAAAAAGGCCAAGGAGCAACAACATCGAGCCAAAATGGTTAAGATATAAGGGTGCAAACATGTGCAAATATAACGTTATCAACCTCCTTCTCACACAAGGCCTTCGTAGTGGAAAGGATACGACTAAGAATTTGCCACCAAAAAACCCGGAGCTTGGGCGGAATGGGAGCATTCCACACCCTCTTCCACAAGCCTCTATCCATCCAGGTAGTTTCACACTTCCCCTTACCCCTTGCTTTACGCAATTTCATCGCCAGATGATAGCCATATTTAATAGAGTAAACCCCCAAACTCTCCTCATGCCAGACAAGCCCATCCGTCACCACCGCTCGTGGCAAGACAATAGCCTGGATTGCTGAAACCACCTCTGCCGGAAAGCACTCTCTCAGACAATCCAGGCACCACTCCCCCTCACTCTGTATGATCAACGAGGACACCCTCACTCCCTCCCCAATTGGACCTATGGATGACACGCCGACACCCGATTCGCCGTAGCAATCTCAACCTCCTCCCCATAACGCACTTGCCACCTTAGTCCTTCTTTCAGCAACTGCGCCCCATAGAGGATATTTTGTCATCCCCATGACGGCTCCTGAATTTGTTTTCAATTTTAACCATGTCGGTGTACTATTTAGCTTAGTTTATATTAGTTTTCTCTGTATTTTTTCAGCCTTTCCAATTGTTTTGCATGTACTTCGTATTTCTTTAAAAATATATCAATTTCACATCTATAAATAATTATATCTCCACTACTTTATTTTACTATTAGAGACGGTATTCAGATTTTTGAATTATGAAATTAAGAATTATATGATGTACTATACACGTGGTTCTTTTGTCCTGAGTTATAAAGAAATAAGTTATGATTTTTGTAATTTTGACACAATTTTAAGTGGACTATATTTTTAAAAATTTGTGAATGATTTGTGTGTAATATTCTTCTCTTTTTCTTCTCATTACTGTAAGTAATTTGGAAAAAAAAATTTGGCCCCCTAATCAAGAATTCTGCTCCGTCCCTGTCTCAACCTTAAGTCCTTAACTATCAATTTATAATCCCAAGTCACTAAAACCACCACATGCATGAGATTTCGGGCTACTATTTTGTTATTTAGGGAAGGCAAGCCATTGAAATTATTCACGGTGAACGTTGTTTGTGCGTCGATTAGAGTCCATTTTCATTCTCAAGAAGTGCAAGTGCCATAGTTTAAGGTGTTGTGCGATAGCTAGCTATGGGATACCAAATAAACAAACTCCTAAAAAAAACCAGGCCAAATAGACAAGGTTGATCTCAAGATTCGGCTACTAGAAGGGCTAATTAAAGTGGCACCGGCCGTCGAGAGTAGCTAGAAGCTTTGACTCAGCAGCACAGGCACCGTTAAAAACTTGTGCATAATATTGCAAGTGGGCTGCGAGCTGAGTGGATCGTGACTCTTCTTCTGCAATATCAAAGGGAAGTGGAAGACCCACCTTCCAAATACAAGGACACAAATGCATCAATCATCTCATCACTCTCAACTCAAACTGTCAAGCAATATTCATCTATCTCCCTATTCCTTCCCATGGAGATGGAATAATTGAGGCTTCTTTTTGTTTCTATTAGTTCCCCTGTCCCAAATGAGGCACTCCCTCCCTCTACACACTCCAAAACCCACTGCTCGCCCCCCGGTTCGGTTAACCTAACCCAAATTCATTAAAAATCAGAATCCAAATTAGTCAATTGTCCAAAACTAAAATTGATAGACTCCCGATGAATTTAGTTTCAAATAGAATAAACTGAACAATCAGGTTAAATCTTTGATTACATTAAGACTTATCAATTTCCTATCGGTTTATTAACTATTTTTTGTTTAAATGAGAATCATTAGGAGCTTATGATTTTTACCCATTAAAAAAAACCTGATAAACTTATAAAACCGATTAATTTTGGTTAAAACCGAAACCGAACCGTCTCCCTAATTAAGCCCCACTTTAATGTTTCTTCTTCTCAAAGCAAATTCCACCTCTTACTTTCTACCCCTTTTCGAAATTGAAATCCGAAACCAAATTCCAACCAAACTAAATCTCTCTTATTGAGAAAGAATCCCCAGACGCACATCAACAAAGAGCTAAGAGTAGAGAATATATTCGACCTATAACCTTTTCCTTTTTTTTTCTTTTTCTTCTTTTCTCCTAAAATCCACCACCATACATTCCTTCCTTCCCTCCACCTCAAAAGTCACTCAAAACTCAAAACGATCACCCTCCAAAAATCCTATTGCCCTTCTTTAATTCCACCAAAAAAGCCATGCTCCCCTTACCTTTATTCCCTTCTCCTCCTCCTCCTCCTCCTCCTCCTCCTTATTGGACCTTCCTTTCTCTCTTCTCTCTTCTCATCTTTCCGGAAGAACAGAACACAGAGAAAAAACAGAGAAGGGATGATAGAGCGTTGGGTTCTGGACAGTATTATCAATCGATTGGTTGAAGTGAGAAGAAAGCCAGGGAAGCAGGTCCAGCTCTCTGAGAATGAAATTGTGCAGCTCTGCGTCACTTCACGACAGATTCTCTTGGACCAGCCCGTTCTCCTCGAGCTTGAAGCTCCCATCAACATCTGCGGTAAGAACTGCAAAACCCTCTCTTAATTAATTACCCACTTCTCAATAATTCGTTTCCCTTCGTCACTTCATAACTACACACTTGGTATGATACAGTAAATCAGTGGTAAACTTGTACAACCCAACCAGTCAGTCACCTTTGATACTGTTTTTCAGTCTAAACTTAATTAGCGATTTCATTTTCGCTTTTAGCGATTTTAGTATTACTTAATGATCATTAGTTTTTTCGTTATAAACCGGATGATACCCATACCAAAGTCCAAGGCACCAATGAAGAAAATTCTTGAAGGATTGTGTTTGGATAGAAGAATTTAGATTAGGTATTTGGGATTTGGATTTCCAAATACTAAATTATTAATTTGTTTGGATAATAATTACTTATGATATTTGGATTTGTATCAAATTTATAGGATGATTTCCGAATACATATTTAATATTAGTAATATATAACTTGTGAATTTCAAATACATATCAACAATTAATGATTTGAAATTCCTCAAAGCAACAGATTGAACATGTTTGTAAAGTTTTACAAAATTTAGGTACTATAATGTAAGCCAAAAATATAAAGGTACCAAAATTTAACTTTACCACCAAATTTGTTGGACCTCTTTGTAAAATACAAAGTTTTGGTACTAAATTGTTACAAAGAATAAATTTTGATATAAAAAAATATAATTATTAAAAAATTGTAACAATAAAACAAAAATTATATATCAACAACTTACATAGAGGCATCGAAATAACGAATTTGAATTACATTTACTTTAAATGCAAGTATTTCAAATACAACCAATTTAATTAAGGACATGCGTTTCAAATATATTGCTTTTGAAATACACCTTTCCAAACCAATTTAACAAATTATTAAACGAGGGAAACAAATTACTCGTAAAGTAAACAACATGATGATGAAAACTTAATTTACACTTTCATCGTTTCTCGGTTTAACGGTTGAAATTAGCTTTCTTGGTCAATTGGTTAAAGGTTTTTTCAAAACCATTATATTTACCTTTTATCTCCTGACCGTAGAAAAATGTTATCGTGATTAAACTCTCCAGGAGACATTCATGGACAATACAGCGACCTCCTGCGCCTCTTCGAGAGTGGAGGCTTCCCTCCACGCGCCAACTACCTCTTCCTGGGAGACTACGTGGACAGAGGCAAACAAAGCCTCGAAACCATCTGCCTCCTCTTAGCTTACAAGATCAAGTACCCCGAAAACTTCTTCCTCTTGAGAGGCAACCACGAGTGCGCCTCCGTGAACCGGATCTACGGCTTCTACGATGAATGCAAACGCCGCTACAGCGTCAGGCTGTGGAAGGTCTTCACCGACTGCTTCAACTGCCTCCCCGTGGCGGCCCTGGTCGACGACAAGATCCTCTGCATGCACGGCGGGCTGTCGCCGGACCTCCACAGCTTGGACCAGATCAGGAACCTGCCTCGACCCACTGCGATACCCGAGAGTGGGCTGCTGTGCGATTTGGTGTGGTCCGATCCGTCGAGGGAGGTTCGAGGGTGGGGAGCTAATGAGAGAGGGGTTTCGTATACGTTTGGGGCGGATCGGGTTGCTGAGTTCCTGCGGAAGCATGATCTCGATCTAATCTGCAGGGCGCATCAGGTTAGCATGCATGCATATATATGTCGTATTACATTTTAAGTTATGAACTAAGACACAAATATTGATGTGTTGAGGCTAGAGCTGCAAGTCTGGCCTTAGATACTAACCGACTCGATCAGATTCGGGTTGAGTCATTTTGTCTATATAATCAGTTAGGATCATATTATCTTTTAGCTTTGTAGGATCGGATTATTTTAGAATCTGGTCATTTTTAGACCCTATGACCCATGGTAATAACAACTACTGATGTGAAATTTCTCATACTAATACATTGGACTTGTTTGTAAAGTTTTAAAAGTTTAGCTACTATAATGCAAGGCAAAAAAATAGAAAGGCACAAAAATGCAATTTCAACACCAAAATTTCTGGACTTTTGGTAGAATAATATAGTATAGGTACTAAATTGTATAAAAAATAAGTCTGGGTTCCAAAATGTAATTTTTAAAGAATACCGTGTCTGTGTATATTGATGTGGGCCGGGTCAACTCGAACGAGATAGGACCAAACGAAACAGGGTCGGGCCGGACCAAGTTGAATGTATGACCCTACAGCATGAGATTTTTAAGTGTAGTTGCTGGGCCCGGGTTTGGTTTGGCCCAATTTCACCCCCTTGATGAGGGCCTCATGCGGTTAAGAAGTGAGATTAATAGTGGGTTAATTTGTGGCATGCAGGTTATGGAAGATGGATATGAGTTCTTTGCCAATAAGCAACTGGTGACTATATTCTCGGCACCTAATTACTGTGGGGAGTTCGACAATGCTGGTGCAATGATGAGCGTGGATGAGAACTTGCTGTGCTCATTTCAGATACTTGGGCCTATGGAGAAGAAACCCAGGTTTGGGTTTCCGGGTATTGGTTCAGCTAAGCCAACTCCAAGTCCTGCTAAAATCAAGGTACCACATATATAATCATGAACCAGACCATGTTCCTTGTTAATTGTTTGCTCACTGTTTTCTTCTTTTGGGCAGTCATTTCTGAGGGTATAGCTAGGGGGAATCCGATGCCATTTGACATGGATTGTGATAAAAGGAGTCAACTTTCTAGCTCTGAGAGAGCTAGCTAGCTGAGTGGAAGGAACAACTTGTGCCGGCAAAATAGTGAATTGGGTTTGATGATTTGATGTTTATATGATGCAACATTTAGTCCCTCGGCATGTTCCCCAGTGGAAGGTGTGATACAATAATCTCACGGGCCAAAAATGTAAAGTTTGATCAATCTCTGTATTCTGGTCTACTTTCCATATCCATCATTGGTTCCATTGTTGTGTGCTTTTCATTAATAGAGGCTCTTACAAAAAATGAAGATTTTTGTGTAAAATTATGAAGAGATGATGGATGTCGTGTCCTTAAATGTGCACTAACCAACAAGATTGTTGATGTATGCCACGCCCCCATATAATTCACTGGTGGGTCAACTCCTCTCAAAGTCGCCAAGTTTGTTCAAGATCTGGGGATGGGCGAAACGGTCATGGAGTCGAGAAGGTCGAGTTTATGTCTCGCCACTGAATGAGAACCTCTATCCTTTCTAGCTCCCTAATACTGATTCGCGTGCTTGTGTTTTGGAAAATGGTCCATGGGATGGAACTGTGAGAAGTGAGAACAGTCTAGTATTTGTGAGGAAATGGACCCCTGGGATTCAGTTGTTAACTCTTAATTTGGGGGTTCTTCCTATTTGAGTGAGTATTTGGGGATTGCCTCTCCAATATTTCACAATGGATGGTTTGAGGAGGGTTGAGAGTGTTCAGGGTACGTTCCTATGGATGGACCAAGTTACTCGAGTGGGTTCTCATATTGGGACGACGGGGCTATATATTGAAATGACAACCACTTCCTCATTTTCCTCATATTTTTGCATTAGACTAGCAAGAGATGAATTTTTTTTAATGTTCATCATCGTTGTGCTCAATGTCGTACATTTGGTCACAAGATTGGAGAAGGTATTGAATATAAAACGGTTGAGACTAATGATCGAGAACTTGTTGGAAAAAGAAAGGTTTCCCCTTTCTGCTTTCAACTATCTAAGGTAACAACCTCGGTTAAATCCATCTAATATCTATTACTTATCATAGGTGTAAACGTATGATTGCAACAAGACAAGACCGACAAAATGTGGCAGAGCAATCCTATACAAAGCAAGATCAAATACACGGGGATGTAGCTGAACCGAGTTATTTCGCAGCAATCTTCGGGTGCAAGTGGTGCAGAGATCCACCTAAATACCTCGGATTTCCCTTGGGTGCGAAACCGAATGAGAATCAATATGGGATGGAATCGTGGAAAGGTACCAAAACAGATTGCGTGGTTGGGGAAGCAGAAACCTGTCTTATGGGGCAAGGATGATTTTGATCAACTCGGTACTTTCTGGCTCTACATCTTATTTATCCTCCCTTTTTAAGGCCCCAATTTCAGTAGTTAAAGATTTAGAAAGTCTCAAAAGAAGGTTTCTCTGGAACGGGAAGTCCGATGGTAATAAAATGGCTCTGGTTGATTGGAAGATGTGTAAAACGCCTATCAAGAAGGGAGGTCTTGGAATACACAATCTGGAGCTGTTTAATGATGCTTTGCTTTCGAAATGGTTATGGAGATTCGCGGTGGAGAGGAGAAGTTGGTGGCGGGAACTGATCAATTTCAAATACCGGAATGACGCGTCTTGTTGGCTGACCAGGAGGGAAAGAGGTGGTTTTTCCAAGTCGGTTTGGGCGAATATAAGTAAGGAGTATGATCATTTCTGGAAGTTTGCTGTAATTGATCTGGGGAATGGAACTCAAGTTTCCTTCTGGAACGATTGTTGGATCCCTGGGATTATGCTATCTGCCTTATTTCCTCGTGTTTTCGCTGCTGTCCTTGACCCTGAAGCCTCTCTTTCCGACACTGTAAGTTTTGATGGTGAGTTGATGAATTGGAATTTCAATTTTAAATATAGTTTGAGGGGAGGGGCAGATAGGGAGAGGGGGTTGTTCCTGAATTTTATAAACTCTGTGAATTTGTTGTACGCTTCATATAGTCCGTGCAGGATGACTTGGAGCCTTGAGGCTAACTCGACTTTCTCAATGAGATCGATGTACAAGAAGTTGGCAGATTTTCGGCTAGGAGGTCTCGAGGAGTTCCCAGTGGAGAATGTTTGGATTTCGTGGGTCCCGAGCAAGATCTGTTTCTTTATTTAAATGGTATATCATAACAGAGTGCTCACTGTTGATAATCTGAAGAAGAGAGGTCTAAGCTTAGTGAACAGATGTTGCCTCTGTAAGAAGAGTGAAGAAATGACGTCTCATATATTGGTGGAGTGTGATTTTGTGAAGAATATTTGGAGGATCCTTTATTGCAGGAGAAGTAGGCCCATAAGAAGAATCGGAGAGTTAAAACAAATTATAACATATCGGTCTACTGCAGAAGGAGATAGCATTGAGGGGTGGTTTGATGGCTGTATCCTACATGCAGTTTGGTGGGCGGTGTGGCTCGAGAGAAACCAGAGAATATTCGAAGACAAAGAGACGGATACGATCGCGGTAGGGAAGAAGGTGGCGAAAAAGGCGTTGGAGTGGATCGTGGCAAAAGGAAAAGTGCAGAGGGAGGAGGGTTGTAGATGGTTGACAAAGATGGGGCTGGTGTAGAGATGGAACAAGAAGGAGTCTGTGATGCTTGGAACCTGTGCTGCTTTCAGGATGGTTAAGGGGGGTGGTCTTGCGGGTTTGTATCAGGGCCGTAGATTTGCGTGTGCGTATAAGGGGAGTGGTGATGCAGATCTGATGTCGATACGAGTTTCAGCCCACGTGAGTTAAAGACAGACTGCCTACGTGCACATTGCAGGCCTTCGGTTGCTATTTTTTGTGGATGTTTTTATATGAATAGAAGGGGTTCAGCTCTTGAGGTGTTTCAGTTGGTGTAGGAGTTCTGTCCTGGGTTTTGTTTAGAATAGGAGTAATTTGCTGGGTAGTCCTTGGCTGCTTCCTTTTTCTCTCTGTTTTTTCTCTTCTGGTCTATTTTTTTCGTTTCAGGATCAGCTCTCCTGATCCAGGTTTTTCTTGGAAGAACATTTGGTTGAGTTTAATAAGTTTTCACCATTATAAAAAAAATCAAATACTCTGTGATTAGCAATGTGTCAGAATGATAGGAGTTCACTATTTGTATTGCTAGTGACTCACTCCTACTGTCACTCTAGAAAATGGCCAAGTGTAACCACTTCCTAAAGCGTAGTATAGAAGGTTTGGGTTTTAATGTCAACCCGGGTCCTAGATTTGATGACTACTCAGTGAATTCTTATTATCTAGCGGTGAAACTTTAGTGCAAGTCCAAATTAACAAACAAACAAAGCAAGTTAAACAGTTGTTTTCAAGTCGAGAGAGGTCACCCGGATATGGTTCCCCCTAGACTGCAGTTAAGCCGGATTGCAATTTACCAAGTTCAGGTTTAATGATAGTTATACTGCGGGAGGTTCTTAAACAGTCTGAAGTCTCGACTAAAGGTCTCCAGACCCTCTCAATCTGAGTCTTTAGCGGGCGTCTAACCTCCACCGGGGTAAACAGATTGAGGCCCTAATGAACAAAACCTCCACTACCTAAGTGAATTCGGTACAGAATAGTGAATTGGCTCCTCGACTAAAGTCGCCAATTCGCTACCTTCAATTAAGGGTGCTCTATTAACCTAGGCAGATATTCTTTTTCTAGGCTAAAGCAGAAATAACAGGAATTTGATTAGGATTCAAGTCATTCAATCATTCAAGCCTTAATTGAATATAATCAAATCATAAAATCTGTACTTGGGTTCATACAATCAGACCTAAAATACAAATCTAGGGTTCTCCATACCCAGATGAATAGGAAAAATACTCCATGGAGAGAGAAGCAAAAGCAGATTCAGATGCGGAAATCATACTGTGAAGGATGAGTTTCTGCTCCTCGTCGTCAATCGGTACTTCTCCAAGCTCAAGTCGGGCTCCAATGGTGATGAAGATCAAGCTAGGGCACTTGGGAACTCTGGTTCGTCGCTTTCTCTCTCTAGGAATCGCTCTGTCTCTCTAAAACTCGGAACCCCTCTATTTTGGGCTTCTTTTCCCTTAAGAAGCTGAAGATCGCTATACCCGGTGGAAATACCCGGTCGGGTATTTTGGCCTCCAACCGGGTATAATCAAAACGCACCGTTGGGGACAGGGAAAAATCCCCGGTCTAGGCCAATAATCCCCGACCTGGGATTTAAGCTTCAAGACCGGGCCCCTCTTGTTTCTCGACGTAAAAAACTAGTTTTCCCCGGTCTAGCTCCAAATAATACCCGGCCGGGTATTTGAGCCCATGACCGGGTATTTTCCTCCTGCAGCACACTTCGACCCAACTTCGCTCCTTTCGACCCGAAACTCGTTTCTTCGCCTCTATTCCAATGCTGAGCCCTGAAATATGACATAAACGCACAACCTCGCATGAAATCGTCTTAAAACACGAGAATCAACATCTCAAACGGCTCAAGAATAGGGGTAAAAACTTGTGCAATTATCGGTCTATCAAACTCCCCCCACACTTAACCGTTTGCTTGTCCCCAAGCAAACCGAGTCAGACACAAGGTAAGCTCAAACTGTTTCAATCAAGCAGGCTTTAAAACATATCATATCGGCACAAAACACGTGGATCATACTGGCTTTTGGTCATTAACACATAGACAACCTCAACGACAACCTAGACAACCACCACAGATGACATTCGAATGCAGCAAAGTTGAGCAAAGAAAAAGTCTCCCTTCTGTTCACCAACCAACATAGACTCCACTCAACCACTTATTCCAGACAGTCACTTCATGCAAAAAGCTCAAGATATCAGAATTAAGACAGAGCAATCTAGGTCCTCACCGGGATAAAGAGTATATAGAATATGAGAAAATGAATCACTCACTCTCGACCAGTGGGGTCAGGACAATTTGATGCGAAAAATGTGCATGCTTATTCTCTCAATCCCTAACGTCTCTTCACCATGAATGCAGCCTCTAAATGCTAGAGTTCACATATGGGGTGTCACCACTAACTAATCTAGAGGTCTTAGACACAGATTCAAATGACTGGCTAGGGTATTGGACATGGGAAAAAGGGCTTTTAGGTGGTGGAAGTATTCATAGCACAAGGTTCCACAATTCCAACCCAACACAATCACATCCAATCAAACTACTTACTTTCTTCCTGCCAGTCTGCATCACTCAAATTATTTAGAGCACAAGAGCGAAGGAGGTCACAATAATGTTAGTATTTCTAAGCCAGATTGCTAAGAAACACTACTTATCGGGCACTATTCATATTTTTAGTGGTGGCTCTCTTTTGCTTTCATTCATTTTTTTTCCTTTTTCTTTGCTTCTTTCATTTCTTGAGAGAACCACCACCTATTCACATTGTTTTTCAAACACGTGCCCACCTTTTTAAGAACTACCTCCAACCCTCACATTACATTTAGCAGAACAGCAGAAAACATGTAAAAACCACTCTGTGGAACCTTCTAAGAGATGCAAAAGGGTGATTTTCTCATTGTAGATCGAAAGAAAGGATAACACACGGCTCAAAGGGGCTGACTAGGGGGTATGACACACCAGGACAGTCAATTTGGTCGTGGGCTAATCCTATGCCTCCATCATCTTAGCTAATGACAACGTGAATGCTGCACATCATGGAAGAGGGAACTATCGCACAAGAAAGAAACGAGCAGGCTCAAATCTCACATGGCTACCTATATGCTCTATCTCTCATTCTGATTCCCTGAACTAGATGAATAAATGGCTGTCAAGAGAAAGTGATCAATTCAAGTCACAGTTGGTAAGCAAACAGTTGAAAAAATGAACCCCTACACAACTCTACTGCACATCTCAGTCATCATAATAAGCTGTCTTAGTCATACTCAAGCTGTCATGCATTAAGTTAAAAGCCATTCCATTCACCAATCACATCCACAGTGCCAATACGATCACACATCAAGCAAACAACAGTACTTGGAGCCCTCAAATCTCGAGATTTGGACAGTGGACTAGGCTCCAAGCACACAAACAGATCTAATGCAGTCAAAAGATACACATCCCCCCCCCCCCCCCCACACTTAAGATCGACATTGCCCTCAATGGAGAAGAGGGAAGGAAAAGGGGAACGATGTTACCGGTGTGCACGGACTGCAGAAGACTGGAAGCGGACCAGTCTGGGTGAAGCGGTCTGGAGAGAGGACCAGTCAGGACAAGCACAGCTAAAGGAAACAAGAGGGCTCAAACACAATAAGTTAGGTCCAATGGTCAGCCCAATAGTACAACATCCAAAATAAAAGAAAGAAAATAAACCAACACAAGACAGTTTGCACGCTGACAGAAACAAAAACACACAAAACATGCCACTAGGGGCCTCCCATACCGGTGAAGTCGATCTGGTTCATGAGGTCGTCGTCCCCATCCGCCGGTGGTGGTGGTGGTGGGGAGTGATCCCACCGAGTGGTCCAGTGGTGCTCCTCTGGTGGGTGACAAGCCTGGAGCAGGTGCTCCGAGTACTCCATCAATCGGCGGCCTCGATCTCTCTCCCGCTCGATGAGAGCACCAGTGACTCCCATGTGGGTCTCTAATCAGTCAAGGCGCTCGTCAACAACCGTCAGCCTGGACTGGTACTCGACCTGGTGGGCCGTATACTGCTGGTAGAACTGGACCTGATGGTCCATGAGCTGCTGGTTCTGAAGACCGAGCTGCTGGAACTGGAGCCCCATCTGCTGGAACTGCTCCGTGAAGAAGTCCATCGACGGGCCAGAAGCCATCGACGGACCAGAAGGACCAGAAGAAGACTCGCCTCTCTCTGATCTCCGTCGTGGCTGAAAGTCCCCTGGTGGAGAGAGCGGGGGCTCCAGCTCATCGGCATCCATGGCCCCGCCATCATCATCATCATCGTCATCCTCCTCTTCCTTCTCCTCGGCGGAGTAGTCGGCGTCCTCCTCGTTTTCATCGAGATCCACATCCTCCTCAAGAGGCATGGAAAGCCCATCTACCCAGGTGCGGGTGCCATCAGTGGCCAGGAGGAGTGCATTGTGGAGCACGTCCCGACTGAGGGGGGTGGAGCCGCCCAGGGCAGAAGAATCCCGGAGTCCCTGGAGGCTGATGTCGAAATTGCACGCCAAACGGGTGATCAGGGGACCACAATAGAGATGGTTGGGCTTCCCGTGGCACCGGGAGAAGGTGGTGGCCATGAAAGAACCCAAGTGGAGCATGTGCTCCGGGCGCCCCATCGAGTACATGGCATAGAGCACCTGCTTCGGAATCTTGTGCGAGCCGGTGACGTTGGGGACGATGGAGCGAGTGATGAGTAGGTTCAGGATGTGCCACTGCGGCTTGAGGGTGCGGACGTATGTCTGGCTAGCGTCGAAGCAATCATTCCAATAGGCGTCCCGGGCTATCTGGTAGTAGAACCCGTCCTGGTGCGACTCGGTCGGGTTCGGGATCTCGATCTCGTGCGGGAGAACGGGTGGTACTCGATCCCCATGGCTTAGGCCAACCCGTCCATGGTCAGCTCCCGTGGGTAGCCACCCAGCCTGAAAGTCACTGCATAGGAGTCCCGGGGCGCTTTGCTGTTGTACTTGAACGTGGTGTAGAACTCCCACACCAGCTCGGTGTAGGTGGGCTCCTCGATTTGCAGCAGCGTCCGCCAATCGCGGTGGCTGATGGCGGCGGTGAGCTCCTGTATGCAGTGGAGCTGCTCGAACACTGCCCACCCCAGATGGTGGTGGCGCTCCAGTTTTAAGCACAGCCGGTTGAATCGCAAGCAACTCAACCGGAATCAAGGCAAGAACCACATAACCAACCACATCAATTACACGGGCAGCACATACACCATATATAGACCCATGAAAACTCAAGGCATCCCTCACCCTATTCTAACTCATGCATGCAAACACAGTTCTCGATCCTACAATCTACAGTTCGATTTTCCAGGAAAAGAGCAGTTAACAAGAAACACACTTGGAAACTCAAGTAGAACTGTAGCTAAGGCTCCAAAAATGGGTGAGGGACGCGAGAAGGGGGCCAAAAATGACCCGGGAGGCTCGCAGGAAAATGGCCGGCGACGGGGTGGCGGCGGCGGTGGCGGCAGCGCGGCTGCCGGCGGCGCTCAAGAAGAGAGAAGGGAGAGGATTGGAAGGAAGATGAGAAAGGGAATTTTTAAAAAATGAGGGTAGAGAGAGAAAAATGACCGGGGGTTTGCTTAAATAGCAAAAATCCCCAGTCGGGGCTCAAAAATACCCGGTCGGGTATTTTTGATTCCACGACCGGGGGTTCCAAAACGCGGCGTGTCGAGTGCAAGGAAATCCCCGGCCTTGAGCCCAAAATACCCGGTCGGGTATTTTTGGGTCAAGGTCGGGGGTTTGAAAACACTGCGTTACTTCCTGGGAAATCCCCGGCCTTGAACCAAAAATACCCGGTCGGGTATTTTTGGGAAAAGGTCGGAGGTTTTCCTTTTTTCACCCCGAGAAACAGAGGGGGGGGGGCCCGATCGTGGACCAAAAATACCCGGTCGGGTATTTTTCCCCTTCCGGCCAAAAATCTCATTCGCCCAAATTTTTGACCTCTCCTGCACGACAACACCAAATCGAGGCATAACAGACGTCCGAACTTCACCACAGACATACAACTAACTCAATACGACACAAAAACTTAGAAAAAAGGGAAAAAGAAATGCAAACCGAGGTGGGGTTGCCTCCCCACAAGCGCTTCTTTACCGTCTTTTAGCTGGACGCCCATGGCGGAACTAAGGATCCGCGAGTTCCACCACCAACTCCGCACGTTCGACCTCGTCTTCCAGGTAGAACTTGAGACGATGGCCATTCACTTTAAACGGCTCAGTTTGCGGGTTGGCAATTTCAATCGTGCCATACGGGAACACCTGGGTTACCGTGAACGGTCCAGACCACCGGGAACGGAGTTTTCCGGGAAAGAGGTTCAGGCGAGAGTTATAGAGGAGGACTCGATCACCAACCTGGAACTCTTTCGGACCCCGCAACCGTGCATCGTGCAAGCTCTTAGTGCGCTCCTTGTACAACTTGGTGTTCTCATAGGCGTGGTAACGCCACTCCTCCAGCTCCAGCATCTGCATTTTGCGCTCAACACCTGCAACACTAACATCCAAGTTGAGCAGCTTAATGGCCCAGAAGGCCTTGTGCTCTAACTCAACGGGCAAATGGCATGCCTTTCCATAGACAAGCCGGTACGGTGAAGTACCAATGGGTGTCTTGTAGGCAGTGCGATACGCCGAAAGAGCATCATCGAGCTTGGTGGACCAATCCTTGCGGGACTGATCCACCGTCTTCTCCAGGATCCGCTTGAGCTCACGGTTCGTCAGCTCGGCCTGGCCACTGGTCTGAGGGTGATAGGCCACGGACACCTTGTGAGTTACACCATAGCGCGACAGTAACTTATCAAACTGGCCCTGGAAATGGGTGCCTCGATCGCTTATGATGGCTCTAGGTGTCCCGAACCGGGAAAATAGCTGCTTCAGAAAACCACAAACACGTCTAGCATCATTAGTGGGCAAAGCTTGCGCCTCAGCCCACCTAGAGACGTAGTCAACAGCAACCAGGATATAGGTATTGCCAAAAGATGGAGGGAAGGGGCCCATGAAGTCGATACCCCAGAAATCAAAAATTTCACAAGTTATAAACACATTCTGGGGCATCTCATCACGGGCAGAGATGTTACATGACCTCTGACATCGGTCGCATTTGCGTGCGAAGGCGTCTGCGTCCTTGAAGAGTGTGGGCCCGTAAAAGCCCGATTGGAGCACCTTCCTCGCCATGCGGTTTCCTCCGTGGTGACCGCCAGTAGGTCCTTCATGACAGTGAGATAGAATGCCATCCATCTCACTCTCCATAACACAGCGACGGATGATCCCGTCGGCTCCGATCCTGAAGAGATGAGGGTCATCCCAGAAGTAATGCTTTAGGTTGGAGAAGAACTTCCTCTTGGTGTGAGTTATCATCCCCTTGGGCAGCTGCTGGCCCACTAAATAGTTCGCAAAATCGGAATACCATGGGGTGACACTCTCCACCAGGCACATCATCATCAGTCTCTCATCTGGGAAGGAATCATTGATCTCCTCCTTGAGGTTGTCCGCAGGTGGTGCACATCATTCAGGGTCTTCGAGGCGTAGTGGTGTAGTTCTCCTATGCATCATTCAGGGTCTTCGAGGCGTAGTAGATAGGTCGGAAGTGTTGATCTCGCCTCTGCCCCAAGACAACTCCAACAGCAAAGTCACTGGCGTCGCACATCAGCTCAAATGGTAGGGACCAGTCAGGGACAACCATGACAGGAGCTCGGGTGAGCTTCTCCTTCAAGGTTGTGAACGCTGCTGTGCATGCATCAGTGAACTGGAAGAGGGCATCCTTCTCAAGAAGCTTAGTCATGGGCAGGGTGATCTTCGAAAAATCCTTGATGAACCGCATGTAGAACCCTGCATGGCCTAAAAAGCTCCGGATCCCCTTAATAGATGTAGGAGTAGGCAGCTTGCTGATAGTCTCAATCTTTGCTCTGTTCACCTCAATCCCCAACTTGGAGATCTTGTGCCCAAGAACTATGCCTTCTCCAACCATGAAGTGACACTTCTCCCAACTCAGTGCCTGGTTCATTTCTTCACACCGTTTAAGGACAAGCTCCAGGTTATGGAGATAGTGAGAGAATGAGTCTCCATAAACCGAGAAATCGTCCATAAACACCTCCATAATCTCGCCGACCAGACGGTCAAAGATGGCGAGCATGCATCTCTGAAAAGTGGCCGGGGCATTGCATAGCCCGAATGGGATCCTCCGGTAGGAAAATGTGCCGAAGGGACAGGTGAAAGTGGTCTTCGCCTGGTCCTCCGGTGCAATAGGGATCTGGAAGTACCCGGACATCCCATCCAGGAAACAGTAGAACTCGTGCCTCGCCAATCTCTCCAGCATCTGGTCAATGAATGGCAGCGGGAAGTGGTCCTTCCGAGTGGCGTCGTTGAGACGCCGATAATCAATGAAAACATGGTACCCAGTCACCGTGCGCATCAGGATGAGCTCATTCTTCTCGTTAGGCACCACGGTCATCCCACCCTTTTTGGGTACCACCGGGGTGGGACTAACCCACTCGCTGTCGGAAATGGCGAAGATGATCCCCGCGTCCATCAGCTTCACGATCTCTGCCCGAACCACCGCCTCCAGGTTCGGTGTCAATCTTCTCTGCGGCTGTCTCACTGGCCGCATCTCATCCTCCAGCATTATCCGGTGGGAGCAAAAGGAGGGGCTGATCCCCCGGATATCGGTGATCTTCCACGCTAGAGCTCGCTCGTACTACTTCAGCAAGGCCACCAGTCTGTCCTTCTGCTCGGGTGTGAGGGTCGAGCTGATGATGACTGGCAGCTTATTCCCCTCCTCGAGAAATGCATACTCCAAATGAGGAGGGAGGGGCTTAAGCTCCAGCTCTGGTGGTTCCTCCAAGGAGGTAGTGATGCAGGTGGAGGATGAGATCGGTTTGAACAGCCTGTCGCCCTCCAAGAATGGGCCACTCTCCAGCGCGGCCAAATGCTCCGCCAGCTGCGGCTCCTGCGATGCCTGCTCACCTAGCAAAATACAACGCTCAAGAGCATCGTCAGTACCCGCACTCGTTATGGCGAGTGCGGTCTCAAAATCAGTAAGCACATCACAGTAATCTATGTCATCATGCAAATGAGAGTGTTTCCCATTCTTAGACACAAAAAAAGTAGCATGTTCATCACCAGCACGCAGGATCAATTTACCACTATGCACATCAATAAGCGCCTTGGCGGTGGCAAGAAACCGTCTACCCAAAATCAAAGGCACATCCACATCCTCATTTATATCCAAAATAACAAAGTCAACAGGATATGTAAATGCACCTACATTAACAAGCAGATCCTCAATGATACCCCTAGGATGCACGATAGAACGATCAGCTAACTGATTGCTCATCCTAGTAGCTCTAGGTTCACCTAGGTCTAGCTTTTTAACAAATTTGTAGGGCATGACATTTATGCTAGCGCCTAGGTCCGCCAAGGACCTTCCTACATGCATGCTGCTAATAAAAAGAGGGATAGTGAAACTCTCTGGGTCTTTACGCTTCTCGGGTAGCTTGTTCTGCAGGATAGCAGAACACTCCTCGCTCAGCATCACTGTCGAAAGATCCCCAAGTTTCTTCTTGTTGGTGAGGAGGTCCTTCATGAACTTGTCATACTTGGGCATCTTCGACACTGCCTCCACGAACGGCATGCTGATGTTGACCTGCTTCAACATTGCCATGAACTTGGCAAACTCAGTCTCTAGCTTGTCTTTATGTAAGCGAGTGGGGAAAGGAAGCTGGGGTACATGCTCCTTAACCACTGGCTGTGGCGTGGGAGCAGGTGCTTCTTTGTCTTCCCCCACTTCTGCATTACCAGCTGGAAGTGTTGAAGCAGGTAGTGGCTCGTCTCGCCTGGGCTAGGCAAGAGCAGCAGATATGGTCTTGCCACTCCTGGTAGTGATGGCATCCAGCTGCTGGTGAGGCTCACGAGGGTTCGGAATAGTGGTGGCAGGCAGAGTCCCCGGTGCCCTGGTAGTGTTTTGGCGAGCTATGCCCCCAATATGATTCTGTAGATCTTGCAGAATGGCACCTTGGTTTCTCTGGCCTGCCTCTAGTGAGGCTATGTTCTGATCCATCTGCGAGAAATTCGCCTGACTGGTGGTCATGAATGCCTGCAAAATATTTTTCAGATCCGTCATCTGATTATCTGGAGCTGCAGCTGCTGGAGGTTGGGCATACTGACGCAGGGGCTGCTGGAATGGCTGCCCCTGCCCAGGCTGGTAGGGCTGCTGCTGTGGTGGTGGCCCCTGCCTAGCCTGGAAGGGCTGCCTCTGCTGAAAACCACCTGCTGGTGCTGGGAAACCAGGTGGTTTAGTGGTGTTGTTACCCCAAGCGAAGTTGGGATGCTGGCGCCACCCCTCGTTGTATGTGTTGCTGTATGGGTCAATGCGCCGAGCATTGGCGATGAAGTCCACCTGTTCTTGGGGAGTAGAAGACTCCCGCATAGCCTGACAGTCCTCCACCAGATGATTCGGGCTCTCACACCACTGACATTGAGCTACTGGAGGCGTAGCCAAACCTCGGCCCGGAATAAGACTGTTGGGCTGCTTCAATGTCTGCACTAACTCGGCCACCTGCTGGTCGAGCCTGTACTTGGCCTCCATGGCGTGCACACCATGATCTCGGGAATTTCTGCCTCTGCTGCTCTGCCCCAAGGAGTGATCTCTGGCAGCCAATGTACTGATCATTTGGTTCAGTTTGGGTGGAGTCTTAGTAAGAATATCCCCTCCCGGGCATAGAGACTCAATCACCCTCTGGCTGTCTGGAGAGAGGGCACTGTAGAAGTTCCCCACGATGAATGCATCACTGAAGCCGTGATGGGGACACTGCCAGAAAAATCCCATGTACCGCTCCCAAGCATCACGAAGTGACTCATCTGGCTCTTGGCGGAAGTGAGTGATCTCCCGCTGGATCTCTGTAGTCTTCGATGCCGGATAGTACCTGTGCACGAACTTATCAGATAGATCGTCCCATGAGGTGATGGACAATGGGGGCTGGGTCTCCAACCACCACTTAGCATTCCCCACCAGAGAATGGGGGAAGAGGTGAAGGCGGATTGCGTCATCAGGGACACCGTTTAGCTTGAACTCGTTCGTCAGCTGTAGAAAACGGGAAAGATGCACCCTTGCCTCCTCATCCTTCAAGTCATGAAACTAGATAGAGGATGTAATGAGTTGAATCCAGCATGGCTTGATCTCGAAGTTGTTCGCTGGGATGGGCGGGTACAGGATGGCAGGGCGGATATCAGCAATCCGTGGAGTGTAGTAGTACTCCAAGGTGGGACCCGGCGGCGGTGGATGATGATGAACCCCATCGGCTTGGGGTATGGGGTTGTTCCCCAAGAACTGATTCACCGGGGGAACCTGGAGAGGATTCCCGAGGGGTGGGTTGTGTTCGCCTTCCATCTCGTACTCTTCCTCAGAATCGCTGCTCACGTGGCCGTCGATGCGCTCTTCCGTAGCCAGTCTAGCTCGCTGTTGTCTCCTAAGTTGGCGGCAGGTGCGTTCAAGCTCTGGATCCAACGGCAGTAAACCTCTCGACTGGCTACGGGTCATGCACTATCTGCACACAGTCAAGCAATGCAAACCCGTGAAGGCACAAGTGGGAAAGAACAAACAATCAATGCGAAAATGAAAATGCTAAAGTAACAGAAATCACTTTTCTTCAACAACCTAGCCGTCCCCGGCAACGGCGCAAAAAACTTGACTCACTCCTACTGTCACTCTAGAAAATGGCCAAGTGTAACCACTTCCTAAAGCGTAGTATAGCGGGTTTGGGTTTTAATGTCAACCCGGGTCCTAGATTTGATGACTACTCAGTGAATTCTTATTATCAAGCGGTGAAACTTTAATGCAAGTCCAAATTAACAAACAAACAAAGCAAGTTAAACGGTTGTTTTCAAGTCGAGAGAGGTCACCCGGATATGGTTCCCCCTAGACTGCAGTTAAGCCAGATTGCAATTTACCAAGTTCAGTTTTAATGATAGTTATACTGCGGGAGGTTCTTAAACAGTCTGAAGTCTCGACTAAAGGTCTCCAGACCCTCTCAATCTGAGTCTCTAGCGGGCGTCTAACCTCCACCGGAGTAAACAGATTGAGGCCCTAATGAACTAAACCTCCACTACCTAAGTGAATTCGGTACAAAATAGTGAATTGGCTCCTCGACTAAAGTCGCCAATTCGCTACCTTCAATTAAGGTGCTCTATTAACCTAGGCTGATATTCTCTTTCTAGGCTAAAGCAGAAATAACAGGAATTTGATCAGGATTCAAGTCATTCAATCATTCAAGCCTCAATTAAATATAATCAAATCATAAAATCTGTACTTGGGTTCATACAATCAGACCTAACATACAAATTTAGGGTTCTCCATACCCAGATGAATAGGAAAACTACTCCATGGAGAGAGAAGCAAAAGCAGATTCATATGCGGAAATCATACTGTGAAGGATGAGTTTCTACTCCTGGTCGTCAATCGGTACTTCTCCAAGATCAAGCCGGGCTCCAATGGTGATGAAGATCAAGCTAGGGCACTTGGGAACTCTGGTTCGTCGCTTTCTCTCTCTAGGAATGGCTCTGTCTCTCTAAAACTCGGAACCCCTCTATTTTGGCCTTCTTTTCCCTTAAGAAGCTGAATATCGCGATACCCAGTGGAAATACCCGGTCGGGTATTTTGGCCTCTGACCGGGTATAATCAAAACGCACCGTCGGGGACAGGGAAAAATCCCCGGTCTAGGTCAATAATCCCCGACCGGGGATTTAAGCTTCGAGACCGGGCCCCTCTCTGTTTCACTCGACGTCAAAAACTAGTTTTCCCCAGTCTAGCTCCAAATAATACCCGGCCGGGTATTTGAGCCCATGGCCGGGTATTTTCCTCCTGCAGCACATTTCGACCCAACTTCGCTCCTTTCGACTCGAAACTCGTTTCTTCGCCTCGATTCCAACGCCGAGCCCTGAAATATGACATAAACGCACAACCTCGCGTGAAATCGGCTTAAAACACGAGAATCAACATCTCAAACGGCTCAAGAATAGGGGTAAAAACATGTGCAATTATCGGTCTATCAGCTAGAGTGATTGTGAGGTTGTATAGTTTCGCTCTTTGGCATGAGTGCTTGTCTAGAAGAAAGAAATGGGTATATTGTTTTATTCTTGTCAAGGGTCTGAGTTCCACCCAAAGCGGCTCAATTTGGAGTTAGATTTGGGTAGCAAAAGGGGACTCCAATATCAAACAGTAACATGTCTGCTTTCAGCAGGAGATTGACCGGTTCCGACAAACAGTCAATCGGATGGCACACATAACTTACACCTACTTTTTGTAAACGGTAGCAACTTCCTAGAAATGGTCTACCACTTCCGACGAACAATCGACCAGATGAAATACTTACCTTCTACTTACTTTAAGAAAATATGTATAATAAGGCCTGTAATTCAAGTATGCAACATCCTATCACCCGTGGCAACTAAATCTCTATGAAGATTATAAGGCTAGGCTACAATAAATAACGTTCTCTTTTAAAACTTTTGAAATAAGAACCGACAAAAGCAAGATGATAACGTTGAAAATGAGAATTGTATGACAATTACCTACTTTTCAATTACCTACTTTTTATAAACGGTAGTAACTTCCTAGAAATGGTCTACCACTTCCGACGAACAATCGACCAGATGAAATACTTACCTTCTACTTACTTTAAGAAAATATGTACAATAAGGCATGTAATTCAAGTATGCAACATCCTATCACCCGTGGCAACTAAATCTCTACGAAGATTATAAGGCTAGGCTACAAGAAATAACGTTCTCTTTTAAAACTTTTGAAATAAGAACCGGCAAAAGCAAGATGATAACGTTGAAAATGAGAATTGTATGATAATTACCTACTTTTCAAGTATCTCATAACAACATTTGCAACAAACCTTTGCCATAATAAGATAACTATAGAATAAAAAGCAAACAAACATTGAAAGTTGAATAAATGAAGAAAATCTCTGCAAAGTAAGTCAAATCGAAGAAATAAATGTGGAGAATATTTTCCAAATCTACCGGAGAGCTATCACTCGGGAAACTTCTCATCTATGCTTCAACCTTTGTACTAACTTTAATTCTCTTGTCAGCAAGCATGTTAATAGTGGATGTCTCTAATGAAATATTTTTACTTCAATAGCAGTGGTTCATTTGATCAACCAATTGTTGTAAGTGATCGATTGCTTGATGAAAGCGGTAAAGCACTTGGTTGCCAATGACCGTTTTCTCCAAATTATTTATAATTGTTGGATATGCTTTCAAAAATTGTATATGTCGGATGCTAAGCTTGTCTAATTTATCTGAATTGTGCATTTTAATACATAATATTTTTTCGGAAAACAAAATATGTAATATCTTTTTATAGAAAAAATAATTGGACAGCCCTTTAATATATGTCATGTGTGTGCTGCGAATACATGTTATATCTATCATTTAGCACCCAGCCACGTCCCTATAATAATTAATTTAATTGACACATTCCCTCATTTTGTCTCTTCATTCCCCTATAGGGCCTTTAGCCTAAGGGTCAAGAACCCAAAGTTGGAATACAAAATATGGTATCATCAAGCACCAAGATTTTCATGTTCCAATATGGGTTACAGACGAACTTTAATCTCCACTTACTATTTATTTCCCTGCAGTCAGGCATAGTTACTCGACTAACTAAATGTGTTTTGGAGAATTATAATTTTTAAATAGTTGAGTGAATTTCATTAATTAACCAGGAAATTGTACAAATTAAAGGAGGACTATTAAGAATCGACACCTCCAAAGATTGACCTAATGATAATATGAGGGTGAGGATGAAAATATACATCACTTTCTTTATCTGAACTAGAATGTATAACCTGGATACTTGTGATTATGTCAAATTTATTAAAAGCTAGAATTTTAAACAATAAGTTCCAGAGAACTCATGAGAAGCGATCAAGCAAGGGTTGCAAGTGTTGGGAGCTTCAATCCCAAGGTATTCCAGTATTATTGATAAATCATAATTCGGTGAAAATTATTATACATTATTACTGCAATTATGTACAATTTTTATAGAGCATAATGATAAATTTTTATAATAACTCAGACACTAATATTAAAAATATATAATTTATATAACTTTATAAAGAATCTAACTCTATTAAATTACATAATAACAATACTGTGGTATAAACCTATTTCAAGGGCAGCGCAGATACATTGCTTCAGACAATCCTCGACACATCACCTCTTAAGTATAACCTCTTAATTATAACCTCAACATTCTTAATTATTGCTGTCAACCATCCCTCACCAATGAGCCAGTCCACTTTGTTTGCTAGCACCAGCCACTTCAATATGACTTGTCCAATTATGTAACATACAGCTTGTGCCGTGCAGGTAGGGATGGCAAAAAGAACCTATTTGGGTATTGCTCTCAAATCTAACTAATTTTTGATCGAATCAAATTCTGAGTAATTTTACTTTTGGGTCACAAATACCCAATTGTTTAGTTTAGGTCTAAACAGGATCTATAGTTTTTAAAGTTCAAAAGGAAATGTGTATCTGATTATAATACAATTTTTGTCGTACTTTTTATTATGAAATAAATAGAAATATGGAAACTCAAACACCTACATTGCAGATGTATAATTGGGTCTGAAGGTAGTTAATAGAATAGTTAATATTGTTTTTAGTGTATATAATCATCAAGACTCAATTATACCCATTTGGGTATAATTCAATTGTTCTTCGTTTCAATACTAATTGCCTAATTTGGCGAATTGACCATGATAATTTATACCAATCCCGAATCTAATTGCTTGGATATGGCATATACCAGAAGTTGAATAAGTAGCATGCCAAAATGCCATAAAATATACACGTAGAGTTCTGTCTCTCAGTCCTCCTCAGGGGAAAGATAATGGTATTCATTCCAGCAGCAGTTGACTTTTGGTCTTTGGAGTACTCATAAAGGAGTAACGCACATTAATTTGAATGAAGGAAGGCAGACGAGTACAACTTGATAGCGGTACCACCGGATTGCCGCTAACTAGAGATCTTACTATAAAATCTTTAAGTCTTTATTCAACGAATTTTTTCTTCACTTTATTACATTTCGTTCACAATTTTTTTTTAACTATAGAATCATTTTAATTGTTGATTGTTGATGTGACTTGAATCGGACTATCAGTCGCTACGACTGGTAATCGGGGGTCTCGCTGGAGAAGTACTATAAATACTTCTCATACTCCTCTGTAATCTCCTCGATATAGTGAAACTGGCTCTCTCTCGCCCGTGGACGTAGCTAACACACATCGTGTTAGTGAACCATGTAAATCGTGTGTCTGTGTTTTTCGATTCTCGCTTTCGTATTCTTGCTTTGTCGATTCCGGCGATTTCCCGATTCGTAGCAGCGCGTTTATAACAAGTGGTATCAGAGCCGCAAATGGAAATCAGGCTAGGGTTTTTTTCGATTCAGAAGAATGACGTCGGTGAACATGAAGATCGAAAAGTTCACGGGGAAGAACAGCTTCGCTATATGGCAGATCAAGATGCAGGCTTTATTAAAACAGCAAGGGCTGTGGGGGCCGTGTTTGCGAAACAGAAGAAGGCAGCGGTCGATGACGATGAGTGGAATACCCTGGAGGAGAAGGCCCACTCGACCATCATGCTATCGTTGTCTGATGACGTCATCATTGAAGTCGCTGCTGAGAAGACTGCCGCGGGCTTGTGGTTGAAACTGGAGAGTCTGTATATGACGAAGTCTCTAACCAAGAAGCTGCATCTCAAGCAATGGTTGTTCAGCTTGAGGATGCAAGAAGGTACGCCTTTGAGGGAACATCTCGAACAACTTAACTCTATTTTGCTGGATCTGCGTAATATAGATGTTCAAGTTGATGACGAGGATGCTGCCCTAATCCTGCTGGTTTCTTTGCCGAGTTCATATGAGAATTTCGTTGATTCTTTTATTGCCGGTAAAGAAAGCGTGTCGTTGGAGGATGTCAGGTCTGCTCTTCATACGAGAGAGATCAGACATAAGGCGTCCGGATCTGGTATAGGTGGTGAGGCATCGGGTTAAATACTCCTATTGTTTCAAATGTTCATCTATCCTCAGCTTATGCACCGCAGTCAGAGGCTGAGAAGGAGTACATGTCGAGAGTCCCATATGCTAGTGTAGTAGGTAGCTTGATGTACGCTATAGTATGCACTAGACCTGATCTTGCACATGTTGTTAGTGTTGTCAGCAGGTTCATGATACAACCTGAAAAGGAGCATTGACACGCTGTGAAGAGGATCTTCCGGTACCTTAAGGGTACACCTGATGTGAGGATTAGCTTCAGAATTGATACAGAGTGCTTGGTGTCTGGGTATTCTGACTCGGACTATGCTGGAGATGTTGACACAAGGAGATCGATGACCGGTTATGTATTCACTCTTGGGAGTTCTGTAGTGAGCTGGAAGGCAACTCTGCAGTCGGCGGTGACATTGTCTACTACTGAGGCAGAGTATATGGCGTTGACAGAAGCTGCTAAGGAGGGAATATGGTTGAAGGGACTGGTTGGTGATTTGGGTCTACATCATGATCAGGCAGTGGTGTATTGCGACAGTTTGAGTGCAATATGCTTGCCCAAGGATCAAGTCCATCATGAGAGGACTAAGCACATCGACGTGAGGTATCATTTTCTTGAGGACAGAGAAGAGGATTAAGGTGAAGAAGGTTGGCACCGCGGATAATCCTGCTGATATGTTCACGAAGCCGGTTCCACATGGCAAGTTCCAACACTGCTTGGACTTGCTGAATGTCTTGAGTGGGTGACTCTGTCCTACGGGGCATTGATGGCAGGAGAGAGATAGAAGGAGCAGAGTACATCAGAGATTTCAGAGGAAGAGGATTCAAGTCAAGGTGGAGATTTGTTGATGTGACTTGAATCGGACTATCAGCCGCTACGACTGGTAATCGGGGGTCTCGCTGGAGAAGTACTATAAATACTTCTCATACTCCTCTGTAATCTGTAATCTCCTCGATATAGTGAAACTGGCTCTCTCTTGCCCGTGGATGTAGCTAACACACATCGTGTTAGTGAACCACGTAAATCGTGTGTCTGTGTTTTTCGATTCTCGCTTTCGTATTCTTGCTTTGTCGATTCCGGCGATTTCCCGATCCGTAGCAGCGTGTTTATAACATTAATGTTGATAATTTTTGGGCAAAAGTTTAAACGTTCGTGTAAATATGTTCACGATCACGTACATCGTCATTTTCTATGATAAAGAGAGTACGTACAATCAAAATAGAATATTATCCAAACAAAAAGGGAAATTTTACTGGGTACTACTCTCCCATTAGCATTAAGACATCTCAAGGTAAACCATTGGTTGAAGCAGAATACAAAAACACTTCCACCATAAGCCAAATTAGCATTCACATAAGGTGCAACAAACCTGGACAATATAAGGCATCAACTCATCATCGAAGAAACTTAAAATGATATATTTTTCATGCAAGTCAATCATACAAATCGGAAAGCAAACCAGAAAAATTAAATCAATGATTACCTGTAATTTGGCTGTTCTCTTCTCTGGTTTTCGATTTAAGAAATGTGAATATTGCAGAAGATCGATCGACTCCCTCAACAGAATTAAAAGAGTTGACAAAGCTATATGCTACTTGAGAGGATATCCCAATTAGATGCCCAATAAATCCCTCGACTTATTGCATAATTAATTATGAAATCCACAACATGACATGACAGAGTTCCTCTATAAAATCACCCGCCTGCTGCTCCGACGGTCTCTCATCCACCAGCACGATAACTAGTCACCATTTCTCTCTCTCTCCGCCGCGTTTCGGTCATCCCCTTTCTCTGATCTCTGGACTCGTTTTCCTCAGAAGGTTAGCGATCATCAACTCTCTCGTCTTATCTCTCTCCTTCAATAGTCAATATATACACTGCTGTTCTTGCTAAGTGGAATTAAGCTCAGCTGCTATAATCGGCTTTTTTAGTGCGGTTTGGCTCATTTGGCGGTATTCATCCATGCATATGCATATAGGGTTGGCAATCGATTTGGTTCAGTGGGGTTATCACCGGAACCGTTTAGGCGATTATCGGTTAACCGTCAGGCACTTTCTGCTTACCATTAATCGCACCGCTTATATTAATCGGTTAACTGTAATTGTATAGTCGGTTCTCTCGTTATTTTGTCGATTAACCAGATATCCGTAACCTAATCAACAGAAGGCCTATTTTTTTCCAACTGTGCATTTTTTTAAAGGTTTTTTTTCCTACATAGGTATGTGTTCCTTTTTTAAGTTGTTATCATTGAGTAAAAAATTATTTAACTTAGATATCAATCAATGATCAACTCTATCTAAAATAAGTACACAGTAGCACCATTCTAATGTCAAATTCGAATATTTGATTAAAAAATCATAGAATAAGATACTCGACAATAATTACTCAACTCATAAATCTCACCAAATTACACGAAAGGTTAAATGTTACTGATTTTTTTCGAGATACCATGTGCTAGTCCAACTTTTACTATGCTCCTTCAGTCTTTCTAGACCCTTTCTTGAAATTATTTTCATCTGAACCTAAGTCATTATTACAACTAGGATAGACAAGGGAACTTGTAGGGCTTCAAACATCCAATTATTTTTTTCCTATGCCTGCAAGTTTGCGACGAATCAATGCATATTATTTTCAGTTCTAACTATGATGATGCTCGTAATCATTTAGTCGGTCAACCGTTTAACCGTCATTTACTAACCATTTGACCTTCAGTAATTAATTGCCGTGATCACGTCTCTTGATCACACAGGGGTGGTTTTAGACTTTTGGTCCAGTACTTAGTGTAATTGTTTGGTCTGGCTTCTGTTGTTGTCTCTGGTTTTTTTCTTTCCTCATTTGTATTTGCTTCCCAGGATCATGTCTCTTGATCCATGTTACATTTCCAGTTTCTTGTTTTAATAAAACTGTCGCCATTATAAAAAAAAAAAATTTGCCTTGAATTTGCTTGTATCGATAAATGTTCACCATATCTTCATTGGTTTACGGGTCCTTTATATGAAAAAGTTGATGGAGATTAGTTAAATGTTAAGCTAGTAGTACGTAGCTGGCGTAAGAAACGCGTAATTGGGGCTGTTCCTTTTGTTGTAATTTTCACGTTTGTATCCACACCTTTGATTTTGATTTTTACTCGTGAGTCAAGCAACTTAGGTTACGACTTGTTTCTAGCTGCCTAGACTCCAACGTCCCTTACAGTTTACGTACCTGGTTCCTTGCTATAAGTTAAATAATGTCTTCTCATATTACCTTGTTACTATCCCTTCCACCTATAGTCCTATACACTTTGAAGAAAGCGACGTTGACTTTGTTATATATGCTTAATGGGGAAAGCCTATCCTTTTACTAATTAAACATATATTGAAAATATATATGCATAGGATCACAAATAAAATTAATAAAAACAAAAAATTTATAAGTAATACAATTTATTTTCTATAAGCAATTACAATATGTATTCATTATATAATATATTTGGATCTCTTCAAACAAATATTGATGAATTCTAAAATCTAGGTAAGTCTTTATTATATTATTTTTTAACTATAAAATTCATGTTTAGATGCGGTATCGCAAAATTCGTTCAAATTAATATCAAACTGACAATATTATTTTAAAAACATTATAAATATTTTGGTATTATGACATGTAGAAAAATAATATAGGTATGAAAATATAACTTTTCCATAATACATTTTAGATTTGTTTATAATTTGCGGTGTACTTCACAAGATTCGTATTTTTTTTTAATGATATTTGTTGTTTGTTTTCTCGTGTTTATGGCGTGGTTTACTATCTCATTTTTTTATGCTATGGATCATGAGATTTGTGATGTGCTTAATCATATTTTTTGTGTAATTTGCTTTCATGAATTGTTAATTAAGTTCATGGAGTGTCTCTTTAGTGTTGTTAGTGTATTTTGTATAATTTAGGATTTGCTTTCTCGCGTTTCTTGTTCGTTTGAAACTCTATACAACTGTTGTACAACCCTCTATATATACAACCCATTTGAGTAACGAGTCATATAACATCTTTTCATGCACACGTACTAATTTTAGCACTTCCTCATTGTTGGTTGTTGTTATTTTTGCAGAAGCCTAGTGGGGCCCAAAGAATCCGACTGGTAGTCCAATGGCGAGAGAGCAGCTGGGAGTGCTCACCGCGCTCGACGCCGCCAAAACCCAATGGTACCATTTCACCGCCATCGTCATCGCCGGCATGGGTTTCTTCACCGACGCCTACGACCTCTTCTGCATCTCCCTCGTCACCAAGCTCCTCGGCCGCATCTACTACACCGACATCACCTCCCCCAAGCCCGGCTCCCTCCCTCCCAACGTCGCCGCCGCCGTCAACGGCGTCGCCCTCTGCGGCACCCTTGCCGGCCAGCTCTTCTTCGGCTGGCTCGGCGACAAGCTCGGCCGTAAAAAAGTCTACGGCATGACCCTCGCCGTCATGGTCATCTGCTCCGTCGCCTCGGGCCTCTCCTTCGGCAAGAGCGCCACCAGCGTAATCTCCACGCTCTGCTTCTTCCGCTTCTGGCTAGGGTTCGGCATCGGCGGCGACTACCCTCTCTCCGCCACGATAATGTCCGAGTACGCCAATAAAAAAACACGCGGCGCGTTCATCGCCGCGGTATTCGCCATGCAAGGGTTCGGCATCCTGGCGGGAGGAATCGTCGCACTCGCCGTCTCCAGCGCGTTCGACCACGCGTTCAAGGCCCCTACGTACGCCGCCGACAGGGCCGCCTCACTTCCCCCACAGGCCGACTACGTGTGGCGGATCATCCTCATGTTCGGCGCCGTCCCCGCCGGTTTGACTTACTACTCCCGCATGAAGATGCCGGAGACCGCCCGCTACACCGCGCTGGTCGCGAAGAACGCGAAACAGGCGGCCCACGACATGTCGAAGGTGCTCAACGTTGACTTAGAAGCCGAGCAGGAAAAAGTCAACGCGATCACGGAGGATTCCGCCAACAAATTCGGACTGTTTTCGCGCCAGTTCCTGGCGCGACACGGGCTCCACCTCCTGGGGACCACGTCCACGTGGTTCCTCCTCGACATCGCGTTCTACAGCCAGAACCTGTTCCAGAAGGACATCTTCACCGCCATCAACTGGATCCCGCCGGCGGCGACGATGAACGCGATCCACGAGGTGTACAGGATCGCGAGGGCGCAGACGCTGATTGCGCTCCTGAGCACGGTGCCGGGGTACTGGTTCACCGTGGCGTTCATCGACAGGATGGGGAGGTTCAAGATCCAGATGATGGGATTCTTCTTCATGACGGTGTTCATGTTCGCGCTGGCGATTCCGTACCACCACTGGACGCTGAAGGGGAACCATATTTGGTTCGTGGTGATGTACGCGCTGACGTTCTTCTTCGCGAACTTCGGGCCCAATGCGACGACGTTTGTGGTCCCCGCGGAGATTTTCCCTGCGAGGCTGAGGTCGACGTGTCATGGGATATCGGCGGCGGCGGGGAAGGCTGGGGCGATTGTGGGGGCGTTTGGGTTTTTGTATGCGGCGCAGTCGAAGGATCCGGCGAAGGTGGATAAAGGGTATAGTACTGGGATTGGGGTGAGGAACTCGCTGATTGTGTTGGGGTGTATTAATTTCTTGGGGATGGTTTTTACGCTGTTGGTGCCGGAGTCGAAGGGGCAGTCGCTAGAGGACTTGACCGGCGAGAATGAAGAGGAGGTGTCGGCTGGAACGGGTACGGCTGTGAATCCCGTGTAATAGGAAACTCCGGCGGACTACTCAAGTTTGTATTCGATGAAAAAGTTAATAATAATGGGATGTAACTTGTAAGGGAAAGAAAACATATCTTCGAAGGTTAGCAGGGGGTGTTCCATGATATTTGGAGGTATTGTTCGAAAATTTAAAATGTGATCTTAATAGTTTTTTTCTACAAATTTATTAAATATAATAATTATTAAATAATAATTAAAAATGCACAAGTTCATCCAGCAGATCGGTTGTTGAACTGAAAATATTAATAGTTTAGGGTTTAGTGGTTAACCGTTACAAAACTATTGGTTAATCGTTGATAGAAGTGTTCATAATATATAACATACAAAACTTTAATAATATATTAATTTAAGAATGAGATTATCATTGATCATAAATAATTTTAAATTCATATCATCACCAAAATATCTAACAAAAAATCCAAACCGTCGCAAAAAAAAAATATTATAATTTATGTAATTCAACTTATACATTACGGTGCCAGTCGCTAGTGGATCATATGTAAAGTCGACAACGAGTTTGGAAAATAAGAAGAGGAAGAATAAATAAAATTAATAATTATGGTTTGATGATCTTAGTTTAGTATAATTTAGTTTACATCAAAGTATAATTTTAAAACAATTTGTGGTTAAAATATTGAACCAATTGACTAGTTAAACCGTGGTGGTTCATCTGATTTTAAGTTAAACTGTGATAAACCGTTCGTCCATCGATAAACATCCAATTAATGAACCGGACGTAACGCTATCGTAACTGATTTGGAGATTCTAGTGGCCCAACTGTTGATCCAGTTCGGTTCTTATAACATTAAGTTCAGAAAAATTATTACAAAGTAATAATATAAACTATCATTGTTTAAAAGGCAACTATTTATGCTAAAAAAATTGGCTCAAGATAGGGTGCATAACCATGGGTTATGCACCCATCAATAACCAAATCTGGACCCTTCATTTAGAAAACAAGATCTAAGGATGGAGAATTAAATGTAATTTTTATTTTTCCTAACTTTCTTAATCGACTCATATCTTTTTCGTTTTAACTCGAATTTTAATTGTTTTTGCACAATTGGAACGAGTTCATCGTGCTCTACAAAATGAGATCAATTATCAATATTTTTTGAGAAAAAAAAATTCTTGCCTCTCGGTACCAACTGCATACCATATGGTATCTTCTTCGTTTTTAATTCGTTTTTGAAACGTTTGCACAGAAGGGACGAGTTCATCATGACCTATTGGATTTACAAATTTCTGGGTGAACAAATTACATGACCAAAAAATACCACACAATAGCATACAATACCACCCTGGTACGGGGTGGTATCTTGTGGTACACAATGTTAAAAGTCGTAAATGACAGTTAATATACTTCTACTATCATGTATTCAACCATCCTAAAGTCTTGGTTTGTTCATACCACCATGTTACATTTTTCAAATCATAGGTATGCTCTTATTTCAATACTAGTCAATACCATATGCTCTTATTTCAATACTAGTCAATACCATATGGTATAGACTAGTCAAAGTGGATATCATTTTGAAGAGCACAATTAATCTGATCTAACTGTCGAAAAAAATTAAATTTGGACTGAAAACGAGCGAGAAATCGTCCGTCAAAGATTAAGGAGGAGAAAATTAAAGGCTTTCCAGGAGAGAGAGGGATGTTGATGTCATTCTGATGTGGACGGGTTACTCATGGTTACTCACCATAAAGTTACTGACCTGATCTGTTTCAAAAAAAAAAAATGTCCGTTGGCTTGGCAAATAATGACGGCAAATCCATTAATTTCCCCTCTTAGTTGTTGTTAATTATGCAACTTTACCTCCCACTTTCGAGGAGCGTAGCTAATGACGAAATAAAACAAATTTTCAATTAAGAACTCCAAAGGTCGTTTGGATGGAACATTGTGATGGATCAATTGTACCTAATTGGCTCATATTGAGAGAATTGGGCCAAATTGACTCATTTGGCTAAAAAAAAAATTTGAAATGAGACAATCTGGGGCAGGAAAATGACAATTGTTCCATTAGGGTTCAATTGAAAATACCTGAGAGTGGGGGAGGTAATTTCAATTGATACAATTTTTATCTCCTCCTTCCAATTATTACCCTCTATCTCCAGAGACAAACCACTCTTATCTTCTTCTCTTTCCTTTCTCTTTCTCTATAACTATGCAGTCAACCATCTTCTCTTCCTTTCTCTTTCTCTGCAACTACACTGCCATTCCTCTTCTCTTCTTCTCATTCTTGTCTATCTATGGCAGACATAGGGAATAGAATCAAGGTAATGATGGTCGCTGACTAGGGATGGCAACAAAACCCGAACCCACGGGTACCCACCTGATCCAACGCGGTCAACGCGGGTAAAATTCGTGTTGACGGGTTTTGGACCGGGTTTGGGTTTAAACCCGTTCACTATTCACCGGGTTAGGTTGGGTTTAGTTAAACCCGACCCATGGGTACCCGCCACACCCATATAGTTAATTTTCTCGGTATATTTAATATTCTCAACAACTAATCTTATTTATGGTTGTGGAGACATGTCTAATTTTTTCTTTCAAATTGTGTAGAATGAAGTTGATGTTATCGAGTAGAGAGTGAAGAAAATTAATTGAAGAAAAAGCTTTCAATTAATCATGTTATTTATTGATAATTTGTGATTTGCTTGAATTTTCTTGACTTTTCTAGATTGGTGTTGAACAATTTGTATAGTTATTTTGTGATTTGCTTGAATTTTCTATAATGGTGTTTTATATATGGATAATTTATATTGAGAGATTGATATTTGACTTTAATTTTGATAGGAACTTGTTATTGTAAATTTTTTACGACAACAACCCGTGGGTACCCAGCGGGTTGGGTTGGGTTTGAGTTTTTCAAACCCAGTGCGTTTTACCCCAGGTTTTTTCACGGATAAACCCATGGGTTTGGGTTTGGCAAAACCCGATCCAAACCGACCCATTGCCATCCCTATCGTTGACTCGTTCCGAATATCACAACAAAATCCCACCCACTTCAAATTGTTTGAAACATTATCTAGCGAATTAGTTTTTGGTTGAAAACTATGAGGATTAAATTCAAACAAAGCAAAGGTAAATGGTTTGAAAGCTCTAGATGAGAAGGGTCACTCTAGTGTCGCTTCCTCCTAACTACTATCATAGCACATGCAATTTAATGGACCGTTATGGGCGAGCCAATCGCGAACCGCTAGGAAGTGCAACTATGATCGAAGACCACACTTTCAATTGCCAAACCAATGGTTGGACGGATTAATTACGATTAACCTAGTTGTTTAAATCAAGATAGAGGTTTGCCCTACATTAACCAAGGTAGGTGGCTTGAAAAGCCAACAAAATCCCAACTCAATTGAGCCGCTTTTGAAAGGGGGATTTTTCCTCTAACCTAGGTTAGAATGGCCAATTGGATTGCCAAGCACAAACATGCACAATCATCATGAAAAAAACCTCAATCATTAAATTAAACAACACCCACAAACAATCATTCAATTTACACAACAACTACATGGCAAATAGTTAGGGTTTCACAACACCCAAGTGAAAATGGAAACTACTCTATGCTATAAAGGGGAAGAGCACAAGAGAAAGAAGTAGAAACCATCATGGTGATGCCTCCACTCTCCTTTGACCTTGTGTTGATCTTCTCTTGGGGAGATTCTTCCCAATTCAACACTTGGAGCAAACCCTAGCCTTCCTTCTTCTTTGGTTCGTTCTTTCTCTCTCTAAAATCTGAAGAAGAAGAAGAAGAAGAAGAAGAAACTTTCTCACACTTGGACCCTCCCCTCTCTCTTCCTTTCAGCTCACATTTTATACTTGGATCAGGCTCAGTTCACGGCTTCAGTTCATGGCCGTGAACTCCTCAACGCGTCCGTGAACTCGGCGCGCTGCATCAAAACGCACCGCTTCAATCACTTGGGTTCACGGCTAACAACTTCATTCACGATCTCAGTAACCTCTGAAATCTCCCTGGACGCTTCGCGCTTCATGGTTTATGGTTCCAGTTCATGGTCTTAGTGACTGTGAACTCGAATGGAAAGTCGTGAACATGGCTTGAATCACCCTCTTTGCCCGGTCTTTGCTCCTTTTCTTCCAACTTTCGACTCTAGGGCTGGTTTCACCTGTTAGATCCTGAAACACACTGAAACACAAGAAACCTAGCATAAAACCACCCTTTAGGAGCTCAAATGCCACAAACGCCCAAGGGAAACGGGGATAAAATGTGTACAATTAGGCCCGAATCACTCCCTTACACTTAGACGTTTGCTTGTCCCCAAGCAGACCATTTCACACAAGGACTGTTGCAAGCAATACTGACATCCACCACAAACGACATTCAAGGCCACCAAAAACGGGGAAACGAAAAGTCTCCCCTTGTTCATGTATCAATGCAAGTCTCAACAAGATCACTTACCAACCACAACTAACCATGCGTTCATGCATAATGTTCAAGTCCGAGGAACAAATGAAAGGGCAACAAACGTCCTCACCGGGATATGATATGACATACAAAGAAAGAATGAATCACTCACTCTCTTGACCAGTGGGGTCGGGACATTTTGGTGGAAAAGATGAGAACAATAATCAACACTCGGCCCTATAGTCTCAGCACCACGGCGGCAAACTCTAAATGCTAGAGTTCACGGGATGGTTTTCATCACTAGCTTGTCCGGAGGTCTTAGACACGGGTTCAAATGACTCGCAATTGTTTTGGACATGGGAAAAATGCCTTTTGGGTGGTGTCAAACACAACACGAGGTTCTACATCTTCCAATCTAAACCACCAAAGGTTCTATGGGGGCGACTAAGAACCTCCTCTACGAACAATGGCCACTAGCATCGGCCAAAAGCCTTACTTCTCCCTTCCAAACTATCACCCATCATGAACTACATTTAAGTGCTCTTCCTCGGTCTACTCTTGCTATCACATTTCAATTTGGTAGTGAAGGAGTTCTAAAACAATGTGGGGGTCTCAATGGCTTGAGTGCCAAGAAACCCCTCCTAGAGCATACACTTTGGTTTTTTGTGGCACTCTCTACTTTATTTACCCCGTTTTATTACCTCTTTTTCTATTCCTTTTCTTTTCTACTTTCTTTTGAGGGGGGGTACTAGAGAGTAAAACACTTGCCACCTATACATTTAACGACCAATGCTCTCTTTTTAAGAACTCACTCCAACACTACACTTTCTTTTTCCGTTCCTAGCAAGAATCGCACACAATCCTCCTATGTAGAACCTCAATGGAACTAAAAAACGAGAGCTCTGGGACTCAAGGATGACTCATGTATAGACACGAAGAAAGGATTGGGGGTCTTTCTATCAACACCATTAAACTCACAAGCGAGAAGCTCCTAACACGAGAATGACCCTCAAAGTCACAAAGCTCAAAGGACTTGACTAAGGGATAACACATTTTGGGACAATCAACATTTGGCATGGACTAATCCTATACCTCCATCATATTCACTAGTGACAGCTGTGGTGTTACTTGCCATGGTAAGAGGGATCTAAGAACATAAGAAGAAAACTATCGGATCAAAGCTCACATGGCTACCTAGTCACCGAACCATCTATTCCAATTCACAAAACACAATGCATGGCAATTGTAATCAACAAGTAATCGAGTCAATACATCCATTCATTTATGCACCCATGAGAACTAAACCTTTGCACTATCCTAATGGACCTCTCAGTCATCATCATAGGACATACTCGATCACATGCAACAGTTTAAGGTTAATGCCAATAAACACGAGATTTCCCCACAAACCGGCCACTTTAATCATGAAAACATTGCTTGGAGCCCTCAAAATTTTCAAATGTGGTCATACATAAAGACTCCAAGTATCAATCACACTCACACAAGCATAATAGTAAACTACCCCCCGCCCCCCCACACACACACTTAAGCTCGACATTGCCCTCAATGGCGTAAGATAGGGGTAGAACGATGTTACCGCTTTGCTTGGTGAGTGAAAATTGGAATTGTTTCTGGGGTAGGAGATGATCACTCATGTTGAAACAGCTGATGTTTTTCTCTTCTCTCTTTGTGTTTATTGTGTAGGGTTTTCTTTCATAACAGTGTGAGGAAGAGTCGATGGGAGGAAGTGGTTTAAATAGGCGTAAGACAATGAATGGATTGGAGAAGAGGAAGAGTTTCCCGCAGGAGAAAAAGTGCAATGATTAAAGGAAGGCATGCACGTATTTAGCCTAGGAAAGAGGCAAGCATGAGCAGTAAAGAGACATGTTTTATCAAACCAAGACACGCAAAATAATCAGATCAAAAAGACCCAATGGGATTCTTAGTTTTGTATATTCTTAATCTGACTTGAAGATTTTAATCCTAATTCGGTGCAAAGCTAAAGAAAACGCTCACTGGCCAGAGGTTTTGTGAATAAATCAGCCAAATGATACTCAGTTGACACAAAATGTAATCCAATATGTCCTGCCTGGACAAGATCACTTATGAAATGATACTATATTTCAATGTGCTTGGTTCTAGAGTGTTGAACTGGATTTCTTGTCATACTTATTGCACTGGTATTATCACAGCACACTTGAATTTCTTTTAATTTAAAACCATAATTTGATAATTGTGCTTTCATCCACATGATTTGAGAACAGCAACTTCCAGCAGCCATGTATTCTGCCTCATCTGTGGAAAGAGCTACAACTCCTTGTTTTTTTCTGAACCAAGATACAAGGGCTGGTCCTAGAAATTGAACTGTTCCTTAGGTACTTTTCCTATCTACCAGACTTCCCCCAAAATCCGAATGACTGTAACCAACTAGTTCAAATGAGTTGGTGACTGGATACCATAATCCACTACAACAAATTCGGCCTATTAGGACAAAAAAAAAATTTGGTCATATTTTGTTTGTCATAATAGGTGTTATAATATGACAAAAAACTTATATGTCACATTTGGTACTCCTAATGTGAGAAAATGTTGTTTTGTCATAATAATTTGTCAGTTAAAGTCTTTAATGTGACCAAATTTGTGTGTCACCATATGGTTTGTCAAAATAGGTTTCCCACATCGGTATCTAAGAGACATAAAGTGACAAAATGTCATCGACAAAGTATCGTTTGTCATATTATCTCTTCCTGAATTGTTTAAACGACAATTTGGTTTGTCACAATACACAACCATAATCCCTCGCCAATCTGACAAAATGTAATGTTAGTGGTAATATAGTGGTTTCGTGTCGTGACAAAGGCATTTCGTCATATTTGGTTCTTTTTAGGCTGAAACCTCTTTCCCCTCGGGAAAAAAATTATGTTCCTTTCTTGTCTCTACAAACTGCGCAGCCGATTTCTTATCAACAAAAAAAAAAAAAATTTGCGCAGTCGATTTCTTTCCAACCACCGCGATCCTTTACCTGTCCTCCACCAATCGGCCCGGCCACTCACCGGCGGGTGTTCCGTCGTCGTCACCGTTCCACCAATCGGCCCGTCACAACCACAGTTCAAAGATCCCCAATCTCCGCAACCTAAATTTGCGTAGCAACAGCTCTGTAGCAAACTCACTGGTCTGGCAGAAACAGGTAAGCGTCGTCCCTCCCTCCCCTGGCTACTGTGTACTGCTTTAGCACCACCACAGTTCAAAGATCCCCAATCTCCGCAACCTAAATTAGCCGAGCCAATTCTGTTGGTTTATCTATCTGAATGAGCTCTTGTGTTTCCTCGTCATTGACTCGGTGGCAGGGGCTGATTATATCTTCGATCCTTCAACCATCCTTTTCAGCTAATTACAATACAGAGAATGCGCCCCAAGCACTAAGCAAAGGTAAGATTCGATTAATGTCTTGAATTTTAATTTGTGTTCCACTTGAAATCGTGTAAGTCAACATGGTTCCTAATGTTTTGTCATATACCCTCTGCAGATCCTTTTCTAGTTCATCTCACGCTGTGCTTCCATCTTGACCAACTGCCTATAAAGGGAAGGTCAGTTTCTTTACGCACAGATTGAATGAGTAGAAATTGGATTAAGCTTAAGGATAGGTTCTGTGATGAATATCAAAAGGGGGTTTCTGAGTTCATAGGGGCTGCCAGCAAACATGTTGATACGCTAGGTAGAACTAGATGCCCTTGTAAAAGGTGCAATAATCGAAACTTCAAGAAGCTGGAGATTGTCGCAGATGATATAACCAGGAATGGCATGGTGGAGACATATACTACATGGATCCATCATGGTGAGTCGTTTGACTTTGAGAGTACTAGTCATCAGCCTAGGCAACCTACAGTTGTGTCTGAGAGTGACGGTTTAGAGGATGACATGGCTGATATGTTAGGGGATATGCTGCGTGCTACTTCTGGAAATGCTCCTGTCATTGAGGGGTCAACAACACCAAATTATTCTAATCTAACAGACCTCAATGACAAATTGGCTCGGCTAATTCGTGATGCCAATTTGCCATTATACCCTGGATGCAAAGACTTTTCTAGATTATCATTCGTTATGAAGCTGCTGAACAATAAACTGGTAACCAACAGTACTGACAAATCCTTCAACCTGAATCTGGACCTAGTCAAGAAAGCATTACCTGTTGGCGAGACGCTTCCTTCTTCATTCTATGAAGTTAAGCGGTACATGGGAGATCTTGGGTTCGGTTACACCACTATAGATGCATGCCCAAATCATTGTGTACTCTATAGAGGTCCTCTAGAATCTGCCATTACATGCCCAAAATGCAATGAGCCTAGATACATACCTGGGAAACAAAATAATGTAGCCCAAAGGAAAGCTAGGTATTTCCCACTAAAAGATAGGCTTCAAAGATTGTTCATGACTAAGGAAGATGCTAAAGACATGCGGTGGCACAAGGAATTGCGTGTTGATGATGATACGCTAAGGCATCCGGCTGATGCAAGAACTTGGAAACGGTTTGATGAGGATCATAATTGGTTCGCTGCAGACCCTAGGAATGTTAGGCTTGCTCTTCTTAGTGATGGGTTCAACCCTTTTGGTAACATGAGCAATAGTTATAGCATGTGGCCTGTCGTGGTAACACCATACAATCTCCCGCCTTGGAAATGTATGACCGAACCTTTTTTTATTCTCACTATCCTTATACCTGGAGAGAAATCGCCTGGTAATAACATACATGTGTACTTAGAGCCCCTAATAGAAATGCTGAGAGAGTTATGGGAGGATGGGGTCAGTACGTATGACGCACACTCAAACGAAACATTTCGTTTACATGCTGCGTTGTTATGGACAATAAATGATTTCCCAGCATATGGCATGCTATCGGGCTGGGGTACAAAGGGGAGATTAGCTTGTCCTGTCTGTAATATTGGGACATTTTCCGAACGATTACATGCCAGTCATAAAGAGTGTTACATGGGGCATCGAAGATGGCTGCCAAGTGACCATAGGTGGAGAAAAAGCCGTAAATTTGATGGAAAGCATGAACTTAGAGGCAAACCAAGAGTGTTATATGGAGATGAACTTTTGCAGCAAATTGAGAAGGCTTTTCAATCTGATATGGTAGTCAATGAGGGTGGGAAAAGGAAAAGGGGCTGTTCTGATGATAATGTGCATAACTGGAAAATAAAAGCTTCATTTTGGAGTTTGCCATATTGGAAAACTATAGAGTTGAGGCATAACTTAGATGTAATGCATGTTGAAAAAAACATTAGTGAGAATGTGATAGCTACGCTGCTAAATATCGAGGGAAAGACCAAAGATACAGCCAATGCTAGACGTGATTTGGAAGACATGCGTATTAGGAAAGAGCTACATCTGGTGAGAGAAGGTGATAAGTATAAAATGCCTCCTGCTTTATACACCTTAAAAACCGCACAACGAAGGTCGTTTTGTGACTGGTTGAGGTCGATAAAGTTCCCAGATGCTTATGCATCTAATATATCCCGGTGTGTGACTACAGATGGTAGGTCAGTCACTGGAATGAAAAGCCATGATCACCATGTCTTCATCCAACGCCTACTGCCTGCTGCCGCACAAGGATTCCTGAGCAAAGAAGTCTATAATATATTGTCTCAACTTAGTGAGTTCTTTCGTGAGTTGTGTTCAAGAACGATAACCATTTCCACTGTCAGAAAACTCGCGGATAACATCCCAGTTATACTTTGTAACTTGGAAATGTTGTATCCACCAGCTTTCTTCGTCGTGATGATGCATCTGCCTATTCACCTTCCCCGCGAAATTGAGCTTGGGGGACCGGTGCAGTATCGCTGGATGTACCCAATGGAGAGGTACACACCGAGTCGAACCCATTAAATTTTTAACTGCTTCGGCTCCTTTATATAACGTAGCTAACTTTGTATTCTGATTTTTATTTTGGTAATTTTACTAGGTTCTTAGGAACTCTTAAATCATATGTTTCTAATAAGGCTCGTGCTGAGGGATCCATTGCCGAAAGGTATATAGCGAAAGAGTGTTCAGATTTCTGTTCTAGATATCTTAAAGGTGTTGAGACCCGAGCAAGTAGGCTAGACAGGAATGATGATGGGTTGGACGATGTAGATTATAATGGGTTTGATGTTTTCCGTCACCAAGGTAGATCTATAGGAGCTGCTAACTATGAGCCTATAGGCCAGGCTGAGTTCCATAAGATCCAATGGTATGTCTTCACTAATTGTGATGAAATTGAAGACCAATTGAAGTAAGTTTTTTTTCTTCTTCTTTGTGTTCAGATTTCTGTTTTGTTTCTAAACCCCAGTTAGTTTTGTCTTCTTCTTTTTTTGTGCTTAATAAGTGCCATTACAGCGTGTATACGGAGGAGAGATTATTGAGTTATCCAAATAGTACCCCATCAACCATTGCAGCTCACTTCCCATCTTGGTTTAAAACATTTGTAAGCGCCAACCTTTTCCATTCTTTTTTCTTTGTCTTACTCACATCATCATTTTCTTAAATTTTTGGCCCCTTTCATTTCTTTTTAGGTCTCCGAAAAGTTTTTGGCTGGCACGCTTAAAGAGACTGACCATTTATATGTCCTAGGATTAGGGGCTGATGAAAGGATTACTAGATATCCTGGACTCATCATTAACGGGGTTCGATACCAAATAAATATGTCTGATGAAGGTCATCGAACTCAAAATAGTGGTGTCATGGTTAGGGGCGAGCACAATGCCGAGACTATAGAGTATTACGGGGTTCTGATCGAGATAATTAAGCTGCAATATTCTGGAGGGCATCGGGTCTTTATATTCAAGTGCGAGTGGTTCAATGTGGGTGACAAGAAGAATGGAATAAGGACGGATGGACACTTGACGAGCATAAACATGGATCGAAAATGGGGTGCGGAGGACCCATATGTATTGGCCAGTCAGGCTAACCAGGTGTTTTACATTGCCGATATTAAGAATGGTGGTGCATGGCATATTGTCCACAAGGTATGTCCCAGAAGTTTGTACGATGTCCCTGAGAAGGAGGCAGCAATACATGGGGATTCATTGTCTGAAAATCAGCCATACCAACAGGATGTGGATATTTCGGACTTTCATGTTAGTGAAAGTGAGTTACCGGATCTGAGTCGTGATGACGAGGCACCAACAATTGTTACTGAGACAGTGATACGATCATTTGATAGACGATCAGCATTAGTAGAAGCAAGCGATGATGACATCGACGACGACACATTGGATGACCATCATTTGAACAGTAATGATGTTGAACACCAAGATGGGTCTGATCCATCATTCAGTGACCAGGAAGAAGAAGGATAACAAGTAGAAGCTAATTATAGTGGTTTTCACACAGTAGCAGATTATTGGTTGCGAGCTGTGTTTGTTTGCAGATTTATTTGGTAAATATATTTGTACAGCTTTTTACGGGCCTTAGATTCATTTTTGGTGATGTTTGGATAGATTAGAATAAGAATATTGAATTTATAGAATGTTTATTCGAGGTGAATGGAGTCTGTCAATAGGGTTTATTTTTTCGTTTCTGGGGTACTAATATGAACCCAGGCGATGCATAAACCCAGATTGTGTCTTCGAAATTTATTTTGAGGATGGATTGGGTTTCTGGTGCAGTTTGGCAACAATTGTGTAGGGCTTTGTCTGAGTTTTGTTAGAGAATTGAAATGAATGTGTGTGGTTATGAGCCCACATGATTCGTGGATCACAGCCCACAACTGATTTAAGTCCCGAAAGGGCCTATTTTAAAACAACAATGCGAAGAAAAGGACCTTAGTCCTTCGTCGCTGGCAAAGGCAAACCCTAAAAACCCTCTTCTTCGAACCTTTCTCTCTCGGTACCTCTCCATTCGCGATTTCAGAGGTGACGATTCTTCCCCGTAATCTGCTCATCGCGCAAGTTCACGACACCAATCTGCTCATCGCTCACGTTTGGGGACCCATTTCACAAGTAGGCTTTCTTTTTCGAATCGCGATTTCTTTCATACATGCTCTGCCGATTTGTGCCCTCGATGCGCTATTCCTGCCCTCGATTCGCTATTCCTTTCATAACGCGATTCCTTTCATTTGATTCGCGATTCCTGCCCTCGATTCGCGATTCCTGCCCTCGATTCGCGATTCGCGATTCGTTTAATTCTAGGGTTTCGTAGATGCTCTTCCGATTTGTGCCTCTTGTGAAGTCTCTGTTGCCCCTTCTTAGTTTTTTGCCACTTCCGCTTTTTAGTTGTTTCACATGCAATCCTTGAAGACTCTGTTATCAGTTCGGTGAATTTGGGTCGAGGGTTGAGGTATTGTGGGCAATTCAGAGAATGCAATTTTCTTCGCCAGTAATCTAATAGTTAGGTTCACTGAGTTTTGGCGTCTGATTTTGTTTCCTTTTTGTGTTGTTCACAGAGTATGCTAATGATCTTTTGTTAATTAAGACTGTATGCTATTAGAGGATCAGTGTTGTTCTACTTAACTGTCAATTGACATCCCCTCTAATCAACTTATATTTTGTGATGGAGTACATATTTCGATTGCTGAAATTGCAAAACACATAAGTTGAGCTGCTTCCCAGCCTACTAATTGCTTCTTATAATTCTTTGTCTTGCTGGATTTAGACACTGCTTTCAATTAATTCAATAAGAATCTGCAGACTTTTCTGTTTGGGCATTTGACCTATCTTGAGATTCATTCGATGGAGTTTTTGACCATTATGACAAACTTACTGGTGTAGGTATGCCTCCACTCAAGAAGAAGAAGGCCGCTGCTGACAAGAGTGTACCTATCGCTGAGTTTTATCGGGCGACCAGATCGGGGAGGGTGCGCCCGGAACCTGCTCGGTCCACCGAATCTGTAAGCGGGGTAGTGGACTTTGAACTGGAACCACATTGAACGAGGACAGTCAGCGCACCGACACTGTGCATCAAGAGGAACCCAATGGCAATGACGATTCGGAGGCAGAAGCATCCAATCATGACAACGGAGAAGGTAGTAATCCAACTGGATTAGAACCACCCCCTGCGACAAAAAAGAGGGGACTGTCCAAAGGGTATGAGATAATGAAGAGAACCGGAACTGGAGGAAAGATAGATGGAATTTACGTAATGGAAAATGGGCAGTCATTCGTATGGCCAAATGAGAGCTTGCTGAAGACAGAGTTGGGCGTCGTAACACGCCTGATGGCCCCGATAAGGAAGTACTACTGGTCCAAGTTGACTGAAGCAAACAAGCACCCATTATTCAAGAAGCTAGAGGTAATTTCCCAGTACTGCTAGTTTGATGTGAAGCTAGTTGTAATTCTTTTTAGATAAGTATTAAATGCAAGTTGTATATCTTTTCAGAAATGTGTTATAATATGTTCGTATATGAACTATATAATTGTTTTTTCATGTAGGATGAATTTGACATAGACACAGCAGGTGAAGATGCAAGGAAGATTATGGAGAAGAGAATGAAGAAGCGGTTCATCAATTACAAGTATGCGATGCATGCTCACTACTTGAAAGACCCTGAGAAAGCCAGGACAGACCCTCCTGTTGACATGAATATAGAGGACTGCATCTGCTGTGTGATCACTTTGAGAGTGAAAAGTTTCGAGTGAGTAAATCCAACTGTTTCATCATAAATTTCCTTTGTTACCTTGTCTTACAATCAAAGGTTGCTTATTAATTAAATTTGTCGTATGCAGAAGCGAAGTGAAATTAATAAAGTCAACAAGAGTAAGCAAGTGTATGCACACACTTCTGGTGCAAAATCTCTTGATCAAAGAATTTATGAATTGGTAAGATGTCTACAATTCCATGGAACATTTATACGGTATAGTTATGTGATTAAAATCTGCCTCAATTTAACTGCTTTGTGTAGGAGAAGAAGAAGAAGCAGAAGCAGCCCGAGCAGCCTACTGGAGAGGAGCAGCCAACAGAAATGGAGGACGGTGAGACCGTAGGGGAGGAGCCACTAGATCTGCTTCTCTATGCAAAGAGGTATCAGAAGGCTGACGGTAGTTGGGTATCGGATGAACCTATGAAAAACTATGTGAGTCCAACCATATCACTTGCATTGTTTCATTGTCAGAAGTTCATAGCCAACCGTGTCACCTGTTTCATTAACACTTTTTGTTCAATGTGCAGCTGGAGATGCAGTCACTTTGGATAGAAGCAAAGGCAGAGGGGAAGCCTGTATCAGGCCGCGAGATTGTTCAGACGGTCCTGAAGAAGAAGCTGAAGTATGGACCCAAGGAGAACCCAAGATCAGCAAAGGAGCAACAACTCCAAGCGGAATTGGAGGCAGCAAGAGCTGAAGCAGAGAGAAAGGCTAAGGAGTTTGAGGAGAAGATACAAAGTCAAGAAGAGCAGCTAAAAAGCCAGGCCGAGAAGATACAACTCCAGGAAGAAAAGTTACAGAGCCAGGAGGAGAGGTTTGAGACTCAAGAAGAGGTGATGAACCAAATGAAAGTTGCCCAAGAAAAGTTACAGCATCAAGTGCTAGTGATTGCTCGCCAACTACCCCGCAAATGAACTGCCAAGTCCAAGGTAACAACACTGCATCGGTTTGCAGACCCAGATGAGACTGCAAGCTATTTGTTGGTGTTAGAATTATGTTAGCTTCTGCTTTTGTGAACAAAGTTACCGTGGTTTGTGTACCGGTGAACAAGGAGTTTCATGTGTTGTGTCATGGTGAAACTTAGAATGTTTGTTTATGTTGAACAAGGAGCTAGACTGTTATGGGGATGGAAATGGATGTACTGTTTTGAATGGTTGGAAATATTTCCATGATTAGGTTGCAAGGCAGAATGCAATATCGCATTATGGATTTTGTAAATCAGGGCAAATGTGACAACACTGGAAAGTTGTCATATTTTGTGAAGTCCATGACAAATTGTCACTTTGTCATATTACACAGAAGTCCATTAAACCAGCTTTCATGACGAGCTATACTTGTCATAAAACGCAGTTACGACAAAACCGCCCCGTCACAATCATAAGTTATGACAAAATATGTTCGTCCTTATGTACACAAATGACAAAATTTATTCGTCATAGAAGCATTTACGACAAAGGATATTCGTCATAATATAAATTATGACAAAATCAATTAGTCACAACAGTGGGATGTAAGAGTACAAAGCCAGTAATATGACAAAATAAATGACACAATATGTTGTCGTAATAGATCCATTCGTCACATTTTAAACATATCCTGACAAATAAATATTTTGTCATAATAGGCGTGGGACAAATTACTAACCTTTTATGGCAAACATAGTTCGTCACAAAATCATGTTATGACAAACTATGATCGTCTAATATGACAAACACTTTTATAAAAATTAACAATTTATGACAAATATAATGACAACAATATTCGTCATAATTTCTCTGTTTGTCACAATAGACCACCCAGAACCTCATATATAACGGCACCAGATGTGACAAATGTTGTTCATAAATTTGTCACATTTGATCTATCTTGACGGCGATAAAATGACAAACCCTTGTGACAAAAGCGTTTGTCATTTAAGGTCAAATATGACAAATAAGGTATCTAATATGACCAAATGGACGCGTCATAATAGGCCGAATTTGTTGTAGTGATCCAATATCAATAGTTACTTTAAGATATCTGAATATTCGTTTAACAGCTTTGAAGTGACTTTCTTTAGGATTTTATTAAAATCTAGCACATAGTCCCACACTAAATTGGATATCTAGCCGATTGGCTGTTAAGTAGAGAAGAGATCCAATCATCCCTCTGTATTTTCTTTCACAGAAGGCAATAACTCCTTCATCTTTGTCTAATTTTAGATTAGTGGCATAGGAGTTATGCTTGTATTTACTGAGTTCATGTCAAACTTCTTAAGTATTTATTCAGTATAGTTAGTTTGACTAATGAATATCCCTGAGTTTGATTGTTTAATTTGTAATCCCAGAAAATGAGATAATTCTCCCATCATGCTTTTTTCAAATTCTGATTTCATGGTTTCACAGAATTTGGTACACATAGATGGATTAGTTGACCCAAAAACACTATCGTCAACATAAATCTGCACAATCAGGATATCGGAATTTTCTCTTTTAATAAAAAGTGTCTTACCCACATTTCCTTGACAGAACCCTCCAGTTTTTAAGAAAGTAGACAATTTTTCATACCATGCCCTAGGAGCTTGTTTTGATCCATATAAAGCTTTTGATAATTTGTATACATGGTCAGGGTTTTTGTGATCGACAAATCCTGGTGGTTGACTTACATAAACTTCCTCTCTTATTTCTCCGTTTAGAAATGCACTTTTTACGTCCATCTGAAACAAGGGGATTTTCATATAACATGCATAAGCGCAGAGCATTGTAATGGACTCAATACTTGCAATGGGTGCAAAGGTTTCATCAAAGTCAATTCCCTCTTCTTGTGAGTAGCCTTGTGCTACAAGTCTAGCTTTATTTTTGATTACTTGCCCTTCCTCATCAATTTTGTTTCTGAAAACCCATTTTGTACCAATTATTAATCGATCTAATGGATGAGGAACAAGTTCCCAAACTTGTAATCTAGCAAACTGTAATAATTCATCTTGCATAGCGCATAACCACTCATCATCTAATAATGCTTCCTTGTAATTCTTAGGTTCTAATAAGGAGACAAAGGCATACTGACCTGGTTGATACTTACCTCTGGCGTGGATACCTTCATCAAGCTGTCCAATGATTTGTGGAGGAGGGTGTCGCTTCTGGATATGTGCTGGAGCCTTCCTCTCTTCTTCTTTACTTGATTCATCACTTGATTCACTCTTATCTTTCTTAGTTTCTTCTTGTGAGGGGACTCTATGTTGTTTCTCAATGCTTTCCTCTTCACTTGACACAGGAAATAAAAAGTCTATGCTTTCGACAGAAATCTTGTTAACACTCACAGATTCATCAAACTTAACAAATACAGATTCTTCAACCCTCTTAGACTTGAGATTGTATATTATGTATGCTTGTCCTTTAATTGAATATCCAAGGAAGATTCCTTGATCAGATTTAGAATCAAACTTGTATAAATGATATTTGGTGTTTAAGATGAAACATTTACACCCAAATGGATGAAAGTACCCTAAATTTGGTGTTTTCTGTTTCAAGATCTCATAAGGAGTTTTGTTAATGGTTTTTCCGATTAGAACTCTGTTTATTACATAGATAGCAGTCATAACAGCTTCTCCCCAGAGAAACTTAGGAGTGCCATATTCTAATAACATTGTTCTAGCTGTCTCAATTATAGTTCTATTCTTTCTTTCCACAACACCATTTTGTTGAGGTGTTCTTGGTGTAGAGAAGGTATGGTTTATTCCTTTATCATTACATAAATCATTGAATTGTTGAGAAATAAATTCACCTCCATTATCACTTTGAATTGACTTAATACCGTCTTTGGATTCATTTAGTATAAGGTTCACGAAGTTTTTGAAACAAGCAAAAGCTTCAACCTTAGAAGCTAGAAGATAAACCCATGTATACCTAGAGAAATCATCAACAAGTACAAAAGCATAGGACTTACCTCCGAGACTTACCACATTAGTAGGTCCAAAAAGATCCATGTGAATCAGTTCATAAGGTTTAGTAGTAGTTATGTCCCTTTTCGGCTTAAAGCTCTTTTTTTGACTAGTTTACCTCCAACACACGCATCACAGAAAAAATTAGGATTTTCTTTTAGAATAGGAATTCCTCGTGCTGATTTCATCTTTGACAGTTTTGATAGTTTCGAAAGACATATATGTCCTAATTTTCTATGCCACAACATCTCAAGATCATGTAGTTTAGCTTGAAAACACATTTCATTAAAGGTTCTAAGACAGTTCAGATCAACAACATACATGTTGTTTTTCTTGGTTCCACTAAACAGTAGTTTGTTGTCTTTTATTCTAATGATTTGACATGAAGAAGACTCAAATACTACTATGTTCTCAGAGCTACATAGTTGACTTATAGAAAGGAGATTATGTTTTAGGCCTTTAACAAATAACACATCTTTAATAGTAGGGAGAGGACTCTTACCAATTGTGTCATTTCCCATAATTATTACTACTCGATCATCTCCAAATACCACTTTACCACCCTTTCTGTAACTTAAAGAAGAAAACAATTCCTTTTTACATGTCATGTGGTGGGATCAACCACTGTCTAGAAACCATATGTTTTCATTTTCTCTCAAACTCTGCAATCAATCACAAGTTAGCACATTTTGGTTTCCAAAATGTTTTGGATACAACAGGTTTTCTTAGATGCTCTAGATCATAGCACAATTTTGCCAAGTGCCCCTTTCTTTTACAATAAGAACATGTAAAGATGACAGGATATTTCATATACTTTCTATCTTCAGAATGATAGTTTTTGTAATGCCTGGTGAAGTATCTTCGAGAAGGAACTTTGATGTTTAGACTTGAATCATACATGTTACGATTTTGTGCAAAATAAACAGATTTTGTTCTGTATAAATCATTAAACCTTTGATTTTCATTTTTAAGATCAAAGATCTGCTTGTTCAATCTTTCATGACATTCATTCTGAATGCTTAATGATCTGTTTAATGTAAGGATTTCACCTTTTAGAGTCTGATTGTCAGTCATTAGCAAACAATACTTACTCTTGAGTCGATTACATTCATCTTGTAGGTTTGCTAATGCATGTAGAAAATCAGTGTTCAATTCAAGACTATTGTTCTTTTCTGATTCTGAGTCAGCGATTACCTGGTAGCATGAAGGGGGTAGTTGGTCATTACTGGTTGAGGATTGATAATCACTTTCACCTTTGGTTGAAAATGCCATGTACGCAAGGTTTTTGACTTCTTGTTCCTCTTCTGAGCTGAAGTCACTCCAAGAAGCAGCGAGGGCCTTCTCCTTAGCTTTGGTGCTTGTAGGACACTTTGAACGCACATGTCCTGGCTTTCCACACTTAAAATAGATGGTTAAATCCTTCTCATTGGAAGACCTGTTGTCTTCCTTATCAATTTTGAACCTTTCTCGACCTTCAGAGAATCTATCAAAAGATTTTGGAGAGTTTGCCTTCACTTCTTCTATTACAGTCTCCCACAACTGCAGCTTTAGCAATCTGCAATTTCTGGGTTAGTTTCAAAAGAACACTTTGGGGACGATGGATGAGAGCAACTCTTGATCTGAAAGGTCACCAAAGCAAACTTTGAAATATGTTTCTTTCTGTAGAATGAAGCTAATGGGCCAAAATAAATAAGAAGCCCACAAGATGTTATGAAACTCGTTTTTGAGTGAGCCCAAGGAAAAACGAGTGTGAAAGTGATCAGTTGTCTCACTTTTACTTTGATTAAAAAGACCAGCAACCAATTCCAAACGCATGCGTTTAGTTTAAACACCAAATCAGTTTCACTTTTCTAGTTTTTCCGATCAAGACAGGTATATGCACAACTTCGGATGAAGAACTGAGTACGAACAGAAAAACAGAGTATGCAGAACCAAAATGCAGAAATACGAGAACACAAAGAATTTTAACGAGGTTCGTCCTAGAATCAGTACCCACTGATTTCTAGGAGACTCTTTTTATTTCTTTTTTTTTTCTCTATCAAGCAAAGATACAAAGAAAACCTACAGACTAAAGAAATTGAAAGATGCTGCGAACAGTTAAGTATAAAAACTCAGGCGGAGGTCGGAGGTCGGAGGTGCAGGTGGCAGCAACGGACGCGGATAAAGTCGGAGGTGGAGGTCAGAGGTCGGAGGTGCAGGCGGCAGGCGCAACAACTGACGCGGGTAGAGTCGACGGGAGGTGGGACAAATCTGGGACTGGTAGAGGGCTACAGGATGGGAGGAGTAGGCGGTCGGCGATCGTCGGGAAGGGAGGGGCGGAGGGTGGAGGCGGAAGTGCGATTCAGAGAGAATTGTAGGGGCGGCGGGTTTGTTGGTCTGGGAAGGGGGGGTAATTGGAAAATGTTTAGTCAGCAGCTGTTAGCATTTTAGGGTTAGGGGTGTGGCCGGGTATCCACGGGTCGGGTTCCCCCAAACCCGAACCCGCCCCAACCCGCCCAACCAGCCACCGGGTTTAAACCCGAACCCGGCCCAAACCCAGTCAACACAGGTTTTACCCTGTTTGACCGGGTTGGGTCGGGCCGGGTACCCGCGGGTCCGGGTTGAACTGCCATCCCTAATTTCAAATGATTCATACTCATTTAACAGAACATCAATCCTACTTTCCTTAACCTCGGACGTACCTTCATGGGTAGTCTGAAGAGACTCCCAAATCTCCTTAGCAGACTCACATTGAGCAACTTGACTTCTTTCTTCTGGACAAAGCGCTGAAAACAGAATATGCATGGCTCTTGAGTCGAGCTTAGAGGAAATCTTTTGCTCCTCCTTCCATTCTTCTTCGTCTTCATCCTTCATAGGAACTAGTCCTTTTCTGACAACTGCCCACAACTCTCCATCAACTCCACGAAGATAAATTCGCATCCTTTTCTTCCAGACTGTATAGTCTGTTCCATCAAACCAAGGTGGATTTGTGTTTGCGGAGTAGGAGACTGCGGTTGATGAAGACCCAGACATCCCAAGACCCTCTCTTTGGCGATGATTAATCCTTCAAAGAGTAGGCTCTGATACCAATTGAGAACTTAGAATGAGAGAAGATTCTAATTTAAACTCTCTGAATTGATCTTTTGTAAAATGAAGAAGAATTTTATTGATTTTGAGTAGAAACTGCACAAATACACAGCGAACCCTAGCCAAGCCAAATGACTTGGCTCTTTCAATAAAGACACTCAACACTCTTACTTCCCAAGATTCAAATCACCCAGTACACACTCATACACTGTGATTCAATCTACTGAAGTAGCTATATCAATGGACCCAAAGTAGAAGAGATTAACAACGATTACTCTCGCTACAGACTGCTAAGTTCTAATAAGAGTTAGCGGCTCACAATTTATAGGGCAAGAAAGCATATGACCGTTTCCTAAGGAGAATGCTCCATAGCCTTCATCATTTGGCAAGGTGATAGAGATGGTGCTAGGTGGAGCAGGTTCGAGAAAGCTGTGGTTTCTAGTGAGAGAGAACGATCGAGAAGAAGATCACTGTTCGAGGAATTCTTCTCAGCAGTTGAGATAGACTTCGAAGGACGACACTCCAAAACGATATCGTTCCATGTTGCTTCTGTGGTTGGTTGAAATGACACCGGTTGTTATCATTCATTAAAGTATGGTCATAACTACAATTCTGTTCTCATAATCCACTAATCCTTTGTTTTTGAAATACATGCAAAAGTATTTACATACAAAAATCCGGTTGTTTGTTTGTGGAATTTCTTTTTTCCTGGTTAATGTTTGAAACATTTCCCCCTAATTTAGGTACGTGTTAGAAATTTCAATGTTCCAAAATACTAAAATTAAAAAACAATCTCACGAAAAGGGTATGATGAATAATTATTTAGCTAGATTAATATATATAAAATAATACTAGTTTTTTGGCCCGCGCTCCGCCGCGGTAAGAAACTAATAATTTAGTTAAATTCCAATAATTCACATAATTATTCACATAAGATACATATGTAAGTTTCACGTAATGTCTTAATTATTACGGATAATATACATCATCCATTTGTTTAAGCGATACATAGTAAATAACTATTTTTTAGGTCCTCCTACCATGCCTTGAAATTACTATAACTTGACGTTTTTTTACCTGCTATAGCAGGTTTTATAGGTCGCGTTACGTAAAACTAATGTTTATTACGTAACAATTACGTAATGCTTGTTAGTCTTACGTAACAGTTAAAATAGAAGCGTTACGGAAGGTTTCCGTAACGACTTATCATTTTACGTAACGCTAGATTAATATTCATTACGTAAAACCATCGTCTATTACATAAGACTTCCGTAATGACATTTTAAAACTGTTACATAAAATACACGCTCATTACTGTAAATGTTACGTAACGAAGGTTATTTCTTACGTAATAGTTAAATTAGAAGTGTTACGTAAGACTTCCGTAATGACTTAGCACATTACGTAACTTGATTAATATCATTACGTAAAAGGACCATCCATTACGTAAGGCTTCCGTAATGCCACTTTACAACTGTTATGTAAAGTATGCATCTATTACATAAAGGTTACGTAACAATAGTTATTTCTTACGTAACAGTTAAATTAGAAGTGTTACGTAAGCCTTCCGTAATCATTCAACAGATTACGTAACGAAAGGTTAATATTCATTACGTAAAATGAGTGTCTATTACATAAGGTTTCCGTAATGACATTTTTCAACTATTACGTAAGATAAACACACATTACATAACCATTACGTAATGCCTATTGTATTTTACGTAATGCGACTTGTGAAACCTGTTATAGCAAGTCAAAAACATCAAGTTACCATAACTTCAAGGTATTGTAGGAATTTCCTAAGGTTTATATAATGTTTAGTCACTATGGAAAACTTACATATTATTATTTTTAGTTGATACATACTTTTAGTTGATTCCATAGTGTTTAATCACTATGGAAAACTTACATATTATTATTTTTAGTTGATACATATAAAATGATTATTTGTCCATTAACTTTACGTAGTGTCATAATCGTTAAAGAAAAATCATGTAATATTATTAAATAAATCTTTCATAATATGTGGTCTAATAATGAAATCAAATTATACTAAGTATGAATTTTTAATCTATGTAACTTTTATAGAATGTTGTAACATAAATTTTTAATAATAATGTGTGGTCTAATATTAAAATAAAACTTTAGTAACTTTAGAAAGTAACATGAAAGTAATATATGATTAAACTGTTATATCAAAGTTAACTGATTAGAAGCTTATGGTAAAATTGTATGTAGGAGATAAAGAACTGTTATAGAACGTTGTTACATAAATCTTTTATAATGTGTGGTCTAATGATAAAATTAAATTTTAGAAAGTAACGTATGATTAAATCTGCTATGACAAAGTTAACTAATCTTGCATAATGCGAACTGATGACATGCTATATATTTTAGTTAACAATAATGAATTTTCTTTTAATAGTAAAGGAAATTAAATATTGTTCATACTATTTAGTAATAAATATGAAAAATAAAGGAGTTTAAGTTAATAATCATATATCTAATAACTAATCTATGTAGAGAAAAAGACTTATCATAGAACTTCATATGAGCTATAGACTTATCGTAGAATTTGTTGTAGATGATAAAACTCATATGAATAGTATTGATTAAAAGGAGAAAAAAATGGAATTATGGTAGATTGGGGGAATGAAATAAAATCTCATTATAAAGAGTACCCGTAGAGAGAAAATAGCAGGTTGTAGAGAAAAAGACTTATCATAGAATTTCATATGAATTTTAGACTCATTGTAGAATTGGTTATCGAGAATAAAATTCATGTGAACAGTATTGGTGAAAATGAGAAAAAAGATGATTATGGTAAAATGGGTATATGTGATAAAACCTCATTCTGAATAGTACCCGTGGAGAAAAGTATTTGTGTTTTTAATTATATAATATTTAATGCTCTTATCCATTAATGTCATTTATAGTTAAGGGTAGGAAACGATCCGGCAAACACCGGCCCGAATCGTACTAAATCGATATTTGAATCGAATTGAATATATTTTTGTTCTACGAATTATTTTAAGTATGAAGAAAAAAAAATCAAAATTAAATTTGTACCGAACCAAATAAATCAAGCATGCTTTCGGACCAGTTGTGATCCTCATTTTTCTTTGCACTTGATTCCGTCCTGTCTCACTCCGATCTGATTATAAACTGAATCAACCGATTTCTAACCTTATTTATTATTCACCAATTATCATCTATAAAAATGACTACCCTTCCTATACACGTGGATCAATTAGATTACAGATATATGTTCTGCCAATCAACCCATTACCTATCCCTGCTTCTCTCCTTTGTCTACCAAGGACGGGCCTATCATAGGGCAGGCCACATTATAAACCTCCAATATTGTGAACAGTAACCCACGTAAGTATTTTGGGTAATTGGAAGATGTTTCCGTTAAAATTGGTGCTTTTGCCTATTTAATCGTATGGAACAGTAAACAAAACTTGCGTTGTTAATTAATTAATTAATTAATTAATTAATTAAGGAGCACTAAACCTAGTAAAAAAATACGTCTAACTATATTAAACTATGCAAATCAGAAGCCGAAAATAGAAAAGAAGTCCAATGACATGATCAGTCCGTTTTTGGTTCGATTAAGAATTGCGAATTCCGAGTAGAAAACTGCGAGCATGCATATTCCCCTTAGATTCCTAACCCTTACCACTTTCGTATTTGGTCAGATACTCCTCTATATAAAACCCACCTCCCACCTTCCTCCACTACGCACCAACTCACAAATAGCTACTTTCTCCAATAGCTATCCCCAGAGTTAAGGTCAGTAATTCTCGATCAGCTTCTCCTCTTGCCCGAATCAAAGCTCTCTTTTTCTTTATGCGTCTTTCTCCCTCGCTTTTGTTTGTTTGCTCTTTGTTATAATCTGTTTCGCTAGTACGGTTGCACTTTTAGGGGTAGGAAGGCATCCATGCATAATGCATTCATATATGTACCATTAATTTTTGCCCTAATTTTTATTAACTTGCATCAGTTATGTCACGTACTCACGTTGGTTTTTTGTACAGCAACATGAAATCTGAGGGGTATAGTTCAATGGAGAAAAAGCCGCTGGGAGTGCTCGCCGCACTCGACGCCGCCAAGACCCAATGGTACCACTTCACGGCCGTCGTCATCGCCGGCATGGGGTTCTTCACCGACGCCTACGACCTCTTCTGCATCTCCCTCGTCACCAAGCTCCTCGGCCGCATCTACTACACCGACCCCACCTCCTCCAAACCGGGCTCTCTCCCGCCCAACGTCGCCGCCGCCGTCAACGGCGTCGCCCTCTGCGGCACCCTCGTCGGCCAGCTCTTCTTCGGCTGGCTCGGCGACAAGCTCGGCCGCAAGAAGGTCTACGGCATGACCCTCGCCATCATGGTCTTCTGCTCCATCGCCTCGGGCCTCTCCTTCGGCCAGACCGCCACCGGCGTCATCTCCACGCTCTGCTTCTTCCGCTTCTGGCTAGGGTTCGGCATCGGCGGCGACTACCCCCTCTCCGCCACAATAATGTCCGAGTACGCCAATAAAAAGACACGCGGCGCGTTCATCGCAGCCGTATTCGCCATGCAAGGGTTCGGCATCTTGGCCGGAGGCATCGTCGCCCTCATCGTCTCCGCCGCGTTCGACCACGCCTTCAAAGCCCCACCCTACGCCGTCGACAGGCTCGCCTCCCTCCCGCCGCAGGCGGACTACGTCTGGAGGATCATCCTCATGTTCGGCGCCATCCCCGCCGCGCTGACCTACTACTGGCGCATGAAGATGCCCGAGACCGCGCGATACACCGCTCTTGTCGCCAAGAACGAGAAGCAGGCCAACGAGGACATGGCCAAGGTGATGGACTTCAAGCCCGACGAGGCACAGGAACAACAGGAAAAGGTTAAAACGAACACCGCCGCCAGCAACCACCAGTTCGGGCTCTTCACGCGCGAGTTCCTCAAGCGACACGGGCTCCACCTCCTGGGGACCACCTCCACGTGGTTCCTCCTCGACATCGCGTACTACAGCCAGAACCTATTCCAGAAGGACATCTTCACCGCCATCAAGTGGATCCCACCGGCCGCGACGATGAACGGGATCCACGAGGTTTTCAAGGTGGCCAGGGCACAGACGATCATCGCGCTCTGCGGTACGGTCCCCGGGTACTGGGTCACGGTGGCGCTGATCGACTGGATGGGGAGGAAGAAGATTCAGCTGGTCGGGTTCGTTGGCATGACGGTGTTCATGTTCGCGCTGGCGATTCCGTACCACCACTGGACGCTGGAAGGGAACCACGTGTGGTTCCTGGTCTTCTACGGGCTGACTTTCTTCTTTGCCAACTTCGGGCCCAATGCGACGACGTTTATCCTCCCCGCGGAGATATTCCCCGCGAGGCTGAGGTCGACGTGCCACGGGATATCGGCGGCGGCGGGGAAGGCCGGGGCGATCGTGGGGGCGTTCGGGTTCTTGTACGCGTCGCAGTCGACGGATCCGGCGAAGGTGGATAAAGGGTATCCCACTGGGATTGGGATGAAGTGGTCGCTGATAGTGATGGGATTCATTAATTTGGTGGGGTTTTGTTTCACGTTTCTGGTGCCGGAGTCGAATGGGAAGTCGCTGGAGGAGTTGTCCGGCGAGAATGAGGCGGAGGAGGAGGCCAAGGGCGGCGGCAGGGATGTCAGTCCCGTATGAGATTGATCCTTTTTGCATGGCTACGAACTTAATTTGGTAGTAATTTGGATTTTTTGTTGTTGAATTATTTATTTATGCGTTGATTTTATGGTCGGTTAGCTGTAATTCACAACGTCTGTTTATTAGGATATTTTAATTTTGTGAATGAATTTCACTATTTGCTCGTACGTAATGGAGGCTGTTATGGGTGATGTGGCGGTGTTGTGATTTAGAACACGATACATGATTTGTGGTTTTTATTTGTCTTTTCATGATTCGACCATGGTTAATTGATGGGTTGAGGGCTGAAACATCTAGGTAGAGCTCTGCGTGTTTTGACATCTTGTCGTTGAAGTGGTATGAATGTCGTGGAAGATTATAGAAAGACATGTTTAATAATTTCGCCATGTTAGCTAGGAAGGCAAACTATAGATTTGTGCTTGTTGAGCTTCATGGTGAAGCTGCAGGGAACCATGTCACAGAAAGATTTTCATTTGGTTTCCTAGGGCTATGGATCTAGAAAATTAGAGAAGCAGTGGAGAATTTAGAGACGAATTGTTTTCCAAGATTTATTCTCAGTTTCAAGGATTAGGAGAAAGCAAAATATAACTAATCACACCAAAAAAAGTTATAATAAAACTACAAGTGATTTGCATCGTATCTCCCATTGATGAAGTGCAGTTGACTAGGGATGACGTACAATTTGAACCTGCCCTGCCAGGTATTATTCGACCTGACCTATGATAAGGTGGGTATTTGACTTATTATCACTATTTTTAAGCAATGGATAAGGCGATAAGCAACGATTTGGTGAAGGTAGGACCACCAAACAGCAGAACCCTCATCGATTTGGTTAAGCAATGGATAAGCAACGGTTGGTGAATCTAGGCGAGGATTCCTTTTATCTTCCTTTTCTTGGGGAATGTCTGTTTGTTTGTTTTGAATGGAACATCACCTTGATGAGCTGCTCCAACTTGCAAGGATGGTCGCACTATTAGTTCATCCAAACGACACAATCACTGCACCCAGCTCCCACTTTTTCAGGTCAATTCTGAAAACTGGTCCACACTCCTTTTCTATGAAAATAGTGACCTTACTTACATGTCTATTTTTTAAGGAACGACCAAATTTACCTTTTATTAAATGTTGGCGCTACATCATAGAAAAGGTTGTTAGCAGAAATTAGGGATGGTAATGGCCCGATTTGGGTTGGACTTTTTTAAATCAAAACTCAATCAATCGTAAATTTGTTATAAAAAACAAAATGGGGAAAATATTCAATGGATTTTAAAAGAGAAAATGTAAACTCACATCATAATATTATCAAGAAAAAATTCCTAGTAATATATTTTTATAAAGACTAATTACATCTATAAATTATATTTTTTAGGAACAAAATCCATATGACTATATTCCTGCACTTTTCTTTCACATGTCACAATACACATGATATCATGAACTGTGAGACTCAGATTATGGCTGTCTATGTTGGAAATTTGGTTGAACCGGACTAACCAAGTCAAACTGGTTTTGGGTTGGACTGACCAACCGGTTTGGTATTAGACCGACTGAACCGATATTCTAATTCCGTGAAGGGACACATCCCTTTGGCCTAGTGGCGGTTGCATTATTTTATGGATAAGGATAAACTTATGGATAGAGGCAACCCTTCATATGGATAAGGATAACCTTTCATATGGATAAGGATAACCTTTCGTATGGATAAAGGCAACCTTTCATGAAACAATGCATGGATTCGGCCCCTATAAATATGTGTGGGGTGGATGATGCCACATACCATCAAACATATTATTCTTCTTTCTTCCAAAAATTTCTAAGTATGCTTTAGTGTTCTTGAGCCTGGAACCTAAAGTGGTGATAGTTTTATCCTCGGGAGAAATTTCCTGTAACCCTAGGCTTGTTGAGGGTGGAAATATTCTTTTCGGAAAGTGAACGTTGTTCACGACTCTATCACAATCCTAGTCACCCGGTCTCGGGCTATCGTACGTGTACCCTCGTCCCTAAAAGTCCCAACAATCGAAAAGAATAATTTTCTGGTACGATGGCTCGAACCGCTCTTAACAAGAAACCGGTTCCGGTCTATGGAATTATGAGAATGTTCGATGATGGGTTTTTCATCGATGGCAGTAGAAGATGGGTTTTCTTCGTACTTGTCTCACGGTGTATTCCATATCCGGAAGGTAACTTGGAAGATGGATGATTCGAAGATGAGGAAGAAGGAGAATGATTCGTAAAATGGAGAAATAGAAGAATGAAAATTGCCTTTGGGTAGGTCACATACTCAATGGTTAATTTGTCTAATTCTCTATTTGACATTTTTGAAGTTTTAGACAAATTTGGATTTGTCTAGTGGTTTGGTGGTGTGATTTTGTCTAGGGTTGTATATGTTATTTTAAACCAAGGAGACAAAATGTGTACACAATTTATGATGATTCTGGTAATGAAGTCATCGTACATTTGTATGTATAAGATAAGACATGGTTATCTTTGGAACCAATAAAAGATAAGTGAACTTTGATAAAAAGTTGTTATTTCAATTCTCCATGTAGGACATGGGGGAGGCAAATGTGATTCTGTGTATTGAATCAAGCGGAACGACAAAGAGGAGTCCTTCTCTCAATTTTTCTGCATGAGAAGGTACTTGCATAAATTCCATAGTAGGAATTATAGTGAGTTAAAGACCCCAATGGATCCAAGTATGAAACTTATGGTTAATACTGGAAATCAGTTTTACAACTGGAGATGTATGCATGACTTACATGATGCTAGATATCGCATATGCGATAGAACAATTAAGTTGGTATGTGATGAATCCTAGTTCTCATCATTTGAAATGAAATGAGGCGTGTACTAGGATATGTCAAAGGCACACTGTATTGACTTATAGTGGCTTTCCATCAATTTTGGAAAGGATTTGTTGATGTTAGTTGGATTTCTCATGTTAAACGTGATACTTCAACATTGAGATGGGTCCTCTTGCTTGGGAGAGGTGCCATAATTTGGGCCTCTAGAAAGCAAACTTGCATCACTAAGTTTCACTATGGAATCAAAATTTGTGTGGCCTTGATTTCTCTTAGAGAAGAGACATAATTGTTGAGAGGTTTGGTTTATGACATATATTTATGGCCTAAACCAATCTCACCTATTACTATCTTTTGTGATAGTAATGCTAATTTGGCTAAGGCATATAGTCAAGTGAAAATGACAAGTACGGTCATGTGGGAGTAAGGCACGGTAAAAGCTGTGAACTGATCATTCATAGTGTTGTGTCTAGGCAGTATGACCAAACTCAAAATAATTTGGTTGATAATTTGATGAAGTGGTTAACAGTGACTTGGTGATCAAGTCTGTGAAAGGGATGGGTTAAAGTCCATATCATTTCTGGTAATGGGACACCCAATTCCCCTCTAATACAACGTTAGAGGCTGAATTCAATGTGGAAAACTTATTATCAGAAATTGAAGCACACAATTTGTCATCCCGAGGTATGTGCTTGTTATCATGCATGAGAGAAGAGGATGAAGTTCAAACTTCTTAATTGAATCTTTGAAAAAGTGTATTATGCGGGTGCATGAATATGAGATTCAACCTACGTAAGCATGAAGTGTAGCCGCTTCAAGAAACCCGGACTTTGGTTTCGTGTGCGCTTATGAGAAGGATTGGACACATGGCGGATAATAGTGTCAAGGCGCTTTGAAGTTTTGAAAACTTAAGTGTATATTATCTTCGAATATTCATATGAGTCAATGGGTTCAATCGTTACCGACACCCTTTGTATTCGAATATTTGTCAAGTGTAATATACTAAGGTGAAAATTCAATCGTCACGACATTTTCATTTATGCTTAAGTTTTGTTGGAAGAATGTTGTGATTTTAGTGAATTCTATGAATACACTAAAATGGGGGAGGAATGTTGGAAATTTGGTTGAACCGGACTAACCAAGTCAAACCGGTTTTGGGTTGGACCGACCAACCGGTTTGGTATTAGACCGACCTAACCGATATTCTAATTCGTAATTCCGTGAAGGGACACATCCCTTTGGCCTAGTGGCGGTTGCATTATTTTATGGATAAGGATAACCTTATGGATAGAGGCAACCCTTCATATGGATAAGGATAACCTTTCATATGGATAGAGGCAACCTTTCGTATGGATAAAGGCAACCTTTCGTAAAGGCAACCTTTCATGAAACAATGCATGGATTCGGCCCCTATAAATATGTGTGGGGTGGATGATGCCACATACCATCAAACATATTATTCTTCTTTCTTCCAAAAATTTCTAAGTATGCTTTAGTGTTCTTGAGCCTGGAACCTAAAGTGGTGATAGTTTTATCCTCGGGAGAAATTTCCTGTAACCCTAGGCTTGTTGAGGGTGGAAATATTCTTTTCGGAAAGTGAACGTTGTTCATGACTCTATCACAATCCTAATCACCCGGTCTCGGGCTATCGTACGTGTACCCTCGTCCCTAAAAGTCCCAACAGTCTATCCCACTGTTATGATGTCTTTCATCCTAGCGTCACAACAAAATACCATAAGAGCATTGAAAATAAAATAAAAGGATATGCAAAGTTATTGATCGCTCGTAATTAACATAGAAAAATAGGTAAGAAAACTTATCATTCTACTAAGGTGGCCGGTATAGTAGGAAGAAAGGCCTGTATATCTACAGAGACTACGTATACTATAGTACTCGTCCGTTACCTATTATCAAGTCAATTGTTTTAGCTGATTTTACAATTTTACTATTTTACTCATGCAATAGTAATAATAATAACACAAATAAACAATCAAAAAGTAAAATCAAGATGAGAAGGCATTTTTCGGAAATATATCCCCTGATATGAGTTATAAAAACATTTTTAATTGTTGTTACGTTGATCGTTATGTTTAACGATCAACAAAACAACAGAGGACATTCTTGACATTGCAACCCAATACATAGGGACACAAATGACTCAACGAAACATAGGGGTGCAAGTGACAAAAATCTTAAACAATGGGCGCTTTGTTGGTATTATGTCAAAATATTCTAGGGGTCGTTTGGATTAGTAATTTTAATAACAAGGGATTTGGGTCTAAATCTCTGGTTAAATACTAGAGAATTTATATGTGGGATTTGACCGAAATAGCTCGTTTGGATTAAAATGCAGAATTTTAATTAAAATACCAAATTACTTTAGTGCCCCATATTCTACTACCTCTTCATCTTCTTCCTCTGTTCATTTTTTGACCTAACCCAGAACATAATTATGTTGGTTCTTCTTGGACGAATTCATCGTCGGCTTCCTCCTCTCCTTCGTCAAGTCTCTTCAAAGGCTCCTCTCCAACAGCACACAAGCAATCATCCAAATTCCAAACCCAATATTCAAAGCAAAGCCCAAACCCATAAATCACTCATCATCGCCGTATAGATCCCAAACCCCTCTCTTCTCCTCCCGCCGGTGGATCCTGGTCTCCCGCCCATTTTCACTCTCCTTCCCCGACGCCGCAAACCTGGATTTCATTAATTTTGGTCTCAGTCCCTCACCGCCCCTGCAACAATAATGAGCAATCGCACCTATCCCAAAGTAATAGAAACGGCAGATGGAAGGCTTGTTCAATCGATGGGAGCATGAGTTGCTCACATAATCGATGTTGTTCGTCAGTACTCACCGTCGCCGGAAGGAAGAAGAGAGGCTGGAGGAGAAAGAAAAAGGAAAAATTGTTGCAGCGGATGACCTAAGCTGAAGGGTAAAGATTGGAAAAATTAAAACAAAGATGAGGGATTTAGAAATAGCTTATGACCATCAGCTATTTCAAAAACCCTTATTTGAAGAATTTTGAAATTTCTAATTTTAAAATCACTCATTTTGCCAAACAAGTATTTGTGTCAAAATCCTGCAGAATAAGGGATTGTTTTAAAATCCCTCATAAATCTCTCATCACATTCCCTAATCCAAACGACCCCCTAATGTAAAATCATTAAATTGTTAGAAATTAAAATACTAACCTACTTTTTGACAAATAAAAACTACCTTACTTGTACATATATATTTAGATAATGTATAAAATTACTCAAACTAGGTGAATCATTATTTAAGGGTTACTCTTAGTTTAATTGTTTTTTCAGTATTTGAATGACCATCTAAAATTGTAACACATATGAGGATTTTCCACAAGCTCTCGTATAAATCCAAATTAGTTCGAGCTAAACTGAACTAATCTGATTTGATATGATCTCAATTCGATCGCTCTACAAGTCCCAATTAATTGTTCAAAGTTCCAACCAATCTAACAAGAACAAAGCTGAAAATTGGTTAAGTGTTGGAGCAGTTTTGGGAACCCTGCTTTGGAGGCTTGGTTTTCAAAATTAATTCATTGAAAATGCAAAGTTAAGGGTTTGTTTGGAGCTATGATGTTCTTCTACAATGTGGAGTGCTTGGATAGACAAGGAGAAGCCAGGAAGGTTGTGTTTTCAAGCCATTCAGAAATCTATCCTGCAACCTGAAAATTGCCTGATTTTGGCTAAGGCAGAAAGTCCGTTCGAGATAGCAAATTTGAGCTCTTCTCCACGAAGTTCGGGACACGAACAGCTAGAGCTTGGAGTTGCGCATGGAACTATGAAACTTTCTAAACCCAGAGAAGGAATTGGTAGACCTCGACTCAACCCAAAAGACCATTTTCCAGGAGCTCAAAGTTGGTAAGAAGGTTGTTTCCTGGACCGTTTGCTTAGAAGAGGAGTAGTGTTTCTTGGTATACAAGTTTCCTTGTTTAAAAAGAATTCCTTTCCTTGTTTAGTTGTAGTTTGTTTCCTTGTTCTCTTAAAATTATGTTAGGTTACTTTTTTAGTTATAAACAGCTCCATTCATGGATTGTAAAGTGACGTTTTTGAAGTTAATCAAACAAGTTACTCCGAGGAGTTTCCCAAGCTTGCAAGCTGTTTGTTCTTGGTTTTGGCCAAGGATTGCAGATCAATCAAGCCAATTAAACACCTTTACTGATTGGTGATTCTACTCCACATTAGCCTCTTTCTCAACGTGTTAAAGTTGCTAATTGGATTCCTCCCATTCACCCATCCACCATCTCTGTTTTCAATGCAGTTAAAAGCGCGATTCTACCTAGAAGTGGAAAATGGGTAAAAACGTAAAACGTAAAATTAAAGCGTAAGTTTTTGACGGACCCTCTAAAATAGCTAAAATATGTTAAGTACAACATATAGTATGTAAAATGCGAGTGTGTAGATTTTAGATAAGTGAACAACTACATGAAATTCATAATTAAAATGTAATATCTAACACATAAACTAATTTGTGTTGACTCAAAAGTAGAGAAAACTCATAACATCTTAATAATAAGCTCATAAACGTAGATCGTAACCCAAATTCTCATAAGCTGGTTTGATTTTACATAATTACATACGATCAATTACCCATAAACTTTTATCGTAACCCAGGTAGGAGCCATAGGTGAAGATTAAGGGAGAAGACTGATAGAAGATCAGCGGCTGTTGAGAATACCATTAGGTGTCTTTTCAACCTAATGTGAAGCCCCTATCTCGACACTAGTTGTAGAACGAGTGATGAATCATGTTTTCCTTTTTTTTATTTTTTGCTGATATGTCTCCAAAATTACATCATTTTGGGCCAATTAGCACATTTTTATGAGATGAACAAAATCGTATTTTCAGGAATATTGTTTTTTTTTTAATTTACCACGAATATAGTGGTTTTAAAACTATTTACAAGAATATTGTGTTTTTTGATATGTTGAAAGCGCCGAAGCTCCAGTCCGGGGCGCCGGCGCTAGGTGCTTTTTAAAAAAAAAAACTCGGCGCCGGCGCCCCGGACTGGGGCTTTGGTGCTTTTGAGAAAGAAAAAGCGTCGGTGCCCCAGACTGGGGCTTCGTCGCTGCCATTTTTTCCCACTCCAGCACCACCCATTCCATATATATACTGCACCTTTCCTTCGGTTCTTCATCACCAAAAAACTGAAAGAAGTTCTGAGAGAAGCTCTGGTGTTGCTGTCTGGTTGCTGGGAAGATGGCTAATAACAGGTAAGAGTCGTAATTTTTTTTTTCATGTATTCATCATAATGATTTTGTCCAATTAGTAATTAGAGTTTGTTTTTAATGTATTGGTTTTAGGAGATTTGAACTAGCTGTTCGGTGGCGATCAGAGAAAGTAGAAGACAATTTGGGTGTCCATTTTGTTGGTGGTTTAAGTTTCCAGATGACTATTCCATCCAGGGTGAACTATCAGAAACTTTGTGATCATCTAATTCGGAGAATACGGATTAGAGACGAAACAGTACAAGATAGTGTTGTGATTACAGGTTTCACCTACTGTCTTCCAGAATGGCAAAATGGTGTTTTATTTCATCATGCAATGCCTATTGTCGATGATGATAGCTTAAATGTGCTTTGGAATTTTATGGCACAAAATTCTTATTGTTTGGGTGCTAAGATACATGCTGAGCTCAGTGAGGATCGGGATGGAGAGGAAGACGATGATGACGGTGATGATACATGGAGCGTGCCATCCGATCCTGCCTTTGATGACGATGATGACGAAGAGGAGGAAGATGAGGAGGAGGAGGAAGACGAGGAGGAGGAGGACGACGACGACGACGGGGAGGGAGGAGAACTACCTAATTATCCTCCATATTTTTACTTGCAGGGTAATGAAGAGGACGAGGAATTATCATATGCTGATTCATATGGCGTAATTCCAGGGTCTACTATTGGTGGTTTTGATGGAGAATTCTACAAGGGGCAGATATTTCACTCGAAACAAGCTGCACAGGTGGCGATTAAGCACTATGCACTACAACGCAACTTTCAGTATAACGTGGTGGAGTCGTCACCTTCAATCTGGAAGATCAGATGTTTGATGCACAAGGAGGACAAATGTCCTTGGATGGTGCGGTTTGGATGTCGAGATGTGGGAGGCGATTGGAGCGTGAGAAAGGTCGAGTTGGTGCATACTGCACAGGTTTGGATGTTGTTGTTTGAAGTTGTTGTTTTTTGGAGTTGTTGTTGTTTGAAGCAGTTGTTGTTTGGACTTTTATGAACTGAACTAGCTTTTGGAATTTGTTGGTTTTATATTTAAAGTCTCAATTTAGACAACAACAATAACATGAATTAGTCCGCATGAAATTAAAAATAGTCCAAAAAATAAGTACATAATAATAATTCATAGTCACAAAGAACATAATAATAATAGATATCTCAACATAGTACATAAATACACTAACGACCACCACGACCACCGCGCCGACCACCACGACGACCACCGTGCTCTGCCACTAGATGGCCGCCAGTACCACACCTCGCTGGCCTCCTGTCTCGTGGAGGCAACTGCTCAGCTCTCTCCGCCCCATCATCCTGATCCTGTGTGCCGAACATATCATCCACCTGGGACTGAACCTGCTCATCTGGTGGACCCTCTCGTCGCTGCTGCTCATATGCCCAATGAGATGTCTGGAAGTCCTGATCCTGCATCTGCAGATCGACACGCTCCCACTCGTCGACGTCCAAATGTGGCAGGACTGTACTACCTGATCCCATGTGCCCTCCTCCCATCGTAGCATGCTGAGGTGTGTGAAAGCTATCCTCCTGGGGCTGAAACTGAGGGCTAGAAGAACTGGTGCCTGCCTGAAATCCGGTAGAAGCGCCTGGCCGTAACGGTGGCTGAGAAGGCTGGTGGAATGTGAAGGTCGAAGTAGGTCTGACTGGCTGACGATCTGAGTACCTCACTCCACGAGGTACGTCACCCTGCTCACGTCGCTGTCTCCTCCTCCTGGGCTCCTCTGTGAACTGTGGCGGTGGCACGCCCCAGCCCGATGGCTGAGTCCTACGCTCTGGCCAGCTGGCTAAGCTACGCTCATCGGGGTACCGCTGTACCGGCTCTGTATCCGAATGTCGGCGATGACTAAAACCTATAGCTGTAACCCCTGCCGCCAACTGGTCAGCATACTCCGCCATCTGGTCATATGATAGCCCTCCTGCTCTCATCCCATCACGTAAACCCTGCTCAACGGTCTCCATGCAGTCGTACTGCAATTTAAATGGAAAATATCAGAAATTCCACACATCTAAAAACAATTAAAACACAAATTTTAATTACTAAAAAAACTCACCGCTGCGTTCAGTGCAGCAACTCTCCGTGTGCCTGAACGTCTAGTGACATCTCTATACCACTCTTGATGCTCCGAGTGGTAAGCTAATTCCACGTCACTGTAGCTCGTCTGCGCTACGAACTCATGTCGACGGTTCCACAACTCAATCGACTCGCTGGGTGCCTGTAAGAACTGCTGGCCCCGTGATGGTCCATGCTGTCCCACACGAAGAAAAAATCTAATCTCAGCCGCGGAATGTGGAGGATGAGGCCGGTCCTGAACCATTCCAAACTGTCCTAGCACGCGATCTGGATGATGCCACATCTGCGATGAGAAGCAGATCAGCGAAACTACTGCTCTAAACGTGTGGGACTGGATCACAGTACCGCTGTAGTCCTGACCTCTATGAAAGTACGGACGCCACTGCACACAATGATTGGTCACATAATTACTCCTAAATCTATAATAAATCAATTAACACTATTCTATAAAACGAAATGTTATATACTAACCACGAATGTCGTGCACTCGTCAAACCACAGCTTGTACAAGTAGAACTGATCTCCATGCTGACGGGTCTGGGCCGGAAGCCACCGAATGCCACGTGGCACTGCGTCCTGAGTAATCTGCGCACCCGTCACCGCATGTAGTGGTGATGTATGAGGAAACCGCTCCCACGTCCAGAGCATCAGCAAGGCGGCCCATCCACCAAAGTCACCACCCAGTGAAGAAGATGCCGTCATCTGCAGCGCCGATCTACCCATCTCACGGTACAAGTAGGATAGCACAGCTCCTCCCCAAGCAAACCTCCCCGCTCTGCGCCAATCCTCTACCAAAAGTAGATACTGCAGGTGAACTGAACCTCCAGACCGATCGGAGAACAAGACACCTCCCATCAGAGACAGCGCATACGCTCTAGCAAACTGCTCTGTCGTCTCTGGTGAAGCAGAAAGCGGTAGCTCATCGAAAGTCTCCCTGAGCCAAGTAATCCGGATGACGCCGCCACCAAGATCAGTAGGAGCCTGTCCTAACAGTCGAAGACACATAGCCGACCAGTCCTCGTCTGGTATGTCTACTATGACGGCATCACCGTCGATCGCTAATCCGGTGAGTGTCGCAACGTCCACTAGGGTGATCGTCACCTCACCGAACGGCATGTGAAATGTCGATGTCTCGGGTCTCCAACGCTCTACGAGCGCAGTAATCAAACCCGGATCACCGGTAAGAGGGGCTAGTGGCAGAACACTAGACAAGCCGGCATCGACGAGATACGGCAGGTACAGTGGATTGTATCGAACTAAATTGCCCGTATGACGAATGTGGTATGGTCGATCACCAGCCTATAATTAATTAATGCACAAAACTATATTAATTCAATTCCTTCAATATAATATTCTTAATTTAATCTAATTCTATTCTTAATTTTTATATATCTAAACTAAACTTATTCTAATATAATATTTTTAATTTAATCTAATTCTATTCTTAATTTAATTTAATTCTATTCGTCTTATTTAATTTAATTTAATTCTATTCTATTCTATTTCTATTATACCGCTAATAAAAAAAACTATAGAAATAATTTAATTTAAAAAACTTACCTCATTTGCCCAAACTGCGTCAATCCGATGGTGACCATGCCCCCAAAGAAGTTCCGGATCATTCGGAGCAGTATCGATTGTCGTAGGTGGTGGTCTCATCGAACAAGGATCGATAAGCCTAGGAACTGAAGAAAAAAAATGTTAGACAAAAAAAAAAAAAAGTCGCCGGAAAAAGTCGCCGCCGGCAATACTCACTCCGGTAACGTTCGCCGCCGCCGCTGCCGTCACCGCAACCGCCGCCACGCCGACCTCGCCGGCCTCGGCCTCTTCCTCTGCCGCCGCCGGGGGCCTGCTCGTCGTCCGACATTGCGCCGCCGCTAGAGAGGTGGCGACTTCGCCTTGTGCCGCGCTCCGCCGCCTTGGACTGGGGCGCTGCCGCCTTTCTCTCGGCGTCGCCGCTCTGGTTCTCGGCGTCGCCGCTTTTTCTTGGCGCTGGGATGGAGAGGGAGGAGTGGAGAGGGGAGGTGGGATGGGTCTGGTCTGGTGTGGTGCGAGAGGGGGAGGGGGGAGGAAGGGGGTAAAAAAAATAAACTTGACAGCGACAGCGCCTCGGTCTCGGGCTTTGGCGCCTCTTAAAATTTTTGAAATTTCAGAAGGCGCCAAAGCTCGGGACTGGGGCGCCGTCGCTATCAACAGCGTTTAAAACTGGAATTTCTAAGTCTCGGGCGCCGTCGCCGACTTTCTTCCTAAAAACACAATATTCTTGTAAATAGTTTTAAAACCACTATATTCGTGGTAAATTAAACAAAAACAATATTCATGGAATTAACCCATAAAAACGCTTCAGAATCGCGATTTTACCGATTTTAAGCGATTTTACCCATGTTTTTACCAGTTTTTGTGACTAAGCGACTTTATTTAGAAACTGAAACGTTTTGGTGGCCTGGATACGTAAAAACGTAAGCTTTTACATTTTTATGCGCGATTTTGACTGCACTCTCTGTTTTAACTACGTTTTTACGTTTTTATGCACGATTTTGACCGCACTCTCTGTTTTCACTACGAAACCATCACCACACTAACCCTTTTTCCTAGTTGCGTGCTCTGATCATCCAAGCTCGATCTTGGGCTTGTATTATAATTACTTCATTAACCTCCACCTACTTGTTTGATGTTGGTCCAAACAGACTCGCTCCCACAAAGTCATCAATTCAATGGGTGAATGTCAACATCAGGCGGTCTCCTTTATTTTATGTATGTTGCAGAAGATTTGTCACTGCCATATTAACTACTACTAACTGTGCTTTCTTCGACCGACTTCTGCTTATGTTGGGTTTTTGTCAGCGGTAATTAAGTTGCACGCCCCAGATGGTGATAATAATATAGTTGATCCAGTCCAGATATGCATTTCTAATTATTGATTTGTGATTTGGGGATTAGTAGATGAACGATGGATCTATTCCCCACAAAGAAACAAAGGGGTCACGTAAATAATTCAGCTTTTAGTTAATCGTTAAACGTGCACGTCATTATCTCTCGTCCGATGGAGATTGATTAGGAAACACAAAACTTATGCATGTAACCCTCAAACCAACCCGCATCAAACAAAGAAAGAAAGTATCCATCTTTTTCCAGTCAAATTATTTACAAATGTGACAGACGTGTAGCTACTTGTTTCCTTGTGCTACTTGCATGGTTGTCACGTCTATAACATTGCGCCCGCCGGTTGAATCTGGTTCAATTGGTGTTGATTATTAAACCAGCATGAACACCATCAGTAATGATCGACATGATTGATTTACGAACTCTAAGCAAAACGACGTTGTTTTTAGTGAATTTAGTTAATAAAAAATTAATTTATTATTTTAAAAGTTAAAAGTTGATGTTATTTGTTGGATTCAAGTATGACTATTTAGATACCGATGTTAAATGTTGTATTTAAATATGAGTAATTGTTACTTTTATTTGCAATGTCGTATTTTATTTAAATATGAATATGAACTATAAGAAAATCATCTTCAAATATGTTTATATGTGATTAAATTCATTCGATGTTAATGAGTTTCATATTTCTATATATTTTGTTAAATTTATGTAAATTAATTAAAGCGGTTGTACTATCTGTAGAATCATTCCACTTGATAAATGGGCGCAACAGTGTACTGGTTTGACAATCTCACTACTTGATTGATTGAGGGAGAGAGATAGGGATGGATGGATGGATGGTTATTGTAGTTGGTTCATAATTTCGTTACCCGAATACCAAAACAAAAAATGGAATCTTATCCCGTAATTGACTCCATCTTCCTTTTCCCTTTGCTTTGGTTTTCCAAATCTAACCATGATTTTTTGAGGGAAAATCAATAAAATAACAAACAACAACAAACACCCCTCCTATAATAATTAAATAACAAGAAAGAAACATCCCTCTTTATCTCCCTCTTCCTAATTGTTTCCTTATAATTTATCATAGTTTAAAGAAAGCTTCATACCTTTTCCACCAAGAAATTATCTAAATTATTTTTATCCAAATTTTACCAATAATAATTCCAAACAAAGTTAGGTAGTTGGGACAGTTGGAACACATCACATGGGGTGGTGGAACCTCAGCTGCATTGTTGCCGCCGGTGTCCTTTGATAATTTAATTATTGACCCTCTTCCTCATATGACGAGGCAAGTAATGTCGCTCTGCAATAATTCATCTTCCCAACACCCTGCTTTCTTAAAAATGACCGGCAATCATCATCCAAGTCAAGTAAGTGACAACAGAATGTTTCACTCTTGACGATAATCAATGTAAACTGGATCAATAGGCCGAAATTGAATTCCATGCCGCAGAGATTTTTTCTAAAATCTAAATCTAAATCTCGCTTTTCAATAATAAAAGAAGAGTATATATATGTCGATTAGTTCATACTTCGTAGATAAAAGATAATGTGTTCATTATTTATTAGGAAGAGTGTTGATTACAAAACACATTAGGAGTTGGGATAAACATATTCAATTCATTCCAAGATAATTAGTATAAACGATTATAAATTTTGCACTTAGTAGTTAGTACTTAGTACACAGTCACAACTTGAAAAAAAAAAAAAGTGACCATGTTCAAACTTTAGTTATAATATCATTACAAATTAAACTTTTGTGGCAATTTTGTACAAAGGTCAAAGGATTGGTAGATCAATCATTATTTACAATTCATTCCAATCAAGGCATAATGGCTTTTTTCATTTATCTGGACAATGTGATCGTAACAATGAATGACAGTGAGAGAATTCAATGCATAAAACACGACTTGCGAGTTGCTTTTCATCTCAAATTTGAGAAGGATATTGGGATCACTTTAGAAGATTGTAGCCACGATAGAAGCATAGTTTGTATAGTCCCATATACTTAACCAACACACTACCTGACAACTCATATTTCCTTAGAAGTGGTTAGTGTTGTCTACCTGATGACACGACCGAACTGAAAACAATCACAAACCTTTAGGGGTCGTTTGCTTGTTGGATTTGGGTCATGGATTTGGTACCCAAATCTCAAGTTTGATGGATTTAACATAAGTCCATTGTTTGTTGAAGGGTGCTAAATCCGTGGGGTCCACGGATTTGGTCTTTATTTTGGAACCAAATCTGTGGACCCCACGGACTTGTAAATCCCACATATTGATTTGGGATTTGCAAATCCTTGATGGTTAGTTATTTATTTAACAAATCCATCATCAAATTTATCATGCAAACATTAGACTCAGCAAATCCATAATCCAATAAATCCAACATAAATCCCAAGGTTTTTATTGGCCAAAACCCTCAATGTTCAAATCCAACAAACAAACGACCCCTTAGTTTTTATCGATTCGGTACAATGGAAATCAAATATTAAAAAAACGAACGCTCTTAAACGGCTGATCAGTTGTTGTCTTATAGTACAACTCCTACTAAGAGTAAAACAAAACAGAGTAGAGGAGAATTTTGAATCGAATTGGCTGTCTAATAACAGCTCATATCTACACCCCAAAGAAGCAAATAATTTCACGGGGTGAATGATCTACGGAATCCCAGCAAAACCCTAAAATTTCCAGTCATTTTCCATTATCTAATAATTATAATTATACAGGCGCATAATCGAAGCAGCCATTAACGCCAAATCAGCTGCTTCATCATCCCTTTTCAGTACTCCTCTGCTATGCTAATACCATACTGACACTAGTGGTAGGAATTAGTAATGGCTTCCTGGCTTCCCTATCCCCTTATGGGACAAAAACACAGGGAAACCCAAACCAAAAAAAGGAAGGAAAAGTTGCTTCTTTTTTCTATACCAAACTCAGAGCAGAAGCAGGGAGAACCAGTAAGCCACCCATTCCATATCCACATATCTACACAAAACTACTACTCACATGGCCGCAAGTAAACCAAGCAGCCTTCCCCATGTACAATACACAGAAAGCTGTTGCAAGCCGCAGTCCACTCTATTTACTCTTTCTTTTCTACACGCTCTACCAATTCATTTGCGATTCAGGTTCCTCCTCCACCAGTCATCCATGGATGACCTGCAACAAATTTGGAGAAAAAATCAGAGGTCAGAATTTTGAGACACTGAAACCCATCTGCGGCAGTAGCGATAAAATCCTCGCACCCTTTTCTTTCTGCCCTCATCTCATAACATGGGAAGCGCTTAATTTCCAGAGGAAATTCGTTGATTTTGTATTTGGAAAATGAAGGAAACGATTAAAATAAGAAATTGGGATAAACAGAGCGTCTCTGTTTTTTAAGAACTTACGGAGCACTTGCTCTGCAGAGAACCTCCTGTAGACATCCTTACACAGCATCCTCCTCAGCAGATCCTTAGCCTTAGGCGAAACCGACTGAAAAACCCTCGGTGGGAACCTGAGATTCGCCCTCAACACGGCGTCGAAGATCTCCACCGCCGTCTCCCCGTAAAACGGCGGGAACCCGGCGAGCATTATGTACAAAACCACACCAGCGCTCCACACATCCACTTTCTCCCCGTACTCCCACCCAGACAAGACCTCCGGCGCGACGTAGTACGGCGTCCCCACAATTCCGGTCGCCGCCTCGCCCCCGGCCACCACCTCCGCCGACCCGAAATCCGCCAATTTCACCGAATTCCACGAATCGAACAGCACGTTGTCGGGCTTGATGTCCCTGTGAATCACCCCCTTCCTATGGCAGTGGGAGACGGCCGTCATCAATTGGGCGAGAATGGATCTGGCTTCATTCTCCGCAAAGGCGCCGCCGTTGGCGATGATAAGGGCGTGGAGGTCGGAGTTGGGGCAGAGATCCATCACCATGTGGAGGTGGGAATCGTCCTCGTAGGTGGCGTGGAGCTGGACGAGGTGAGGGTGCGGCGAGACGAGCCCCAGGACCTTGGGCTCGGTGAGGAGGCACTGGGCGTCGAGGGAGTCGCCGGCGGTGAGGGATTTGTCGATCGATTTGACCGCGAAGGAGTCGCCGGAGGAGCGGGAGACGCACTTGAAGACGGTGCCGAAGCGGCCCCGGCCGATCTCCTCGCAGATTTGGTAGTCTCTTTTCAAGGCTTCGCTCATTACTTCACTCTACTCGCTAGTCCCTCTGTGTCTGCCGGTTTTCTGATCTCCTTCGCCAGTATTTATAAAAGAAAATGATAAGGAATGGGGTTTTGGCTCTTTATTTGTTTAATTTTAGAAATATTAATGGTGCTTTTTGGGTGGAAGGTTTTAATTAGCTGATATATGTATTTAATTAAAAGCCGAAGATAAAGGAAATGAGAAGAGAATTTGTGTGTTACGGTAAAGCGGTTTTGATTGATCCGAAGGTATTTTTTTTTGGATATTCCATTTTCCGCACCTGCCTACCTGGGGGGAGGAAGGCGAATGAGAGGCTGACACGTGCAGGGATCTAACGGCCGTTACAACGGTGAACGAAATGAGCGGTTGGATGGGGAACAGGCTGGTTGGTTGTGAGAATTGCGATTTCATTATACCCTTTTCCTTTGTCGTTTTATGGATAGATTAGATGGATTATTTGGTAACGGAAGAAAGCCGGGAAACGGACTTCCGTACGGGTACGGTACTTTGTTAGTTGGTGAGACGTACCGACTACCGTGGGACGTGGGTGAGACTTGAGAGAAGAAGCACCCTATAGCTACGCGCTTGACCGATATTCATATAACCCTTCTAGAACGGTCGACTACTAAATAGTTTTTTTTTTTTTTTTGAATAATCATACTTTCATTCATTCCAACCCAAGTGAAGCTCGCAGTTACAACAAGTTGAGAACAGAAAGCCAATCCGGGTTAAGGGAATTCATTCTACAATTGCGTGCAACCCAATCGGCTTTCTTGTTGTTTTGGCGACCAGTAAAGGAAAGGTGGATCCAAGGAGAGCATCGCAGAATTTTGGTGATAGAGGTCAGTGGCGCAAAACATCGCCAAGGCCACAAAGAAGGGTCACTGTGAACCGCGTCCACCAAAACCTTGCTGTCAGAAAGGATCGATGAAGGGACATGGTCATCCGCTGCCACCTGGCAAGCTGCGAGGATAGCAAGCGCCTCAGCTTCAATTGGGGAAGAACAAAGAATCCTTCCAGCCTTTCCGTCGCACATCTGCCCTTCAGAGTTGGTAATAACCACTCCAAAAGCCGCCTCCTGTGAAACGCTATCAAATGATCCGTCACAGTTAATCCTACGAAGATTGATTGGCGGTGGACAAGATTGAGAGGGAATGACCCCAGGCTGGGGTGAAGGAGAGATAGGGGGAGAGTAGTGAGGTTCCGCCGCATCACGGAAAGCGCAGATCGAGGTTGCCGTTGGGGAGATAACGACACCTTTAAAAATATACTCGTTGCGGGCCTTCCAAATGTTCCAAGCACAGAAAATTTTTTGCCGGATAGAGAGATGAGAATCTTGATCACGCATGGAGAAGATCCATTGGGAAAAGTTCTGCGGAGAGGTGAGAGATGGGACGACTCTTCCCCATGTAGCCAATGCATGGGGGCAAAGAAAAAGACAATGAATCAAGGATTCTTCCTCCGCGTTGCATAATTGGCATCTCGGACAAGGAGAACACCTCCGTTTGAAGAGGTTGAGGCTGGTAGCAAGGGCATTGCGGATACCTCTCCACATGAAAAAGCGGATCTTTGGAGGGAGCTTCAGGGACCAAAGCCATTTCCAATTATCCTCCGAGGCAGGCATGTTGAGATCATGATGTTGCAGATGATTTGACTGCTCCCTTCGATGCATCTGTATCCCGTGATAAGCAGAACGAACAGAGAATGACCCATCAGGGGTGAATTTCCATGCCCACTTGTCGTCTGTACCTTCCGGGCCAATATGGATACGTGAAATGGCCTCAGTTTCTTCCATTGTGCAGTGCCTTCGAAGAAGATTGAAGTCCCAACTTCTGCCGTCTTCATTCATCCAATCACAAACACGAGATGGAGGGTCCAAACGAGAAGAGATCTTGTGTCCTTGGCCGTGGAGAGGATGGACCCATGGATCACTATGGGACCACGTGGTTTCCCCTGTTCCAATTACCCGAATGATGCCTAGATCAAGAGCTTTCCTGGCGTCACAGAAACTGGCCCAGATCCAAGATGGGGAGCTGCCTTTGGTTGCTGAGGAGAAGGTACCGTTTGGGAAGTAAAGACCACACATCAAACGTGCCCAAAGGGACTGTGGCTCGTTGATCAGTCTCCAACCCTGTTTGGCCAACAAAGATAAATTAAAGTCTCGAAAATTTCGAAAACCCAACCCGCCATTCATTTCAGAGTCATTGAGCACTTCCCCTTTTCGCCAAGGAATGGATCGCTTTTTCATAGAGCCGGACCAAAAAAAACTGTGAAGAAGGGAATCCATTTTCTTGGTGAGGGAAGTAGGAAGGAGGAAGACGCTCATGATGAAGGTTGGGATTGCTTGAATAACGGCCTTGAGCAAGGTTTCCTTTCCTCCGTGAGAAAGGGTGAGACTTTTCCAAGAATCTCCTTTCTTTTCCATTCTCTCAATGAGAAAAGCAAAGGTCTCCTTCTTAGATCTTCCCCATTCCGTCGGGACTCCCAGATATTTGTCGTGACAAATGGCCGAGGGGAAGCCGATTCGATTAGTGATGTTGTTTCTGAGATCCTCCGGGGAGTTTTTGCTGAAGAAGACTGAGGATTTATCGATGTTGACCTCTTGGCCGGTTAAGGATTTGTATGTGTTAATGATCTTCATAATCTCTTCAGCCTCCTCCATAGATGCTCTCCCAAAAATAACAGTATCATCTGCAAACAAGCAGTGAGAAATCCGTGGACAATTAGGTTTGATCTTGATACCATGGATGGTCCCTTGGGAGACACCCTTATCCAGCAAAAAGGAGAGAGCATTCGACATAAGAATGAATAAGAAAGGTGAGAGAAGGTCTCCCTGTCGTATGCCTCTTGATGGAGAGAAGAACTCGGTCGGGCTCCCATTGACCAAGATGGAGAATCGAACAGTTCGGACACATTCTTTAATCCATTCGCACCAAGAGCGGTTGAACCCATAGGCAATGAGCAAGGAATCAAGGCAGTTCCAATCCACCAAGTCGAAGGCCTTTCTCATGTCCATTTTGAGCATCAAGTCAAATCTCTTCCCTTGACGTCGGTTCTTAAAATGATGAAGAACCTCGTGCACTATAGTGATATTGTCCTGAATCAAACGGCCACCGGTGAATGCTGCTTGCATTTCCGAGACAAGGCAAGGCATGAATTTCTTGATCCTGGTCGACATGATTTTAGAAACCACCTTGTACTTGAAGTTACAACAGCTGATAGGTCTGAATTGGCTAGCTTTCTTCTGAGATGGGATCTTTGGGATAAGGGCAATGTGTGTATCATTCCATCCCTGAGGGAGAGTAGCCGTGGAAAAGAAAGATTGCACCTCCTTACAAAGATCTTCTCCAACCGTACTCCAATACTTCCTGAAAAAGACACCCGTGAAGCCGTCTGGTCCTGGAGATTTGTGAGGCCCCAAAGAGAAGACAGCTTGTTTAACCTCTTCCCTTGTAACTGGTTTAGTGAGCTTCAAGTTCATGCTATCTGTTACAAGTCGGGGAAAATCAGCTAGAATATCATTATCAAACTCGATCTCCTTTGCTGTGAAAAGATCCTTGTAAAAGTCATTGATGTGAGCTGCAAGTAGAGTCGGTTGTTTGATCCAGCTTCCATCTTGACCTTTCAATCCGAGGATACGATTGTAGTGTCTTCTGAAAACCGTCGAGTTATGGAAGAAGTTGGTGTTCCGATCACCTTTGGCCAGCCACTGAATTCTGGACAGTTGCCGCCACTTAACTTCTTCATCCCTCCAAATACAATCCAGCTCTTCTAAAAGTTTGGTTTCTTCTTCATGAACCTCCTCTGTTCGAATGGCTTGGGCAAGAAAATCCAGTCGAATTTTGATTTCCCTTTCCTTCTTATATTGGGCTTCATACATTTCCTTGGCCCAAGTTTTTAAATGCTCCTCACACCGTTTTAATCGCTGGTCATGGGATCCCCCTGCAGCCCAAGCATTTAAAATAACTTGATCACAAGCTTCCTTACCAATCCATCTATCATCGAATCGAAAAGGTCTTTTGCTCCAAGGTCCTGGTGAGTGAAGCTCTAGCCGGAGAGCTCGATGGTCCGAACCAACATCGCTCTCATGGAAGAGAGTACTTTCTTCAAAAAGTCCTCGCCAAGAGGGGGAGCAGAGGGCTCGATCGAGACGGCATTTAATGTTCCGGTCACCTCTTCTTTTGTTTGTCCAAGTAAAGTGTGGTCCCTTGAATCCCATATCAATAAGTCCATTGTTGAAAATGAAGTTCTTGAAGGGATCAACGGATTCTCGTCTCAACGGGCCTCCTCCACACTTTTCGTAGTCAAATAACATTGCATTAAGATCACCAATAACAACCCATGGCACATTGACATCACTTCTAAAACTAGAAAGCCTATCCCAAAACGCCCTCCTCTCACTAGGGACGGAGGGGGCGTGAACAAAAGTCATGAAGAAACCCCCACCATAATTAATAAAAACATCAAAAAAATTCCGTCCGCGATCCAAAATTTGGATAGGGAAGCCTGCTGTCCACCAGAGAGCTAAGCCACCGGCTGTCCCTTCCGGGTTGACATATTCACCCTTGAAAAAGTTGTTGCTGATCCTTTTTTGCGCCATAGTCTCTTCAGTATTCATAGTTTCCATAAGAAAAACTAAAGAGGGGCGACACCTCCTTACCATCCGTCGAAGGTGATTTTCTGTCCGGGTTTGCCCAATTCCCCGGCAGTTCCAGCTTATGTAACTCATTTCTCTCTTGGTGGCTTAGAGCTGGCCACCTTCGCTTCAGAATTAGAATGCAACAGCTGCTTCCCCTGCTCTTTCTCTTCATGACATTCTTCTTTTCCATCTCCAGCAATTGACTTCATTTTGCGACCCTTCACTTTTATTCTAGCATTTCTCGGCCTGCTTGAATCATCACCAGGAGAGAAATAAGGTCCACCAAAGTCCAAGGGCTGGCCATGCTTTCTTTTTTTAAGTTCAGCCTGGCCTTCCTCTGTTAAATCGGTTGGCAGAGGGAACCCATATTCATTGGGCCTTCTGTTAAGGTCCATTTTCTTTCCCAAATCCTCCACCATCTGAGAGACGTTTGGATGGTTTCCTTGAGCTTGTTGGGCTTGGAGATGGAGTTGTGATTGATAAATGGAGGCTTGCATTTGGGCCTGGTGAGTTTGATATGGCCCATTCAGAAAATCAGCTTGATGAGGGAACATGTGGGCCCACGCAGCAGCAGCTTCCATTTCAGTTGTGAGGTTCCTCGCAATAGTGGGGGAATGAGAGTGGAGTTTGGCAGAAGGGGAGAAAAATGGTACAGTCCCATAGACCCTCAGATTAGGGTCGGGACTAGGGGAAAAGAACCGTTGGCTAGCACTCCCTGTAGTGGATCTTGGGCTTGACGCAAAGTGGCCTGATGGAAAAGGGTGGGGCGTGAAGCCCGGGGGTCCTCGAATTCTGAGCTCCATGTCTCCATCGGAAGGAGTTGCCGGCGATCTGGAGTTGGAGGAGCCTGTCGTCGGAGAAGGTTTTCCTGGAATCCACAGCTGATTCTGGATGAAACCTGGTGACCCCGAGCTACATCCGGCATCACCCGGGGAACTGTCAACAACTCTTCCTCTTGGGGGAGGAGGAGGGCGAACAGCCCTGGATCCTGCCTTCATCCAGGGGGTAAATCTTCCTTCTGGTGGGGCTGCGATTCTCAGTTCAGCATCAGACTTCATCTTCAAGCACTCTTGTTTGGTATGCCCCTGCCTTCCACAGTAGTAGCATAGGATGTACAGCTTCTCACACCTGAACCCCAACCATTCTCTTGTCCCATCCATAGTGTAATACGAGCCGGGGGGAAGGGGACGGGTCAGATCAGCTTGAACAAAGACGCGGACGAACTCCATGTACTTGTCTGGATTGAGCCCTCTCATGTCTGTGCCATGAATTTTTGGGAACATAGCCACCACAGATTCCACATTAGAGACAGTTCTTTTGTGGTCTGGGATGCCGTGGACTTGAACCCAGTAGTCAGCTAGGTCGAAATTGACATTTTGGGGACGAGCAGATTCCTCCCATTGCTTCAGCTGTAGGGTGTTGCCTGAGATTTGCCAAGGCCTTCCTTCCCAAGCGCGATCCATCTCTCCTTTGTGATTGAAAAGAAAGATGAAGGTATTGCTGGTTTTGTGGATCTCCTGGACTGATGGCTCACAAAAGTGTGACCATGCCCTGTTAATCATGCCCACCATCGCTTGCTTGCTTATTTCCCTATCACCGAACATTCTCCCAACTAGCCTCAGTCGAGATCCTCCTTGGGGTCTTGGTGCTTCATCGTTGAAAACCACCTCATGGTCTTCATCTTCCCAGGCCGCCTCTTGGTTGACAAGATTGCTCATCTTCTTCTTTTGCAAGGATTTTGAGTGGGTTAATATGGGACTGAAGTGGGATTGATAGAGGACGGATGGGGGTGATGGTGTAGAAGGCCAGATCTGGGGAATAAATAGAATGGTGGGGGTTGTAGAGGAGATCATCACCATCAAGGCCCCTAATGAAGACGGTCCTAAGTTTGGTGAGATTTGATGTTTGGGGGATGGAATTGATTTCTGTTTTTGTGGCTCGAGGAGGCAGGGGCTGTTGCAGTAGCTAGATTTTTGCTTGGGGGGTTCGAAGAGGCTGAGGTTGATTCTTGACAAATCAAGAGGGATATTCTGGTTTAAGGAGAATGGCATTGAATGTATGAGATTTTGTTGGATTGGGTAGTTGGGGAGTAGTCTCTCAACAGAGAGTGGGAACAGGGGCTTATTAATTTCATTGGATTGATCTGGGAAGGAAGAGTTGCTTGGAGTGTGCAGATGGCTTTTACTCTTGATGGGATTGGTCGCTGAGATGCAGCAGCAAGCATTAATCTTCTCCTCTGATTGAAGTAAGGAGGCCGAAATAGCACCTTCTAAGAAGGATGCATATGGAATTCCATATCTGGATTTTGAAATAGCAGGGAGAAAAAAGAGAGAGCGTTCTTCTAGAGAGAGAAGCATTTTTTTTTGTTTGGGTCCTCGTTGAAAAGTTCAGACAAAGTTGACTACTAAATAGTAACTCCCCTAAATATTGGGCTAGTTTGGGCCTGCCACAACTTTTGCAGAAGCAGATTTTTGTTAGAGCTTTTGTAGAAGTATTTTTTTAAAAAATAGTTGATTATTGAATGAAAAATTATTAGAAGTAATTTTTAATATAAGTTATTTAAAATGATTATAATGATTTATAATATAAAATATAAATAAAATTTTAAAACAATAATAAGTCATCAAAATGAATCTTGTTAGATTTATCGTATATTAAATTATATGAATTTATATTTTTATTGTATTTTTAAAATGGTATAGATGAAATAAAATTAAAATATGGTAATAATAATTTTTAATTTTCAAAACAGTTTTTCGCAGAAGTTTCAAATCGAAGTTTCGAAACCGAAAAGCACTTCTAAAAGATGCGCCAAACATAGGCATTAATTATATCATCATTTGGATGGATGAAGTGGAAAACGAGACAATTCTTCTTTTACAGATTGGGTTATTTCAAATTACATGTCTCACCACAAATAATTGCTTCTTCAAAATGAGTTAATTCAGAATTTTCCAATACAATTTGCTTCTTCAAATTTTATTTATCAAACGTGTCAATTTGACCCACTTGTCTCGTATTGTCTCAAAATGAGACAATTAGATCAAATTGACTTGTTAGAATGCTTCATCCAAACGAACCCTGAGTTTTTTTATAAAAAATAATCCATGGAAGGAAAGTTACTAACTGAGTGTAGGAGTAAGACTCTGTTAGTGAAGGGTCGAAGGATAGGCAGGTGAATCTCTGAGAGTTAAGAAGGGAGAAGAGGTGGAGAGAAACGGATTCTTAGAGAGATAAGTTGTAGTCTTATGTGAGAGAATCCAAAAGTCGATCCCCCACCTACCGTAGTAAATGCTCTATTTATAGTACATTGTGGTAAGTGGATATTTAATGCGACAAGACCCCTACGTGTGTCAGATACATAGGTCATGCCTTAGGCCATAATTCTACCTAGGACTAGGGCTAGGACGTGACTTCTCCAGAGGGTACGACGCCGTTCCACTCGTTTCTTTCTCCCAGTGCAAACAGGATAAAACGATGACGGTTTGGAGCAGGATGAAACGGTGCCGGTTGATGCTTCACTTGCTCGCGGACATTCCTGCGCTCGCGGAAGTCCTGCTCGCGCGGCGGGATACGACGACAGTTTGGAGCAGGGTGAAACGGTGCCAGTTAACGCTCACTTGCTCGCGGACATCCCTGCGCTCGCGGAAGTCTCTCGGTTGTTCTACTCGCGCGGCGGGACCTGAGCCACATCCCCAACAATTGCCCCCCATCAGGGGGTATTCTGTGAATGCCGCCTGTTTTGGTCTTGTACGTCTGGCCCGGTTGTGTGCGCTCTTCACTCGCTCTTCCTCGCCTTCGGTAGTTTTGCGCGCCATATCTTTGATTTCTGGGTATATCTTTGTTCCGCGGGTACACCATGATTGTGGCTCGTACTGGCGGATGTGCATCTGTTTTCGTTTCGCGCGTCAGGTCGGTCTTGCGCGCTCCTTGCTCGTTCTACTGCGCCTTCAATATCCTTGCGCGGTGTATTTTTGGTTTTTCTCTTGTATTTTTTGGGTTCCGCGGGTACCCCATGCCCCCCAGGCGGTGTGCGTACTTTATGACGTCACCGGCTAGCCCCTACGATAGGTAGGTGATGACGTGGCGCTCTGCTGCTCGCTCGTTTGGGCGGTGGCTTTTGAAATTCAAAATTTTATGACGTTTCCGGTTCCCGATGTGCTTTGGACTCTTCGGTTACCCCATTGTAGGGTATAAATACTCCCCTATTTTACTGAAGGGGTTACTTTTCCATCTCTTGTTTTCTCTCCTCTATCGTTTTTCCTCTGCCGAGAAGATTCCTCTGCTTCTCCGACGATCTTAATTCTCTAGATTGTTCGTGGTATTCTCTTGATAGTACAATAGCCAGCAGCGATGCGAACCGTGAGATCGAGGTCGTACTAGACGAAGAAGGTAATCTTTCTCCTTTCTCTCCTGTATCTTCCGATCCGTCGTTGGCTCTGGCCGAGTCCGACAATCATCGCGACGGAGGAGCAGATGACGGCGGTTGTCCGGCGACGCCGTCGTACGACGTCGATTCTCGTCGGGATCTGACGTATGGCTTCTCCGATGCGAGTGAGGCGAACCGTGGTGAGGCAAGTTTGCGTGCGCGGGGTGTTAATAATCCGACGCGATCACGCGAGTGGGTCTGGCACTGCTCTCGTTAACGCGCCGGGGACATCGGAGACTTCCTCAGAGCCGCATTGCGTGTCTCGTGTCACGGAGGCAATGAGCCGCCTCGGCATGCGCGGGGTGGGGGCTGCGTACACCATTCTGGACTGGGAGGACATGTTCGAAGCGGGGCAAGTTTCGTCTGATAATCTGGTGCGCGGGCCGGACCACATATCTGTGTATGGACGACAGGAGGTGACGGACTTGGTGCGCGGGTTGGGGTTGCCCCCCAACTGGCAGTACGCAGTCCCGTCCGCGCGGAGCCGAATTGGGAATTGCCCCCCAGGCTGGTTTGGTGTGTACTCTGAGTACTGGAGAATGGGTTTCAAATTTCCCATTGACCCTTTGTTTTGCGCCCTTTACCGGCGTCTGGGCTGCTCTTTCGCGCCTTCTCCTCGTCTGTGATAATGCACGCCTCTTGTCTTTGCCTCGTTTGTAAGAGGTTGAGGATTCAGCCCACTTACGGGCTTTTTCATAAAATTTACAAGATAAGGGGGCCTACGGAGACGAGCGATTGTTTATCGATTAGGCGACGAGACAAGCGGCCCGAGGGGTATTTGTATGGTTCTCCGAAGCTGGAGAAGGATTGGTTCGAGCGGTTCTTCTTCGTGAAGCCCGCTCCGGGGGAATGGGCTGTTGAGTTCGTGAAGGAGCCCTCTACTTGGAAGAAAGGGAGCGTGCGCAGCTTCGAGTCTGAGTTGGGCAAATACGATGGGCTCGACGATGAGTATGAGGCCTGCATGCCTCATAGAATAAATCTGTACTCCAGCGGAGTCCGCGCGGCTTGCTTGGAGGAGCTCTTTTCTGACGGTTAGTTAAGTTTCTTTCTTCTTGCATTCTGTAATATTAACGGCCGTCTTACGACTTATTGGCGCAGGTGTGGATTTTGCTTCACTGTCGAGCATTATGTCCGTGGATGACGTGGTGAAGGCTCCTCGACGCGCGCGCGGCGAGAAGAGGAAAAGGAAAGAGGCCGCTCGTGCTAGTGGCACAAAGAGGAAGGACGCGGAGGTAGCGCCCGTCGTGGACAGACCACAGAAGACTGCGCGAGTAACCGAGCAGCCTTTGCCGTCGGCGCAGATGCCGCCGCTAGTGATTGCTGAGACAGCGAGTCAAGCGGTTAAAGTGGTGGAGCAGGCGGGACAGGTCAGTAAACCTCCTCGCGCCGAGAAGGGAGCGGGCGCGAGTACATCCGGGGCGACCGTCTAACAAACACTGCCGGAAATGGCCGCCATCAACTATTATCGAGATGTGTGGATTCACACCGGCGTGGCGTGCAATTCCGCCGCCGCTCATGATGCTCTTCGGGCGCTCGGGCCCGTCCTCAGCGTTCCTCCGCGGCTAGAAAAGTCCGACCCCTTGCGGGACCTGGCCCAGGTCCAATTCGCTGTAAGTATGGGCCGGGTTTATTTGTACTTTGTCTTGCTTGTGTTTGTCAAATTTCTTTAAGTCTTCTGGCGCTGTTGGTGCAGGGCTTGATGTCAACCTTCCGCGCGCAACAAGAGCGCGCCCGAGATCGCACGAAGCTGATGGCCGATGAGTCTAAAATCGTGCAGTTGGAGGGCAAGCTGGCGGGGGCCGAGGGACGCGCGGAATTGGCGACAAATAAGGCCAACGGGGCGATGGAGCAGCTCGGCGTGTTGCAGAGTAAGATGGCGGAGGACATGGATGCCGTGAGGAATCGAGTTCGGGGGGAGTTGCTGAGCGAGTTTGAAGAAGAGAAGAAGAAGCTGGCGGATGAGAGGGAGCAGGAGATGAAGCAGTGGGATAAGGAGAGGAGGAAGTTGGAGTCTGGTCACGCGGACAAGCTGAAGCAGGCTCGCGAGGAGCTCGACCGGGAGAAGGAGGATCTGGTCCGCCTTCACGGCGTGGCTAAGGCGGAAGCTGTGCGGGAGGCGCAGGTCGTCGCGGTCCGTCAGTATAAGTCTTCCCTAGCTTTTGGGAAGATCTTAGCGGACGGGATGACCAAGGCGGTTATCGCGGTCGGCAAGAAGGTGCGACCAGAGAATCCCGAATACCAGTGGGATACGCGTGCTATGGTTCAGCACATGCAAACCTGGTTGCGCGAGAAGAAGCCGCTGGAGTCAGACTCTGAGTCGGAGGAGGAGTCGGAGGAAGAGGAGGAGGAAGTGCGCAAGGAGGGGGGAACCGCAGATGGCGGGTCCAGCACGTGCAAGGGAGGGGAACCGGATGCGGGGGCAGACGAGGAGGCTGAGGACGCTACCACTGGCAATGCTGCAATCAATTAAGTGTAGTCGCGGCTCCTTGATGTCCGTTTATTATCGTAGTCATTTCACCATTTTCTTTTTGCTGCTATGTTATGTCGCGGGATATTTGTTTTTTTTTTTCTGCTCCCGTTCATGGAATCCAAAAGTATTTTCATTCCGTCTATTTGGTGCGTTGTGTGAACCCCCTCTTTTTTTTTGAACTTGTTGCGAAAATTGCGCGGTTCTTGACCAGTATTATGCTCAGCGGTCCGCGCGATTTATTATTGGGCATATGTACTCTTAGGCGCGAATAATTCGTGATTATTGCTATTTTTTGAACTGTATGCGCGATCCATGATCAGCGTTACGTTCTTTTGCGCGAAGCGCGGGCGCGAATAATTCGTGATTATTGCTATTTTTTGAACTTTATGCGCGATCCATGATCAGCGTTACGTTCGTTTCCGCGAAGCGCGGGCGCGAATAATTCGTGATTATTGCTATTTTTTGGACTGTATGCACGATCTATGATCAGCGTTACGTTCTTTTGCGCGAAGCGCGGGCGCGAATAATTCGTGATTATTGCTATTTTTTGAACTGTATGCGCGATCCATGACCAGCGTTTATGTTCTGCCAAACCATCTATTCATTCATCCGCGCAAATGCGCTTTCTAGGAGAAACAACAAAAGAGAAAATACACATTAAGCGGGACTGTGATATTTCCTCAGATTCTGCGCGTTCCACGTCCTTGGAATTTTGGTGTCCCCCAGCTCGCTGATTTTGAATGTGTTGCAGCCGACCACCTCACGAATTAGGTAAGGACCTTCCCATGTTGAGGCGGGTTTTCCGTGTCTGGGGTCAGGGCGGAAATTCCGTCTCAGTACCTGGTCTTCGAGTGTTAGCTTGTGTGGGACCAGTTTCGCGTTGTAGTATCTAGCTACTTGCTCCTTCGTCGCGGCCAGCTTGATTGCCGCTAACTCTCGTCTCTCCTGTACTAACTCCAAGTCGCGCAGTCGCGCCTCTTCGTTGGTTTCTTCGTTGTACATAGTGATCCGGTAGGTCGGGGCTGTTGTCTCAATGAGGATCACCGCGTCCGTGCCGTATGTAAGCGCGAAAGGGGTTTCGCCTGTCGCCACCTTGTACGTGGTGTGGTGTGCCCATAACACGGTGTTGAGTTCATCGGCCCAGTTGCCCTTGGCTTCGTCCAAGCGGGTGTGTAAGCCGTGCAGGATTGCTTTGTTGGCGGACTCCGCTTGGCCGTTGGCTTGGGGGTACGCTACCGACGCGAACCGCTCAATGGTTCTCACTTGGTCGCAGAAGTCTATTACTTCCGCGCAATCAAATTGCTTCCCGTGATCGAAGATGAGCGCATTCGGGACTTCGAAGCGCGCCAGGATATTGTTTTTCAGGAAGCGCGTTACCTGCTGTGCCGTTATCAAGGCCAGTGCTTGTGCTTCGATCTATTTGGTGAAATAATCTACTGCCACGATGATGTATTTGCGCTTTCCTTTTGCCGTCGGGAAGGGACCCAAGAGGTCCACCCCCCATTGTGCAAAAGGCCCCAATAGTATCCGTGCAACAAGATGGTGCGTTCCATGCTACGTGATCCGGCGTGCATCGCGCACACTCCTTCATGTATGTCCCGCACCATGTTGCGCGCCTTCTCTTGGCCGATGCATTTCAGGTAGACGCCCGAGAATGACCGCCGGTACGATTCTCCCCCGATGATCGTGCACCGGGCCGCCTTTTGCCTCAAAGTCCATGCCTCTTTAACATCTTCCGGCACTGTACCGTCTGTTAGGTACTTGATAATTGGGGCTCTCCAATCCTCATCGGGCATAAGTTCGGTGGCGTTAATCACCATGTCTTGGCGGTTTTCCTCTTCTTCCTTTTGGACCGAAACTAGGCGCGTCGACTCAAAGTCAGTGGCGGTTGCTAGCTTGGATAGTGCGTCGACGTGCATATTTTCTTCCCTTGGGATTTGCACGTAGGTCACCGCCTCAAATGTACTTGCTCTTCGCTTGACGCGCTCCATGTAATGCGCGAGTGTTTCCTCTTTTGCGTCGAAGGTTCCATTCAGTTGATTTACTGCCAGCGAGGAATCAGAGAGTACTCTTATCGTTCTTGCGCCTAAGTCGTCGGCGGCCGTCAGACCTGCCAAAATGGCCTCGTATTCAGTCGCGTTATTTGTTTTCAACGGTCTGAACCGGATTGCTATTTCATGGATGATGCCCGTCGGAGTGCGCACAACCACACCTGCTCCGGCTCCATGTTTGCTTGACGCGCCATCCACATTGACCTCCCACACTCCTTCCGGTGCCGAATCAAGAGTGACCCCTTCGGCAATGAAATCCACGAGGATTTGGGCTTTTATTGCCGGCCTTGGGGCGTACTGGATATCGTACTCCGACAACTCGACTGCCCATTTAACCATCCGCCCGGACACTTCCATCGAGGTTAGAATTTTCTTTAGCGGAAGGTTGGTTAGGACAGTGATTTGGTGTGTCTGGAAGTAGGGGCGTAGTTTTTGCGACGCGCTTACTAGTGCCAGGGCGGCTTTCTCAATTGGGGAGTATCTCGTTTCCACGCTCGTCAAAGTTCGCAAGGTGTAATACACGGGTCGCTCTGTTGGAGCGTCTCTTCTGGACACTAGTATAGCGCTCACGGCCCTTATTGAAACGGCAAGATACAGGAAAAGTTTTTCACTAAGCTTCGGGGCGGCAAGTACAAGGGGGGATACAAGATATAACTTGAGTTCTTGGAAAGCTGCTTCACATTCCTTGGACCAGGCGAAGCGCGCGCCGTTCTTGAGCGTGTTGAAGAAGGGTGACCACGCCGATTACTGCTACCCTTGTCCCTGAGAATCCAACTAGGTTTCCTTCCGCGCGCCTGATTAGGCGCGGGTAGGTGTCCATTTGGTCGAGTGTGCTCTTGAAGAGGATGTCAGCCGCGCTACCCCCATCTATCAGCAGGCGGTGGATTTTGCAGGCGGCTATCAATGTGGTGATGATGAGCGGGTCTTCTGACGGGATTCCGTCGGGAAGTTCCGCGTCGTCGAAGCTCATGTTGCACTTTGGCTGTGACTCGGATGTCGCGCATTCTATCGCGCGTTCTCGTTTCGTCTTTTTGCTTAGGCGGTTCCCTTCGACAGTCACCACCCCTATTTCTTTCCGAACGAGGTACGCACCGGTGGCCTCGTCGTAGTCAGGTTGTGGCGGCGGCGGCGGATGTCCGCTCTAATCTTTCTGCCTTTCCGCCCCTTGAACAAATTGGGACAAGAGTACTCTTCGAATGAGTCCCTCGATTTCGTACCTTAATTCCCTGCAGTCCTCCGTCAAGTGACCCGTCTCCCTGTGGAACTCACAATGCTTGCTCGGGTCGCGCATGTGTGGAGCTGCTTTGACATGAGCGGGCCAGTTGATTTTGTACCCCTTCTCGCGGAGCACATGAAATACATTTTTCACCGAGTCATTGAGCGGTGTGTAAGCGGGCATCGCATTCTGTGGGCGTCTTTCCGGCGAGCGTCTTCGCGGGGCTTGTTCTGGCGGGGTTTGAGATCGCCTTGATCCGCTGTGTGCTTGCACCAACTGCTACCGCGTCAACGGGGTCGGTTTCCTTCCCTGATCTTCCTTGGGCGGTTTCGAGGGTTCGAAACGCCTAATAGAACCCGCTCCCAGAGTTTCCTCTAGAGTGATGGCCTTCTCAATTTTGACTACTAGTTCCATCGAGAGAATGACTGGTCTTTTTGCTAGGGCGCGCTTGAGTTCCATGTTTGTAGTGGCGTCCATGAGGTGATGGGCGGCGGTTTCAGGCGTGAGGTCCCGCACGGCCATTGCTACCCTGGACCACCTGGCGTAGAAGGCGCGTAAGCTTTCTCCATCCTTTTGCCTGATGTCGATCAGAGCTTTAAGGTGGAGTGGTCTTCTTTTTTGTGATGCGATCTTGGTAGTGAACAGGAGAATGAACTCCTTGAATGAGCGGATGATTCCGTTGGGCAGTCTGTTGTACCAGTCGCGGCATATGCCAGTGAAAGTCGACGGGAAGGTCCTGCATAGTGCCGCGTTGGAGTTGGTTTGGAGTTGCATCCTAAGACAGAATGTGCTGACATGATCTTCGGGGTCGGTTGTCCCGTTATACGTTGGGAGGGCGGGCGGCATTCCACTTAGGTGTTCTGCCATGATTTCCGTGCTTAGCGATTGATGGAGGATCCTTCGAGGCGGGTGAGGGTGATATTGCGGAGACAAGTGCTGCTCCAGGAAACTGAGGTCCGCTTTGGGACGTGGGTCTGTTTGTTGCGTCTCATCCGCGGGTGGCGCGTTCGGCAACGGTTGTTGCAGGGGAATGGGTTCTGACGCTTCATCGGGCGCCTGTGGTGGCGCTGGGTGCGCTGTGGGGGTTGGCGGTGCGGCCTCATTTTGCTTATCGGCTATGACCTCATTTTGCTTAGCCATTTGTTGCCTCATCTCCTTAGCTGTCAGTTCGGGTTCTTCTTCTTCAATGAGTACCGCGTTAAGGTTGCTGGCTTCCGCGTGCTCTCTCGGGTTCGTCATTGTCTTGATGGGCGTCGCTTCGTCAGGGTTGCTGGGGTTGTATTCCGCCATTTTTTTTAGTTCTTCACCTGCTTCTCTTCGGCCCCATGGTGGGCGCCAATTGTTTGAGCCTAACTGAGTGTAGGAGTAAGACTCTGTGAGTGAAGGGTCGAAGGATAGGCAGGTGAATCTCTGAGAGTTAAGAAGGGAGAAGAGGTTGAGAGAAACGGATTCTTAGAGAGATAAGTTGTAGTCTTATGTGAGAGAATCCAAAAATCGATCCCCCACCTACCGTAGTAAATGCTCTATTTATAGTACATTGTGGTAAGTGGATATTTAATGCGACAAGACCCCTACGTGTGTCAGATACATAGGCCATGCCTTAGGCCATAATTCTACCTAGGACTAGGGCTAGGACGTGACTTCTCCTCCAGAGGGTACGACGCCGTTCCACTCGGTTCTTTCTCCCAGTGCAAACAGGATAAAACGACGACGGTTTGGAGCAGGATGAAACGGTGCCGGTTGATGCTTCACTTGCTCGCGGACATTCCTGCGCTCGCGGAAGTCCTGCTCGCGCGGCAGGATACGACGACGGTTTGGAGCAGGGTGAAACGGTGCCGGTTAACGCTCACTTGCTCGCGGACATCCCTGCGCTCGCGGAAGTCTCTCGGTTGTTCTACTCGCGCGGCGGGACCTAAGCCACATCCCCAACAGTGTTGTCTAAATAAATAGGATATAAGAGAAAATCACATAAATTTCTTTATCGATTCAGATTCTATTCCATACTAGTTTTGTTTCGATTAACACTTACCAATGTAGTGACGGCAATAGGAGGTATTTTGCAGGAAAAAATATCAAAATACACATGTTTTTAAAAAAATTTCCAAAATACATACGTTATAATTTCCCCCCCCCCCCCAAAATACACATGTTTGGGCATCACTGCGGTCGTCAGGCAGACAAAAGCAGTGAATGCATCACTGCGGTTGACGGCCGCGGTGAATGCCTAACGTGACATCGAAATTTCAAACAAACGTAATTTTGCGCTCGGTTATCCGATTGTAGCGAATTTTTTTTATTCCCGATAAATTTTCAATATCTTTCAATATGCAAAAGCCTGCATCCCAAAAAAATTCGATTCCTACCCCGAACGAGCAATTTTTCGATTTTGACAAACTTTGAAAAGCATAACTTTTAGTCGATTTTTCATTAAACGCATGGGTATACAACCTAATTCACCCGACCAAAGCGACTTGAATCCGATTTTACAGGTTTTTGACGGAAGCGAGTTTTATCTGTTTTTGTAATTGGCGTGTTGTGCCAGGTGTGAATTTTTCCAAAACTTAGTCCAATCAGGTCAAAGCGAGTTGAACTTGGTGTTGACAATTTTTGAGTCGGTAGCAAGTTTTAGCTTTAGAGTTTTCCATTTCGCTTTTTTCCTTTTGATTGAGAAAGATAATTGATCCCAAATCCATGGGTATCCAACCTAATTTGACCTGACACCCGACCAATGTGAGTTGAACATTCTCAAACCTACAATCAGTCCAAAATTTTCATATATGAGAACCACGATTACCTCACACCAAAAAAAAAAAGCCAAACGAGTATGACTATGTTTGGCCCGAATTTTAGAAGTTTTATGTTTCAAAAGTTGAAGCCAAGCCAAACACCTCTAAAGTTTCGCTTTTTAAAAAACTGAAGTTTTTCTAACTTAAAAGCAGAAACTCCAATTTGAAAATACAAAATTGTCCTTATCATATATTATTCTTTTTCTAGAAAATATAATTTTATTTCATTTATATCATTATAAAAAATAAATTAAAAAATAGTATTATTTAATATGAAATAAATCTAACGTGATCCATTTTAAATACTTTTTTGTAAAAATCGGTCTATATTTATATTTTTGTATGTTTATGAGTTGAGTCTATTTTTATGTTATTTTATTTTTAAAATTTGTATTCATATTTTATGTGAGAAATATTTTTAGTTATTTTTCATTACCTCTTATATTAGAAAATAATTCTGATAGTTTTTTAGCTAAACACTCATCAATTTCTTTTAATACTTCTTGAAAAGATCCAGAGAAGATGCTTTATTCCGCAAAAGTTACAACAAGATCAATTACTAGTCATACAAGTTGAAGCGTCATGAAAAAAAAATATAAACATAAATAATATATTCTACGACCATTCGATCTTATGCAAGTACATCGACCATATGCTAATGTAAATAACAAACCTATGAAAAGAAATGATTAAGAATGAAGTAAGATTACTTTCACTTTTGGGTCAACATTAAAACTATTACTCTTTAAAATATTTATTTTTCTAATACGCGAAGTGATAGCAAACTAGATTTTGCCAGTTTAACAAAAAAGAAGGATATGCCATGTCTACCAGAAACCAAAAGAGGAATATGCTAACAGAAACAATAATAAGAAATTGATTTTTCAATAAAGAATGCAAGTTATTTCACTCACACTTGCATTGTTTATTTCGAGAATTAGGGACCGAGTGCCCCAATCCAAATCTCACGTCCAAAAGTAATTCATTACCATATCGAATTGCTGTCCGATTCCGATCCAATTCACATTGATTTGATAGCATCGTGGAAGAGAAAAAGAAGCATATTACTTTTGTGTTGGTTCCCAACTCCTTTTGTTTCTTTGCCAAGAAAGTGATTATTAGATAGCTTAGGAAGTGGGGGAGCTGTTGAAGATCCTTGGCAAGCAAAGGAGACCACAGAGTAGGCAAAAAACAATGATATGAGGCTTTGCCTTTCATGACTTACGGGGCAAGCAAAGGGTCAGAATTATTAGTTAGCAGATGTAAAGGGATCCGATATCCGGACAAAGGAAGGTACAGAACAAGGACAAAAGACCAGACAAACCGTAATGCGTGTCTTCTGTTCTGGTTATGGTGGGAACAAACATGTGGGTCGGCTGCTACAAACGTGTGGCAATTAACAAACTACAAATAATATCTTGTTTGTTTTCTTGTTTTAAGCTAGCTAGCTGGGTGGCTTAAACTGAGGCGTACGTGGTGGAAGGAAAGAAAGGAATAGTAGCTTTTGCAAGTGTCGAAAAGTCCATCTTGGTCTCGCAGCTCAGCTCCTTTGTGCATGGAAGATTTCAGCATGCCAGTAACAAAGTCGCCCGCCCCCATGTTGTTGCTCTCTGCTCAGGATATGGTTGTGCTTTAAACGTGTAAATTGGCGAATGATTTCTTTGCGTGATGACCTTTATGCAGCCCTTTTTTTCCGTAAGTACTATGAATGGACAGTGTTCAACGTATAGGTTGTCTAATTTTTTTAACTAAAACATAACAATTTTCACAATCTCAACAACTAAGTGGCGAGTTTTATCATATCTATGAGAGAATTCTATTGAATATACTAGCTAGATAGTGATGGCAATGGGTGGGTCAGTATTCATATCCGTCCTCTATTAAGTGTGGGTAAGGTCGGGTAATATCGGCAAGGGTACAGGACAGGTTGATCCATTCTTATATGTTATTAGAATTTTTTTTAAATTTAATGCTTTTCCAATAATAGATAAGGAAAACACTTCATAAATGAATGAAAATATAGCAGAAAGAAAAATCGAGTCTAATTAGTTGAAAAATAGCCTTAAAATTCCTTGTGAGATGAAAATATAATTTTAGAAAGGCCATAAAGGGAGAAATACATATCGATATTAATGCAAATAATGATCGGGTACGAGATAGGTCGGAAGCAATACACATGGCTCCCACGCTACTGCGGGCCGAGTAATACAGATCCAAAAGGTCGAGACAAATTAGGTGCCACGAATCATATCAGAAATTGCTATCACTGTTAGCTAGTAGCTAGGGTAAATTTTAGTGTGTGTTATGCCTCTTAGACATTAACCTTGTAAATTTGTTGTAGTCCAAGAACTTTAATGTATAATGATAAACCCTAGAATTGTAGGTAACCTACGTATTTGCACTCATAAAATTGCATGTCTATATTTTCTTAATAATAAATGTATAACATCCTTATAAAAAAATTTACAACTATCTTAATGGAATAATGGTCCATAGTTACATACTTACATTGACCAATGGAAATCATGTAACTTGCACGACAAGCACTTTCCAATGCAGGCCTTGATAGGCTGAAGCTGCTTCTCAATGAGCAATATGACAAATGAAGAAGCCCATAATTCTTCCAGCCTCCAACTAACCCTTTTTGTATATATAAGCTGATGGACCACTAATTCAACGAGTACAGCCCACATCACCATTCCCATGGTAGGGCCCAATTCATGCAGATAGATAAGGATTCAATATGCGGCTAGGGCTAGACAAAGGCCCATGAAGTCCAGGACTGCTGTTGCCTAGGAACTGGGAAGTAGATAGTTTTGTTTGATTTGCTAGGTTGGGTTGTTAGGTTAGAGAGCAAATTTGCTAGATTGGGTTGTTAGGGTATAAGATAGGATTAATAATCAAATCTATGCCTTTAGTTTTGAATGGGGCAGGGCCCAGATTTAGGGCTGATACTTAATAGTGTTTTTTTATGGTTTCTAGGTTTCTTGACTCTGGTCTCTCTCTACCTTTCCTCTTTTCAAAAGCTCTGTCCTCTCTCTAGCCTTTTCTTCCACATGCGCCTCTGGGGGTGTCGCCGGTTTTCACACTTTTGGTGACCGGCGGCGACCCAACCCCCATTTTTTCTCGCTTTCTTGTCTTTGCCAACCTGCTATGGGTTTCCAGTTCTCTATTGCTACTTTCCCTTTGTGGATTTTGCCAAGAACTTCTCCTTGGAGATTGTTTCTTCTTCCACACTTCAGATTTGTTTTCAGATCTTGAAGTCGGTCTCTCGGGCTGTCCGGTTCTTGCTTGTGGGTGTCAGAGGGAGCCGCCGTCGGCGGTTTGTTCTCTTCTTTCATGTTTCTGTTATCTACCTCCACACGTTTCACCCATAAATGGGGGTGATTCGGAGATGTCACGGCTTGAATAGCCAAGGATACTGATTCATGGGGTGGAGAGCAGGGATCTCTTTCTTGCCGAAGTGTCTTTCGTCGCTTGCTCGGTTTGGTGGGGGCTTTATGCGATGGCCTTTTTTCACCTTTCTGCTCGCGTTTGGGGTCGCTCTTGTTTCCACCTGTGGGGGTTTGGGCTTCGTGGTTGTTCTTCCTCGTGCCTTCTTTTCTGGTCTTTTGGGTTTCGACGGTGGTGTTGTTGGTGGATCTGGGAGTGATTCTGGCGTCGATTCTCCCTTGCACACGTTCTCTGTTGCGGTCCTTTGTCGGAGAGGCTCTCCCACTTCGTTTGCTGTTCTTCATCCGGCCTTGCAGGTGCTGATGATCTGGTGGTTGTGCCAGTTTTTCTCTCCTTCCGGCGAATGAAGTCTCTGACGGCATGAAGGGTGCTCAAGAAGGGTTGCTGGGTGGGGATGTTTGCGGCGGCCTTCTGGCTGATTGATGTTTCTTTGGGCTAGGTTTTCTTCGGGTGTAGGCTTTGGGTTCCCTTCCAGATTGTTGCTTGGGCTTTTTCTGCTGGGCTCTCTCTTTTTGCGCCTGTTGTTTGCCTTAATCTTGGATTCTCCTTCCTTTTGAGTGTTGCAACTCATCTCTGTACACTGTGTATGGTTTTATTTTCATTAATGAAACTCTACTCCTCGTCAAAAAAAAAAAGGTTTCTTGACTCTTGTCTTTTCCGTCCTAACATAGATTTCGACATTTTGTACAGATGGAATGAGTTCGTAGTGATTTACGAAATAGTATTCATTTTTAATATATTTCGACAAAAAATTGCGTATCATTCGTTACCACCTTTGTTTTAACTCAAATTTTTAACATTTTGCACAGATGGAAAGATTAATGAGTTCATCGTGATTTATGAATCTACAAATTTATGAGGGGAAAATATGGGATCAAAATGTATCACTCCATACCCCCTAGTATAAGGGTATTAAATGGTTGTAAACAATGATAAATATGCTAAATGAAGTTCGTATATTCAATTATTATACACTCTAATATGTTTATACCACTATGGTACGTACAGTTCCATATCACGTGGTATGATCTTATGTATTACCAAGCATTACCATTATGGTATAGACTGGTAATAAATGTCTCAAATTTTTTCAAAGTATAGAAAAGTGTATGTCATTTTGAATAACATAAATTAATTTGATTTATCTTTGAAAAAAATTATTACTTAAAACTAAAGAGATATAACCCATTAAAATTTATAGAAAAAAGGTTTGGGATCTTCATAATGTGGCAAATGGCAATGATGTGCAAGTTACACATGGTTATACACCTTTAAGATGGCCACAAAACAGCACAAAAATCCAACTCAATGGTGCACAAGCGGACTTTTTCACGCGTTCTGCTGGACTATATGGATTGAAAGGAACTCGAGGATTTTTAGTGACACTGAATCGATCGCTAAGGTGGTTGCTTACAGGATAGGACGTGCTATTTCCCAATGGCTGATTGTTGCCCGAAAGGTAGACAGAGGGCAAGCAGAAAGCTGGCTTCGAGAGATGAAGAATAGGCGTATCCCTACCAGGTCTGCCCGCCTTGATCGTGTTGATAGTTTCGAAACGCAGAACACCTAACTGGTGGTGATTATGAGTTTAACTGCAAGTGGGGGATTATGTATTATGATGAACCGTTACCCACGATTCAAGGGTTTTACTTGTAACTCACAAGTGAGAGAAAGACGTTGGTGTCTATAAACCTTTGATTTATTTGATTGATACGGAACTAATGCCAAATTTACATATTTATAGACTCAAGAAAGCCTAATACGTAACATAGTCATACCCCTATTCGTCTACCCCTTCCCAAACACAAAAGGAAAACTTGACCCAAAAGGAAAACACCCTGGCCTAAACCGAAACTACCCAAAGCCCAAAATGTTCTCATCAATCCTTCCCCCTCAAAGAACCTTGGTCCCCAAGGTTCGGTCCATGCCGAGACGTGGAGGTCGACGACCAGACTTGCGTCGCTTCCGGAACTTCCAGTTTACAGCTCGAACACCGTCCTTCTTCCTCGTATGGGCTGATGCACGGATCGTCATCCGGATTTTTGGGCAGCCGGATTTGCTAGCCTCAATATTAGCCGAGCTCCAAATCCATTCTTTTAACTTGGTGTAACTGGGGTCGAATGGAGGGGGAAAAAACCAAGGAGCCATTATAATGACTACTATGATCATATTGGTTCCCAAGAGAGCTCGACCTCACATGCTTACAATTTGGAAGGGATATATATGGACATAGATGGGGAAGCTTTCCATCACAATCACCACTCTTCTCCCCAGGAAGAGTCTGCCGAGGATTCCTAGTGAAGGAATCATGAATGGAAGGTCCGTGTGACCTTTTCTTTGCCCACACCCCGGCTTTTTTTGACTTGCGTGTTCCGTGCGGCTTCCCGAACGAACCAAGAAATCTCCCGCCACCAACAGCAGCTCCGCCTCCATTGAATTGAGCTCTAGCTGTGAAGGCCTTCTTCCCGCAACTTTCGGATCGAGGGATAATAGCCTCACATAGGCGTTGTCCACCCATGCAGACTGTTTCTTTCCCATCGATCTCTTGGTCGGAGATCTCGATATCCTCCACTGACGTAAGATCATTGGTGTCAACGCAGGCAACGTTGTCGTCGTTGCGCCTTCCTTCGGGAATGACGGCGCGGTTTCCGTTCAGCTCTCATTCTCGGCAGAATGTCGTGAACCTCTCACGTAATTTTGCTAGCTGTGCACAGGCGACCTTGGTATGCTCGAGCGCTATCTTCGCATTGCGTGCAAGGGCACGGCCGTGAACCTCTCATGGGTTTTTCTTGTAACTCACAAGCGAGAGAAAGACGTTAGTGTCTATAAACCTTTGATTTATTTGATTGATACGGAACTAATGCCAAAGTTACATATTTATAGACTCAAGAAAGCCTAATACGTAACCTAGTCCTACCCCTATTCGGCTACCCCTTCCCAAACACAAAAGAAAAACTTGACCCAAAAGGAAAACACCCTAGCCCAAACCGAAACTACCCAAAGCCCAAAATGTTCTCATCATATTGTAGTGCAGATGTGGCTTGATCTCAGGAGGTCTCATTCTGATAGAAATGCTGATTTAAGGAGGCTTTTAGGGCTGCAATCCAAGCAGGTCTTGCTGCCCCCTGTAGAGTCGGTGGTTTTTCTTTCTCCCTATTTGGGTAGATGTCTGTTATGTTTTACCCTGTTGGGAAACCGTCTTATATTCTTGTATTAAATTGTCGTTGTTAATCTAATATATATCACCCTTAACAAAAAAAAAGGTTTAATTGAATGAAGAAGACAACTTAAAATCATTAAACGAAAACAAGAACTAGTTCTCTCCTCGAGATAAATACTATCTTTACTTTATAGTTTAGTTCCAACATAAACTCAATCTTTGTATCATGATGATACCAAATTTCTTATGGCTTTATCGAATCATAGATTTCAACTCTTAGAAGCTTGCCTTAATCTATAAATGGGTTTATGGAACTTGGATACCTTGTTTTGGCTATTTGGACCGAGAAAACGGCCACCAAGTTACAATTAACCACTAACCGCACGATTTCGGTGAATTTTAACCGCTAAACTGCAACTGAGTTCCCACCCCTAATTTCAACCTCTATGATTATTGTTCCTTCTTTTTCGATGGTGCTTACTGAGGAGGAATTGGAGGTTGAGGGTAATAAGAGATCCTTTGCAGACATGGATTATGCAACTACTTGTTGGGTATTAGCGGAAGTAGTGGTAATTTAGGATCAAAACAAAGGAAACAATTGGTGTTCAATCACTCTTTTTATTAATCACTCAAACAAACAAGGCCTTAACTTTTCGCTCTTGTTGCTTACAAACACACAGATGCAGAGACTTCTTTCTTTCTCTTTTTTATGTCTCTCTCACTCTTTTCTTCCTTCTCCACACCTTACATATATTATACACTTCACTTAGTTTCAGTTTTGCCACGTACTCATTTTTACTTTGTACCGTGTTTTCTGGTGGGGTATAAAAGTAATCCCACCCCTTAGTGCAATTGTGGTCTCTGCATACAATTAAACATAGAATAAATGTTGGGCTAGAAAATTTAGACAATGGATATTGTTATTTGGCAGGCTACTGAGTTCTAAATCGCTCCCCTCCGATCCAAAAACCAAATCCCCTAGGCCCTATGTTCTTCCTCGAGCACCATCCCTCATTGCTTTCTTCTCCTTCATACTATTAATCCGATTATAGGTTAATTATGCTACTACATTATGAACATTGCTTTTACATAGGCTGTTGAGCTGGAAAACATTGGATTTAAAGAGATCGTAGATCATAAACTCATACATTCAAATGATTATTCAAAGAAAAGGTTTCTTAGATTTGAATTGACATAATTATTATTTTTTTCTTTTGGGAATTGGTATTGGTTAAAAGAAATATTTGGGTCTTTTCTGAAATCAAAGTTTGAGGCAATGAGAAGAACAATGATACTTACCGGGGAAAAAAAGAACAAGGTATAGGTTCCAAACAACTACAATATATTTCTACCAAACTTTTTTTTTATGGTATAGGTTCCAGTACAAATCCGTTTTTGTAGTACTACAAAATATGAGCTAATGATAGAATTATGAGAAGTAGAGATTTATTGGTCCATATCAGAAAGGACAATGAGGGAAATAAGAGATTTAGGAGAGAGCTAACCAGATTCTCTACAACTGACCAAATTTTTGGGACAATGCGTGAATTTCCAGTTGTGTTATCATCACACTTTTTAAATCTGCTTCGAAAATTCAATGTACTATATTTCATTCTTTTTAAATAGAATTTCAAAAAAAAAAAGCGTAGACTTATCATATTTTTGTGCTCTACAAGATGGTATCGATGTTGATAGTTTTTGGAACAAAAGATTTTTTAGGTCATCATATCACTGTCAATGCACAAGTTGATAACATTTTATGCTATGGAACGATTGATCAGCCTTCACATCTAGTGGACGAAAATAGTGAATGGTTATTCGGTGGGATATATTCAGTGTGAAATCTTGATAATTTGGTTGATTCATATAGTTATAGAATAATTTCACAATATAAAACGCGAGAGCGCATATATAATTTTTTATGCCACCCCCTTAAATAAAATCTTGGCTACGCCACTGATCACTGTCTTATCACGATATTACCACTAACAATGAAATGATATCATAGTGGTATAATGTTGATATGATGGATGTATATGATTTGATGTCATATCATAATATTATCACTATTGTATAATGATAATATCATGATATGATAATGATATAATGTTGGTATGAGGTCTTATGTAAAAAAATCATTTGAGGACATAATATTACTGTCATATCATGATATTATTACTAATGCGTCATTTCTATGTTTTTTTTTTCAAATTTTGAGTTAAAACAAAGAAGATATGTCCCAATTAAGAAAAAAGTAATTAGAAAAGCGGTCTTTGACTGTTACAAAAAAACGTCCCTCTCTCCTCTAGGATTCATGACAAGCTGTCAGCCAAACAAAAAAATATAGAAATTATCATGTCAACCCTCTTGACTCCCTTTCTTATTGGTGTGCTTTTTTTACTATTGGATGAGACAAATCTGCACGACCAAAGATTGGATTTTGTAGGATGTTATAGTTGATGATTTTTGTACCATATATGCTCCCATTTTTTACTTCATCCCAAGCCAATGAGAAGGTAGTTGCTACACCACATGCCCCTTACAAAAGTCCAAGGAAAAACGAAAAGAAGCGGAAGGGATGAAAGTAGCACTATCCGAAATAAATACTTTTAACTAGACACAAGAATCTTCTTCTGAAATCGTACGCCCACCAAATGCCTACTTCCTACTAATCTTATCGAATTCACCTAAAGACCCACCAACCGGCCAACGGGCCGGTCACAATACTAGTATCTATTACATGGATAATAGAAATAACTATAATAATTGTAGAGAAGATAGAGTTTAATTGAATGGACCCTTCATTCACGTTGCTGCAGCTTGCATGTGCTTTGTTGGAGATGATAATTGATCATTGGCCCATGCAATTATTTCATGAATTGAAGACCTTGTCTTGAGCATTATTTTTGCTTCACTCTTGAGCTAGCGGCAGAGATAAGGAAGACTACATGTTCCATTTGCAATCCTTATTTATGATGAAATGATGATGATAATTGCTTCATTATTGATAGCATTAGACCTACCATGTGTGGAGTTTAGTGATAGGTTGATTGCAAATTACCATTCAACACCCCTCTTAATTTGCAATTTGAAGTAGCTCCTTGAACTTCTCGAATTTCTCACGCGTAACCGCCTTTGTCATGATATCTACAAGCTGGTCGTCGATGTTGATAAATTCCATCACGATTAGTCCATCATTGACGAGGTCTCGGATGAAATGATGACGCAACTCAATATGCTTCGATCTTGCGTGGAATGCTGGATTTTTAGTCATGGCTATGGCTGACATGTTGTCACAATGAATAATGGTTGGACCATTTTCATTTTGCTGCAAATCAGATATTAATCTTTTTAGCCATACCGCTTCGCATGCTGCATCTGTAGCTGCGCTACATTCTGCTTCCGTTGAGGATAATGCCACAGTCTTTTGCTTCTTTGAACTCCAGGAAATGGATTTTGAACACAGGCAAAATATGTACCCCGATGTGCTTTTTCGATCATCTAGTGATCCTGCCTAGTCAATTCGGTAAATTCAGTCAGCTTGCTTTATGCTTCTTTCTTGTACATCAGGCCCAATTTCTTTGAACCTTGAAAATACCGCAAAATTCTTTTGGCTGCTGCAAAATGAAGTTTTCTAGGTTCATTCATAAATCTTGATATAAGACTTACTGAATGACATATATCCGGCCTGGTATGTGTCAGGTAAATGAGTGACCCGACAAGACTTTTGTACAGCTTTCCATCGACTTTTTCAGCTCAATCATTGCGTTGTAATTTCTCGTTTAACGCCATCGGTGTTGAGATTGGTTTGCACGTTGCCATGTGAAATCTTTTCAGCATATCTTCGGTGTATTTCTCCTTGAAATAAATATTTCTCCAGGTGATTGCTTCACTTGGATCCCAAGAAAATATTTCATGAGTCCCAAGTCCGTCAAACTCGAATTCTTTCATCATGGTACTTTTGAATTCTTCGATCATATGTTGACTTGTACCTGTGTAAATCAAGTCATCAACATACAAACACACCATTAGAAAATCTTTTCCTTCTCCCTTTTTGATGTAGAGAGATGCTTCACTCGGACTTCTTTGAAATCCATTTTGCTGAAAATATCGATCAATTCTGTTGTTCCAGGCTCTCGGTGCTTGCTTTAGCCCGTATAAAGCCTTTCGGAGACGATAGAATTTTTCTTCTTCTCATTGTTTCTCATAGCCTCGTGGTTGTTCTGCATAGACTTCTTCTTCCAGTTCTCCATTCAGAAATGCTGATTTGACATCTAGCTGGAATACTGGTAACTCTAGTTGAGCAGCTAGAGCGAGAACTGCATGGTCTCCATCCTGGCTACTGGTGCATATGTCTCGTGAAAATCAATACCAGGTTGTTGTGAATAGCCCTTTGCCACTAGTCGAGCTTTGTACTTCTGGATAGAACTATCTTCGTTGAATTTGATCTTATAGATCCATTTGAGACCTATCATCGGCTTGTCCTTCGGTTGATCAACAAGCTCTCATGTCTTGTTTTTCTCGATCATGGAAATTTCTGCATCCATTGCCTCGTTCCAAACTTCTTCTTTGACTGCTTCTACAAAGACTTGAGGCTCACAAGAAAAATATGCAATATGACTTGTTTCATAAATTTATCGCAAAGACCTTGTTCTCAACGGAGGTGAATCCGAGTCTGTTACGAAGTCTCTGAAGTAGTCTCCTTCTGGGCTAGGTGCAGAATTTCTTTCTGGACTAGCAACTGGATTTGGGTCATTGCTGGGGTCTTCTGGAGTTGCTGAGTCCTCCAGAATTTCATAACTTGGTGAAGATTTAGAAATTGGATTTTCCCAATTCCACTCTGCCATCTCATCAAAGATCACATCTCAGGAAACCACCACCTCGTTCTTTACTGGGTTGTAAAGACGATAGCCTTTGGATTCATCACTATAACCGGTGAAGATCAGTTTCTCTCCCTTCTGGTCAAACTTGTCTCGGTTTGGGGTAGAGATATGTGCATAAGCTATGCACCCAAAGACTTTGAGATAATCCACCTGTGGTCTCCTGTGGTGCCACGCATGTATCGGTGTCTTGTTCCGAACTGCTTTGGTTGGTGATCTGTTGAGGATGTAAATTGTCGTGTTGACTACTTCTGCCCACAAGTTGTTGGAAAACTTTTTTGCTTTGAGCATGCTTCTCGCCATCTCAACAATCGTGCGGTTTTTCCGTTCTGCCACGCCATTTTGTTGTGGTGTGTAACGAACCGTCAGCTTCCTTTTGATTCAGTTGTTGCGGCAATACTCCATGAACGGAGTATAAATAAATTCTCCTCCACGGTCTGTTCGGATAGTTTTGATTTGATGGTCGCTTTCCTTCTCATCTACTGCTTGGAATTGAAGGAACTTGGGAAAAGCTTCTGACTTTTGCTCCAGAAAGAATACCCACATCATTCTGGTGAAGTCATCTACTAATAGTAGAAAATATCTTTTACCGCTGAGTGATTCTGTTCGAGTTGGATCACATATGTTTGCATGTACCAACTCTAGTGGCGCTTTCGCTCTCCAAGATGTAATTGGAAATGGTAAACGATGCATTTTGCCATATATGTATCCTTCACGGATCTTGTCTTCTCTGTTGATCTGGGGAAGTCCCACCACCATATTTTTGTGCCTCGGCAATTTGAGGCCCTTGAAGTTGAGATGACCATATCTGAGATGCCATAGGAAGGAGTGATCCAGATTCACTCTTGAATACTACTTATCATTTTGTGACATGGCAAGAGAGAAAATTCTGTTGGAAGTCATCGGGACTTTGGCCACCATGAAATTGTCAGGTTTGTTGATAATCTCGCAGACGCCATTATCAAACAATAGCTTGTAATTTTTCAGCATCAGTTGTCCCTCACTAAGTAGATTGAGAGTTAGCTCCGGAACATACAAAACATCTCGTATGAGAGTTTTGTTACCTTCTTCTGTGCATACAACAACTGTGCCTTTTCCTTCCACTTTTAGCTTCTTCCCGTCCCCCAGTTTGACTTGAGAGCGGTATTTGTCATCGATATCGGTGAAGGACTCCAGATCTCCAGTCAACCACTATCCACCATCCAGGGAAGCTGTGATTTTTGCTCACCATTCAAGCATGACAAGGCCACCATATTGCTTTCTTCATTATTGGTGCCGCTTGACTCGCCTTCTTCTTGATTGTTCTGGAACCAGCAATCTCACTGGGAGTGGTTTTGAATTCTGCACTTGGTGCACTTGAATCTGCAGTCTTTTGTTGCATGACGCGCCTTTTTGCAAATTATGCAACTCAAGCCAGTGTAGCTCAATCTTTGTTGTTGATAATTTTGTCTGTTGTTTCCTCTGTAATTGGATCTTCCTCTTCCTCTTCCTTGTGAGTTTCCCCCTCTTTGGCCTTGCTCCAATTCGACATATTTACTTTCCGTCATGTTGAGTTTTGACGAGAAAGCTTGCTCCAATGGCGGTTTGGTGAAGCGGCTCATTTTTTGCTCATGTGCTACAAGTGAGCCCATCAACTCGCTCATTGGTAGATTTGCTAAATCTTTGGTTTCTTCAATGACAACAACATATGCTCGAACTTTGATGACAAACTGCGGAGAATTCTCTCCACAATTTCTCTTTCTTCCATGACGTCACCGGTGGCTTTGATTTGGTTGACTGTCTCCACCACACGCAAATGGAATTCTTTGATGGTGTCGGTTTCCTTCATCATCAAGTTGTCGAACTATCGCCATAAACTTTGGCACCTGATGGAGATTGCCTTTTCAGAATCTTGAAATTGTTCACAAAATACATCCCAAGCTTCTTTGGCCTTTTTTATGGCATAGATTCTCGGGTAAATCGATTTGCTCACTGCTTGCTTAATTATTCTCAAGGCGCTGGCATATTGCTTGGCATTCTCCTTGTACTCCTTTGTCTGCTTGTCTGCTCGTTTCTTCGAGTCTTCATCCTCCTCTTGTGGATCTTCATATCCTTCTTGGATGATATCCCATAGATCTTGAGAGATGAAAATTGGCTCCATTTGAGCACTCCAGTACTCGTACAATTCTCCATCGAAAATGGGAATTTGATTATAGGAGGTAGCAAACATGGTATTTAATAAAGTTGTTGCCACGGCTTTTTGAGAATATTTGTGTATGCTAGAAAGGTGGGGATTTTTTAGAGGATAGAAGGGTATTAGCACTAACACCAAATATGTTGGGTATTAGCGAAAGTAGTGGTAATTTAGGATCAAAACAAAAGAAACAATTGGTGTTCAATCACTCTTTTTATAAATCACTCAAACAAACAAGGCCTTAACTTTTGGCTCTTGTTGCTTACAAGCACACATATGCATAGACTTCTTTCTTTCTCTTTTTTATGTCTCTCTGACTCTTTCCTTCCTTCTCCATACCTTACACACACATATATATATAACATGGATAATAGAAACAACTATAATAATTGTATAGAAGATAGAGCTTAATTGAATGGACCCTTCATTCACATTGCTGCAGCTTGCATGTGCTTTGTTGGAGATGATAATTGATCATTGGCCCATGCGAGTATTTCATGAATTGAAGACCTTGTCTTGAGCATTATTTTTGCTTCACTCTTGAGCTAGCGAAAGAGATAAGGAACACTACATGTTCCATTTGCACTCCTTATTTATGATGAAATGATGTTGATAATTGCTTCATTATTGATAGCATTAGACCTACCATGTGTGGAGTTAGTGATAGGTTGATTGCAAATTACCATTCAACACTATTGAACCTATTACTGGTGAGGAAGGAACTCCGATTCCATTTGACTCTGATCGAGGTTTGAGGGGAACCTTCAGCTAAGAGGCAACATTATGATGGGACGAAATATCTGAAATATTCTGGAAGGATTGCAGTGGAGGAAGAAGAGGGACGAGGGAAATGGGCATTGTAGGGTTTCTTGTTCTTTTTTAATTTAGGGTTAATATATTTGTATGGCCTGAACTTTGACTATAATAAACATCTTGACTAATCTTTTCGATCTATAACATTCGGGCCCAAACTATACATCAACGTAACGACATTAGTCAAACTCAATGTTTGACCATTATCTTGGGCAGTCAAACGCATTGACTAACGGTCTATATGCCACGTCACCGCCCGGTCATCATAAAAATCATTAAAATATTCACAATTTACACATATTTTCTAATTTTGAATTATTACAAATTTACATTAAATTAAAATTAAATAAATTGAAACCCCCACTACTCTGTCAACTCCGTCGACGGACACGCCAGATCCTAAATCGGCCAAACGTAAAAAACTAATTCCCCAACAATGGCCCGACCAACTCCCTCTGCCGCTTTCTTCTTATGCGTAGCCGCTGCCTCCTAATTCTCTCCACCGGTGCCAGCGCTCACTACGATCTCCCCGATTTCCAGGATTTCCGCGTCAAGGACACCACCACAATGAGCGACGGTGATCCCCTCCTCCTACCGAGCGAGAAGCCCACCGCCGCGCACGCGGAAGATCTGGCCTTCGAGCCGGCGAAGGAGAAGAAGGAGAAAGAGAAGAAGAAGACGGCGAAGGAGGTTCCCTTGACAGCAGTTAGATTCCGTCCAATCAACCGTCACTTCGCCATCCGTCCAACCCACCTCGTCCACCGCGGCGGGGGCCACAGGTTCCACCACGACCAAATCGTCAAAGGGCTAAGGCCATGGACCCCGCGCTATGGCTGGATCCGCCACCTTCCTTACGGAAAAGGGGATTTCGTCTCCGCCGTCTCTGGACAGGAAGATGTCATGAGAATTCAAATCATAGATTTTGTACCCCTTTACTCCTTGAGTGTATCCTAGGAAAACTCCTTTTTCTGGCTCTCTCTTGGAATTTGGTTATGTGGCTAGTGATGGTGGATGCATAGCACAAAAAACTGAAGACCTTTAAGTCTTGTAAGTCAGGAGGTTTGTCATAGAGTTTTTGGTATGGTGTGAGGTTGTTTAAGACAGGGGTGGGAACTCGGTCAATGAGATACACAGCATGCTTGACACAATCTCCCCAGAAACCAATGGGAAAATTGGCCTGGAATTTTAAAGCTCTAGCAATGGCTAAAATGTGTTGGTGTTTTCGTTCAACCTTGCTATTTTGTTGTGGGGTCTCAATGCATGACATTTCTTGAAAAATTCCATGTTCTGCAAAGTAATCATTCATTTGGAATTCTCTCCCTTGATCAATCCTAATTGTTTTGACATTTGTGTTGAATTGTCTGGTTATCATGTTGCAGAATTGAATGAGTTTGCGACGAGCATCAGCTTTGGAAGAAAGAAGGATGAGCCAAGTCATTCTGGAATAGTCATCAATGATGGTAAGGAAATAATTAAAACCATCATAAGGAGGAAAGGAATTGGGACCCCAAATATCAACATGAATTAACTGAAAACATTATGCTGTGACAGTTGAACTAGAAGGGAAAGGAAGCCGTTTTTGCTTGGCAAAATGGCAAACATCACAAGGTAAGTTACTGTTGGTTTCAATGTATTTACAAAGTTGTTTCAGTTGAGGTATGCGATTGTGGGAAACATGGTCAAGTCTGAAATGCCAAATGCCAAAATGTGGTGAACTAACAGCTGATGTGATGTGGTTAGGTATATTAGCTAAGGGTAGGTTGATGTGGTAAAGGCCATGGAGGAGCTTAGAAAAACTAGTCACTTTCTTCAGCTTCATTTCATGTATGATGCAAGAATCAGAAGAGAAGGTTAAGCAAAGAGGGCTAGTGGTGGTGAGTTTACTCACTGAGAGAAGGTTGAATGTGAATTTAGGGACAAACAGGACATCTTCAAGGGTAATGTCATTAAGACAAAGGACTGTGCCTTTGTATGTGGCTTGAACTCGATCACCAGTTGGTAGGTTAATGAATATGTGATCCACTTTGTGAGGATCATGAAGAAAGGAAAGGGAACTGACTATATGGTCAGTAGCACCTGTGTCAAGGATCCATGGAATGGGAGAAGTGCTATGTTGAAGACTGTAGCAAGAATGGTTACCTGAAGAGCCAGAAGCATGATGAATGGTGAGTGCTGCAAAATGAGCATTGGAAGGAGACTTGTCTTTGGAGTGATCATGCATCAGAGAAATCAGTTTGTCATACTCAGATTTTGTGAGTTTGAACTCTTGGTGAGTGTCTGAAGAAGAACCACTGTCAGTTGCATTGATGAAGGATCTGCCTCGAGTAGAAGGTGTGGTTCTAGACTGAGAACTGGGTGGATAACCATGCTTCTTGAAGCCTTTGTCTTCAATGTGTCCAATACTTCTGCAGAAAGTGCATTATGGAGGTTTGGCAGAGGGATTGGGTGTCATAGTTAAACCTCTAGGAGTGAGACCTGGGGGCCAGCCATATTTATGATAACATGTGTCCTCCGTGTGGCCAGGGGCATTGCAAAATATGCAACGAGGTCTTTTACCAGGGATGTAAGGACGTTTAGTGCCTTCAACAGCAAAGGTATTGGAGTATGAGTTAACCATTCTGCCTTGTTGGTTACCTTGCTTAATAGTGCCAATAGATTCAATTAACTCTGCAACTCGAATCATATCACCTTGACCATAGCGGGATTTGAGGCTGAGCCAGGCTTCGGAGGCGAGTTTGCAGGACATGATTGTTTTCTTCATGCCAGGTTCCACAGCTTGTTGAATCCAGCTGAGTACCATGACGTTGTTTCTTGTCCAGGAAGAGAACTGAGCATCTGTAGTTGCAGGGGGCAACAATGGTGTCATTGATGAAGCCAAGTTTGTTCTTGGCGGCTAAGGCGTTGAGCATCGCCTTGCTCCAGTCGTTGTTGTTGGTGGTGGTCAGCTTCTCACCTACCAACAGCAACCCTGGTTGATCTGAGCCATGAAGGTAAGAAGGATCCTCCAGGAGATCCTGGTTTTGTGTTTGAGCTGCCATTGGGGAGGCGGCGGCTAGGATTGCTCTGATACCATAACACTAGATGTGCAAATGAAACCCTAACTTAGTTTTCTCATTGATGATTGTTTTGCTTATATACAGGGTTGGATCAGTAGAAGACAAACAGCTCTTAGTTGTTGTTTATAGACAGAAAAACAGAGAGTGCAGAGTTTGGAGGGAACAGCAACTGAAGAATGAAAGAGACGTTGGGACGCTACGGCGACGTATTGTCAAAGAGAGTCTCCACTGTACAAGACAGCGCAGTTGCACTTGTGGAAACTGAAGCTTTGCTCGAGACGACGTCGCACCATCAGATTGGCTTACTAGCCGTTGCAATTTGGGGCGAAAATTATGTATTTTCGTCTGATAATAACCACAAAAACACGCCAATATACTCATCAAGGGCAAAAGAAAGCGCAAAAAAAAAAAAAAGAACTGTTCAAATTAGAGAGAGATCGATCCAACTTACGTTCTAGTGAAAGTAGCCATGTATCTCCACCAAGTAGCAGAAGTCGCGTCATTCCTACTGATAGAATCGAAAATAGAAGAGTGAGTAATGGCTGATCCCCGACAGCCTTGGGTAGAACCCGGGAGCAAGCGCCTGCGAATGGAAGCCATTGTGGCAGAATTTCAAGTTTGAATGATGGATACTCGATGGGGGTACGGGAGGCCGGGGAGAAGGTTAGGGTGTCAAGAGAATTAGTGCGTTGGGCTTGGGGGTTTACGTATTAGGTTGCATGGGTTTGGGTCATTAAGGTGGATCATTAGTCGATTAAGTACAAGGTTGTCAACCCGCGTGTTGACCCGGACCTGATCAAGCTAGTGGGTTAAGGATTAACGGGTCACCCATTTTAGCCCGGAAATATGGAAAGAGTCATTATATTGTACTTATCCTAATAAATTATATCAAATCTCATCTAACATATGAGTAATAACATATAACATTACACCAAAGTAAACATGTCGTACTTAGATCCAACATATAGTGAAAATTCACACACACTTGTATAACATCAATATTCAAATGTTCAACTAAGGATTCCAAAGATTGAGTTAGGCGAAAAGAAAAATCGGAAAATGGCCGCATTTCGCAAACCAAAGAAAAAAATGACACAATTTGACCTCCAACCCGATACCTTGTAACGGTCGACCCAGCGGGTGCGTGCGGCCCGTTTTTCTCACCGGGTCAGCATCAAAGTGGGTCGACCCGTGGGTTGACAACCTTGATTAAGTATCATAGGTAGGGCTGCAAATGAGCCAAGCCGCTCGCGAGCAACTCGGCGTCGATCGGAAAAAACTCGTTCGACACTCGACTCGTTATTTAACAAGCCGGCTCGCGAGCCAACTCGTTAGTAAACGAGCCAAACTTGAGCCATACCATGCTCAGCTTGATAAGTTCGCGAGCTAGCTTGGTTCGGTGCTTTTTGAGCTAAGCTCGCGAGCTGTATTGTTTAGAGCATGTGTAAGGATGGATTATTCTTATGAACATGAACATTATTTTGTTAATACGGATGTGTATGGAAGGTAGATGTTATTTTTAGTTTCAAGTGTTCTTTTTATCATTTTAATTCTTATGTTTATACATTTTTCAGCAAAAATGATTTCAAATCGAGCTCATCTTGAGCCGAGCTTATACTCAGCTTGACAAGCTATGAGCATTTAGCGAGCTCTACCGAGTCGAGCTCGAGTTAGATTATTTTTATTCAAGCCGAGCTCAAGCTGGACTATCAAAATTCGAGTTCGAGCTCGAGCTAAAAATTTTATAAACGAGTCGAGCTCAAACTAAGCAAAAATTCGACTCGACTCGGCTCGGCTCGTTTGCAGCCCTGATTATTCCCCTCCTCTCTTTCTTGTTCTAATTAATTCATAGGTTAGTAGGGTTGTCTTTTGGGATGCCGAGTTCGGCTAGGTAAGGGGTAAGAGGAGGTTCGGCCATAGTAGGATAGTTGAGAGGGTTTGCGCCAGTGGCGGACCCAGGGAGGTTTAGGGGTGTCCCCGGACACCCCTAAATTTTGGGAAAACAATTATCCAACCCCCGACAGTAATTTACGTATGGATAAAAAAAATATAATTGATAGTGAGAGACACCCCTTAAATTTGAAAAAATGATTATCCTTCTGTCATTTGTGTATAGGAATATAAGTGATAGGTTGGATAGTTCAAATCTAGAACACTATTATTATTAATAAACTTAATTTCCGTTGAGCTAAACTCATTTGTTGTTTGATTTTGAACAATGTGAGTAAAATGGCATTCCCTATCTCTAATTATTTTTAAAATCTAACAATTAAACTAATTTCAAACTACCCTTAATTTTTATTGATTTTATGATTGTATGACAAGTGTTGAAAGAGTCTTTCAGCTTTGGGTTACATCCATGGTCCATGAAACCGTACCGCAAATCGTACCGAGAAAGTCGGCGGTAGGATATTTTATGATAAAATCGTGGTTTAACCGTAGTTCAACCGTTATACCGGTAAATACCGCATATCGGTTTAGCCTCCGATACTGGTATCTCGTGGTTGAACCGCCGGTACGGTACGGTTTCATGGACACTGGTTACATCAAGAACAAGTTTACAAATCGAATATGCGATAAGTTCGTGAATGATTGTCTAGTAGTGTATATAGAGACAATTTTTTAACACTATAGACACCAAGTGTATTCTACAATTATTTCCGAATATAAAAACATATCATGGACTTTTTCAACCTATACGAGTAATGTATTTTTCATATTTACAATTTTATTTTTATTAATTATTTTTATTTTTATTTAATTTATTTTTTAAAAAAGGACACCCCTATGAAAATTTTCTGGGTCTGCCACTGGTTTGCGCATATGTGCTTGAATCTCATTAAGTTCCACATTTCACATACTCATTCTTCTGGAAAACAACTCTGTCTCAAAAACTCATTTTGTTTGTGAAACAAACATATTTTGTTCTTGTGGGTTGTAAATGTAATATCCTTATTTGGTGTCTTTAGGAGTATCCAACAAATATGTGTTTGTCATGTAGATGTCACACCCCCAATCTTGGTAAAATACAAGCAGTGACGCTTCCCCTCAATTTACGCGGAAATTCTATGCAGCCGCCTACTTACCAGCTACCAGACACTTTGCTTACAGCGATACATTACTTTGATTCCTATAATAATCAACCAGCCGACACTTACCGCATCTCAATAAGCGAAGGAATTACAGCATCCAGCATCGGAAACAGACTTTGGATGACAGCAAAAGGGCACTGAATTTTATTTTACTAGATAGTAGTAACATTTGCTCGACCTATTAACATGTGTAGTACCTGGAAAAAACACTTCTCAGGTTGCAAGCATACGTGACTTAGAACATAGAAGGATAAGGGTGCAAGTGCATCAAATAAGAACTGCCAGTACCCTCTATTCGGAGAAGGTTTTGAAAATTGCTGCAACATCAAGTTCCCATGGCAACTGTGAAAGACAGAAGAATTTAATTCAGAAGCTCGTCAGAAGTTCAGAATCCACAGTTTGTGAACAGGTCAGTAATAAAAGACCACCGTAGACAAATGAAAGGCAAAGTGATTGCAACCCACTAACCATCTTTGCTTGAACTGTTTTCAATGTCGATTTGCGACTGCCACGGCTCCTTGAATTCGGGCGATTCACATTCCTGTGCCATGCTGTTCCCTTCTGACGACGAACAGTACTGGGGAACTGAAAAGGAGCATCTGCTTGTTGTTGCCTGTTTCTTAGCCGCTGATGATTCAGCAGTCGAGCACAGATCACCATCTGGTCTTGAAGTCCCTGCGACGTTATAACAATCTCGGAACTTATCTGGTCCTGGGGTTCCCTCCTCCATGCATTTGGCCCTCTTCTTCCCGTGTGGATCCTTCTGCTTCATGTTATAAAACGATGGAACCTTCTGATCGTTAGACGATGCAGTAAGGCAAGGAGCCTTGCCTTTCTCCCTCAACACAACCTTTGGAATCCCATCCGTAATGCCTGTGTTATCACCAATGACTTCATTTGTCCCATTTGAGCATGAAGCTCTGGCAGCTGCCTCGTCTTCCCACATCTTGAATATGGCTGAAGTGAGAAGCTCTCTAGCCATGTCCAGATCCACTATAGGCATTGGATAGTTTAGTCCCAGTTCGACCCCAGCGGATTTGAGCACAATATCAGGTGCATCCCATGGGTGATGAATCCACTCGGTTGGCATTCTAGCTAATTCGGGCAGCCAGTGTCTCACGTATTCTCCTTCTGGGTCAAATTTGGAACCTTGTATCTGTTTCATAATAAAGCATATCACAGTTCAGTTATATTTATCTCTCTTTCCAATCAAGTATCTAGAAAATCACATTCACATTACATTTAGAACCAATTCCTTAATTCGTTTAGAATAAATCAAACTTTGGAAATGATTTCTGGTTGTGTTTAGAATGAGGTGGAAATGAATTCTAAAAAAACAATTCTCCAATACCGCTCTTATAGCCTATTTATGAGTATAAACGCATGAGAAAAGTGAGTTTTCTTGTAAAGTTTGACAGGTAGTGTCACCAGTTTCATTTGCCACACCAATCCAACCAATTTTGATGGGATCTCAAATTCCTAAATAAATAGTAAAAGGTTTGGCCTCTTCGAGTTCGATTTCTCGCACTATCTATCATAGCAAACAAGAGAATCTCTTAAAGTTTGAGAAACGGAATTCTATTTCCCAAGTTTTTGTTTGTTCCAAGTAGGCTGTTGACAAATAACCTAGAATAGCAATCACAATTATCCAGGACTTGAGAAGAGACAGAACACACACAACCATGATTTGAAACTGAAGGTAATGTTAATTCTTAAGCTATGGGCAAGTACCACCAAAGTCATCACCTTAACATTGGTTAATCACACAAATTCAAAGAGCCAAATAAGAAGTTTGAGTCAAATACTTTAACACATGTCAGAGGGAACTTTCATACCTCTGGACTGTCTAATCGTTCGAGTTCATGGCCATCTGGTAGGCTTCCTGATATATACTGCCAACCCAGGATGTCACATTCAAGATCTGCATCCAAAAGCGTGTCCCAGAAATACTTCATTCCCCATCTCCATGGCAAGAGCAGAACTTTGACAGAGAAGCTCGACACAATTACTCTTATTCTGTTATGCATCCAACCAGTTGCCCATAGCTCCCTCATCCCGGCATCAACGAGAGGGTAACCGGTTCTTCCTTGTCTCCAAGACTTGAAATGGGCTTGGTTGGCATTCCAAGGGAAGTACTTCAAGTGCCCTAGCAGCGATCTCTCGTGGGTGAATGGAAAATTGAAACAAAGATAACGCGAGTATTCCCTTAGCCCAATCGACCTAAGAAACCAGTTCACACTGTCTTTCCCTTTTTTGTTTTCTTCTTTCTCCCACACTAGCTGCTTCATTCGAACACATTGGAAAACCTTCCTAACGCTCAGCTCCCCAAAATGGAGATAAGGGGACAAGAGAGAAGTGGAATCCACTCCAACCTTAAGCCTGTTCTCCGAATAGTTAATTAAATGTCGTTCAACAAATTCTGTTAGGGATTTGTCAGCATTACCCCAACCTGGAGACCATGCTCTTCCTAACAAAGAGTTGCTTGCTTTTTCCAATTCATCTTCCAGACCAAGTTCATCCACTGAACACTTTTCAATTGAACCTGCAATATAACAAACAAAAATGAAACCAGGGGAATGAAGAACAAAATCACTTGATCAAAAGTAAACACACTGAACAACAATCTACCTGTAGCAGGCACCAGCTTCCATGGAGGTAGATGTGAGACAGGCTCCATCTGCAGATGCAAGCACTTCTCCCAATATGAATTGAACTTTGTAAAAGCATGTCCTTCATCATCATATATATCCCACGGTTCATATAACAAATCCCCATTATAGCTCTGCACGGAAATTCCAAGTTCCCCCAATTTCTCCTTGATACTATGATCACGAACCAGAGATACCGGATCTAGGCAAAGAGATGGAGAAGTAATTGATAAAGATTCATCACCAACTACAAGACATGCAAAAGAAAGCAAATGAACCAGGAGCACACACCATAGAGATGATTAAAGACCAGTCTGGTCGCTCCAACGGCATTGACACAGTCTCGAAGAGCATCGACAGCACTGTGAGTCTTGATCAGGATAAGTTCAGCACCAAGTGATTTGATCGAGTTTCCCAAGTGGGTAAGAGACTGCTTCAGCCACCACCGGGAAACCCGGCCGGGATAGAACTGCCCTTCTTCTTCAGGGCACCAAATATAAACGGGAAAGACTGGACCATCCCTTGCAGCAGCCGCTAGGGCAGGATTATCCTCTATCCTAAGGTCTCTCCTAAACCAAACTACAGTTCTACTACTACCCATTATTTCCACCTAAAAACCTTGAATCAAGATCAAATTCAATCCTAAACCACCACCATAGCTAAAGTTTCAAAGGACTAAAACTCGATCAAATTAAAAAAACTTCAAAGAATAATCTAGAGCAACACTCTGAACTGAGAAATCAACAGTCTACGCAGTCCAGCTGCAGCTAATAAGTTTCAGCTAGCTAGCCCCAGAACAAAATCCAGAGCTTAGCTACGAAGAAACCCAAAAGCGGTTCAAATGATCATCCAACCCCAAACTCGGCACCAAGCTACCAGAAGACAGATCTGAGACAGGATAATCATAATAATAACAATAAGACAAACATCAAGTTGAAATAAAGAACGTTATCCAGAGAGACAGATAGGAAGAGCGTAACAAAACAACAAAAAAATAAACAGCCATCAACACAGATAATATCAAATAAAATAAAAGAGGAATTTACCAGAATTCAGAGACAAGGAAAGTGATCCCGCAGCTGAGCCCGTATCTTGATTGAGGTTGATAGCACCTACCCAGTTCGGTTTCGACCTTCCCAGAACATAAAGACTGGAACTTTTTTTCTTCCCCTTCTTCCTTCTTGAGTTATTTTTGCAACAGCGTTAGGTGACATTTGATCGACGACTTTGGGACGGAGGCTGGCATATGATAAGAGAGTCACATGGGACGGGATATTCGTTGCATTTACTCGTCTTTTGCGCTAGTGGACGGATGTTGGACTAATGGGGATGGGCATCACTTGTACCCATATCTCTCTGTCCATCGTGGCTCCACCGGTTAGAAAAGGAGAGTGCGTGAGATTGCAGGACAGATGGTCTTTGGATTTACGTGAACGGAAAAAGGACAGCAGGACCAGATAGGAGGAGTAAGTCTCTGCATTTTGCAGTTTAATAGATGTTGATAACGTTGCCTTGTTGAGTGGAGAATATACATAACCTATGAAAGGAATTTTGGCTTCGGTTTTCCCTTTTTAAATACGGATGAAGTACAACCAACCTCCATTAACGTTTTGCTCATTTTTTAGGTAAGGACATGTTAGTGGATTTGATCACTAGGTTTCAACTTTTTTGGTCCTCCATAAGACGATAACTAACGTTGAAGTACATATCAGTCCATATGCGATACTCTCTTGATGGCGTCGTTGTTTGTTTGTTATATAGTCTTCGAACTCATATTTGGGTTGTTTACCGGACAAGTTAGTAGCATGGAATTTTGATGATACAAATGTGGATATTATTGTGTGAATAAAAATTAAAAAAGAAACCATGCATTCAATAGACTTCATGTCAAAATAATAACATTCACTATTTCACTACATCATGCTTTACAAGTCTAACTGCGTAAGTATATAAGACCGTCACGATTTTTTTTTTTTTTTGTATTATTTGTGTACAATACATAATTACATATATAGGTAGTTTATGTCGTTATACCTGTATATTATTATTATTATTGTTTTGAAGGACATACCTGTATTTTTTGGTAGAATACCTGTATATTATTGGTTGCTAGTTTAGCAGCATAAAACCGGCTGCTACAAACTTTTTAGACATACGGACCTAGTCGGACAGTAACCATTTTTTACTGTCCAACCAGCCAGTAGGGTAAAGTAAATTATCCATTATCCATATTTTGTTATTTTCAGTGTTCATGAAACCGTACCGTATCGGCGGTTCAACCACGAAATACCAGCATCGGATGCCAAATCGGTAGGCGGTATTTACCGGTATAACGGTTGAATTACGGTTAAGCCACGATTTTACCATAAAATACCGTACCGCTGACTTTTCCGATACAGTCTCCGGTACGGTTTCGTGGACCATGGTTATTTTTAGTGTTGTCCTTCATAGCTGGCGAGCTTATAGAGAATTGTAAGATAAACTGGTAGGAACCAAGTACAAACGACAAAGCTAATACACCTGAGTGAAGAAAGAAGATAGTTAGTCCAAATAGGGGCCAAGTTAGAGGAAGGTGGACGCACCTGTTGGCTTTTGGTGATAACAAAAGTTCGTTTTGTAGGGGGCAAAAGGCACTACGCAAAATATTAGGGGCTGAAATGGTAAAAATAATACATGGAGAACGATGATGATGTGAAGGGTACAGATTTCTAAATAGTCCCTTTTATTTAAGAACATAACCGTTTCAATAATGCTACCCTGTCTTTCCCTCCGGAAAGATATGACACCAACCTGCACAGAGCAAATTATGGCGATATCTTCTACAAAAGACCAAACAACAAACCGATTACCATCATTGGCCTATCCAGATTAAACCAAACCAACCTAACCTGACGGCAGGGAGAAGACACGAATAAGGAAATACAATACCTGTTACCACATTACAACCAAACATAAGCTTGATCCTGATAACAGCCTTTTCCAGGCGGTTCAATTATTTTAATACAATCAAGCTGCACTTGCTCTGTGTATACTTTGTCGCAGAACAAATCAGGTATACAAGTAACGATGATCTTGTAGGTGTTTCACACAAGAAAAACACAATGGTGGGTTTTGCTAAGATTACTGATTCGATATGCTGTTGACCGGTGGAGACTGTTCTCAGTTTGCACGCTCTTTTAGCACCTCCAGATCTATCTCAGTCGGGTCGGTGGCCTGGATTTCATAATGGATGCCTTCAAGCTCCCTTCTGAAGCTGTCTTTCGATGTTGCGTATAGCATCTTGGCACGGATGCGAGAAACGGAAGGGGACCTGAAAAGGACATTGTTATGGGAAATTTAAAACACAAGAAGAGGGTATAACATTAGCATTAAAATGAAAAGGCACAAGTCAAGGAGTGTGCATGGTCCAGTACTCTGGTACCGTCCAGAATCAGATTGGACCGAAATAAAGCGAAATTGAGGATCAAGGTCAGATTGGAAAGTGCATTCACTCCACTCCGGTCACACGTCGGTCCATGTTTTCCTTTGTTTATAATAGGATCCATGGAATAGAAATCAAAGTATACAATCCCGATCCAATTCAATCTACAAAGTTGAATCAGTCCATTGTGAACCATAGCATGTACACCTCTATGACCAATCCAAGGCTGCTCAGTACATTTCGTCCGTCTGAGGAGTTAAAGAACAGATGAATACCCAGTGTTTTGTACCGAATAGGTATAGAGCATTTTGCATTGCAAAACAATGCAGAGTAGCAGATGAAGAATACCTAAAACAAATCTCCTTGAATAATGATGCCAGAACTTCTAGGAATTGCTTGAAACATTTTAGCGAGATGGGACACCAAGTAGCGCATCAAACCCATCTCATGCCACATTTCAACAGTTTTAAAGTTCAGACAGTATAAAAAATCAATTCCATATGCAGGAAATGATTCAGAAACAAACCCAAGCATCCACCAAAGCTCAGAAACCATAACTCATGACACGAAACTGGCAACAACAGGCATAAAGGGGGGGGGGCGAGGAAAAAGGCAGGAGTACGACTGACCAAGCAAAGAAGAAGATCTTGCTCTTCTGGCAATTGTCATCAGTCACGAAATCATAATCATAGACCGCGTATCGGCAGTCATTCTCAGGCAAGGAAGCACTGAAATCATCATAGCTCTCAGCTGGGCCTCCCGTCTTCTCAACCACCACCTGTTTCTTCTTCTCGTCGATCTTGAAGATCACGTAGCGATGAACCTTCTTCCTCTGCAGCTCGAGGAATGTGGTCTTGCTGTGGTCTGCGACGCCCATCCCTGATGTTGCATTCGGCTGACCAAAATGAAAACCTAATTGTTATTCGCCCACACACACACACATGCAATTGCCTCCCAACAAAAACAACGACCACAATTCACAACAATCGCATCACTGAATCGCACTTCACAGTTTGCAAAGCGAATATGAAAATCTATTGACGGCACAGCTTCATCATCATCGTGAATCTCACTTCGATTCGAAGAGGTCTTCAGGGTTGCACAAATTGGGGATTCCAAGCTTGCGAACAAAGAGAAACAAAGCTAAAAATTCCGAACCACAGTACATTCTGTTCATTCTCCTGCTAGTTCCGCCAGGATTCCAACCAAACAGAAAACGTTTCACGAAAGCAAAGACCAAATTGAACTTTTCCTCTTCCTGCAATCAGCCAAAACTAAAAGGAAACTGCAAAAACCTAATTCAATCCGAGAGGAGACGCGTCTGCCGGCGTACACCTTTTATCGTGTCAACAGTACCATAAGACCAGCACGCCAGTTACAGCATCCATTGGGACTTGTGAGGGATACGAAGGACGAGAGATTTACTCACAAAGAATCTATTTCGTACCACAAAAACTCAGAACGGAATCCGATCGCCGGAGCATAGGAGTAGCAGTAAACGGAGAAAAGCTTACCCCTCTGAAAGCCATGGCTGTCGCGTCACGAACTAGCTGGAGCCTGGAGGAGAGTAGGAGAGGTACGAGATCGTGGAAGTGCCGAGAGAAGCCGCTGGCGAAGATCGGAAAGAGAGGAGAGAACTAGCAGAAGAAGGAAACGTCTATCGGAACAAAATTTGAATTCTGAAAAAGGGGAACAAGAAAAGGAGAGGAAGAAAGCTGTGATTTGTGGAGAGGGACGGTGGGATTCGGTGGTGTTTGGGTATTCGTATTGCTTTGTGGCTGTGGGGTGTGGCCGTGTGGGGAAAGAAAAGAAAAGAAAAGGAGAAAGGGAGGGAATAGGGAAGACGGGGAGAAGCCGAAAGAAAGAAGGAGAAAGCAAAAGATCGTTAGTTCGTTACGAAAGGAAAGTCGGGTCTCTGGGAGCGGTCGCGTCTGATTTCTTCTTTCTCCCGTTTCTTGATGGCCGTTACGTGGTTAGGGTGAGGGCGGGCACATCTGGAGAATTTGAAATCATTTTAGCGTACGATGGCAGCAAGCGGTGGTGGCCGTTGGATTGGATGAACGGAAGTGCTGTGAGGTTGGGGATATTATCTTATCTGACTCCACGTAGGCACACCGATGGTCAATCGGGCCACATATATGAGGAATTAACATGCATATCCAAATCTCCATACCTCCGGTAAAAGCATGAACAAAATGTTTGAATGGTGCGATCCTCAATTCTAAGCTCGAGTCAATATAAATATTTCATATTTTATGATTTTTTTATTTTAATGGGTTGATTACAATTAATGTGAATTTGTAGAAAGAGAAACATATTCATCGTTATAGAAAATATAGGGGAACATGTATGTGACACTAATTATTAATTCCGCGTCTACTGTCTCATCAGTCACCACAAGTATTATGAAGCATACCACAAAGCACATACTAGAAATACAACAACCCACAGCACAAATAACATAAAGCATACTTGAACCTCACCCCATCAGAAATAAAACATTCCAAAAATCTCATAAAACATACCGCAAGTTTCCTTAAGCATACAAAAAATCTCATAAACATACCACAAATTACATGAAATAGTCCAGAAATCTCATAAAGTAGACCACATCTTCAATGAAGCATATAAAAAAAAACTTTTCAAAGCATACCACAAATTTCCTGAAGCAGATCAAAAGCCTCATAAAAGCAACCACAAGTTTATTGACATAGATGAAATCTCATAAAGCAGACCGTGAGTTCTCTGAAGCAGACAAAAAATATGTGCAACCACCAAAACTCTCGTGAATTAGAACAGTAAGACGAGAACCACACCAAAAAGCTCACAAATCAAACGCAAAATATGATAAGAGGATGACAAGTAATAAAAAATTATAGAATATTTTTTCACAAGTAAGCTGCTAAATTTTTTTGTACACGGGAGGACGTAGAGGGCGGAAGATGGGATGCCTTGATCATAATTTCTACATTTTCTCAGTAGTTAAATACTATAAAAAAGAGTACTTTTGTCATGATTATCAGTCAAGAATTAATTAAAGAATAGTTTAACATATCTCTTCTCGATAAATTGATCGGCCACTTCTTGCTCTTCTTACTCAAATCTTTGTGCGATCTCTCGCTATTTTTGTTTCTAATCGCGTCCTAATACGATAATCTTGGATGCCAATATACGTGCACTCATCAAATTATTGCTTAAATGGAGCTTGCAAAGCCTTTTCAGGGGGGAAGCCAAAAAAAAAGGGAAGAACACCAATGGGACCTAGAGATGCAAAGGAACTCAGACCATTACGTGAAGCAGAATTCGATGAGGAAAACCTCCTGGTATTGAGCAGTCATCTGAGAACATTCTCGGTTCAAATCCAAAGTACAGATCAACTATCTATGTCTAGTGGTATTGAGTTCTTGTGCTGTGATTGTATTGGTTTACATAGCCTGCGTCCCTTTTTCGTGGATGGATGATGAATCATATATGGTATCGTCAACCAAATACCTCTTGATTGGATTGTAATGAAAATATGGATCTAGTTTTGATCAAGTTCGATCCTTAAGAGAAGGCCATATTAGAGGAATAAATCGAAAAGAAAGCAAGTCGAAATTGCAATGAAGACACTCTTACAAAAGTACTTCTAATACTTCATGCAGTAGTACAATGCATGCTCTTAACAGAACAACAATGTTTCAAACTTGGATTACCACTACTAATCTGATAGGCAACTAACAGCAAGGCAAGAGCTTGAAACAACGATTATCCTGAACCGAACAATTCAGATTCGCATGAACAAAACACACCGACCTCGTCATCAGTTGAGTCTATCACATTGTCCACGTCGTCAGTCCCATCATCGCTGTAATCATCATCATTCGTCGCTGTCCTCAAAGTCATCAGACTCGTCAAAATCGGACTCGTTGTTGCTATCGCCATAGAACTCCTCGTCCAGAAGAAAAGTCTGAACTTTGCAAGCTCTTGATCGTCTCGGCAGTTTCAGCAGTGATAAAAGCCCTCTTTTGTCTCTCCCGAGATCCTCTTCATGCAAGTAAACGTCCACCTTCTTCAGTACAGCTCCAAACTTTAGTAAATATGCTACCATTTTCATATCGTCCTTCTGCAGTAGAAGATCTTGGATCTCGATTTCCTCGAGGCTATACAACAAGCACTTGGGGGTGCAGGCAGGTTCCGACTTCCATTTCTTTGCAAAAAAATTCCTGTTAAGCCCCTGGCCATCATGAATGAAACAAACCTCAAGCACATTCATCATAAATCCCATGTTAACAGTAGTTAAAAGTTAGGGATAAAAAGGGTACATATGGTGCTCAAATGAATACTACTCACCAAGTCAATAACAAGAGATTGTAATTTGGGGGCTGAGTTGAGCAGTGAATGCAGAAGGCCGCTTCTGCATCCATCAGATTTGATTGTCAAGTGTGTCAAATTGGGAAAGCTAGGCAGCTGGACATCACCATTGGCAGCTGCAAGAGGAGCCTGGAACACAAAAACAACAGCTCTTTAATTAAACAAAATGAAGGTAAAACAGAGGCGCAATCCGGGAGAGGAAGGGAAATGTTTGTAAAAACATTACCAGAGTCTCCCATGATAAGCACACTTCCTTCGCATTGCAGATTTGGTTGAGGAAACCAATCAAGCAACCATCTGAGATTCGGCCCTCAACCCGTGCTGAAACAAGGTATGGCATTTGACTACTGCCCAACAATTGAAACCCTAGAAAATACCTAAGATGCAGATGCTCAAGACTCGGTGCTTCAATGGCGATGGGAAAGAACTCCCTAGTATAACCAACAATCGTCAGATTCTTCAAGAATCGCAAGGAAGCAGTGAGTGTGCCTTTGTCATCCGTGTTTGAGTAGCAGGTGTCCATATGAGCAGTCTCGAGAACAGGACAGCCAGAAATGAGCCTCCTTAGTGACTCACAGTCCATAGTCTCCACATATAACAGCTCCAAGATCTTCAAACTAGGAAGAAAAACCGACCCGTCTGCTGTCACTACTATCACAACACGTTCGAGCTTCAATTGCTTTAGATTCTTCAAAGCGTAGAAGGTTGCAGGTAGGGTACGCATGCCAGAGAGATGTCTAAATCGGTCGTACCCATCAAAACTAACATCGATTTCCTCAAGCTCAGACTCCTCAGCAGCCAATTCCAGTTTTGACCAGTAATTTGGACTAACCTCTTCCTTGAAGTGCTCCAGTGAAAAATGGAAGCGGAAACGCTTTAGAGTGTTGAGGTTCTGGTGCTCGCTCAGAACCCTATCGACGAAGCGGCAGAACTCCAAGTCTCTCGTCTCTTGATTCGACTCCTTATCGCCGTTAGTGGCCAAGCGGTTGTCGAGATTGAAACTGGAAACCCTGGTCCAGCGATTCTTCCAGCGTCGGCTCAGTACGGCGGTGCCAACGGCGTGCTTGGTCTGCAGGAAAGAGAGGATGCGGGAGATTATTCGGTCCGATAGGAAACTGAGCCTGTCGCCGTCGATCCCCGGCTTTCCGACCTTCCGGTCATGACTCCTCGGGATTTTAGTAGGGTTCATAATTCAGTCTTGTAAATGGAATCAGCAATGAAACACGAACTAATAAGAAGGGAAAGAATAAATAGAGGGACGGCGGAGGGAAATGAGTGAAGAAGGCGAAACGGCGCGGGGGAAAATGAATGAATTGAAATATGGGCCTGGGCTGGAGTAGAAATAGAATCGTGGGCCGGGCAGCTTTGCAGGATATTGAGCCCACTTTACCGAGCTCCAACATTTCAAGAAGCCTAGGTACGTAGCTCTTGTTTGTTTTCGTTTTAATTTGCAGTTTGTGTTCATCCATTTATTTAATTCAACTTTCAAAGTGAGTGATATTTCCATATATTCCACAAAAAAGTTAGGGATTTTGCTACGGTGACATATGTCACCGTGATATGGACTTTTCGGTCGACCTAATCCATAATGCAGTCGACCGAATTGACTAATTCATGTATGTGAGGTTCCGAGACGCGGTCGACCTCTTACATAATATGGTCGACCGCTTTGGTGGTCTAACAGAATGAAAGGTCGACCCAAATACCTCATAGGCCGACCCTTGTGCACCTAACAGGTCGATCGCATTATAAAGAGGTCGACCGCCTTCACACCGTATCCGTATTGGATATGGATTCCAACACCAGAAAGGTTCCACAATTGGACAAGGAAACGAATTGGGTCGCCCTATTCACGTCCTAAATCTCTATAAATATGAATATAAGTCCCCTTCAACGCCACCAAGTCTGAATTAGGTTTTTTCCCCGATTTAGAGCATTTGTGAAGAAGATCGTTCGCGGTTGCTGTTGTACGTGTTGGAAGTGGTCGACCAGGTCTAAGGTGAGGTCGACCTAATGTAGCATTCACCGTCATCTTTTCTAATGTGTGATTTTCACCGTCTAATTTGATATATTGTTGCGTGCAGAATACCATTCGGTCGACCTTGACATCAACCAGGTCGACCTCACGAGACAATTCTTCGTATTTGAATTTAAGGCACAACACTTGGACTTATGTACTTGCGAGGTAACGAAGATCAACCCAATTGGTCGACCTAATGTGTTTCAAGGTCGACCGTTTCTGCTTGTTTTGGTTATTCAACCTGAATGTCGACTTTGGCTTTGTTTGTATGACTATGTTGTGCTTGAAAAGGTCGACCGTGCTAGATATTTGGTCGACCTATCCTTTTTTCGGTTTAATTTTGAACTTACTTTTTGTTGTTAATTGTTATTTTCCTACTGGATAGGTCGACCTAGGAAGAACAGAGGTCGACCTTAATGGTTGTGGTAGTCACTATTTGTCTTCCAGGTCGACCTAATAATTTGTCAGGTCGACCACGTCTTTGTTTTTTGGTCAATTGTAGAAATTTGTAGTTGAATTATGATTTGAATTTTTCTTTAAATTGTTTAGACGATGACACATGATGAGAGACTGCATCAAGATTTGGGTGAAATCATGAAATTGTTGAAAGCCACACAAGAGAAGCTGGTGGTGTGTCAAACACAAGTCAATGACTTTCAGAAGTCCATGCGTGATAGAGTGGAGCAATTGTCAGTTCGACTGACAGATATGACTGGGATGATGCATGACGGGTTTGAGAGGCTAGAAGGTGCTATCAAAGATATAAGTGCAGAACGAATGGAGAATGGCGGAAGAGATGGTACAGGAAAGAAATTTGACTTTGGTATAGAGGAGGAAGACCATGATGACTCTGAAAATTGCTACCAGAGTATAGACGATTTATTGAAAGAGCACAATTTAAAAGTATCCAAGTATATTCATATCTTATTGAAGATATTAGTATTACTATCATTAGTGCTAATTTGTTTTGTTTATATGTTTGACAGAGTGAAACAACGAATCGCAGCAAGGGTTCCTCTCCTAAGTACAATAGACCTCGATATGAAAGTGACTCCTACACCACTCCACAGAAGGATCATTTTGTAAGAAAAGGATTATTTAGTGCTGATAGCGATGAAGATGAATCTAAGAGTCCTTTCGAAAAGCACGAGGTAAGTTTACGTTACATATTCATCTATAATGTGTGTTTGTGTTCATATGTTACTTTAATTTTAACTATGATTTGTAGGTCATGAAAGTGGAGGGTCTAGAAGGATTCACCAAAAATCTTCAAAATCCAGTTGAAGACTTGTATTATATTGTTACTAAAGAGAAGGCCGGGGACACGAATTGGGACAAGTAAGACGTTTTTTTAGTACGTGTGGTCGACCGTTTAGGTCATGAGGTCGACCGTTTGTCCAATAAGGTCGACCGTGACTGTGAACAGGTCGACCTGTACATTGCAAATCACAATTGACATTTCTGTTATTTTGATTTTTGCAGTTTGACCGTTGTTGACTTTTTTTCTGAAAACGTGCAACGAAATTATTTGAGTTCGGTCATTAGCGAGAATAGCTGGGTTTGCTCATCAGTAAGTACTATACTACTACGACTTGCGTATGAATTGTGCACTATTTATGTTACGATTTACGATGATTTTGTGTTTGATTGTTGGATGGTAGGTAGTGGATTTGTGTGCAAGGGCACTAAAAATGTCTGAAAAACATGATGTGAAAGAGCAAAATGTGTGGTATTTGCCTAATATGTTTTTGGTAAGAGCCGTAATGTCAAATTATTTGTCATAACCTAGTTATTTATATTGTACCATGTCAATTCATCTCAATTAAAACATGATGCAGAAAATGGTACGCGCTAACATAAAGACCAGACAAATTCGTAACAAGTTGATGAATGATGGCGTGGTGTTTATGCCAAATGTTAGTGCATGCCAGAAGGTTAGTCAATGTCTCTATATCATTAAATTTCGAAAGTGCATTTGTTTGTATTCGCTGTTTATAACATATAGTGAGTGTTTCGTTGCTAAATATTTATGCCAGTTCTTGACGATGAAGCACGTCATTGGTTTCTGTATCTCGTCAATGTCCAGCAAAAAACTGCATTTTTGCTAGACAATCTACCTTCAACTAGTGAGGCGAATCGTATGCGTAAATCAGCACTATGCAAGAAATTGTTAAGTGTTTCCTATAATTTTCTGACTACTAAGCGTCACATATTATGCTAGAAGCTTAAAATATTCGTTATTTGTGTGTAGTTGTCCAATTTGGATGATATTTTCAAACCAGAGTGCATGAGCAATGTAGCAGTACCAAATTTTGGAGATTTCAATTTTGAAGAGCTACGGGTTCAAGGGCAAAGGAATAGTACCGAGTGTGGTGTGCACGTCATGCAGTGGATGCGCTATGGATCCAAGGATCTGGATAGAGTGGTGAGTATATCGTCAAACAAATAACTTTTTTAATTTATACTTTTTTTAGTTGTAACGAAGTCTTACATGCCATAATGCAGATAGGAGAAGAACACAAATGATCGGCTCGAAAGGAGATACTATGGTATCTGGCTACACATTTTGAAAACCGTGCACGAGAAAATCTTTTCAAGCATGTAGTAGATGAATGCATGGAACGAGGCAAAGAGAGACAGAGTTCAAACAAAAAAACAAAGAAATGAAGTCGTTAAGTTACAATGTTGCATTATTTGGACAATACATTGAATTTGTATTTGCGAGATTGTTTCATTTTGGATTTTGAATGTTTATCGTTTATTAGATTTGTTATACAATTATGGATGTGAATAAATTTACGATTTCAATCGTCTAGAACAAGTGGTCGACCACATACTCAAAGCGGGCAAACCCGTAGGCAGAGCACAGGTCGACCTCGTGACGCTTAAGGTCGACCTATGATACCGTAGCAAAGTCAAAAACCATGTGGAATAAGGATGGAATCTCGTCTGTTTGGCCTTAATAAAATACGGTCGACCATTCGTGTCAAGAGGTCGACCTGTTTCACATTTACAACCAACGGTCGACCATTTGTGTAAAGAGGTCGACCTGTTTCACATTTACCCAAGACGGTCGACCATTCGTGCAACGCGGTCGACCGTAATGATTCTTGTCCTTGTACAATTAGGATTTTGTGTACTTGTCCTTGTTGAATTATGATTTTATATATGTTTCACCAATTGGATAAGGAATTCGTCTACATTCTCTATAAATAGATGGAAGTCTTAAGACTTTATTCGTACTTCGAGTTATACAATTTGTTGGAGTGAAGTTGTAATCTCATCGCTCTTATTGTGATCGTGTGTTGGTGGCGGTTTATTTTTATTCCGGTAGACCGTAACAATAAGTGGTCGACCGTATTTGTAAGGTATGTCTCGTATGTTCTTGTTAATGGTTGTATGTGGTTAAATTTTTCCCTAATTAGGTCGACCACCTCCACCATCCGGTCGACCGTATTTGTGTAATTATATGATTAGGTCGACCTTACAGTAAATTCGGGTCGACCTCTTCTTTGTTATTTTAAAATAAGGTCGACCTTACAGTAAATTCAGGTCGACCTCATCTTTTTTATTTAGTAATAAGGTCGACCGTACAGTTCATTCAGGTCGACCTGACGAGAGCTAATTTTGTATGTTTTTTTATATTAAATTCGTATTCTGATCGTTGCAGGATGGATAACAGAGAAGATACAGATGATAGAGATGATGACGAGGTTAACTTCGATGAGGAACCTAAGGATGCTCGAGAAGGATCTATGGATAATTCAGATGATACAGATAATACGGATGATGAAGTGGTTGGGGATGATAAGGAAACCGAGGGTGCTGAAGAAGAATTTATGGATGATGAAGAAGCTACTGAATATGAACAACAAATTCGTTCCATGGAGTTCCAAATATTAGAAGATGCAGAGAAATTTTACGATTCCTATGCTAAAGCAAAAGGATTTAGCGTTCGACGTAGAGATCTTCGGAGGAGTCGTCGAGGAGTAGCAATTGGGAGGACAATGGTATGTTCGAGAGAGGGGACTAGAGAAAAGATGCATATAGATAAAGAAGGTCGGACTCGACAACATCGTAAGATGACAAGACATTCTTGCAAGGCATCGTATACTGTACGCTTTGATCGGAATAAGAAAATGTGGGTTGTTTCTAAGTTTGAGAGGAAGCACTTACATCGTTGCTGCAATGAAGAAGAAACTCAATTCCTTCGGTCTCATCGAAATGTGAGTGAAGGAGACAAGGATCTAGCGATAGGGATGCGACAGTTAGGAATAAAACAACGCAACATTGTTCAGTTCATGAAGAATAAAGTTGGAGGATATGAGAATCTGGGGTACACTCCAAAGGATTTGGATAATGCTGTTCAGCAATCCCGAACAGTTGACGACGATCTAATAGGAGATGTTAACTGAACATTGTGTTACTTGCAAAGTAAACATACCTCTGATGAGGGCAGCTTCTTCAAGTACACAACCAACGATGAAGGTGAATTAGGCAATCTCTTCTGGTCGGACTCCACATCTAGAGCAGATTACCATTTTTTTGGGGATGTCTTGGCGTTCGATGCATGCTACAAGCGCAACAAGTACAATCGACCATTTGCTATGATGGTTGGCATAAATCACCACCACCGTAACATCCTATATGGTTTTGCCTAGTTGGATAACGAGACAATCCCCAACTATGTTTGGTTGTTGAATACTTTTCTGGAGTGTGTGAACTCTAAGATGCCAACTTCAGTGATCACAGACGGAGACAAGTTTATGCGTGGTGCCATTGCTACTGTTCTGGTTGGAGTGCCTCACCGTCTGTGTATTTGGCATATTGAGACAAATGCGACAACAGCCGTTCATAATAGGGAGTTCGTTAGCGCATTCACTTACTTGGCGAAAGCACGTATATCGATTGAGGAGTTTGAGAGGCGTTGAGAGCATTTGATTAGTGAGCATGGTTTGTCTGCAAATAAGTGGTTGCAGGATTTGTACGCTGACAAATTACTGTGGTCAAAGGCATACTTGAAGGATATTTATTTCGGTGGACTCCAATCAACCTCGCGATGTGAGTCATGTAACCATTGGATAAATGGGTATGTGGGAACTCAATACAGCTTGCAACGTTTTGTTCAGGGCATTGATGAAGCACTGGAGGATATGCGTTTCACGGAGGTGCAGGATGATTATACTTCTAGGCACACGAGGTTGGTATGCAAGCATGCCCTTCGCACTTGGAAAATGCAAGCTGAAAGTATCTACACACATCGTACATTTGCTATCTTCAAGTCTGAACTAGAGAATGAAGCTTCTTATGTATTAGCAGAGAGAAGAAATGAATCAGATGGGACAAAGACATTCATTCTGAAGAACTACATGAACCCAGATCGGATAAGGCGGTTAACATTTACTACGTCCAATCAAGATCTAAAATGCGAGTGTGCATTATTTGAATCTAAGGGGTTTCCATGAAGACATATGCTTACAGTAATAAAAAATATGGGATACACCGCACTACCCTCCTCGTGGTTCAATCTTCGATGGACCCAAAATGCGAAGACACTAAATCGTCATCCTGGAGTTGGAGGTGATGTGGGAGAGAAAGTTGGTCGACTAATAAGACATGGAGGATTGGCTCTAAAGTGTAAGCGTTTGTGTGACATCGCGTGTGGTAGTGAAGCTTCTTTTAATCATGTCTCTAAGACGTTGGACGACCTTACTCAATGGGCAATTGAGTTCGCGAGGGAGAGAACTGACAACACTACACCGGCAAACCCTCCAGCACCCCTTCGAAGTGTGAAAGATCCAAAAATTGGGAAGACCAAGGGGACATTCAAGTCAGCACGAACTGCATCGGGCAAAAGTTTAAGAAAGTGTTCGAAATTTGGGAAATATGGTCAAAATGCAAAGACATAAAATCGTCATCCTGGAGTTGAAGGTGATGTGGGAGAGAAAGTTTGTCGACTGATAAGACATGGAGGATTGGCTCTAAAGTGTAAGAGTTTGTGTGACATCGCGTGTGGTAGTGAAGCTACTTTTAATTATGTCTCTAAGACGTTGGACGACCTTACTCAATGGGCAATTGAGTTCGCGAGGGAGAGAATGGACAACACTACACCGGCAAACCCTCCAGCACCCCTTCGAAGTGTGAAAGATCCAAAAATTGGGAAGACCAAGGGGACATTCAAGTCAGCACGACCTGCATCGGGACCGCCCCGCATGTCCCGTTCTTATGGATGTAAGAGAGTTTAGGTTTTAGGGTCTTCTTTGTTATGTTGTTGTTGTTTGCTTGCCGGTGGCCGACATAGGGTTGCAAAGGAGAACTCGGTGAAGGCAGCAGACGTTTGTGTCTTCGAGTGCATCCAAGGTGGCCTAATGTCCTGCACTACACTCCTGCTGAAAGTCACATCTGGCTTTCAATCGATTTAAATGGCCCGAGGTCGACCTATGCTTCTTCTGAGGTCGACCTATGAAGGCAATTTTGTACTCCAATTGTTACGGGTTTGAGTCGACCCATTCTCGTTTTAAAGTAACTGAGGTCGACCGCTTGATGGAGTGGTCGACCGCGTTTTGTTAATTTCGAAAATGTATCTAAGGTGTATTCTTGCTTGTTTGATCGCAGGATGTTTGGCAAAAAGAAAAGAAAGTCACAAAAAGCTGCTGCCTCAAGTTCGGAATGGGAAGAGTTCAATCCCAATCTGTTCCAGACCAAGGAGCAAAGTGACAACTATGAAGAGAAGAGAATGCACAACCGCAAGGTGGCTCCGGGAAGGCCATTGATGATGGATGCGTATTCTCATTTCGAGAATTACGGGTTTCTGGGACCCTTCATCGAGCAAGAGTGGCTGAAGGTGATATCTCTGAATGTACCATACTACCCAAAAATGGTACAGTACTTCTACAACAACATCGTCTACGAGCGCAATGAAAATGGATCCATTCACGCATTCAAATCCTATGTGAATTGGGTGGTGATGCGCATCAGCAAGAATGTGTTGGCGCAAGTACTAGAGGCTCCAAACGAGGGGAAGAGAATCCATTCTTACACTGTTTGGAATGAAACGCATTTCACGAGAACCAAGCAAATCCAGACGGTATGTGGTCTTGATGAAGAGGGAGATGCTGAGGGTCGCAGTAGGCCAACGAGTAACCACCTGACAGTTCAAGCCAGAGTTCTTCACCACATGCTTTCCTTCAACATTCTGCCAAAGGGTGGACATCGGGAGACAGTCACCTACTTCGACATGGAGCTCCTCACCAACCTACTGTTAAACGAGAAGGTGAACTTGCCATACTTGATCTTTAACCACATGCTTACTGCTGCAGAGAGTTCAAACAGGAATCTTCCCTATGGGATTATCCTCGCTGTGCTATTTGAGCATTTTAATGTGAATTTAAGTGAAGAGGCGGGGTTAAGAATCACAAGGCAGGAGTTCTATACTGTTTCATCTATGAAAAAGATGGGCTTTGAGCTGCGTAATGGTGAGTATGTCCGAATCAATGCTCATGGTGCCCATGGTGGTGATGATGATTATGAGGATGATGATGGTGATGAAGGATCCGGAGACGAGCCAATGTTGGAGGCACAGAGTTCAACTCCACCGATCACCTTAGAGCGTGTGTGGGAGTGCATGGATGGCATGTACGAGTACATGGGCCAGATGTCCACCCAGATGACTGGCATGTACGACTACATGGGGCAAATGACCGCCCAGATGAGCACAATGCAGGTGACCGTGAATGAGATGCGAGATGAGTGGCGATCTTTCAGTGGAAGATACATGCATCCCACCACATCCGACCACCATCATGCTAGCACCACCAATGAAGAAAATGTGGATGAGGGAGAGAAGGGGGGATGAGTAGGAGCGCGGAGATTTTAGATTGTGTGTTTTTATTGTTAAGTGGTCAAAACGATTGTTGATTGTTATTCTGTTGTTTTTTTAGTTTTATTTTTGTGTGTGAACAATTATGATTTCTGTTTTATTGTATTTCTTGTTAGTTTGTTTAGTTGTTATGCTATGAATTGATGAGTCCTTGTTATCATTATTTATGACTATTTATGATGGTTTGAAACATAATTTATACTAGCAAAAGAACCACAAAAATCGACATACATAAGCAAAAAAGAAACGGGGCATAGGTTGACTTTATTGTATTCGGTCGACCTCGTACCAGATTAGGTCGACCTCGAAACCAACACTTGATCTTCATTTGACGTCAAATGATTGGACACTTTGATAGAACACTTATCTTCTATCTGGTCGACCTCTTTCCTTATCCGGTCGACCATTTTGTTAATGACTGCCATCAAGTGGTCGACCTATATACCTTAGGTGGTCGACCATGTTGTTTCTGACGCCAACGAAATGGCCGACCGATGTTTTTATTCTGGTCGACCAAAAATAACAACTTAAACTAAGTACGGTCGACCAGGTGGTCGTTGAGGTCGACCGCAATGCTTTCTCGTGCTGCCCAAATTAGTCAATTCGGTCGACCGCCATCAGGATTAGGTCGACCGAAAAGTCCATGTCACGGTGAAATGCATGTCATAGTAGGCATACCCAAAAGTTAGTGTTTGGTTGTTCAATGGTCAATTGTTATAAATTTGTTGGTTAGATATAACTGTTTGTGTGTTATAATTTAAAAGACATATATAATATACTAATTTAGGAGTGAAATTATTACTAATCATAAACAAATTCAAATTCATATCATCTATCACCAAAATGTTATAACAAAGTATTCAACTATCTTACAATTGAAATCAAACTTTTTTATTAAATTCAAGCTAGTAATTAATGTGGCAATCTGAAGTGGACGAGATAAAACTGACAAGGAGGCTGAGAAATGAAGAAAATGAAGCATTTGGTTCCATGTCAAACCGTCAAAAACCGTTGGATCCATCTTAAATCGTCCAATCAAATGAACCGACCACTATTATAATTGATTTAGTGGTTCTACTGGCCCACCCATTGATCCGATTAGATTCTTATAACAATGATAAATACTTAGGATTGATTTCACAAGTTCATCAATCTAAATAACTGTTTAGGCCTAAAAAATAATTTTGTACCACATCAAGTATTTACAAGGCAGCAGGCACGATGGTGGCGCGACCAGATTGTGGAAGCTTGGAAGAAGGAGGAGAGGGCCTTTACGGAGGTGGCAACGCAGCGGAATGAGCTAATTGCCAGACAACCACCCCCGGCGGGATGGGATTGCTTCAACACGGATGGGTCAGTGGTTTATAACCAGGGAAGCGCCGCTGCGGGAGGAGCTATTCGGAGGGAGGATGGACGCTTGATAAAAGCCTTTACGGCTAACCTGGGTGGAGGATCGATAACGAGAGCTGAGCTCATGGGAATCTATATTGGTTTGAGAGTTACTTGGAATGAGGGAGCGAGGAAGGTGGAGGTTCAGTCAGACTCGAAGGCAGCACTGGAGCTGATCGAGAAGGCAACAGCAGGGAGTCCGCACTACAATGTCGTCGCCCAGATTCATCGACTCATGGGTAGAGAGTGGGAGATCAACCTTAAACATGTGTTTCGGGAGGCGAACATGGTGGCAGATTACCTCGTGTCATTGGGGCACTCCTTCAGCATTGGCGAGCACCTTCTCCCGGTCCTGACGCTGAAACACAACCATCTGCTTTTTCATTATGTTTTGGGTATACAGACCCTCAGACTTGTTCTAAGTTAACGGTTGGAGCGCCATCTCGCTCCTCTTCACTACCAAAAAAAAGTATTTACAAGGCATCTATTGTCTTTATAAGGCCAGATCAATAATAACAACTAATGTTTTTTAATCTGGGTCTTATGGTACTAGATTTTTAAGCGCAAACAACTAAATCTCCAAGAACGCACTAATCTCGTCACGAGATAAGACTAAGTCTAGTAGACCACGTTGGTCGCGAGATCTAGAGGGCCTTCAACTTGAGATCTAAATCTAGACCATGTCGGTCGTGAGATTAGATCTAGACAGCCTTCATCGCTCAATCTAGATCTAGACCACGATGTCCACAAGTTGGCATTGCCACGTGGAGTTTCAAGGAGGATATAAATTGACTAAGTCGAATCTAGACCTCATTGGTCGCGAGATTAGATTTAGATGGTCTTTCGTCGTGAGATCAAAATCTATCACTTTGGTCGTTAAATCTAGAAGGCCTTCGTCGCGAGATTTACACAACCTTCGCTGTGAGATCTAGATCTAGTCCAAACTGCCAAGTCTTTAAGAGGGCACTAGTTTCATCGTGAGGAAGCTAAGTCTGCTAGACCATGTTGGTCGCGAGATCTAGACGGCCTTCGTCGTGAATTATTGTCGTACTTTTTCTCTTATATACTGTGATAATACGTTTGAATGTTAGCATATTGGTTGGAGTTATAAAGAGAAATTATTACCCATGGATAACCGTGGATATCCGAAACCCGAACGGGTATGGGCATGTTTGGATTTTCTACCAGTTTCTTATGTGGGTATGGGTATGGGTAAAACCCGAACTACTTTGGGTAGGGTAACAGATATGCACTATCTGCTCCCGACCTTACCCATTGCCATCCCTACATCACATCACTCCCTGGGGGTGATTCTCAAGGTCTAAGGGTGTGAAATTGCCTCCAGCCCATGAACCGTGCTTAGCCTACACTTTTCGTCTTTCCCTCCATGAATTCCTAATATTATGACAAAAAGCATTTGTCATTATAATTTTTTTTGGTACATAATGTGGCAAACATTAATGTGACGAATATCTTGTCATTTTATACTCTGTTATCGCCTTCCATCCAACGATATTTTGACAAAATGGCAACAAGAAAATAATTTTGTCATAATATCAACTTAATATGACAAAATTTATGTCAAAATAGACAATGAAATTCTGACAAACTTGAAATTTGTCACGATTGATACTATATTATGACAATATAAAAATGACAAAAAAAATACTTTGTCAGAGTAACAAAAAATTGTTGTAGTGTGTTGAACAGCATATGTAATGTCTGGTCTAGTTGTGGTAATATACTGTAACTTCCCAACTAGCCTTCTGTAAAGTGTTGAATCTGGTAGCAAGTTTCCAGCACCAGCAGATAGTCTTGTCTTCATGTCAATGGGAGATAAAGTTAGTTTGCAACTAAGGAACCCATCATCTTTAAGCATGTCTAAGCGATACTTCCTTTGGCAAACCAAAATGCCTTTTGAACTTCTGGCTATCTCAAGTCCTAGGAAGTACTTCAGCAATCCCAAGTCTTTGATCTTAAATTCCTTAGAAAGGAATTGTTTTGCCTAAACTATCATTGTTTCATTATTTCCTGCAATAATGATGTCATCTACATACACTAACAGAATAAGAATAGATTGATCTTGAATCAAGGTGAACATAGAATAGTCTGCTTGGGATTGGACAAAACCATACTTAATCAATGAAGCAGTAAGCTTGGCAAACCACTGCCTGCTTGCCTGCTTTAATACATATAAAGACTTCTTTAACAAACAGACATGCCTGTGTTCTGATTGTTTGATTTCTAATCCAGATGGAATGGCCATATAGACAAGTTCATCTAAATCCCCATGAAGGAAGGCATTGCTTACATCCATTTGATGTAAGTGCCAGTTCTTAACTGCTGCAACAGCAAGCAAAGTCTTTACTGTATTGATTTTTGCCACTGGAGAATAAGTATCCAAGAAATCAATACCTGGTATTTGTGCACCCCACTATTTTCCTGGCTAGAGGAAGGTCAACAATGTCCCAAGTATGATTCTCCTGCATAGCCTTCAGTTCTTCAATGATATCTTGTCTCCACCATTCATACTTCATGGCTTCTTCAAATGATTTTGGCTCCATCAGTTTGAGAACACTAAGGGCATAGGCTTGATAGGATGAGGTAAGGTTTTGATCAGAAATGAAATTTGTTAAACAATGTTGGCTAGTGTTTGTTGGTTGGAGGTTAGGTAAGGTTGTTTTGTAGTTTTGAATGAGATATTCTGGAGGTTTGGAAGCTCTTTCATACCTTCTAAGAACTGGTTCTGGTTGTGGAGGAGGTAGATCTATTTCATTTTCCACTTTTGCTTCATCTAACTCCTCCTCTTCATCATAATTTTGTAATGGTGGTGTCAAAGGTATAAAGGTTGAGGATCCGGATTTGGGAGATTCTGGTTAACTAGAGATGGGATAGGAAGATTTTCTAGTTCTGGGAATGGATCAAAAGAGATAGGTGCAGGGACAATGTTTGTGGGATCATTATCATTATGTGATTGGTCTTTCTTATATGGAAGGATCTGCTCATAGAATTTCACATCCCTGGAAACAAACACTGCATGGCTTGACAAATCTAGCAGCTTGTATCCCTTCATACCTGGGGTAAAACCCAAGAATACACACTGTCTAGCCCTTTTCTCAAACTTCCTCCTTCCCTGTGACAGTGTTCCAACATAACTCAAGAATACTCCCAAAACACTATAATCTAGTGTCTTGCCATATACCTTCCCAAATGGGGCGAGATTCTCCAATAAGGGTGCATGCAACCTATTGATTAGAAACACTGCATGTAAAACACAGTCTCCCCGGAAAGACAAAGGTAATCCTGCTTGAGGTTTTTATAGCCCGTGTCTTCCTCATCAGAATTTCCCTTCGAGGAGACATCACTAGCAGGATTGGACACTGAGCCAGCAAAGTTGTTGTGACCTGCTTCCATCATCTTCTTGTTCTTAGCTTTCAGCTTCCAGCAATCCTCTTTGACATGGTTGTCATTCTTGCAATATCTGCAGAAAAGACCATCCTGAGATGATGTTGTGCCCTTCCTTTGATCCTTTCCCCTACTACCATCAACTGCTAAGGCTATTCCTTCATCTCCTTTGGTCCCAGTACCACGTGGATCTAATTGTCTTTCATGTTGCAGGACATAACTGAATGCAGATCCTATGTTAGGCATAGGCTTCATCATCAACAAATTGGTACGCACTCCCTCATAGTTATCATTCAATCCAGTAATAAACCTCATAACATAATCATCATGTATGAACCCTCTAAGGGTATTGAGAGCCACTGTTGCTGGGCAATCTGCCTGAGGGCAAGCATTACACACAACTGTTCTATACTGGACATATTCTTCCCCATATGTCTTAAGTCTAGTAAAGTACTCATTGATACTAGAACTTCCTTGTTTACAAGTAAAGATCTGAGTCTGGAGATCCACCAACCTAACTGCATCTGCTTGACCATATCTCATTTTCAGATCTTCCCGGATCTGATATGCATTCTCAGTACTAGGCACACTTTCAGCAATAGTTTCATCAAGAGAGTTAAGAAGCCAGCCCAATACCTGAGTGTTGTTAGCACCCCATTCTTCAACGCCAACATCAGTAGGATTAGGCTGTGATTTTGAGCCATCAATGTATCCAAGTCGCTTTCTGGTTTTCAGAGCAATCCTCAAGGATCTGTTCCATAAGTTGTAGTTCTTTCCATTAAACTTGATTGAGACAATGGACTGTGGCACCAACTGATCCGCCGAGTTAGAAGGATTGGAAGAATTGGTTGAAATAGCCACTATAGAGGACTGTGAAGGTTCAGTGCTCATTGTGAAGAAACCCTTGCAGATACTAATTGTGCTCTGATACCATAAGAAAAGGGTTGTGTGAAACCTTTTGTTTCATTAGATTGAATGTAAGATTTACAAGCAGTATATATAGGCTAGACTAGAGAAACCCTACCATTTACAACGATCACTAAACAATGTTTAACAAACTAATGCTAACTAACAATTGAAAGCATCCAATAGGATAGATACAGGTGGCTAAGAACAAGCGGGCTCCTAAAGTGAAGTGGCGACGATGGCGTGCTGAGAAAACAACGTCGGAGTGTGCTTCTTCAAGCAGTAGAGATCAAATTAAGCTAATCTCCGAGACGTGGGTTCGAAACCCAGTCCAAGCTATTTTCCTTCAGAATTCATCCCCAAACCATCCACTTGTGATGCTACTTTGTAATTATGAATCTCTAGATTCCACTTGTCCGAGCAAATATTCTAATGTCGTTTCCTTCTCCAACCCTCCATCTTGTGCATCCTACATCAAATTTTGAACCGACATTAAACTTATCCAAATATAACTTGCGTTATTACCTACTTCCGTGTCCAGTATATCACAATCCATGTGGTATTTTATTTTCAAACACTCGAGCTACTAAAGACTCAGAGCTTGTAAGCAAGTTCCGAACTTGTCCACCGGCTAGTGCTATGCCGAAGCCAAGTAGATCCCTAAAGTCCATGCCACCTTCTTCATTTGCCAAACAAACTTTTCCCCAGCTCATCAATGAATACCCCTTTTCTCATTCTTCTTTCTCCACCAAAATCCAAAAAACAGTTTTTAAACCTCCTGAATTAAATATTAAAGATATTTATAAAAAAGAACCCCGACATTGCATACATTTTTTTGGACATATAATTCATGGGAGAAAAAGTAAACAAAATTAAGAATACAAATCATTCTATCGTAGTTCGCATATATTCTCAAAATTAAATTTATAGGAACATTTCCTAACACAAATTTGATTGTACTTTAAACTCATAGACGATGAGTCACATCAATAAAATAAAAATAAAAAGAATTTCAGGAACACCTGGCTGGCAACAGGTTCTGTTTCTCGAGAATTGACTTGGTCTTCTGGGTCTTCATGCCCGCCCTGAAATTATATATAAACTCCTCCGCCCTCACATCCACCGGCCGGAGCTGCGGCGACCTCGCCACCACTACCCTCCACGCATCTTCCAGCGTCTCCATCGGATTATTCTCCTCCTCATCATCCATAATCACCAACGCATCCTTCCTCCTCCTCTGGATCAAAGACGACGCCGTTCTCACCGCCGCCCCTTCCCTACAACTATTCCTCGGCAGCGGCGGCCTTTTGTTAACATTACGAACCACCACTTCCTTACCCCTCAACGACGTCGCCTCCACCCTATTCGTCGTCGTCGGGATTTTAACCTCAGCAGCGGCGGCGTCGTTATCGTCATCGGGGTAGAGCTGGTCGATGAAGATGGCGGAGAAGCTCTTGCGGAGGAGGTTGCGGTTGCTGCTGCTTCTGTTGGTGTAGTAGTCGGAGATGTAGTTGTGGTGGTTGTGATGGCGATACGACGGCGTATTGGGAACGACCTGGAGGGAGCGGTTGTTGCGGAAGAGATGGGTGGAGCAGTAGGTGAGGATCCGATTCGTGCCTTTCCGGATGACCCGGATGGCTCGCGGGAAGTCGAGGTCGTTGAGCTTCGTTTGGAGCGTGTGGGCCAGACGCCGGAGGGCGCGCTTGGCCGGCTGGAGCTTCCTGCCGAAGTTTCCCGACGAGGAAGAGCGGCGAGGCATTTGAGGAAGGTGGGGAAAGAGGGGAGAAGAAGAAAAGGGAGCAGCCTTCGGTTTTTGAGTTTACGCCACTATATATACTGCGCCTAATAATAAAGCTGTTTCTTTAATTAATCAATAATTCGATTTTAATTATTCCGCACTTTGGTAAGGATTAAGGAGCAACTTAGGAGTATCTTTCGGATCTAGCTGTAATACCATAAAAGTGACCAAATGAAGTATAAGTTTACAATGTTTATCGTATTAAAAAAATATTTATAATATAAACTGAATTTAAAATTTTAATATTATAGTACAAATTTAGTAGTGTATTTGTGGTGAAATTCGAAAATTAGACCCGATGTTTGTAGTCGCATGCCTTTCACTAAATCACCAGAGATGAATACGAGGTTGGGAGGGTTAGAAATGTCTTTGTTGAGCTCTCTCGTTAGTGTCTTAGTGATAGTCACAAAACGCATACCGAGAATTATAACGTAGATTCGCTTCTGAAATAACTGAGTGTGACAAAATAATAATAATAATAATGTTAATAATTTGCCAAGATATTTTCACCCAAGGCAAGTCTTGAAAGAGATTTTTTTTAGATAGGTTTTATCACGAACAGATTTAAAAATTAATGAACGAATATTTATTTGAAATGGTATATTAAGAACGAAATCCAGACATCCAGATGCATGATTGAGTATTATGAAAATTTGATTTACATAAAAATTATATATGGAAAAAATTCCCCATCTAGATCCAACCAATTCGAATTGAAGCTATCACACAGCCCCTGGCTAGCTGGATTAGGGTTACTAATTACTTTGGGGTCCCAGCTTTGAGGGCATGCTTGGGTCCTAAGGCTTTCCTTTTATAAATTCGCAAACTGATGAATTTGAAAGTATAATTTGGGATCGGGGCGGGGATTAGTATTATGAATATGCTAACATCAGAGTGGGTCTCCCATTTCCCCCGCATTATTGTGGCGGGTGAGGAGTTAGTGATTCACCGGTGAAATATATGAATTTTTTGAAGTGCATTATTATTACGGTTTAGGATAATGGTTAGATGGACCCTCTCGGTTGGTACATGCATGTACTTAACTCTAATTATTATTCCCGTATTATTTTCTGTCTCCATTGGATTCGATAATGGAAAAAAGTTCTCTACTACAAATTTGATGTATATATATATACATAATTACTTACACGTTGACACTGTGCACGCATAAAATATGGATAATGGGAATAATTCCACCAACAAAATTAATATTAATAGCGATTAGTGGATGATAATATGATCTATAATAGAAGCTTGCAATGATTGGAAATTTGGAATTGAAGAACTAGAAGAGGAAGGGAAGGATTAACGAAAAAGAAGAAGAATGGGAGGAAGAAAGGAAGAAAAAACTTTCTAATATGTAATTCGATCGATTATCCCTCCCATTATGACAGACCCCTTTTATATGACATACCAATTAAAAAAAGCCTTTAAATTAACACATTCATCTTACAAATGGTATATGGACATGCGCAAATTTCAAAGTCCATATGAGTCTGCTTTAAGAGTATGTGTTAGTAAATCAAATTTCAAAGTCCATATAAGTCTGCTTTAAGAGTATGTGTTAGTAAATTATATATGATATATAATTGAACATCTTCTAACAACTCGAATTATTTGAATAAACTTGTTTTTTATATCAACAAATTTTAGTTTAACACAAACAAGGGGTGAAGTTAGTTATCATAGAAGATTTCAAACATCACATAAGTATACATATAAACCATACATAAAAGATTTCTAACGTCAAAAATATTATAAATAAACTAATTATTAAATATGATAACACAAAACTCATTCAACTAACCAAGTGTGTATAAAGTTACATCAAACTTTAAACTTTTTTATTTCACTGAGAATCAAAATATATGATCATGTCATTCATACTCAGTCGCTTGTCCTGGCGCTACAAATTTACCAACATATCCAACTTTTGTGAAATGAACCAATACATCAAACTCAATATCATCTCATGATTGTTTAGTACATTCATATGAGATTAGCAAGACATTTGAGGTTTAGCATCACCGCTAAAAGAAAAAATTTAATATAAACCGGTCACTTATAGTTTGCACAAAATATTGTTGCTTCGTGATAGTTATAAAAATTGATACTAAGTTAAGAATTTCACATGCCTTCTGCATATTTAATACTATAATTTTATATAAAATATTTGAATCAATAATATTTGGGTTGCGATTTAAATATAATACTCCATTTATAAGATATAGATAAATTAAATTAATTATTGAACTCGAAATAAAATAATAATAATAATAATAAATGAAAATCAAAGTATCAAACACTAAAGAAATACTTAAGGGAGAATTAGTGAGCTAGCTAACCATGTTATAGAAGTCATATGATTTTCAGATTTTTTTTTTATGAATAATGTTTTCCTTTTCATCAAAAAGAGTGCCGACAACAACCTTGTCAGCTAGGTTTTGAGTTGTAGAGTCACTAAGATTCAAAAGAACTGTGTACAAGAATACTACCTTGACTAACTAATAGAACCTCAGGTAAAAAAACAATAGAAGGAAGATCAATGCATTCTTAACCAGAACCATTGAGCAAAATGCTCCCAGCCCATGGCAGCCTTACTTCCGCCTTTACAACCCTCACTAGAGTCTCAACATTCTTCTTTTCAGCATCAAAGACTCTATTACATCTTTCCCTCCATAAATGGCTCATTAAAGACTGCCAGATGAGCCGACGTACAGCAGCCTCGTCACCTTTCTTACCAAAGCATTGGGTCGCCCACCGAATCCCAACTTCCCAATCCCTTGGCATGAAAGTAGTAAACTGTCCAAACAGCTGCATAAAAGCTTCCTTGAAGATATGGCAAGAAGAGAATATATGGTCCCCGCTTTCAGAACACACATCACAAAGTACACATACATTTGTACCCTGAAATCCCCATTCCTTCATCCTGACCTTCGTTTGGATTCTCCCCATTACAATAAGCCAACATAAATATCTATTCCTAGGAATGGAAGGACCCTTCCAGATCAATCATGTCCAAGGAACCTTGTCTTTCTTTGACCTAATGGTTTCCCAAACCTTTCTGATAGAATACCGTGACATCTCAATATTATTCCATAACAACGTGCCATTAGACAAGCTGAAAATATTAGGGACAGTACCTCTAATTTTCTGAAGCTTTCTCCAATTCCAGGAGCCATATGTACTAGTATATGCCTAGAAGTCTCTATCTTTCGGCTTGTAAGCTTTGATCCAGGCCACCCAAATTGACCCGTGCAGTGCTGCATCATAATCGACCAAATTTGCCTGAAAACACAGGATGCATTCCAGGTTCCCAGATCTCTCACCCCCAGCCCCCCTTCATCTTTAGGGTAAGTAAGATGTTTCCATGCTATTTTGGCTCTCAACCTGACTCCATCCCCAACCGGCCATAGAAAGTTACTACAGATAAGCTCAACTTCTCTTAAAACAGTCTTAGGAAGGAGAAATACACTCATCCAGTACTGAGTCAGACTATAAAGGACTGATCCAACCAATTCAGCTTTGCTAGCATAAGTTAGGGATTTTGCCTTCCAGCCTTGAACCCTAGCTGCGATCTTATCTATCAGAGACTTACAGGCTGCCACAAATAGCTTTCCTGCAACCAAAGGTACTCCCAAGTATCTAACTGGGAATTTGCCTAAGGAGTAACCATAGCGACTTGCCATTGCAGCCATATCTACAGTCTTTAGACCCTATACTCTGCATACTGTAGTTAGAACCATCTGAGAAGATCAAAAGGTCATCCGCAAAACATAGGTGAGTTAATCCTACTTTCTTCCACATAGGGTGATACGGGAAGAATACTTTTTTCAACGGTTTTATCAAGTAAACATGTAAACACTTCCATGGCCACTGTGAAGAGATAGGGGGACAGGGGATCTCCATGCCTTAGTCCCCTGTTTAGCCTCAAAATAACCAACAATCCCTCCATTGAAGGAAACATTAAGCATAGGATGCTCAAAACACATTTGAATGCACTCAACAAATCTGACAGGAAATCCCATTGGTCTAAGAACCTTACCAAATAATTGCCAATTGATTGAGCCAAAGGCTTTCATTAGATCGATTTTTAGAGCTGATCTAGTCGAGATGTTTTTCCTGGCATACTTATGCCCCAGCTCATGTGCTAAGAGGATGTTCTCCCCAATCACCATCGCTTTCACAAATGCAGTTTGGTTCTTACTAATTAGGCTAGGAAGCAATGAACTAAGTCTATTGGCAACTATTTTAGAGATACATTTATATATAATATTGCATCATGAAATAGGCCTGAAATTCTTCATCTCTTATGGGTTGGGAACCTTAGGGATTAAAGCTAAGATTGTAGTGTTGACCTCTCTTGGTATTTTAGTCTCAGTAAAATAGTGTTGAATTGCAGCAGTGATTTCCTCTCCAACCACTCCCCAAGTAGCCTAAAAGAAATGTGCATTATACCCATATGGTCCTGGACTCTTATCAGCATCCATGTTAAAAAGAACTTCTTAGATCTCATTTGAAGTAACCAAATCACATAGTCTCACTATTTGATCAGCAGAGAGAGTTCTCTTGAGAATATCATTAAAGAAACTCTCGGGAACTTCAACCACTTCACTATTTCTTCGTCTAAGCAGCCCTTGATAGAAACCAACCGCCACCTAACTCATTTCATCCACCTTAGTAACTCTTTTCCCATTTGCATCAATCAACGAAGTGATTGTGTTCTTATTTTGTCGAGTTTTCACAGAAAGATGAAAGTAACTCGAATTGGAATCCCCTGTTTTCAACCATAATTCCCTCGACTTTTGCCTCAAAAAGACTTCTTCTGCTTTCATTAAAACTGTCAATTCATTTGAGAGTTGACTTTCTTCTTCATAAACTGAAGCTGAAGGATTAACCAGAGCTTCCCGTTGGATACTTTCTAGCTGCAGTTCTTTCTATCGTACCCTTCCTCAGATATCTGAGTATTCTTCTCTATTCAGCTTTTACAACAACCCTTTAAGAATTCAAAGCTTCTTGTACACATGTATAAGAGATCACGTAACCTGAGTTCCCCAAGACTCATTCAGAAGTTTATCAAAATCAGGTTGCTTTAGCCAAAAGTTAAAGAACTTGAATGGCTTTGGCAAAGAATTTAAGGGAACTTCAGTTTGACATAACACTGGGCAATGATCAGACACACCAGATGGTAACAGATGCACCTCACTATCTTTGAGCCCTTCTAACCACTTCAAATTAACAAAAGCCCTATCCAAACGACGTGCAATGCAATTTTTTGATTGCTTGTTCAACCACGAGAACTAGTGACATGTTGCTTTGTGCTCCTCAACTTCAATATTATTCAACCACTCATTAAAATTATCCATACTAGATGAATAATGCAGATCATTTGATCCCTCCCTTGGGTTCCTAATATAATTGAAATAACCCAAAAGGACCCAAGGCATATTCATTACTCGAAGTCTAGTCAGCTGTTCATACATTACTCTTCTTTGCCCTTCCTCATTGGAATCATAATGAATGTTGTAAAATAAGGACAGCTGCATGCCACCATAATCTGAACAAACTTATCCGATGGATGCAAAACTGTTAGAGAAACTTCTTTTCTCTAGACTAACCAAATCTTCCAAAGTCCATCTATGTTATAGAAAATCTTGTTATTCCAGTCAAAGAATCTCTTCCTTAAGTATTTTTTCTCATTTGCTTTCTTTAACCAAGGCTCCAATATGGCTACTATATCTAAGCTATACTTCGTCATTTTATTTAGTACTTATATACTTACTATCTGCAACAAACCCTCTTGTATTCCAGGCTAACAACTTCATTTGCGAGACTTTCCACGACCACCACCTTTGTCCCCTCTTTTTCCATTAATTTCTTCCGAGGGATCAATCCATATCATTTTGCCTTTATCAACAGCGGCAAGAGCTTTGTTCTCCTTTGCTAAAACAGAAAAATGAGAGCCAGTAGGGACAGAATTAACTCGAGGAGTTGCCTGAGGTCATGAACTCCCATTTAGCAATGGTGATTTGAAACCAGAGCTCTCAGCAATTGCTAATGACCCTTTGACAACTGCTGCAAATCTCGCTCGAGCTCCCCCAATCGATGAAGGGAATTCAGTCCGACCTACTTCCTGTTCAACACCTGCAGATAGAGGAGTCTGCACAACCCCTGATACAGACAACATAATAGCCACCATTTCAACCTCAGTTTCAGTACTGTTTACCAATGAATCCTCAGTTGTTTCAACCCGCTCATTACTTACATCCAGTGCAGCCACAACTGCTTCAATATGATTTGCTCTTCATTATTGACTTCAGGCTGGACCTCCTCCTCTATTGAGCTAACTACCTCTTGCACATGAGCTAAATCTTTCTTTGGAACCCAAACCCTCTTAGGATCCTTTGTCAAACCACAATCATGACAAAAAATACAGCATTTGGAACAGACCCGCGGCAGATTGCTATATTCAATGTCAATATCAAAAGTTGGGTCATCATCAGGATAAATTCTAATAGAACGAGGGAAATCAAAATCCGCCCATAATTCCAAGCAGGCATGAACAAATCCTAGCGGCCCCCAACTCTCGTTGTTTGATCCATCCATAGAGATCGCCCAATCGTGCTTGCAACCCATTCCATACCATCAAGTTGAAGATACTCCAGAGGTAGACCCCAAATTCTAACCCAAATAGGAAGCGTATCAACCTTGGGAACCACCGGCTGAATACCAGGTTTCCATTTGCGGAAAAACACTGGGTTACCTCTGAAGTGCCATGGTCCCGACTGGAAAACCCAATTGCACGAAGCAGTGGAAGGAAATTGAAAAACCAGAAGCTTCGCACCAAACCTGGAGACACGAACAAGTTCGTCTCGTCCCCATAACGCATTCGCCCAGGCTTGGAGCTCTGAAGTTTTTTGTCTTGATCCAACAAATTGCCCGATCAGAGAGTTCTTCCACCGCTCCACTCCCTTCTCCTTCACCTCCTTTGGAAGGCGGAAACCATCCTTGAATTTGATCGGTGGCTGATACGACAATCTATTCTCCGGAGCTACAGCAAATAGTTGCGCCCAGAAGGAGCCCTCGCCAGTCGGCGCAGGCTCCGACGGCGAGGCAGCCATAAAAAACCTAGCAGAAACCAGAGAGCAGAAGGAAAGGAGAGAGAAGTATGTTTTCCACTTTGAAAAAAATGATTTTCAGAATTTTGCTTCTTGTATATTTTTAATTTAAAAAGGTAAAAAAAAAATTGTTTAGTGTGATTGGTTATGATTCTTGTCTTTGTCCAAAGAGACCCCAGTTCAAATCTCAACATTGATATATTTTTTAATAAGAAATAAATAGTTGTAATAATGATTGTACCCTTCCTACATTCACTCTCGTTGTAAGGAATTTGAAATGGAAGAAAAGAGATTGTTAAATTTCCATTACATATCATGTATAACACCATGATGTACTCATATCATCATTGTATAGTCTTATGTATACTAGCAAACTTTATCATGATGGTATACAGTGATAATACATGTTTCAATTGTTTATTTCTAAATATGTTATAGTTAATGTCATTTTGAAGAGAATAATTAATATTATTTATTGTGTCAATAAAATTAAATTCCAAATTTAGAAGAAAGAGACACAACCCATAAAATTTTAATGGAAAAAACTATGCATGAGTAATTAACCATTAGTCACTGACTAGATCCAGACCCTTAACTGTGCCTATGTCGACACGGTGCACCCACAAAATATGAAGATGATGACGAAATAATAATTTTACTGAAGTTGGTAACAACTACAAGTAACATTAATATACACATACTAATTAATATTTTCATACAAATTAGAGAGTAACATTTCATCAAATTGTTGAAAGAGACTCTGAAATGAGTTGTATATAATTCTGCTGCATGCTCCTATAAACACAAAGGCAAGCTAAATTTTTAGCATGTGAGTTCATAATAATTCATCAAATACAATATTTTTCGATTATAGCAGATTCTAGTATCATGTCAATAACAAGTACATCTCTATAGTTTGAGTCTCTGAAAATATATTTCAAAATACTATTTTATATCATTCTCTCTCACATAGTTTGGATTCTAAAAAGCTATATGCTCATGTTTATTCTTCCCCTACATACTCACACAGACACTTTATAAATACTCACTTAATTGACCACAAGCCCCACTGGTGTGTTGTTGTTTGTTGCTTTGTTTCCTGAATTATTGAGGTAGCTAGGGCCAAAAAATGAGTTGAGTGGAACCGTTCCACTATATATATCGAGCAATGTGCTAACTAACAGGAATCATGGAACCACCAGCTTAATTGGCTTTACTAGACTACTAGTCAAGACAAAAAATGTCGAATTTAATTATAGTTACTTTTCCATATTATTATTATTATTATTATTATTATTATTATTATTATTATTATTATTATTATTATTATTATTATTTCCGCTGAGCTGGTTAGCTATATATCCCCAAGGCAATTGGAAACGAAGTTTGAATGGTACAAATTACCTATGTTTGGCCCGGCTTTTAGAAGTGATTTTCAAGTTCAAAAGCTGAAGCAGGACCAAACACCTCTAAAAGCTCGACTTTTGAAAAACCGAAAAGCGCTTTTGTATAACATAAAAGCAGAAGCTCCGATTTGGAGCTTCTGTGAAAAGCTGTTTTAAAAATACCATATTATCCTTACCATATTTTAATTTTATTTCAGAACATATAAGTTTATTACATTTATATCATTTTAAAAATAAATTAAAATTATAACATCATATTATTTAATATAAAAGAAGTCTAATAAGATCCATTTTGACTATATTTTATTGTTTATAATTATTATTCAAAGTTTATATTATAAGTCCTTTATAGTCATTTTACACAACCTCTCATATTAAAAAGCACTTCTATAGTTTTTGCAGCCAAACACTCAACTGCTTTTTTTGAAAAATACTTCTCTAAAAGTTCGAATCAGAAGCTGCTTCTCCAAAAGTTACAGGAGGGCAAAATTAAGTCATTAAACAATTAAAATCCCTAGCTAATCTTCCTAATTGAATATAATAGGTTTAGATGTCACATTCTTTTTCTTTTTTTTTTTACAAAATGGACACTGTACAAGAAATGGACGACACCATAGATGACAATGGGGACTTAACAAAATTTATATATAATAAGAAGAATCTGGTCCTCTGGCCTGTAAAGAGTGCCCCACGACGATAATGCTCTAATTAACTTGAGTACTTGACCATATATAAATGGTTTCTCTATCGTTTTGCTTCTCTTGAATCCTTCCTAGCTCCCTCCATGTGACCTTGTTTTCTGGAAGCTTCATTTTCGTTAAACTGTTATAACTGTATACTAATGGTAGACATATTGGACAATCAAAAGACACTCTCAAACACTAGCTGCCCACCACCATGCACCTAATTATTCCCCCTATCCCTATCCACCCATTACTTAAAACCCCAAACATGTCCTGTCCATTCTTACTAGTTTAACTAATTAAGCTACTCAAACTTACCACTAGGACTGATATTTGTTTTTTTTTTTAATGAATTACCCGTTAGTGTAACCGAGAACCGCACATTAACGATTAAATCGGTAATAGTATATTCTTTGATGGTTTGGTTAACTGTAGTCTTATACGGGATTATCAATTTTATAGAGCTTGACCGGCTGGAAATTGTCGATTTGACAGTTAACTGGATAATCATACGTCATGGTTGGATTCTTGACGGAGTTTTCTTTTGCATGGAGAGATGGAGGGCGAGGCAAGAAGGACTCTGTTACTCTTAGATCAGAGAGAGGAGTCGCAAAAGAGTTGGAGTGTAGAGAAGAGACCAAGGGAAAAAACAAATTTGGATCGAACCTATGGCCCGTTCCGATCCAGACGATCAGTCAACACCAAGGGGAAAATAGGGTTGGGCCCAATGGCGGAGCTAGATGGAACAGATCTGGTGGGTCCTAAACACTATCTCAACAATAAAACAAACCGTCAATTACTTTTTTTTGTATATAAACCTTGGTGAGATTGCATTAATTTCAAGCTTCGAATACATGGTCGACTAACAATTGATCAACTACGAAGATAGGCGGCCTATCTATCCAAACAATACTTTCATTCAAATGTGTCTTAGTATGAGTCATAATGTGTGCCGCTTCATTACCCGTGCGAGCGACGTGTCTCTATGTGTTATGGCCGGAGCCAGTCAAGTATCTTCTTATGCTTTGGTAAATAATTTCGTCCTCCAGGGCCACTTAGCAGCATGGTAAGGCAGTCCCAAACGGTCAAATACTATTTCTATCAAATTGAACTTTGGGTATGAGTTTAGGAAATTTGGGCTTGGAGTTTATCCATTACCATTAGAGGTTAGGATATAGTATCATAGCCCAAACTTGATTTAATTCATGGTCGGATTTTGGGGCATGATACTAGAGCCCTTGATGAGTGAACTTTATCTGTTAGTTATCTAAATCATAGACCCCAAACTCTAAAATTGTACATGTAATTTGTTGCATATATTCCGATTAATCATGACCGTCGATTGTTGTTTCTAATAAGTTGATCTTAGTGTGTGAGATTTATAGAATTATGACCTAGATTTTAATTTTTAAGGGTTATGGTATAGTACCATGTCCCAAACTCTGGTCAATTCAATGTCTAAGTATCATTTTCTTTCCCAAGGTATGTCATACTTTTGATTTTATCAATGTACGATAGATCCACACCCATATAGTTATATTAATATGACAATTAAGATTAAAGAAAGCAAAATAAGAGCCAATTTGTACAGCCCCTCAATTTATCACCAATCTCTAACTTAGCTTCCTTATTGTTTCAGTTTTTTTTTTCTTTCTTTTGCTCGTTTTGATGAATGAGTTCGCCTTCGTTTTAAAGAGAATACAAAAGAAAAGACAGTGAGAGATGTTAGTTAAACGACCGACGAGTTCAATCAGATGAAATTACACACTAGCTTGAGCTTTGATTAGTACAGATTCGCTACATGACAACGAAGGCTTACCAGAAAGAACTCATTAAAGCACTTTTGTGAAGAGCGTATCAATCAGTGTGCAACCAAAAGCTTAATTAGCTAGTACGTACGGGTTAAACTTTGGAAGGTGATTAAAAAGACTCGTACCAAAATCCCGACAACAGCTGTCCTTTTAGCTAGGCTCCTTGCAGAATGCCAAGGGAATAAAATTGATTTTGTTTTGCTTCCCTAACTGTTTGGTTCCTGTAATTAACTTAAACTACTTTTTGTCCAAAAAAAATTTAAATCTCTACTACGTACAAAATTGCAAAATAAATTGGATTAATTTGACACGATTTATGAGTTGATCATTAATTTGGATGGTCAATAACTTTGACGGTTAGTCAATACGTCATATCATCATCAGCGGAAGCAATCAATAAAAATAGGGTTGATACATCGAAGTTAATATAAATAAAAAACTATCTAGGCTCGAATTTTTCGAAATCCCTAAGATGTCCAAACTATCAAAATAATTGGTCAATCAGTTGACAGGCTCGTGGATTGACGGTCAATTTGGACGGCCAATATTTTTTAAATTCAAAATTATAAAAAAGCATGTAAAACCATATTAAGAAATTTAGAAAATATCATTGGACTTGGATCCTTAAATTAGTCCAAAACCTGAAATTTTGGAAAACACCAAATTTATGCAAAATCAAATTACGCACCTCATGTCGTCAGGTAGCTGATGTCTGTTATTGAAACACCAAATTAATCTGGAAGTTCCTTCAAATTAAAGATTTTCTTGCAAAATCAAAATCGTACCGTGTCGATTGCCTGATTGGAAATATCACTTATCATCATAACTTAAATCATTAGACGATTTTTAATAATATAAAACGATAATTAAACTACAATTTCATTTCAAAATTTCTACCGCTAAACTTTTCGGTACAACCTTCCATACCATTTTCCTTTTGGAAAAGTCTCAACGTACGGAATATCAGTGGGAGGACGGCAGAAGAACAGAAGCACAGGCGCTCTTTCTTTTCCCTTCCCTTTCCATTTTTCCCCGTCTCGGTCTATTATGCTTTCCAACTTGTAAAGAAACACGCCCCTAGCCGGCCGGCCACTTTCTTCCTTGCTGCCTCTTTTTCTTTTTCGTTGTTGATGCTAGTAATAGAAAAAGCAATGGCTGGTCTGTCCGTGCATGGCTATCCGTCTCCTCTTACCTTTTACTTTACAGCTTCCATCTTCAACGTTGCGCTGCCTGCCAAATGGAAAAAGAAAAAAAAAAGCCCTTTATTTCCTCTTCTCGTTCAAGTTTCAACCCTCCGCCGCGCCTCCAATCCAAACCAAAAAGGCCGTCTTTGGTTCGCTTTTATTATCTTACGAAGCATGGAATGGAATTAATTAGCGATTAAGCAACTGGGGCGTTTGTTAGTTTTGTTACTTTCAATTTTTGTTGCTGTCTTAGTATTAGTTTATTGGTTTAGGAATTCCCACTTAATTGGGTGGTAGACTAGAGGGAAGAATTATCTATTCTAGATAGGGCTGCAAATAAGGCAAGCTGCTTGCGAGCAATTCGGCGTTCGAATCGAAAAAAACTCGTTCTAGAATTGGCTTGTTATTTAACAAGCCGACTCGTTAGTAAACAAATCAAGCTTGAGCTAGACCATGCTCAGGTAGTAAAGGAGCCAAGTTTGGGCCTTACTCGATCGAGTTAGAAATTGGACAAAAACATGAGGAAGCTCGACTTACGGGCTGAACCCTTAAACGCACACCGGAGTTGGGGATAGCGTAATCCAACCCAAACACCCTGAGTAAATAGAAAGCCCATTCACTATGGCGCGGGTGAATATATGAACTGGTTTGGTTTATGGGAACCTAGGACTTTCATCAAACAGACAAGGCGGTTACTGATCCTATTGCAGCTGATTAAACTAGATAAATAGGTGGTTGATCCAATCAAACGGACTAGTTTGATATTTTTTTTAGTAAATACAATTCTAGCATTACAGAGAATATAACATATGTTGGGTTAAACGGATCATATATTGGTGTTTTGTGTTGCCTTTTGAGTCATGTTGTGTCGTTTTAGTTAACTAGCCTTGTTAGGTCTTTGGGTCGTGCAAACCTAGAGTTGTTAGAGCATCTCCAACAATGCAATCCTTCTTCACTTTCAAGTGTGGTCCCTACTGCCACCTAAGCAACTCTAGCAATTACTTCACTCATCAATTTCATACTAGCTACATCAATGTCATTTCAATGCAATTGTACTTCTGGGTCCCACTTACATTTTAATACCACACAAATGGTTGGGAAAAGAAGAAAGAAAAACAAAAACAAACAAAGGACCCACTTGCAATTGCATGTCACATTTTCATGGTGTGCAAATTTTCATCCCTTGAAAGTGGTCTTGCATCAATGCCATCCACTTTTTCAATTGCACATGGCTGCCACCTCAGCTTGCAATTCCCTCCGTTTGCACCATTGGAGATGCTCTTAGTTTGTTAGCAAATTTTCAGGAGCTGGAGTTAGTGGGTTAGAATGTGGTTAGTGCCTGGAAACAAGAGTCTGATGTATTTAAACTTTAATTTTGTCATTCAATGAACAAGTTAGTTTTTGTCCATTTTGATTTTACACTGTGGTATCAGAGCCTTATACGAAAGAAATCCGAAGCGATTTCGCGTCCCGGTGGCGGTGGCCACCATGGCCGCCGCCCACCCTCTTGTGTGTTAGGAGGAAAAAACGAGAGATAAGGGAGGCAACAAAAAAAAAAACCCATTAGTTTTCCTCTCGATTACGGCTGAAGAAGCAGAAAAGCTAAGGGTTTCTTTTGGGAAAAAATTCCACTGTACACACGTTCTTTAAAAAAATTCTCAAAATACATAAGTTATAAAAAAATTTCCCAAAGTACACATGTTTGTCATTCACCGTTTTTGACAAACGCAGTGAAGGAGATCACCGCTTTTGACAAAGACGGTGAATATTTCACCGTTTACAAGAAAAACGGTGACGTATTCACCGCGTTCATCTAAAACTGTGATATTCTCACCGCGTTTGATTAGAACGGTGAATACATCACCATTTTAGTTAAAAACGGTGAATACATTCACCGTTATAGGGTAACGCGGTGATCTTTTCCCACGTTTCCCAGGAAAAAAATCCCAAAATACACATGTTTTTAAAAAAAATCCCAAAATACACACGTTATAAAAAAATTTCCCAAAATACACATGTTTGGGCATCACCGTTGTTGTCAACCGCAGTGAATGCATTCACCGCGGCAGACCAAAGCGGTGAATGCATCACCGCAGTTGACAACAGCGGTGAATGCCTAACGTAACACTGAAACTTCAAACAAACGTAACTCTGCGCTCCGTTATCCGATTGTAGCGAATGTTTTTTTGATTCCATATAACTTTTCAAGATCTTTCAATCTGAAACAAGACTTCATCCCAAAAAAATCATTTGCTACCCCGAACGAGCAATTTTTCGATTTTAACAAACTTTGGAAGATCATAACTTTGTGCTCCACAATCCGAATGTCATGAAACTTTTCTTTATTTTGCATAACTTTTGAAGTACTACAACTTTGATTATAACCATAATTTTGGAAAGTATGTGGATTTGTGAAAAGTAAAGGCAAAGTTATTCCCAAAATCCCGTATACCCAAAAATACTTCTTTTTAAAAAAATTATTTCCTAGTCAAAGTTGTAGTTCTTAAAAAGTTATGCGCAATAAAAAAAAACTTTACGACGTTCGGATTGAGGAGGTAAAAGTTATGTCCTTCTAAAGTTTGACAAAATCGAAAAGTTGCTCGTTCGGGGTAACAAAAGACATTTTTTTGAGATGAAGTCTTTTTGCAGATTGAAAGATCTTGAAAATTTATACGGAATCAAAAAAAAATTTCACTACAATCGGATAACCGAGCGCAAAGTTACGTTTGTTTGAAGTTTCAGAGTTAAGTCGGGCCTTCACCGCGGCCGTCAACAGCGGTGATGCATTCACCGCTATGGTCTGCCGTGGTGAATGCATTCACTGCGGTTGACAAGAGCGGTGATGTCCAAACATGTGTATTTTGGGAATTTTTTTTATAACGTGTGTATTTTGGGAATTTTTTTAAAAACATGTATATTTTTGAAATTCATCCCGTTTCCCATCCCTGGTAGGTCAAAATTAGGTCACAGCTACCTATTATTCACCGTTTGAGACAAATGCGGTGATGGTATTCACCGTTTTAGACAAAAACGGTGAATAGTTGGCAGATTTGGTTATAAATACCACACCACCACCAGTTGTAAAAACATAACCACTCCCCTTTCTTCAAATTTCAGCAACCAAAACCGAGCATAATACACAGAACAGGAATTTTTCGGTATGTTGAGACTTTTCGTATTATAGTCTAATTATGTTTTTAGTAGTTATAGTATGATTTAATTTTCGTATTATGTTGTTGTTAGTTAGTTGAATTTATGTTCGTTAGTTATGAGATGGATAATATTAGTTGTATATGATTTTGGTTAATTTTACTGTCTTTAAGCTAATAGATACTTATTGTAAATTGTAGATATGGGTAAATTCAAGAAGTTTCATCTTACTATTCGGTGGAATGGAAGGGTGACAAACTCTGTCATAGGCATTGATTATGAGGACGGCGAATCCACTATGCTGAAAATTGAGTCCCAATTCAATTTTCAAGAGCTCTGTGATATTTGTGCAGACAGAGTTTGTACGAGCGGACAGACGAGACTTGGCAAAATTACTTACAGGTATCCAGACATGAGTGCTGGCGGGGTCGTGTTCCAAGAAGTTGTCATAAACGATGATGACGCGGTTACGATGATGTTACAGTTCCTAAGCGATAACCAAGTCCAGCTTGCAGAGGTGTATATTGAGACCGAGGCGGTCGGTGAATCTCATTCTCACCAGTATTCTTATGATGATGGTTTTGCAGGAGGGTACAGATGGGGTGGTAGTTCGAGCAACTACGAAGGCGGTGGTTATACAGGAGGTTACGGAGAGGGTAGTGGTTCAATCAACTACGGTGGAGGTAGTAGTGCAGGATGGGTGCCATCGGAAGAATACTCGCAACCTGATCAACCATCCCCATTTGTTGAGGCCGATGGTGTTCAATGGCCTGCTTGGGGGCCGGAGTGGTCTGAAATCGAGAATACCATTCGATCAGGGCATACTTCACATGAGCGAGAAGACGATGTTGGTGATCGTGGTCATGTTGATCCTTCTGCCCGAGCTATCCATTTGAGTCGAGCGACGAGGATACTGAGGAAGATTTGAGATCAGTGAGCGAGGAGGAGGAAGATACTGATGATAACGAGGATGAGGCGGCATTTTGTGAGGCACCCACGCCATATTACACACAGGTTCCAACTCAATTTTTACATAGTCAGAATGATCCCCCCGACTTTGTCCCTATACCAGTGTATAATCCGACGGCCAATTTGGAGGTGGGTATGGCGTTCACATCGAAAGACGCTGTGCAGGATGCTTTTACAGAAGAGGCGTTGAGGTGCAATTTCGAGTGGAAGGTAAAATATTCTGACAGTAAACAACTACATGTCATATGCAAGCATGATGCAGAGGGTTGTACGTGGCAACTGCGGGCTACAAATATGAAGAGAAAGGGTGCTTGGGTGATTCGCAAAGCTGAGACGATCCACACATGCTCCTCGTCTATACTTTCCCAAGATCACAGGCAACTAAAAGCAAAGAAAGTTGGGAGAACTATTAAGCACCTTATAGAAGCACAACCAGATATCAAGGTGAAAGCTATCATGGCAGAGGTGAAGGATCGACATTCTTACACGATAAGGTACAAAAAAGCATGGCATGGAAAGCAGAAAGCCATGGCTGAGGTGTATGGTGATTGGGAGGATTCGTATGCTTTACTCCCTAAACTTATGGGAGCAATGGAGGAGTCCAATCCTGGGACTGTTTTCGTCCCAGTATACAACAATGTATACACTGAGGATCAAGTTCGAGTACAGGAGAAGCTGATGTTCCATCGTCTTTTTGGGGCTTTTAAACCATGCATTGACGGTTTTGGGTTCTACATACCGGTTATTCAGGTATTTTACCAACTGGTTCCGGTTTTAAATGTTGTATTATTTTCTGTTACGTATATTTCATACTAATTATATCCTAAATTTTTATTAAGGTTGACGGAACTTTCCTTACTGGGAAGTACAGAGGATGTCTTCTAATTGCCACTGGCGTTGATGGAAACAGGCGGATTTTCCCGCTTGCATTTGCATTAGTGGAAGGGGAGAACAGCTTAAGTTGGGCATGGTTCTTTGACCAACTACACGAACACGTGACACAGCGGGAAGATATTACGATTATATCCGATCGACATGCGGGGATCAGGAATGCTATTGGTGGTTTTCCCGATGAATGGGGATGGAGATGGCGATGGTGTATTCGACACTGGCTCGCCAATTTCCAGCACAAATTTGGGAAGAAGAAAGACATCAAAAATCAACTTTGGAATGCAGGTACTAATGTTTTTCTTATGCGATTTAAGTTTGTGTTTATTAAGCTGATGTTATTCATCATGTATTGACCAGTTACGGTTTTGTTCACCTTTCAGCGGTTGCACATCAACCAAAAAAGTACGAGCAGAAGATGAAAACGATCCGTCAGACCCACCAAGCTGGAGTAGTATGGGCTGAAGGTCAAGAGTTTCCCATGTGGACGTTCCATATGGACAACGGCGCTAGATGGGGCATTGCAACTACCAACCATGGAGAAAGTATAAATAATGTGTACAAGGGTCTTCGAGCGATGCCTATTTCTGTCATCGTGGAGATGTCTTACTGGAAGGTCAACGAGTGGCGAGTTGCTCGGCTACAGCAAGCTATAGGGAGGGAGTTGCAAGGTCATTCGATAGCACATGACGTATTCGTTCAAATGCAGAAGAACGATGAAAAATCAAGTAAGCATAAGGTTGTTCTTTTTAACCGCAGTGAAGGAATATTCGCTGTTGAAACAGGTATATGGGGTGGAGGGAGACGTGGTCAGAATCGTCAAACGGTTAAATTGCACTACGAATTAGAGGAGTGTTCTTGTCAAAAGTATCAGAACGAAAGGATACCCTGTTCACATGCAATGGCGGTTGCTAAGTCAATAACCATGAACAGAAACAGTTTGGTGAGTCCTTACTACACTGAACAAGCGATACGGAACTCATATAATGCAGCTTTGAGCCCCATGCCAGATGAAGCGTATTGGCCTATATATGCTGGAAAGTTTATTATCCCACCGTTGCACCTAAAACGCACCAAAGGTCGTCCTAGAGTTGAAAGGATACACAATGAGATGGATCAAGTTGAACGGACGAGAAAGGGACCGAAGCGATGCTCTAAGTGCAGACAACCTGGTCACGACAAGAGGCGTTTCCCAGGACAACCACTATCTTAATTTGCATTTACTTGTAAAGAGCTACTAAATTGTAAGCTTGTTTAAATTTTCATTACCGCTTGCATTTGAATTACGAGTTTAATTGTCGGATCTCGTCAAAATTATATAGAAGTCCGGGTATTTTGTTAACTCTAAAATGTTCTCCTTATCGATACGATCGCGCTGCCGCAAACGGCTTGTTATTTCGACCTCAAATGAATAAGATACGCTCGTTTTAGTTTTTGATACGCAAAAGTTACTGTAACGACATGTGAAGCTTTGAACTCACTTATCTCACTCGTTTGGACTCGGCATTGAGATCTGTAAAATTCTATGTGATCGTGGTTGATTTCCCCAACTTTTTCGTGTTGAGCTTAGATATTGATTCTTGATAAAATAATCCAGAATATTCATTCGACAACTTAAGTGCGTAGGATAGTTTTTAGACAATGCAAACTCAAATCACAAGACCTAAAAATGTCAAAAATAACATGGATAGTTCACTACAATGATAAACACGATAAATTCACTCATTTGCTTCATTTTGGCCCCCATCTCTACCTCTTCCTCCTCGTCCTCCACGACGTCCTCGACCCCTTCTTCCCCCCTCCGCCGCTGCTTCTTGGCGGGCTCGCTCAACGGCTGGTCGCGCATTTCTCTTGACCCGAGCCCCAACTGGGGTTACATATGGTGGTGGTGGTGGCTGAGATGGACCGGTAGCTTGACGGTGGATCGGGGGTGCGGAGTTTGTTGCTGCAGGGTCTGATACATCGAACTCTGTTGCTGATGTTGGAATTGAGAGAACCCATGAGAGAAAGTGTCCCATTCCTGAGATGGACCGTGACTCGATGACCCTCCACCGACATCCGCTGCAGGTGCCCACTGGTACTCGAAGGGTTCAGGGAGCTCGGTTGCTTGAGTTGTACGCACCTCTTCGAACGTAGGCAGAGGCCTGCGTTTGCTCCTTCGTGGGGGCTCAATCGGGGGCACAATGGGTGCATCATCACGGAATGAGGGTCGTGCCGGGGCAAGAACGGGAGGATAGACCACGACATCCCTCCTTTGCTCTCTGGTACAACTCAGGAGGTTGTTCATAAGTCGGGTCAACCAAGTAGTCTTCCACTCATCCATGGTTGGAGCACTTTCGAGAGTGTACTTGGCGTGTTCCAAACCATCAACCTAAGGAAAGCACAAAATATATAAAATTAACTAAACCTTAAAATAAATTTATTTTAGAATGAGGGAGATTAGGATGACTTACCAACGAACCCATCACAGCACCTTGCTTTGACACCCATCTCATGGTGAACTTCCGATACCACTGCATGTACCCATCGTGGTAGCCCATCGGTCTCGTCTCCAGCATCCCTTGCACCACCCATTGGGATCGATTCTCCCAGATGTTGATGTAGAACTGATGCTTTAGGAGCCAGTTCTTTGCAGTGTGTCGGAGGTCCATAGCATGTAGCTCCCTGAAACCTTGAGGCGGGTCTTGTGGAATTGGTTGCTCCATTCGATATTGCCTCAAGGATCGATCGGGTAGGTGCCATTCCACCATGTGCCAGCAGATCAATGGCACCTTGCACAACCACGTCTCGTGATCCAGAGGGTGTCTAAGATGATGCAGCTCAACCACTTCACGTGGATATGGATCCCATATAACCTATATTCATTCAAAATTTGGAATTCACGACCATTTACATTGATAAAATTTAACTTGTTCAAATATGGACAAAACATGATTACCTGATTCCACCAAGGTTTATCTAACTCAGAACGATAAAATAGTAACGAATGCTCAGGTTGATGGTCATTCGTATTTGCTCCTATCCACCTTGTAAGTAAAAGTACGGAATCAATTTAATTGAAATATAGCTAAGCATATAATAAATTAAATTGGTCTAAGTACGGAATAAATTCAATTTAAATCTAGCTAAGCATGTAATCAAATTTAAATTGAGCTAAGTACGGAATAAATTCAATTTAAATCTAGCTAAGCATGTAATAAAATTTAAATTGGGCTAAGTACGAAATAAACTTACTTGACACCGTAGGGGAGATTTTGCAGAAAGTTTAGCTCATCATCGTTTCTCCGGTATGGACGTGGGTCGAGAGGTGCGAACATTGGAAGATGCTCCCATACCCACAGTTGTAGGATGAACATCGCAGCACCAGCTTGCTTTGCCCCCACTTTCGAGCAAGTACACAGCTCCCGGTATACGCCCGCTAGCACGGCCAATCCCCAACTCTTCTCTCCAATTGCATCCCAGTCACCAGTGAGCAATGGCAACCATATGCCTTGAATCCACCGGTTGGACTTGTCGGGGAACAAAAATCCACCCACCAAACCGATGAGGTAGATGCGGGCGTAGCGCTCGACTTGTTCTTCCGGTGTCTTGTCATTGATTTCCACCTCTTGCTGGATGTGAGATACCAGCCACGGGACCGACACTTGGCCCGAATTCAACGGTGGATGCCCCCGTCCTTGAATTGGTGTGGTGGTCGGCATGTCAAAGCCCAAACGATCACGTATGAGCGGCCCCCAACCTCCTTCGGGTTTGGTCGTGGAACCAATGATGGCATCCCCAGAAATAGGCAGCCCGGTGAGGATCGCCACGTCTTTGAGGGTGATCGTCATTTCCCCCTCCGCAAGGTGGAATGTATGGGTTTCGGGACGCCATCGTTACGCCATTGCCGTAAGCAGATCGTTGTCGATTCCGCAAGAAATGGCGCAACATTCCCAAACCGGTCCTCGCTTAATAGGGCTCCAACCTTGGATGCCAAGCGGGCAAGTTATTGGTCCCTTTATGAACCACGGGAACAAGAGATTCCTAAAAAAAATAGGAAAACATCAATTTATTAGATTAAATAAAGCAAAATAAAATCTTAGAAAATAATAAAATAAAGCAAAAATACTCATCAAATTACCGGATTGTTATCCCAAATAGCACGGGAGCGATGAGCTTCTTGATCGGTTAAGAGACCGGCATCCCTTGGGCCATAATGGATATACAATCGAGGATCGTATATCTCGGCACCCATCTATAAAAAAGTAATGAAATCAGAGATTGTTTTGATAAAAAAAACACAAAAATCAATTGTTTCGATTAAAAAAAAAATCATAAACCAAAAACCTACACGAAGAGCCTCTTCTTCCATTTTTTGGCGGAAGCCGGACAGAGGTTCGACGGGTTTAGGTTTGTAAGGGACGGGAACTTAGCGGGACGGGGGCTTTAGGGTCAAACTCTAGTAATTCTTTCTGATGTGGAAGATCGGACTTAGCCGCAACCACAGAGCATACTTAGAACGAGACTAGAGCGGATAAATTGAGGGAGAAAGAAGTGAAATGGTTGTGGTGTGAGTTGAAAGTTGGGGGGAGGGTTATTTATAGTTGGGGGAAGGGGGGAGGAACTGCGCAGCATTTATTTGGAGAGCATTCACCGTCTTTGAGGGACGCGGTGAATGCATCGCTTTCCCCGAAAACGGTTCCGGAAGAGGCGACGTGGCGTGCTGTGAGGCGTCGGATCGTGGGAAGAAAACCACGATCCGCGCCTCACCGCATCCAACGGCCACGGTGAAAGCACATCGGTGCGGATCGCTGACGTAAACAAACACGATGTATTCACCGTGTTTGTTTAACGCGGTGAATACATCGCGTTTGTCCACGTCAGCGATCCGCGTCGCTTCACCGTTTTGGACTCAAACGGTGAAGTATTAACCGTTTTAAACCAAAACGGTGAACCCTTCACCGTGTTAATTTAAAATGGTGAATACTTCACCGTTTTATTTTAAAACGGTGAAATATTCACCGTCTAAGTCAAACGCGGTGATCTCCTTCACTGCGTTTGTCAAAAACGATGAATGCCAAACATGTGTACTTTGGGAAAATTTTTTATAACTTATGTATTTTGGGAATTTTTTTTAAGAACGTGTGTACATTGGGATTTTTTCCTTTCTTTTGTTCGATAGATAATGACAAACGCAGATCCAAAGGCAGAGCTGGAGGAGTACGAGGATGGAGTCGTCAATGTCCATGACTCCTCACCGCCGGAGCTGAATTCCAATTAGAAGTAATCAATTACCAGGGAAGCCTCCACCTCACTTGCTGTTACTGGTACGATGAGGACCAGATGTTGCGGTTTCAGGGAGGAACCAGACCCTGAGCGGCAGAGTCACCTGGCTGGACGCTCTGAGTTCTTCAATTGGGGGATTGGGTTCCCAAGTTCAAACATTCCATGAGGGATTGACAATTGACATTGAGATCTAAGACATTGAACTATTTATCCAGATTGCTTGTCAGATGAGCCTGTTTGAGTAAGAATGGGAACGTGTCTGTTGCGGACAGGTTTACATATGGCGAGAGAGATTCTCTTGTTGATAATGCTACTTGTACTTTGATGATTACCCCATTTTGTGACGAAGATTTTGGAGTAGAGCGTATTGGTATTTCAATAAGTCTGGTTGTTTTGGTTACGGGTGTGCATTAAGAGGTGCAAGAGGATGATTTGCAGAATGTTTTTGGCGAGATTGGGGAAATTTTTTTCATGTTGCTTTGTGATGGGACTCTTGGAGAATCAGATGTGAAGTCGACGAAGGTGGTGTAGTAACCATGGAGCGTTGACGGGGGTTTGTCCGGAGGGGAGGCCAATAGAAACAGCCTGATAGTTGTTGTGCTTCTGGAGTTGGCCTTCTCGTTTCCGGAGAAGTCGGAGGAAGAGGTGTCCTGGTTGAAGAATGAGTTGAGAAAGGGTACAGAAAGTATGCCTTCTCAATTCCTGCTCAAAGAGAGATGAACGTTAGAGAAGGAGATCATGGCATTGAAAGGATGGAGCAGGAGGATAGAATTGCAGGTATATCCGTATTGCAACACCAGTTGGAGTTGGCTAGAGAAGAGATGACATCATTGAAGGAAAGCAACTTGATTTGCGTTGCCAAGAAAAACAAGCGAGGGAAGCTTTGGGGTGTGCTGGTGAACTGAACTGAAGTGGAGATGCTGCTACTATTTCTCGTTCTTCTAACTGTTGCAAGCTTCTGCTTATTTTTGTTGTTGTTTTGGAATAATTGTTGATGTGGCCTTGCTAGTACTAGAGTAAACTGAAGTATCGATATGTTTCAGTTTAGGAGTGGCTAAATGCTAGAATAGCTTGGGCACATGGTTGTGCACGACTTATATCGAAGCCTTTCAAGGTTGAGAAAGATTGAGTACCTGCAGCAGCCACCAAGACTTCTAGTAAATAAGGTAGCAATGGAGAGAAAGAAGAGGAGAAGCTTGTCATGTCGAAAGCAGACGAACTTTCAGTCTCTTTATGATGGACAGAATGCTTACCATCACCGTACTGAAAGGAAGCTGAAGAAAAGAAGCTTTGAGAGAGGTCTGCAAGAGCTTGCTTTGAAGAAACAAGAAGCTTTGAAAAAATTATTAAGTGCTCTAAGTGAGATAAGGTTCAAAAGCAATATCCAGAGTGGAATGGTCTTAACCATTTAGTGGGAATGGGATAACAAGAAATTTGAATGCAGCTGCTGCCCAAAAGTACAACTCAGTCTCTGGAATGGATGATGAGCCAGCAAGCTAAAGGTATTATCTTTCAGTCATGATATTCTTGGATGGAGGTCAGAGTAGTTCGCTATTTGTCTGTATGTTGGAGAGTTTGACGATTGCAAGGTGTAGTGAAGAATCTAACGTCCAACAACGACATAATCCTTTGAGGTTTGATGAAGGCCATGGAGTTTGAATACATAATGTACAGTCAAGTTGTTGCAGAATGAGGAACTCATAACTTTTGATGCTTCCTTGGTAAACTATAAAGGTTGTGCGTGTGATTGTAGCATAAGTTCAGTTGGAGCTTTTAGAGAAGTAGATGATGAGGAATGATTAGAGGAATCCGTGGTTGTGCAAGGATGTTCGGGGAACTGGTTAAGGAAATATAAGCTAGATATACCTATGAGTGAAGTAGGTGATGTAACCTGTGAGTGAAGCAGGTTGGGTTGAGTGTCAGCTAGACATACCTACGAGTGAAGTAGGTGGCGTAATCTGTGAGTGGCAGATTGGGTTTCAATTTCATTCGACGAGTAGACAGTATAGTGACTGGTTCTTATTCGGTGGATGGATGGCTGGTTAGAAGTACTCGGTTGCTAAGTCGTGGAACAAGTAACAATTTGAGAGCTTGTAAATTGAGTTGCAGTTCTCGCTTGTTGGCAGATGACATAGAAGAAAAGACCTGAGAGGACAGGTCTAGAGAGTACAGTGAAGAAACCATAAAGGAAAACAGTTGAGCATGCCTTGCCTGGAAGAAGATAAAAGAAAGTGAAGTTGAACTGAAGCCAATCTCTTTGTAGGCTAGTTTCAAATATGTGAGTTGATTGATGGTGTTTATGTAGAGGTGGCAATTAGGATCCAAATCTATGAATCCAATCCAATCCATCCACCAAATTATCCATCTAATCCAATCCATTTAAATCCAATCCATTTGATCCAAATCCAATTGGATTGGTGGATTCATGGATCAATCCATAGATCCAAATGACAAATTACGATTTGGTACCTATATTTTTTATATTTTACATTTTGGTACCTAAAATTTATATTTTTATACGAAAAATAACATTGGAAAATTACATTTTGGTACCTAAAATTTTTCATCATGACATTTTAGTACCTAAACTTTTCAAAACTTACATTTTGGTCCAAGCCTTGGATGTCATTTGGATTAATGGATCAATCCACCAATCCATTGGATCCAATCCATGAATCCACCAATCCATTGGATCCAATCCATTTGATCCATTGATCCACCAATCCAATCCACGAATCCGATCCAATTGCCACCTCTATGTTTATGCACCTGTATATGGAGATTTTGGAGCTTGTGGAAGTTGTAATCAGATGGTTGAGATGTTATCCAAGGTTGTGAAGGTTGGAGCTTACAAGTTCTTTGTGCGTTAGCCTTGGTGGAATTGAAGCTGCTGTTGGAGTTGGTGATGCTGCATATTGCAGATTTTGAAGTCTAAAGGTGTAGTTCTGTTGATATGAATAAACTGAAGATGGATTGAAGGAGCTGCTACTGCAAGCGTTTGTTTTGTTTGCTTCTGTAAGAGGTTTACTACTTTGACTTTGCTACTATTGAAGAACTGTTGGTGATGCGTTGAAAGTTAATGGAACAAGTTCTTGAAGATGCTGAGATTGATGATTGAAGAATTAAACTGAAGGCTTGAGAAGATTCAGTTTAGGGGAGACTATGTTGGGTTACACGGATAATATATTGGTGTTTTGTGTTGCCTTTTGAGTCATGTTGTGTCGTTTTAGTTAACTAGCCTTGTTAGGTCTTTGGGTCGTGCAAACCTAGAGCTGTTAGTTTGTTAGCAAATTTTCAGGAGCTGGAGTTAGTGGGTTAGAATGTGGTTAGTGCCTCGAAACAAGAGTCTGATGTATTTAAACTTTAATTTTGTCATTCAATGAACAAGTTAGTTTTTGCATATTTTGATTTTACGACATATAGTAAATACAATTTTTATTACCCAACCCATCAAACTTTTCAAATTACTAATCAAACTTTTTGAAACATAAGTATTAGCCAAATCAATTAACCAAACCGAAAAATCATTAGAAACTGAAATATGAATTAGTCAATTGGTCAAAACCAGAGATGAAATTGTTAAGAGTTTATTGATTTTTAGGTTAACTGAAAATCAATAAGTCTTTAACGGATTCAATCATAATAAACCAAAAAAAGGAACCCTTGATTGTTAAGGCTTATCTGTTTATCAATAATGTTTTGTCTAACTAAACTCGTTAATTATGAGATTTTTACGCGTATTTGTACCTGTCTATACAACCAATTGAGTTTAACCTAGTCAACTCGTAATTGTAAGCACCCCTTAGTCACCCGATCCTCCCTCCCCTCATACTAGTAGTGGGTTGGGGGATTCGTTTATTCTAAACTTCAACAACTCTCCATTCGTTTTCTACATCAAAAGTTACATTTTCAAACTTCGTACCGCCTTTCTCGTCCCCTACAGATTTTACGCTCTGAATTGGGAACGAGAGCCAGGGCTGAAAAGCGTAACTTCGTCCCTATTAAACTTGAGCCTCCTGGCCTCCTCCCTTGCAGTAGCGGATATCGGGGGTGGCCACACCGGGCCACGACCCAGTCCTTCTCTGGATCTGGAGCTAGTATAACCAATATGAGTTTATCAATTTTATCCATTCGGCCCAGTGTTATTTTATAGGGTATAAGTATAATATGCCCCTTTACTATGACATTTTATCAAACATGTCCCTCTACTATTTTTACATTAAACATGCCCTTGTACTTTGTAAAAATTATCAAACATGTTCCTCTGTTAAAATTTACATTGAAAATTCTGGCAATTCTCACCTGCATATGTAAAATAACCAGCCGACAAACAACCAAATAACCTGTGGAAATTACCTCCAAGCAAAAACCCCACAAGAAACCAAATACTTGCCGAAATCTCTTCACCAAAGCTGTCGCACAGCTCTCCCTCGCCACGCAAAGCAAAACAAGCCAAGAAGAGACCCCAAATCGACAACCAAACCTGCCGGCAAGCAAACCGTACGCTGCAACCCCCCTAACGCCGCGCGATGCCGCCAACCAAATACGCGTGGCCCAAAAACTAGGGCTGGAGCTCTACACTGCCGATCGGAACAAACGTCAACTTAGAGCAGAGACTCTGATACCATGAAAAGAACTAGAGCGAAGAACAGACACATGATTTTAACGTGGTATCCCTGATCAACAGGACTAATCCACGGGAGAGGCTGTGCTCTCCAAAAGAGTTTTTCACTATCCTTAGGGTTACAAGGATTATGGCTAAGCATATACATGTACACGCTAGTGGCTATTAAACATAATTACAAGTTTGGTCCTCCAACTATATAAATCAACACATGGCGCGGGTTTTGAAATTGGAAAGCAAATTTCAGTTTGATTTCTTTTGGCGATAGGTGTCAATCGGGCGGGTTCGGGCTGGGTTCAATTGGGTTCGGGTTCAAATGGGTTGTGGGTTAGTCGGGTTGCGGGTTCATCGGGTTCGGGTTCAAATGGGTTGCGGGTTAGTCGGTTTGTGGGTTCATCGGGTTCGGGTTCAATCGGGTTGCGGGTTCATCGGGTTTTGGGTCGGGCGGGTTGCGGGCGGATCGGGTTTCGGGTTGTTCGGGCCAGCGCATCAAGTAACTTAACTCATTACTCATTACCAACTTACAAATTTTATTACACTAATTTAAAATATTTTCTCAACTATTTAACCAATTTATTTCTACCTCGTATATATATACTTTATTTTTTTGAAAAAAACTAGTCAAAATGTTAAATCAATTTGTATGACTTGCAAACTTGTTATGTAATTAATCATAATTGGTAAAGTATTATAGCTAATAGTAATGGTGATATCAATACTTGCAACCAAAAGACACCATTAATTGTTTATTTCATATTTTAGTATTAATTCAGTAATAATTGGATTAAAGTATCTCGTTTAGTATAACCATGCAAATCTGGTATTTGGCGTGTGGTATTTGGCAAATGCATAGTGATAAAAGGAGTTTTTTCCAAATAACTCATTGCCCAAATAACTTCAGTAAACTGTATCCAAACGAGTTATTTGTAAAATTGTTCGAATTATCCTAAAAATTGAACCATTAAAGATTAGCTATCAAATTTAGTAAAATTATTGTGACTTCAATCATAACTTACTCAATAGCATATATCCTATACACTTAGCCTTACCCTCAATCAACAATATTAAGTTAGTATATGTTGTTGATTGTATACCCTAAACCATCAATACATACACTAACCACATAACCTATACCCTATACCCTAACCATATGTCTTTGAGTTGTGATTTTGCTAGTATAGTTAATTTAAAAGTGAAATTCATACTTTGATTTTCAAAACATAGATAAAAAGTGATATTTGCTAATTGTTATACCCTAACCATATATCATATACTTTATACCACATATCTTGTATCCTAACCACGTACCATAAACATAAATTAAAAAGGGATCTCCTGCCGTTAAAGACTTTAAATGACTTCAAGTGAACATATGTTAATAAAAAACTTGGAACCGTCAAAACCATCAATATCTTATACCCTAACCATATACACCCTAAACCATATGTACCTTATACCCTATACCCTAACCATATACTTTATATCCTAAACAACGAACCGTCAAAGATTACTTATCAAGTTTAGTATAAATTGTTGTAACTAATGGTTAATTTATTTATTAGCCCATAAACAATTACATACATATATATTAGCCTTCTAAGCACATAAGAATAATTTTAACTAGTCATGCCCTCCATATAAAAGTTAAAAATTCATATTTCAAAAGCTAAAATTATGAAAAACCAAAAAATTGAAAACACCAAATTTGTTTCCTTCTTTCTTTTCGCAAAAATACTAAAATTTCCCTCCTTCTTTCTACTTCCATACATTAGAAAACTCAATTTTCCCTCCTCTTTCTCTTCCATAAAATTGAAAGAACCAAATTACCTTCTTTCCTTCTACAAAAAGTTGAAAACTCAAAAGTTTTCCTCCTTATTTCTCTTTCATAATCAAAAGAATAAAATTTTCTCACTTCTTTCTCTTCCCACATATCAAAACCACCAAAATTCCCACTTGTTTCTTTTCTAAAAAATTCAAAGAACCAAATTTCTCTCTTCTTTCTCTTCCCAGAAACTTGAATACACCAAAATTTCCCTCTTCATTTAAAAACATCAAATTACCAAATACATTACTTTACTTTATTTATATTTAATTGATAATTTTATTGAATAGTTAAATTAACCAAAATTTTAATTTATATATTAATATTGTCATGATCTCAAGTGACCTTCATGTTTCAATTATTTTAATCTTCTTAAAATACGTAATATCAAGTGAGTTTCATACTTTTTAAATTTCCTATACGAAACGAAAAAATAATTTTACTTAAGTTTAGAATGAAAAACTTTATTTTGAAAAACTATGTATTGTATATTTTTATAATTATTCAAGTGGATTAGATGAAATTCGGTTGAGTCGGTCGGGTTACGGGTTAGTCAGGTTTGGGTCAATCGGGTTGCGGGTGAATTGGGTTCGGGTTAATCGGGTTGCGAGTCAGTCGGATTGCGGGTCAGTTGGGTTGCGGGTCAATCGGGTTGTGGGTCGGGCGGGTTACGAGTTGTTTACTTTTAGTCAATTCGGTTGCGGTCGGATTGTGGATCGGGTTGATCGGACGGGTTAATCGGGTCGGGCTATGTTTTGACACCTATACTTTTGGCTCTGTGGGGGATATGTGGCGAATGGGTTCTGTTTGGAGTTAAAGGGAGGTGAGAGATGATGGGATGGTGTTTCTGCATGGAATTTTGTCTTGTAGTGAAGTTTTGCATGGCTTGGGGGTCTTTAGCTTGCTTACACATAAGTCTTTGTCACCACGGCCACGTGGACATGGAGTTGCCGCCGGGAGAGCGGCAGAGTTATGATGGTGATCGATGAAAGAGGGGGATTGAGAATAGCCTGAGTTAGAATGAACTAAGACGGGCATCAGGTTGTGTTCATCGGCTTTTGGGTTCTTTTCGTTTATGAGTTCATTTGGATAATGCTTAGCTAGGAATAATTAGAGGGAGTTTGCGGTAGTCCATATTGAAGGGGAAATCAACATCATCTATAAATTCAATTATCAATCTATATTAATCTTTTTAATAATACAATAACTTTTATGAGCTATTGTGCTATGATTATATGAAAGTATGAGCTATTTAGTGTTAAGTTGTTAATTATTTGAACTAAATATTATTCCGTGTTGTAAATTGTTAATTTCATTAATTATATATGTAGTAAAAATTATTAATTTTGCTTCTAATACATAGACACATGCTTAGGCGACGCCTAGAAAAGCTAGACACAAACAAGGTCCCAATGTCCACCTTATGTCTAACGTCTTTTTGAACCATTTTTTAAAACATTAAGGAGAGAGATTATAGTCAAGACAGAAATAAGAGGAATTTAAGTTAGAATTAGGAAGGAATAGAGAGGAAGAAGTATATAAAGTGGGCGATGGCTCAGAGAACTCTTTCAAATCCATGGTAAAAAATCAACTAAACAAATCATGAACTCTATCAAATACATAATGCAATAAATTCATCATAATTCAAAAGTTTTCAAAACTTAAAAAATCCACATTTTCAAATCCAACAAGAAAATGTGCCCAAATTTGTGTGCCCTCCCCACTAATTAAGCGGTATTCAAAGTATTGTCATGATATACCAAATCAATTAAGACTACATTATATTAATCATAGAAGAAAATATCATAACCAAACTGACCAAACTAATACAACATAACAAATTAATATAACCAAACTAAGTTTTAATCGATTTAGTAATTGGTTAATCAGGTTAACCAATATAACATAACATTATGAGTAGTGAGAAAAATATCTCGTTAATGCATCAATCGGAGATTTATATAATTACTAAAAACATAACTGTTATGATACAATCCAAGTACCACATTGGAAATAGAAGGGAATGAATCCTTGTATATAAGTGTCCACCTAGCCCAATTAGTACGAGGCCTTTTGGGGAGGACACCCAAGAGTAAAACCGTGCGGGCTTGGCCCAAAGCGGACAATATCATACTAATTGAGCACCGCGGTTTGACAAGTGGTATCAGAGCCTGGTTCGATTCGGGGCGATGGACGCCAGTTTGGTGGACCCTCATTCGGTGGCCTCGAGATTTGCGATTCGCGTCTGTTTGGTGGATCCACGAGAGATCCACGTTTGGGCTTTGGCGGATCAAAGAGAGTTCCGCATTTGGGAAGCAGATCAAAGAGAGTTCTGCGTCTGGTAAAGTCCTTGTACCGAGAAGCCCATCGATACGAGGCGTCTGGTGGATCAAGATAATCGCTGAGGAGAGGACACGAAGTTCGTGGTCCTTGTCTTGAGGGGAGGATTGTTATGATACAATCCAAGTACCACATCGGAAATACAAGGGAATGAATCCTTGTATATAAGTGTCCACCTAGCCCAATTAGTACGAGGCCTTTTGGGGAGGACACCCAAGAGTAAAACCATGAGGGCTTGGCCCAAAGCGGGCAATATCGTACTAATTGAGCACCGCGGTTTGACAAGTGGTATGAGAGCCTGGTTCGATTCGGGGTGGTGGACGTCAGTTTGGTGGACCCTCATTCGGTGGCCTCGGGATTTGCGATTCGCGTCTGTTTGGTGGATCCACGAGAGATCCACGTTTGGGCTTTGGCGGATCAAAGAGAGTTCCGCATTTGGGAAGCAGATCAAAGAGAGTTCTGCGTCTGGTAAAGTCCTTGTACCGAGAAGCCCATCGATACGAGGCGTCTGGCGGATCAAGATAATCGCTGAGGAGAGGACACGAAGTTCGTGGTCCTTGTCTTGAGGGGAGGATTGTTATGATACAATCCAAGTACCACATCGGAAATACAAGGGAATGAATCCTTGTATATAAGTGTCCACCTAGCCCAATTAGTACGAGGCCTTTTGGGGAGGACACCCAAGAGTAAAACCGTGCGGGCTTGGCCCAAAGCGGACAATATCGTACTAATTGAGCACCGAGGTTTGACAAGTGGTATCAGAGCCTGGTTCGATTCGGGGCGGTGGACGTCAGTTTGGTGGACCCTCATTCGGTGGCCTCGGGATTTGCGATTCGCGTCTGTTTGGTACGAGGCCTTTTGGGGAGGACACCCAAGAGTAAAACCGTGCGGGCTTGGCCCAAAGCGGACAATATCGTACTAATTGAGCACCGCAGTTTGACAAGTGGTATCAGAGTCTGGTTCGATTCGGGGCGGTGGACGTCAGTTTGGTGGACCCTCATTCGGTGGCCTCGGGATTTGCGATTCGCGTCTGTTTGGTGGATCCACGAGAGATCCACGTTTGGGCTTTGGCGGATCTAAGAGAGTTCCGCATTTGGGAAGCAGATCAAAGAGAGTTCTGCGTCTGGTAAAGTCCTTGTACCGAGAAGCCCATTGATACGAGACATCTGGCGGATCAAGATAATCGCTGAGGAGAGGACACGAAGTTCGTGGTCCTTGTCTTGAGGGGAGGATTGTTATGATACAATCCAAGTACCACATCGGAAATACAAGGGAATGAATCCTTGTATATAAGTGTCCACCTAGCCCAATTAGTACGAGGCCTTTTGGGGAGGACACCCAAGAGTAAAACCGTGCGGGCTTGGCCCAAAGCGGACAATATCGTACTAATTGAGCACCGCGGTTTGACAAGTGGTATCAGAGCCTGGTTCGATTCGGGGTGGTGGACGTCAGTTTGGTGGACCCTCATTCGGTGGCCTCGGGATTTGCGATTCGCGTCTGTTTGGTGGATCCACGAGAGATCCACGTTTGGGCTTTGGCGGATCAAAGAGAGTTCCGCATTTGGGAAGCAGATCAAAGAGAGTTCTGCGTCTGGTAAAGTCCTTGTACCGAGAAGCCCATTGATACGAGGCGTCTGGCGGATCAAGATAATCGCTGAGGAGAGGACACGAAGTTCGTGGTCCTTGTCTTGAGGGGAGGATTGTTATGATACAATCCAAGTACCACATCGGAAATACAAGGGAATGAATCCTTGTATATAAGTGTCCACCTAGCCCAATTAGTACGAAGCCTTTTGGGGAGGACACCCAAGAGTAAAACCGTGTGGGCTTGGCCCAAAGCGGACAATATCGTACTAATTGAGCCCCGCGGTTTGACAAGTGGTATCAGAGCCGCGGCTGGAAATCAGGCTAGGGTTTTCGATTCAGAAGAATGACGTCGGTGAACATGAAGATCGAAAAAGTTCACGGGGAAGAACAGCTTCGCTATATGGCAGATTAAGATGCAGGCTTTATTAAAACAGCAAGGGCTGTGGGGGCCGCTGTCTGCGAAACAGAAGAAGGCAGCGGTCGATGACGATGAGTGGAATACCCTGGAGGAGAAGGCCCACTCGACCATCATGCTATCGTTGTCTGATGACGTCATCATTGAAGTCGCTGCTGAGAAGACTGCCGCGGGCTTGTGGTTGAAACTGGAGAGTCTGTATATGACGAAGTCTCTAACCAACAAGCTGCATCTCAAGCAACGGTTGTTCAGCTTGAGGATGCAAGAAGGTACGCCTTTGAGGGAACATCTCGAACAGCTTAACTCTATTTTGCAGGATCTGCGTAATATAGATGTTCAAGTTTATGACGAGGATGCTGCCCTAATCCTGCTGGTTTCTTTGCCGAGTTCATATGAGAATTTTGTTGATTCTTATATTGCTGGTAAAGAAAGCGTGTCGTTGGAGGATGTCAGGTCTGCTCTTCATACGAGAGAGATCAGACAAAAGGCATTTGGATCTGGTACAGGTGGTGAGGCATCGGGTTTGGCTGTTACAGGTGGAAAGGGAAAGAAGAAATCTGGTAAAGGGAATTCGAGCAAGAATTCCAAGGGTCCCGGTCCACAGTCAGGTGATGCTTGTCACAACTGTAAGGAAGTGGGGCATTGGAAGTACAACTGTCCCAAGAGAAGAGGGCAACAGAAGAAACAAGGTTCAGTTGCCGTGGCAGAAGTGGACAACAGCTCTGAAGACGATCTCGCCTTGGCTGTAGATGAGAAGGCACATCGTGGTGATGTGTGGTTTCTGGATACTGCAGCCTCATATCATATGTCTCCGAACAGGGATTGCTTCACAACCTACGAGCAGATAGATGGTGGTAACGTGGTCATGGCTAATGGAGCTGTCTACAAGGTTGTTGGAATCGGGTCCATAAAGGTTCGGACACATGATGGTTCATTCTGTACCGTGAATGATGTCAGGCATGTTCCACGAATGACAAAGAACCTGATCTCCTTGAGTCTACTCGACAGCAAGGGTTTCAGCTTCAAAGGAAAAGGTGGAGTTGTGTATGTCTGCAAGGGTTTGAGGAAGGTACTGAAAGGCGTGAAGCGTGGGACCTTGTATGCATTACAAGGGTCTGTGTTGTCTGGTTCTGCTGCAGTTGCATCGTCTCAGGTTCAACAGGAAGATATGACCACTCTCTGGCACATGAGACTGGGGCATATGAGTGAACGGGGGATGCAAGTTCTATCGAAGAGGGATCTTCTTTGCGGGCACAAGGTGCAGAATTTGGAATTATGTGAGCATTGTGTGTTTGGGAAGCTACATCGCAGGAAGTTTCCCAAGAAGGGTATCCACCGGACGAAGAGGATACTAGATTACCTCCACTCTGACTGTTGGGGTCCTTCACAAGTTGAATCCATTGGAGGCAGCAGGTATTTTCTGTCTATTATTGATGATTATTCGAGATTTACTTGGATTTTCATAATGAAGCAGAAAAGTGAGGCTTTCACGAAGTTCAAGCAGTGGAAGACATTGGTGGAGAATCAGACCGGTAAGAAGATCAAGAAACTGCGAACGGACAATGGTCTGGAGTTCTGTAATTCTGAGTTCAACGAATTCTACAAGGATGAAGGGATTGCCCGTCATCGGACTGTTAGAGATACACCCCAGCAGAATGGCATTGCAGAAAGGATGAACCAGACATTGTTGGAGAGAGCACGGTGCATGCTCTCTAATGCTGGACTAGAGAGAAGATTCTGGGCAAAAGCAGTAAACATGGCGTGCTTCCTGATCAACCGTGGACCACACACAGGAATCGAGTGTAAGACTCCTTATGAAGTGTGGTATGGTAAGCCTGCTGATTACTCTTCACTGAAAGTTTTTGGGTGTCCTGTTTATTATCATGTGGATGAGGGTAAACTGAACCCAAGGGCAAAGAAGGGTGTATTTGTGGGTTACGGAGATGGAGTTAAGGGATTTCGAGTCTGGTCTCCTTCTGAGCATCGAGTTATACTTAGTAGAAATGTGATATTTGGTGAGAAGTCTATGTTTAACCCCATGTTGAAGGTTACTGTTGCTGAAGGTAGCATGAATGTTGATAAGCAGGTGGAGCTGCAAACTCTCAATGAGAGTGAGTTTGAGCACCAAGGTGGAGAAGATCAACATGATGAGGATGTCTCTGCAGAGCCAGAAATTTCAGAGTCCTGTGCACGAGCTAAACAGTCTATTGCTTCCGGTAGACCGAAGAGAGCGACTGCAGGAGTACCTCCACAGAGGTATGGCTTCGAGGACATGGTGGCGTATTCATTTCAGGTTGCTGAGGAAGTGGATGCAGGAGAGCCACAGTCCTATAGAGAAGCAGTTTCGGGTGGTGAAGCTGATCAGTGGCTTGCCGCAATGGGAGATGAGATGGAATCCCAAGACAGGAATCAGACTTGGGAGCTAGTCAAACGACCACAGGGAAGGAAGATTGTTACAAACAAGTGGATCTACAAGAAGAAGGAAGGAATCACTTCTAAAGAGGGCATGAAATTTAAAGCTCGGGTGGTTGCACCAGGCTTCTCGCAGAGGGAAGGAGTTGACTACAATGAGATTTTCTCACCAGTGGTCAGACATACTTCGATCAGAGTGCTACTAGCAATAGTGGCACATTATGACTTGGAGCTCGAGCAGCTAGACGTGAAGACAGCTTTCCTACATGGAGAGTTGGAAGAAGAAATTTACATGACTCAGCCAGAAGGATTCGAGGTTCCGGGAAAAGAAGACTATGTTTGTAAGTTGAAGAAGTCCTTGTATGGACTTAAGCAATCTCCGAGGCAGTGGTACAAGAGATTTGACAGTTACATGCTTGAGCTGGGCTACAACAGAAGTCCATATGATTGTTGTGTATATCACAGCAAGGCAGAGGATGGTTCGATGATATATCTAGTTCTGTATGTGGATGATATGCTCATAGCTGCGAGGTCAAAGTCTGATATCCAGAAGTTAAAGGGGCTTCTCAGTGCTGAGTTTGAGATGAAGGATTTGGGAGCTGCTCAAAAGATCTTGGGTATGGAGATTTACAGGGACAGGTCGAAGAAGAAGCTTTTCTTGTCACAGAAGAGCTACATCCAGAAGATACTGTCGAGGTTTGGCATGTCTTCAGCAAAGCCCTTAAATACTCCTAGTGCTTCAAATGTTCATCTATCCACAGCTTATGCACCGCAGTCAGAGGCTGAGAAGGAGTACATGTCGAGAGTCTCATATGCTAGTGCAGTAGGTAGCTTGATGTACGCTATGGTATGCACTAGACCTGATCTTGCACATGCTGTTAGTGTTGTCAGCAGGTTAATGATACAACCTGGGAAGGAGCATTGGCAGGCTGTGAAGAGGATCTTCCGGTACCTTAAGGGTACACCTGATGTGGGGATTAGCTTCGGAAGTGATACAGAGTGCTTGGTGTCTGGGTATTCTGACTCGGACTATGCCGGAGATGTTGACACGAGGAGATCGATGACCGGTTATGTATTCACTCTTGGGAGTTCTTTAGTGAGCTGGAAGGCAACTCTGCAGTCGACGGTGACATTGTCTACTACTGAGGCAGAGTATATGGCGTTGACAGAAGCTGCTAAGGAGGGAATATGGTTGAAGGGACTGGTTGGTGATCTGGGTCTACATCATGATCAGGCAGTGGTGTATTGCGACAGTTTGAGTGCAATATGCTTGGCCAAGGATCAAGTCCACCATGAGAGGACTAAGCACATCGATGTGAGGTATCATTTCTTGAGGACAGAGAAGAGGATTAAGGTGAAGAAGGTTGGCACCGCGGATAATCCTGCTGATATGTTCACGAAGCCGGTTCCACTTGGCAAGTTCCAACACTGCTTGGACTTGCTGAATGTCTTGAGTGGGTGACTCCGCCCTACGGGGCATTGATGGCGGGAGAGAGAGAAGGAGCAGAGTACATCAGAGATTTCAGAGGAAGAGGATTCAAGTCAAGGTGGAGATTTGTTGATATGACTTGAATCGGACTATCAGCCGCTACGACTGGTAATCGGGGGTCTCGCTGCCCGGTCAGCGAGTGGGGTCCAGGGGCAACGCCCCCGGCCCACGATGTATGGGCTCAATGTTATTTGGGTTCGGGTTCTGGGCCTGGTCTGTACGAGGCCTTGTATAAGTGTCCACCTAGCCCAATTAGTACGAGGCCTTTTGGGAGGACACCCAAGAGTAAAACCGTGCGGGCTTGGCCCAAAGCGGACAATATCGTACTAATTGAGCACCACGGTTTGACAATAACAATCATCTCGCATAGATAAATTCATCTAATAGAATTATCATAAATTTATAACAAGGATCCACATAACAAAAATATATTGGAATGGTATGGGGTCAATGATGAATAGGATATATTTGTGCAAATTGTTTTAGTGTCAGAGAGTGAAAAAAAGTCATGTTTTCTTACGGCTAATTTAATAATTTTGATCTAAATTAGGTACGGATATGTTTAGTATTCTTCAATGTGTACATACATTAGCCTTCCCCCGGTGAAGAATGAGATGCATGGGGGAGTTGATATTCATCAACTACAAGAAGTACACAATGTGGTGAATAGAATTTATCTGCTTAGGGCTGGCACCAAACTATACTTCTCATCTTGCATTCATCTTCAATCTCCTACATGATTTTGGACAAGATTAGACAATGGTCTAGCTAGCTAGGTAGACAGCCAAAACTCCTTTTGCACCTCTTTTTTGTCTGATTAAAACGGAGATATGTATCTTAGACTGATTCTAAGTTTCAACTTAAACCCACTTCAAGAAGAAGCTTGCATGCAGCTCAGTAAGGGGAAGCTGATTGTGATCATTCGACTAAGATACTGACACTTATCTTAAATTCCACTTTATTAGCAGTTATAAGTTCTGTGCATGCCATTGATTGCTTGATTTCTGCCATTTTCAGCCTTGTTTTAGCACAATTAGCAGTTCATCCTAGCTCCACGCATTGCAGTAACTTAGACCCCTTCACTGCTCGGTTCATCCTAGCTCCATGGTTAATTTGCATGCCGTCCCGATCGAAAAGCGAATATGCCCGGAATGATCCGCTGAAGTACTACAACTCTAGAAGCAAAAAAAAAAATGTTGCAGAGACCTAACACCACGTCGCCAAGAGCAGATATCTACACGACAAATCGCCATGCAGAAACTATCCAAACCTTCTCCAATTCGCCCCGCCACGTCTCCAAACCAGAAACCCCACCTCTCCTTTCCGCACTTCACCACACCCAGTTTCCATCTATAAATACCCACCACCATCCCCACTCCAATTCCATCCCATCGCAGCTCCATCACTACTCCTTTTCCCTCTTGGCAAGATGGCGTCCGCTTCCTTGCTCTCTCTAGCGCTCTGCTCCCTCCTCCTCCTCCAAGCCTGCTCGGCCCAACTCGAGACCTCCCAAATCTGGGGGTCCAGGGCCCGGCACAGCATCCGCAAGTCTCAGCAGCAGAACGAGTGCCAATTCCGCCGCATCAACGCCCAGGAGCCCGACCGCAGGATCACTTCCGAGGCCGGCACCACCGAGATCTGGGACGAGAACGACGATCAGTTCCGATGCGCTGGTGTCGCCGCTATCCGCCACACCATCGAGCAGAGGGGTCTCCTCTTGCCCGCTTACTCCAATGCCCCCAAGCTCATCTACGTTGACCAAGGCAAACCCAATTTCCCCCTCTTCCTCTGTTTTTACTCTGTTTTGACTCTGTTTTTGCTCTGTTTTGACTCTGTTTTGACTCTGTTTTTGCATGGCGAATGCAGGGCGAGGGTATCACAGTGCGGCGATTCCAGGTTGCCCCGAAACTTACCAATCCGAGCAGGAGTCCCAATCCCAGGACCCGAGACAAGGATCCAGGGACCAACATCAGAAGATCCGAAAGATCCGACAGGGCGATATCATCGCCATCCCGGCCGGAGTCGCCGACTGGTTCTACAACGATGCTCAATCTCCTCTCGTCCTTGTTCAGATCATGGACACCAGCAACTTCCAAAACCAGCTCGACCAGAACTTCAGGGTAATTAATCGATTGATAGATTAATCGAGTCATGACAATTGATGAGGTTCTGAACTTCTGTTTTTGGGGGGGCGTTTTTTTTCCCCCAGAAATTCTTCCTGGCAGGGAACCCGCAGAGAGAGATCCAAGGGCAGAGGGGACAGCCGGCAAGCCACCTGTACCAGGGAAGCGAGAGGCGAAGAGGCGGCGGTGGAAGCGGCAGCCAGGAACAGCGCTCCGGCAACATCTTCCAGGCCTTCGACGAGCAGTTCCTCGCCGAGGCATTCAACATCGATACCGACCTGGCGAGGAGGATCAAGAACGAGAACGACAACAGGGGTATCATCGTCAGGGTCGAGGAACAGCTCCAGTTCCTGAGCGCCGAATTCAGCGAGGAAGAGAGGGAATCCTCTTCCCGCGGAGGAAGAAGCGGCCGCTGGTCCGCCAACGGCATTGAGGAAACCTTCTGCACCGCCAGGTTGAAGCACAACATCAACGACCCGTCACGCGCCGACATATACAACCCACGCGCCGGCCGCCTCACCACCATCAACAGCTACAACCTCCCCATCCTACAACACATCCAGCTCAGCGCCCAAAAGGGATTCCTCTACAGGGTAAATCTAATCATCCTCCCAAAATTCACAACCTTTTCTTTCTTTCAATTTCATCCAAACGGCGGTTAATTGAATTCAAATGTTCCTGCAGAACGCGATCATGACGCCGCACTGGAACATGAACGCACACAGCATCAACTACATAACCAGGGGAAGCGGGCAGATCCAGATCGTGAACGAGAACGGGGAGAGCGTGTTCGACGGGCAGGTGCAGGAAGGGCAGATCATCACTGCGCCGCAGAACTTCGCGGTGATCAAGAGGGCCGGCAGCGATGGGCTTGAGTGGATTTCCTTCAAGACCAACGACAAGGCCAAGATCAACCAGATTGCTGGCCGGGCGTCGGCGATCAGGGCGATTCCCCGGGACGTGATCGCCAACGCCTTCGCGATTTCCAGGGAGGAGGCGCAGAGGATCAAGTTCAACAGGCAGGAGATTGGGATCTTCAGCCCTGGGACTAGGTCTCGTGGAAGGAGGGACTGATTTTGTGGTCATTGTGTAATCGAAGTAACTATGGTAAAAGGAAAATAAGAGTAGTAACTACTGATAATAAAACCTATGAGCCTTACGGTTATGGGCGTCTGGGAGGGGCGGTTTAGTTCCTCCCTCTTTGTATTTTCGCGGGAAACAAACAGCGTTGCTCTGAGTTTAAATAAATAACACTATGGCTTCGTGTACTTTTATCAATGTGTACTTTTTATCTCCGATTTTGTGAACGGTTCGATATTTAGCGGTTCAACTAGCATTACACAATTTAAAAATCGTTAAAATCGTTAGAGAGCCGGTATCTAATAAACAATCAATATAAGTAGTAGACACTTATTAATTTGGTTATAACCGGTAATCGAACGGTCGGTTATTGGTTAACCGAGAAGCCAGCCGTCCTTACCGCCTAGCGACCGATAGCCTACCTCGGTCAATCGACAACCGACCGATCGATTACCGGTTAGTTGCTCGGTTAATTGAGCTAACCGCAACTGCTCATTTGGTTTAGTTAGAACTGGGTAAACGAACCAGTAACCAAATCGAAACAACCCCTACACGAAAAAGATCGTTAAAATTGCCTAAACTTAAAGTTTCAAACCTATATTTCTACATCTAAAGCACTTTTTCAATCACTTTTGCATAGATTATAGATTTAAATCACCAAGTTAATGTCTCAAATTCTAGAACATAAAGTCATAAACTTCATAAAGTCACAAATTACAATAAATCCAATCCAAATAGCATCAACAAGTCACCAACAAATCATCACTTATCAACAACAGAAGAAGAACCAACATCTACATAACCTTTTTCTTTCAATTGTGGCAAGAGGTCATGACCAAAATCGTCATATCCATCTTTCTCATACTCTTCCTCCGGCACATCTGCTTCACCCTCCTGCTCATTCCCCTCTGGAATGTTCAGACTTGCATCTGTATTGGCAACATTGCCAGTATCACTTGCACTTTCCATTCTAGACTGGAAAGTGGTATTAACCATGGTAAAGGAAACCGTACCGGACATCATACCGGATTCCTTTCTGGTATGATATTTTGTGGTACGACCGTGGTTCAACCATTTTGTACCGGTAAATATCGTTTTTCACTATTGATAGAGAAATGAAATGCGATAGTATAAAAAATATAATCCATCAAAAAAAGAACCAAATAGAGCATTATACAACCACGGTGACCCATTTTCAACATAGAAAAATAGCAAAATAATATTCTTTTTAATTATTTTCCACATATTGGACGAGAATACGGAGAAATGAAGCTGAATCATAGACAGGAAACCGGATCATACCGTCCGGTTCAACCGGTCAAACCGAAAAAACCGGCCGGCAAGGTAAAATCGGCACAATAAGCCCACCGTACCGCATTTGGTCCAATTTCCGGTTGAACCGGTTGAACCGGCCGGTACGATCCGGTTTCCTGGTCTATGGTATTAACCGAGTAAGAAAAAAGAAAACAAAGTGTTAGGATATTCATACATTGAATTAGGTTGAAAGAAAGAATTTGTTTACCTGAACAAACAATAATTAAGAGAGTTTCAGACTTACCGCTTTCCAAATCCATGATCTCTTCATCTTCTTCCCTCTCGTCATTCTCTCCGGCCCCGGTAGTTTGATACTTTATCCAATCCTCTGCACAAATCAATGCCTCCAACATGGTATCACTCAAAGGGGACCTGAATGGACTGAGAATCCGACCGCCACAGCTGATGGGAACAGCTAGGATATCCTTAGCCATCTCAGCAAGAATCGGATATGTTCCAGAGTGTGGAGACCACCAACTCAAGATGTCAAACTTAGGATCATCACTCTCCACATTGATGCCATCAGTTTGACATCTCAAATAGATGTCAAGCTCAGCAGAGCTACCTCTTGTATCTTGCAGAATTGCTTCCCTTTTCCTCTTCTCGAGCCTCTCCTTAAGCTGCTTAATCCTATCACCACCAGCCGTGCTCTCACAAGTGGTAAGCTCAGATGCAGAGGAGGGTGATTTTGATCCATACTTCCCTTTGTAAACCTCAAACAGCTGTCGCATTTCCGACCTTATGCAATCAACAATTTGTCCTCCCTTCACATTCCCATACATCATTGCCAAAACCTCGAACACCATATCAAGTTTACTTTTTGGATCAAGCACACATGTTATATAAATTAAGTGATTCACCTCCATTGTCTTCTCATTCACAACACATGACTCAAACCAATGCTTAATCCTATCACCACCAGCCGTGCTCTCACAAGTGGTAGGCTCAGATGCAGAGGAGGGTGATTTTGATCCATACTTCCCTTTGTAAACCTCAAACAGCTGTCGCATTTCCGACCCAATGCAATCAACAATTTGTCCTCCCTTCACATTCCCATACATCATTGCCAAAATCTCGAACACCATATCAAGTTTACTTTTTGGATCAAGCACACATGTTATATAAATTAAGTGATTCAGCTCCATTGTGTTCTCATTCATAACACATTACTCAAACCAATACTTTTGTACCTTTTTCTCAACCTTCTCAGCCATCATTTGGATCTCTTCATGCAGATCATTCTTCAATTGCTCAATGATGTCATATACCGGAACAAGCTTCTTGAAGAAGATATGGGTAGTCACATATTTAGTTCATGTACAATGAGAAGATAACACAGAAGATTAGATTAAAACAAATAGAAATGGTCCAATGGTTAAATTTTATAAATAAAACAATGCAATTCAGAAATTTCACTTACCAGATACTAGAAGGGTCAAGTCATTGAAGACTTTCAAATAGTCTTTCAACTTCCTAATCAGCTGCCAATCTTGAAATGTTGGAAGCCCACCTCTTGAGTCAACATAATCTCTAAGGGAATGATCGTGTGGACTTGAATACAAAGTTGTAAACACTGCATCAAACCTTTCTGCTGACTCTAACATGGTATAAGTGGAGTTCCACCTAGTCGGTACATCCAAAGACACCAGTTTGGTTGACTCCATATGCAGAAATTCCATGGCATTCTTGAACCGTGACAACCTAGCTAGTTAAGACCTCACCCACTTCACATAGTCCCGAACTCTGTCCACAGTATCACCAACCACTTTCAGACCATCTTGTACCAACAGATTAATGATGTGTGCCACACATCGAAACTGCAGAAACTTCTCATCCATCAAATCACACCCTCACTCCTTTAGCTTCGTTCTCATGCACTCATTGAGAACATCATTTGAAGTTGCATTGTCCATGGCCATGCAAAACAGATTCTTCACCTTCCACTCTTCAAGAACTACTGCAAGCTTCTCTGCAATATCAACTCCAGTATGACTTGTGATGGAAACAAAGGATATCACCTTCTTATGCAACTTCCAATCACCTCCAATAAAGTGAGCAGTCACACACATGTAATTCTTGTTGTTATCAGAAGTCCATGTATCAATAGTGATTGAAACTCTTCCTTGGCTCCTTGATTAAAAAAAAATCAATTAAAACCACATTTTTATCCAAGAATATATGATAGCAATCATCTCTTATAGCTTTCCTCCCAGGTATCCTAAACAATGGCTGAACAACAGACATGAATTGCTTAAATTCTTCCCTCTCCACAAAGCGAAATGACAACTCATCCATAATGATCATCATGGTTAATGCATATCTAGCTTTTCCCTGATCAAACATCCATAAACCACTTAGTTAACCACCATCTGATGTCTGCAATACTGTCTGATTTTTTGTTGCTCCCAACTTAGCCAAACATGAGTGCTTGTGGTTATTCATTGCAGTGGTCCCATTTTTGGAAGGATGACTTTGATTAGAGTATGACAATGTATGCACTCTCCCATCGGATAGTCGTCAACTATTACCTTCTTAAACACCTTCCAACAAGGAGCTTTACCCTCCGTCTTCAACCATTTCTCACAGTAAAAAAGGTCTCTTATAACTGTCTCTGAATCAGGAGCAGTTGTGTCAGCGGAAGGAGTCTCGGCAAGTGTACTTCCACTATCTTCAGGGGCGGGAATCGATGGAGTTGATGAAGACGGTTCAGCTTCAGCTGCTTGAACAGGTCGACTTCCTAAACGCCCACCACGACCCTGGGTCTGAACAGGAGGAGCCGCAGGTCTCCCACCACGACCTCGAGGAGCTGGAGGTCTCCCACCACAAGGAGCAGTCGCAGCAGTAGGGGCACCTCGTCCACCACGAGAAGCCGGAGGTCTCGCCCTACAGATACTCAGTTATCACTTCAAAGAAATTCTAACATATTCTAACTAAGAAATAAGAATCATAACTCACACAGTCACACTAATATACATTATAAATTACAAGCATCAAACTCATCATCAATCATCATTCATATTTCATCATCAACACAAACATTATCAATTCATCATCAACTCACACAACCACGAACCATCAATTAATCATCAACTCCTATTAATTTACACAGGCATCATCAATCATTATTCAAAATAGTGAAAAACTTACATTAATTTCACTTTTGCACGTGCGCTGTTAGGGGAGGGAGATTTTCACTTTTGTAGGGACCCTATTCAGTGAGGGAGATGGCGGTGCAGGAGCGTTGTTCGCGAGAAGCAGGGTCGCCGGCGGAGCTATCGACGGGGGCGGAGTTGCATAGAGGCAGCGGAGCAGCAGAGCTATCGACACCGACGGACTGCGAGCAGTAGAGCTCTTGACGGGGAGGACTGCGAGCAATGGTGGCGGCGAGGGGGTGATGTCGCGGTGGCGGAGCGAAGGCACTGGTGGGCGGCGACGTTGCTTTCTCGGCGTCTCTGGTTCGTCGCTACGAAGAGGAGATACCGAGATGGGTGGGAGTGGGAGTGGGAGGCAAATCACGAAGGGGGGTGCAGCGACATCGTTTTCAGGGTAAAAATGAGGGGGTTTGCTGTTTCGGTTAGCCGGTTAACCGACGGTTAATCGGCCAACCAACATATCAATTCTCCACCCAACCACCGACCACCCACGTTGATTTTCGGTTATAGGTTAACCAAAAACCGGTAACCGAATCTCCACCCCTATCCCAACTTGTATTTTCGTGAGAAACAAACAGCGTTGCTCTGAGTTTGAATAAATAACAATATGGCTTCTTGTACTTTTATCAATGTTGTTAGAAGCGAACTGGAGTATGATCCGATAATGTGAACGGTTCGGTATTTAGCGCTTCAACGGGCATTAGACCGTTTAAAAACCGTTAGAGAACCGGTACCTAATAAATAATCAATATAAATAGTAGACACTTCTTAATCATGGTAAACTATGACTAAATTAGTAAATTACACTCTTAACAATTCTAGAACATGAATACCAAAAGTTCTAAAATCCAATTCCAAACCACCTCATTGTTCCAAAATAAAAGCAACGATGTCACACGAGTCTGAACATGAAATAGGAGTCTCAAACATGAAAACCAATGAAAGTATCAAACTCAAACAACTATAAACAAATACAACTTCAACATCATCTCATTCACCACTAGTAGCATCAGATGAATCACTGCTTGAGGACAACATGCCAATTGATGTGCTACCATCCTCTCCATCATCGTCTGATAAGAAAACAAAAAAAAATGTTAGAATCATGAGTTAAAAATGTATCAAAGCTGACAGTTTTTCATTTACTAATATGTCAATCTAACCTTCATTGCGGCCTCTTTTCCTATTTGTAGCTCCACTTCCTTCAGCAATGTCATTAGCATTATTCTCAGCTATAGCTTGCATCAATTCATCAAAGCTAACATCTGGATTTGTATCATCTTCCTCATCCATAACTCAAAATTATGTGGCATTAATCCACTCATAGTCAAAAGGATCAACAAAGAACTTGCTTTTTCTAGCATGAGAACTATGAATGATTAAATACAAGTCGCATGTCACTATTTCATGGCATAAATATTTTGTACTCAAGTCTCAAATTAAACAGATTTGCTATTCATCATATACCTCTTTCCTAGCTTCATGTTGTAGTTCACATGGACTAGATTGCATAGTCTTTCATGCTCTAAATTGTTTCTCTTCTTAGTGTGGATCCGCTCAAACACACTCCAATTTCTTTCACATCCAGAAGAGGCAAAAGTTTGGCTCAGAACTCGAAGTGTAAGGTTCTTCAACAATGGTGCACTATCACCAAAAGTATTCCACCAATCATCTGCAGAGAAAAATGATTAATTAGAAAAAAAACAATCTTTTTTTTAAGAGAAGATATAAATATTATTCAGTAGTGAAATAAAAATAAAAGGTCTACAAGAAATTAGTGGGCAGCCTAGATACAATCTGGGCTCCCACTCCCTTAGCGACAGCAAAGCTAAGTCTAGTGAAAATGTACGCACCGTCGGAGCCCCTGCATCCTGAGACACATAGAATTTTTGGATGCGCTTAAGCAAAGTCACATCATCCGTATCCAACTCCCCCAACGAACAGAAAGAAAAGGGTAGGAACACGTAACCAGCCGTCATGCACAAGTCCCGATACTTAGCACACTTTCACCGAGCGGCATCAGCTACAACTCCGCCCGGCACAACATTGGTCATCCTAGTCGGAGTCAAAGAGGAAGACCCATTCAGATCAATACACACATCCCGTCCCCTATGCCAGGAATAAAGCAGCAAATCCGCAGGACGAAGGGGCCTGTCATGCCCATCAACCAAACCGATATCAACCTCCTTTCCTACAGAAATCCCAGACCTGTAATAGATGTCCTATAAGGTGTCTCGAACGAGGTTATGTCGATGCTTAATGCCCATAATACCAGCACAGGACACCGCATGATCCCCAAAGACATCCAGGGCCTAGACACCAAAAATAACGGGACACCCAGTCGATAACTAAGCACACTACGATATGTCCTTCCATTCATAGTCTGACCCAGCCCAGCAATTGGGACAACACGCAACCAATCAGAAGAGTGCGCACTCTGCTGGGACTTCCACAAAGCAACCTGCCGCGTAGTCAACGAGAAAACAGAGTCTGAAGAAGCAGCAACCTTCGCGAAATATATGTCTACCAATTTCTTCATAAGTATTGGAGCAGCAACTTCGCTAGGGTCACGTAAGATATCAGAACCTGTAAACTCATTGAATGTGCGTAGGAAATCATCAAAAGTAGGGCTAGGAGAGTGAATACCAGAAGAACATAGTAGCTTAGCCTGCAACCCAACAGACTGCAGACAAGATGCCAAAAAAGCATAATGCTTGACATCTCCAGCAGCATAAACCCCAAGGCCACCTATATGAAAAGGGAAGGTGGCAAGTCGCCCCTACCTATCATCGAACCCCGGCCCAGAAGCAATGACAATACATTCTAAACTGGAAGGAAGGGATGTGTCAAAAGAGAGCTGGGCCGGCCCAAAAACACTAGGGGAGCAAGTTCGCAAAGCAAAGTAGAGTTTTGAAATACCGGTGCAAGCCCGAAGCAAAAACAACTCACATTGTGGGTCATCAATCCTCGCAACCAAGTCCATTAGCTCAACGGTCCTGGTATCTCTCTTCGCCATCGCCATGAGGTCAAAGCTAAAATTAGAACAAGTACTGACAGACCCACCCAGAACAGTGACACCATGAGAAGGTCGAGCAATAGAAGCAGGAAAAACACCCAAAAGTCGACTCCTAGGATCCTTTTTCTAGATAAGGGTGATATAGGTTACTTTTTTGTTATTAGGTACTACTAAAGGGACTCGAACCTGAGACCTCCAGGTTCATGGCTAGTGGTATTACCACTAGACCAATCCCTTGTTCGTGACTCCTAGGATCCTTAGTAGGTCAAAAAATGTCTGTCTAATCCATATTTAAGTGAAGCCCAAATCGAGGGCCCACATCCATAATCATGTCTAAGACTTTCCCTACAAGCAAAGTGTCCCCTACAATAGTGCCATCATCCAAATACCATGCTTGAAAACTCAGGTCAAAAGAGTCTCTAATTTGCACACTAGAGGATGCAACACCAAAGCAAAAAGTAAAGGGCCCAAAGGGTCCCCCTGCTGAACCCCCTGGTAAGACCATAAGTTATGCTCCCCATAATACAGTCGGGCAGGGGTAGAGTAACAGAACTCTACCCATCGGGAAAGAACCGGACAACGACAGCGAACTTCCTGAAGCATGGCCCCACGATCAACTAAATTGAAAGCATTCTGAAAATCAACCAACAACATAGAAAGACCAACGTCACCACCATTGCTCTCAACTAACCGGTTCAAGGCATGCAAAATAGCCTCTTCCACCAGAAACGCCAACCCGAAACTGAAGACCATCAAAATAACCAGATAAAGAAGGGCCAACAAGACAAGCACCAACTTTAGAGACAAGACGTCTCCATATAGTGCCAACAGTTATAGGACGGATACCACCCCCAGGTTTAACCAGCGGAGCGCTAGCAATGTACTCACTAAGGATATGCGGGCATCGACTCTCAAGGAAAAGATTAACCACCCGAGTAATAGATATGACCAAATCGTCCAAGATAGCAACAGTAGCTCCACCCAGACAATCCATGAGATGTTGCCCGAAAACCATCCCTCCCGCAAGATGTACCACGAGGGAAGCTCCTAATCATATCCAAAATAATAGATGAAGAGGCAACAAGAGGATGATGATCCACAGGTAAAGTCAAAAGAGAGGGAGGTGGGGTGACATGATGCCTATCTTGCAGAGCTACAGAAGTAGCATCAGAATAAGGGGCAATGCCGGATGAAGAAAGCACTCGAACAGCAGCAGCATAATGCCCATCACAAATCTTCCTCCGACATTATCGAAGGTTTAGCTCACTCAAATCGAGAGGCTCCTCCACAAAAAATGAAGGGGGAACCTCACCTAAGGTCTCTCGCAAAAGCTGCAAACCGCCACCATCCCCCTAAGTAAGAATAGCACTAGTAACACTCTCCTCCTGACGAAGACGCCTAACCGTGGATCGGCACTCTAGATTACTCCGAGAAGAAAGGTCTTAAGCACACATAGAGGTAACACAAGTAAGCGGATCCAGCAGGAGAGGTCACCAAGAGAAACAGCCACATCATCCAAAGCGCCTTTCACAGCCCGTACGAACCCAAGACGACACTTAGGAGGGATAGATTTCACAGTGCGAAGACCCATAGAGAACAAACGATCAAGCGAAGAGATAGACCAACCCACAGGCTCCACCCCAACATTAGATGACATAACCGACGAAGACGGAGCTGGAGGTTTGGGAATATCATAAATAATAAAATGAACAAGGTCGTCACCGCAATCCAGAGGCTCCACAATAGTATCCCCATCATGCCGACATTTAGAATGGAAAGAGTGAGTATGAAGGCAAACCCCACAAAACCAAACCCCCATTCTCTTTAGAGTCGTTTCAGCATTAGAAAACACCGCAAACTATCAGAGATAGTCTGGCGTGTAAGAGCCCTAGCTTCACCGTGACAATGCCGATCTCTAAAGTGCTGGAGCATGGAGGATTTAGTAAGACCCCTGCCTCGACCATCCTAACACCCATGTAGACCGACGAAAGGATAGTGATACCGAACAAGAGCGGGAATGACCGGAGGAAGATAAAGCTATGGAGAATCACACACGCACATACACTTCAATTCGGCCAATCAATCACTCACTACACTCCCATTTCCCCTCATATTCAAAATTGGGAAATATCCCAAAATTCAAGAACCCTAAATTAGAGTCTCGATTCAAACTTGGTGAAAGTAGAGCTGGAGTAGAGAGGAAGAGCGCCGGTCCAAGTGATGGCCAAAATTCAAGCTCGTCTATGCTCACCTCGACAATTCTGAGCACATCCCCTTCGTGATCCACCGTACCAAAATCATAATTGGGGGACTTACAGGAAAGGAGATCTGACTGATGGTTGCGATCCGAGCTCACAATGAGGTCGATGGTGATAATCAAATTAGGGTTGCTGCTTTGCTTTATTTCGCGAATTTGATAACCCCTACCCAATCGGTCGTGTCAAGTGTGGACCCCTAGTCCAACTATTGCATTATAAATCATGATACTTCGTATTACCTGGATCAAGTGACGATCTACCTCTAACGGCCAAGTTCCAACCAAAGCTCCTCTTTGCTTCCTCATACAGTTTCGGTTCCTTACATGCTTTCAAACCATCACTACAAAGTTGAGGCTTTTCAAACAAGTTTATTATAGCCCCCTTCACCTCAATGTCCCCAACATATTCTTTCTCGTCATATTTGACAACAAGATTGAAGAAATAAGTTGCCTTGACTAGATCCCCCAAAAATGTTTATCCCACCTTTTGTTGATGATGTCAATATAAGGTTTGTACAAAGTCTATTACCTAGAAAGATCTCTTTGATTCCCTTAACTGCTCTTCTCATTCCCTCATAAACATAAGCAAGACTGGGCTTCTCATCTGAATCCACAAGCCTCAGCAACTTCATGATTGGTTGAGGCACATTTACCATCTCCAAACAATCACCCAAAAACTGAACATCTAACAATATAGGACTCACCGTCTTTCCTTTTGCAGTCTTAGATGATTCATCTGCATTGCAGAACTCACTCACTGCTAAAACTTGTAAATCAACCTTGTGATCATACACACTCTTCATGGAGAGGACATTAGTAGCAAAGTGAGTTTCACCAGACCTCACTATTTGCTTCCAATTTGGCTTTTCTTTCAACCAATTAATCACATGAGTATGGTTAAAAACAAACACAATGACTCTTCTAGCCTTTTGAATGACAGCCTTCACATTCTCCAAATCTTCAAAAACACTCAATATCAAATTCATGCAATGAGTTGCACATGGAGACCAATAAATATGTGGATAAGTCTTATGAATAATCTTACCACATGACTTGTAATTAGTTGCATTATCAGTTACCACATGAACCACATTGCCCACGTCAATCCACTAAATTGCTCCATCAAATATCTTAAAAATGTTCTTTGCATTCTTCACAACTTTTGATGCATCAATTGATTTAAGAAAGCAAAGACCTTTAGTGCAATAGACCAATAAATTGAGTAATTTACCAAACTTCTACCGTGTTGATCAGTCCAACCATCAGCCATTAAAGTACACCAACGATGTCCCCAAACGGCTCGGTGTTGATCAACAACTAGCTGAGTTTCTCTTTTCGGCTAGTAAAGGCACCCTTAAATCATGATATGATGGTACCTTAAATCCTGGACCAATAGCCATTGCAACATCAAACATCCTTTGAAAACTATCTGAGTTAGCAACATTAAAAGATAAGAAATTCTCATAGAAGAATTCTGCAACTACCATATGTGCTCTATGAATTGCATCCTGAGTAGCCATTGCACTTTTGATGTCTGCTTGAGACCCAGGAGTGGTTCTTGGAGCAAAAACGTCAGCTCCCTTAGATTTCTTCAACAAGCCACTAACATCTTTAGTTATCGGTGTTCCGACTAACTCAACTACATCATCCTCTTTTCCATCAATGCTAGGATCATTAGATTTCTTCTTCCCTTCCTTCTTTTCATCATATTCTTTAAGAATATTGGCAAATCTCACAAGCAGATCCTAGGAAACTTTTGAGCATTTCACAATATTACCTTTTTAAGAATGATCAAGATGCTCTTTCATTAGATGAATCCCTCCTCTCTTTTTTTTTTTTTTTTTGACAATTCCACACAACATGCATTAAGTGTCTTTACCTTCCCATTATCATCTTTGATTTCTTGAACGTAAATCTAAGCTATCTCGATCTTTGCCCAACCAGCTTGCATTGTTTGAGCAGTAGAGCTCGGTGTTGATTGTGTACCACTATCTGGATTTGGATTACTCATCTACAAAAGAAACACCGAATCAGTCAAATGAACTAAGTTGATTCTCTACCAAATCAAACATTAAAATCAAACGATATTTGAATCAGTGGCCTCCTTTTCACTGTTGAAATCAAATAATAAAATGAGTTCAACTTCACAATTAGTCAATTACCTAACCTCGCGTCAAGCAGGGCAGTGGCCGATGGGAGATGCTGCGGAGGTGAGACTGTCGGTGGGAGATGTTGTGGAGAGAGATGGCATGTGGGAGATGCTGCGGAGATGAGATAGCCAGGGCAGGAGCAGGGGGATGCGTTGGAGCTGCTACAAGAAGAGGGGACAGGCGATGACGATGGCGAGTGGGGAGCTGCTACGGGGACTGCGGGTGGGGACGATGCTGACAAGAAACGCAAAAGATGGGATGGAATGTGACAACGAAGCGGAGGAGCTGCTACAGGACGAGGGGGCGAGGACTAGCGATGGCGAGCGAGGAGCTGCGACGGGGACTAGGGATGCCGAAGGGACGCGCTGAAGTCGGGACGGGAAGTGTCGACGGCGGCAGGGTCTGGAGTCGCTCTTTTTTCTCTATTTGCGAAGAAGACGAAGGAGAAGAAGTGTCAATTAGGATGCTAGGGTTTCTTTTTTTCCAACCCGACTATTTTGCCTTTCACTTTCTGTTTTTTTATTTTTTATTAATTAGAAAGGCTGGAAGGGGGGAAAATTGAGCGACCGACTTGAGCGATTAATCACCTCGGCCGCTTACTGGCGGTTGCAGAAAGTCGGAATTGCTAAATGACTTATCTTAGACGTGTTTATGGCCGGGTGGCGGTTTTAGCGGTCTGGCCGGCTCGGCTTGGTCCTAATAACACTAACTTTTATCTTAAATATAAATATGAGAATATCAACTTGTGCATTTTGTACTTTATCTTAAATATAAAAATGATAGTTCGTACTCAACCGGTTCTGGATGAAAAAGTCTAATCTTCTACTAGAAGGGTAGCTTTGTGAAAGCAATTCGGAGCAAAATTATACCAAGAGAAAATGAACTTCCCTGAGATTGGCTACGAATTAGAAGACTTCCTAGATATATGATCCTAATGACTAGTTGAGAATACTGATAACACTTAAATGAGTGTTATTTACCCTTCATATTTAGGTTTGTTTCGTGCTAATCCGTGTGCATAATCGGAAGAAAGTCGTCAATTGCATCCATATTTTGTTCCAATTTGATTATGTCGTTATTTTAGGGTGCTTTAGACGATACATGTCAATTAGGAAAAAAAGGGCACAAGTGTAGAGTTATGGGCAAAAAGCTGAAGTCACGGTCTATAGAAGGAAGATTGCTACCGCGAACGGAGGATGCGAAGAAAGAGCTATGATCGCGGCCTCCAGCCTAAAGATTGCGTCCAAGATCTTTGGAGCGATGGGCGCGAATTTGGAGAGGCAACCATAGGGATGGGCACGTGGGTGGTTAACCGTGGATTGATATTAATCCATCCGACCCGCAAGCAGTGGGTGATTGCGGATTGATAAATCTCTCACCCGCACTTGTGTGGGTGGATTGCGGGTTATCCGACTGACCCGCATCCTATTTCACATGAAAAATAATATTTTTATAGTATAGAATATTCATCATATTTTCGAACCGCACTACACTCTGATCATATACTTCTGAAGGTGGAGAATAAGAATAGTTTTGACTACTATGATTGGTTATTGTGTTGTGTAATATCCATTAGATATTTGATATTGGGATGCAAATTATTGCTAATATCCATTAAATATTGGGATGAAAACTATAAATTATTAATTGTATCAAAATCATAAAATGCGTAAGCTTTATCTACACAATTGGTTCATAGAGTAGTTAAAACTTTGATGCAAATACTACATGGATTCACTTGAAACAAAGTGAGAAGTGTATAAATTGATACAGTCTTACTAATTTGTTATGAACTTATTATAAATATTAGTCAACTTTCTTAATGGCTAGTTGAAAAATTACTTTTGCGGGTTAACCCACGACCCAACCACATCCATCTGTCACCCACCCAACTCGAGTCGCAGAAGAATGAGGATGGATTATGGGTCACAATTATTCCAACTTGCTAGTAAGTGTGTGGGTCAAATTGAGACCAAAACCTACCCAACTCGCCCATTCCCCACCTTTAGCATCCAACGAAGGAGAGATAGAGGTTTCGGTAGTCAACTCACATCAACCTTCTTACGAGCCCGTGAGAAAGATCGTGGCCGCGAAATCAAGGAACGCGAGCGAGATGTCAGGTCGCGATCCTCCAAGTTTTCAACGTGTAAAGGTGCTGACCCGATCGCGACATTGCTTCATAAGTTCGTGATTGCGAACTTCTGCCCTTGCCCGTGAACTTGCCCAAAATCTCATAATTCCCTAAATAGGGGCCTCCTCCCCTTTAGAAAGTGGCTTTTGGCAGATTTCTAAATCTAGAGAAAGAATAGAGGGGTGCGGCTACGGTGATTACTAAGGGTAAATTGGGTATGGAAAAATAAATTATATTAATTAATCAATTTTAATAAATTACATTTTAGGTAGTTACAAAAATATATTAATTACAATTTTTTCTCTTTCTCTCACTTCCGTAATCTCCAGCCAGATCTCCTTTCTATATCTTTCTCAATCTTTCTGCAAAAGAAAAAACATGAAATCACTGTCAATCCATTAGACAACCACTACCATTTTGAAAAACATCAATACCATTGCATAAATAAATCTATACCATTACACGAAAACTAGCTAGCAATATAAACAATCTATACCATTTCGTTTGAAGGAGTGCGTTAGTAAATAGCATAAGATTCATAATTGAATGTCTCCACCCTATTCGGAGTTATTGGGACCGTGGATTGATGAGTAAGAAATTCAATCACTCTTTTGTTTGAAGATGAAAGTTAAGTGACTTGTTAGACTTTTTGTGCGCTTAGCCGCCTAGCCACAGCCAATTTGGTAAGAGTGTTACTATTCGTCGCCCTAAACCATACAAATTTACAAAACAACCCTTCATTTAGTTTTATGGTTCAACCACCTAGAATTAATGTTCCAACCACCTAACCCAACCCATTTAACTCTTTCTTCCAACACAAAACAGAAATATCAAACCAAAAATTAAAACCAAACCACACAACACAATATCCAACTACAATCTTCTACATTGATAAATTTTTGCCGGATTGCGGTGAGTTTGCCGGAGGTAGAAAAGTAGTCGGTCTCGATCGTCATAGCATGCAGGGACTCGGACTAAAGGTAAGATTTCATTTGCAATTTTTTTTTCTTCTGGAAAACAAGTCGAGCATGTTGAAAATCTGCCTCGACCGGTGGTCAAGCATGTTGAAATCCTGCATCAGCCATGGAACGGACGGGTTGTCCACCTGCCCGTTCCATCCTCCAGGAATGCTCGCAACATGCTCGTCCTCCTGTCTAAGCATGTTTTCAACATGCTCGACCCATGGTTCTTTCTTGTTTTTAACATGCCCGTCCCTCGGTCTGGTCTAGTTTTGAACATGCTCGAGTTAACTTTGTGATGTCATAGACCTTTTTTAATGAAAATTCACATAAATTATAATATTTATGATCATTAAGTTTCGTTGTTAATTGTGTTTATTAGGAATGAGGATAAAAATCTTGTGCCACCATCATTTACTAACAAGGAAACTATTATGGATGATTCGGTAAGTAGTTATTTTTTATAATTTAATTATCGTAACATAATTGTTGCACAACTAAATGTTTTTAACTTGTATTTCTTGTAGGGTGGATCTGGAGTTAATGAGGGTGACAATGTTGATTGCACATCATTGTTTCTAAGTGATATTTATGATACCCATGATCAAGCTTGTAAAGCGGCAAAGGAGATTGCCATGAGTAATAGTTTTTCCTTGATAGTGGCATCAGTTTAGAGAAACCTTGGAGAAGGCAATCCGCGGATCTATATGGATTGCAACCATGGTAGTAGGAGCAACTCATATACGTCTGATCCCGCAAAGACAACACGGAGCAAATCTACAACAGGCAAGTTAGGTTGTCGTTTCCGAGTGGTGGTGCAATCCGTAAAAATAGATGGCAAGTGTAAGTGGAGAATCATGGGATTAAGTCGAGGGGATTTCACAGTCACAGATTAGAGGTTTACTCTGAGGGAAGCAGGCAAAAGAATGCTCTTTCGCAGGTGGAAAAAATGAATATTAAGGAGTTGGAGGCAACACATACTCAGGCGAAAGATATCAGAAGTTTGCTCAATATGAAGTACGATGCTCATCGCAACATGACTCAGATTTATAATGAGACAGCAAAAATTAGGCGTGAGAGATTGGGTGGGTTGAAACCTATGCGGTGGACATTGATAGAAGCTCAACGTCTTGGCTACTTTATTGAGTGTGAATTTGATGATCAACGTCGTGTTACTAGACTCTTCCTATGCCATCCTGAGTCGATTCGGATGTTGTTGGCATGGTATTTTGTTGTTTTGATAGACTCGACGTACAAGACTAAGAAGTATAAGCAGCCACTGGTTCAGTTGATTGGTGTTAGTCCGGTGAAGAAGAACTTCAACATTGGGTTCGCATTGATTTCAGATGAGACGAAGGAGACATATGCTTGGGTTTTGATGCAATTGAAGATTGTGCTTGGTGATCGAACCCCGGTTGCGTTCGTCACAGACAAGGCGGGAGGATTGGATGTCTCTTTGCAACAGATCTTTCCATCTGCAGCTCATTTACTAGATTGATTATGTTATTGATGTGTCTAGTGTGTGTTTATGTTCAAATTTGTGTGGATTTAGGTGCAATTATCAAGGATTGACATTTTGTGTTAAAATGTATGTGATTTTAGGTGGAATTAATCAATGATTTTGTGTTCAAATTTATGTGGATTTAGTTGAAATTAATCAATTGTGTTCACAATTATTGTTGCTGAAAAAATAGACTAGGCAGGTTGAAAACCTGCCTGCACCACGGACCAAACATTTCACCTACCCATCTTCACCGTGGGTTGAGCATGTTGCACACCCACCTGACGGATGGTGCAGGAATATACCCTTCCAGCACAGGCCGTGGACAAAGCATGTTGTGAACCCGCCTTCCTGGAGGTACGGGCATATATCCTACCCGCCCTTCCGGAGGTCGAGCCATATTTTCTACCCTTCTGACCGCTGGTTGAGCCATATTCCCTACCCGCCCGATGGTTAAAAATTGTTGTTTGTTGTGTTTTTGTTAGATATATAAGTAGTGGTTAAAATTTTTAATTAGTATATAAACACTCAAACATAACACATCCAAATGTACCTTAAGAAATATTCAACATCAATCTTAAGAAATATCCAACAACAAAACATAAAATATACAACATCCAAATGTACCTTAACAAATATCCAACATCAAAACATAAAATATCCACCATCCAAAACACAAACAAACTAGAACTCAACATCTAAACAACAATGTTCAACATTGAACAACAACTAGGTGAATGGGCGATACGGTCTCTGTTCCCTAAAGTCAACGTACTTGTCACGAACCCGTCGAACCAAATCACCATAGGCACCCAACCTGTCAAGATCCTCATCAGGAGCACGAAGCATGAGGGGGAGGATCCACTGCAGCTTGACGACGCGAAAGCTTCTCCTGACGCTCCTCCTCACGAAGTCTATCTGACTCCTCCTGACGTTTTTTCCGCTCAGATACTGTAACGTTGCGTCCGAGAACCCTCGATTTTTCCTTGCCCCTTCTTTCGCTCATTGTTGCCTGCTATCAAGAAAATAAAATTATTTATTTTCAGAATTGTAATTGACAACCATACATCTTTTAACTATACATAATAATTATTTACAACCATAAAATTTATGAATTCTAATAGAAATTATATTTTCAAATACAAATTATATTAATCATCACAATTCATATACTAATTCTTACCCTTTCTTTCGCTTATTTTTACCAACTATCAAGAAAATAAAATTAATTCTATTTAGTATTGCAATTAACAATCCTATATTCATTAACTATTTATAATCATTATTAACAATCAACAACTTTTTCAATTCAAACACTACTTATATTGTCAAATGCTAATTAACATCCTCTCATCACACAGCAACCGCAACAAACAGATTCTTTTCTTCCTTCCCATTATAAAAGGTCATATACTGATTATAATTTACCATTCAAATTTATATATTATTAATTAAAATATAATATCTGCATGGAAAACATAATTTTGATGAAGGTAGGTCCAAAATACCAACACAACAGTGAACAAAAGGCACATGCAGAAGGTCAATGGAAACGCTAGTGATCTTCCACTAGCTCAGCAGAAATAGACATCAAACAAATGCAATCAACATCCACACATGGAAAACAAAGGAAAAAAGTAGAATGCGGCCTAAAGATTCAGTATCTTAACAGATAGAAAATAAGATGAGAGTGTGGGGCAGAGCAATATGCAGAACAGTCTAAAGGAGCACCCTATGAACCCTCAATTCGTGACAACAGATATAACGAAGGCACGATATCATCTCTCATTAGGGATCTAAGCGTGAAAAGGGTGCAAAATCAACCAACGAGCAGGCAGCCAACCCAAAAGCCAACTACAAAATTACCACCAACAAAAACCATTGAAAAAAGCCACGAATCCTTCCCCAACCTGACCATCCTGTACCACTGCACCGAGATAATACCGCAAATCCAAAGTGCACCATGGCAGGGCGGGTCAGAGACCGGATCAGACCAGGGTCGGGGCAGGTGGGCTACCTGGCTCCGCCGGATCCGCGCGGGTGCCCTGCCTGCGTCTACCCTGACCCAAATCGACGCCCTACCTGCCTCTAGCCACTAGCGACGGGTTTTCAACCCGCGACGTCGGCGCAACTCAACCAAACGAGAAGAGAGGGAGAGAGAGATTTACCTCTGGCGGGTTTGAGCAGAAGCAGAGGGCTAGAGGCGGACGATTAACAAGTCGAGCTTCTCCTTCCTCCTCGGCGACAGTGCGGCGGATCTGGGCTTGGGCGAAGATGCTGGCGGCGATGGGTCTGGGTGGCGGCGACGAGTCTTGGTGGTGGAGGCGAGTCTGGGTGAGGGTGGCGGCGACTTCCTCTTGGTGCTAACCCGAAGCGAAGTCGATGACTTGGGAAACGAAGAGGAGAGTGACGGGGCAGAGATAAACGAATGAGTTCTTCTCAATTGAGAAAGGAGGAGCTTCGGCGGCGACTTCCTCTCCTCCTGGATGGCGCCGGAGCTCTGGGTGAGGGGTGAGGGTGGCGGAGCTCTGGGTGAGGGGTAAGGGACGGCAGGGTCTGGGTGGCGGCAGGTTCTGTTTTGGAGGAAAATCGGGTAAGGGACGGGTGGGTCAATTTAGGGTTTAGGTTAAATGAGGGGTAAACTTGTCCATGTATATAAGTTTAGGGCTATAAATTCAAAAACTTAGGGCTACAAATAGAAATCCAGTTTGGTAATGCGCGGCCCAGGAACGGAGTCGTAGCACCAAAATAAGCGCGGAGAACTCATATGCTTTGTTGAGCACACTATCTAGTATTCTCCATTCTCAAAGCAACAATGTCGTCCGTCATCGCCTTCTCTACGACTACAACGCCGGCGGCGACGGTCCATGGCGCGTACATCAACCGCCGGTCATTTCCCCGTCGCCTCGCAGGCCATCATTCACGGCTCGCCAGGTCAAGATTGCCACAGATTACTGCTGCTCTTGCTCAGAAGACCGCGTTGCAGTACAGGAAACTCGGCGACTCTGACCTCGAAATCAGCGAAATTACGATAGGAACAGTTGAGTATACACCACCTGCATCATGAAATACGAATTGCTGCCAGCTAGGGTTTTTTTCCTAATCACAAGTAAAAGGATTATCGATGTCTTCTTTGATGCTTCAGATGACCTTCGGGGAGCAGAATACTGAGAGAGAAGCTCACGAAATTCTCAGTTATGCATTCGAGAACGGCGTTAACATCCTGGACACTGCAGAAATGGTGAGTCCTTTCGTTCCGTTACTTTGCTGTTTCCATGGCCGACGATGACTGATTGAGTCTTTACTACTTGCTTTACAGTACCCTGTACCACCGAAGAAGGAAACACAAGGGAGAACAGATCTCTATGTCAGTAGCTGGATGAAGTCTCGGCCCCGCGATAAGGTATGGGTAGAACCTAGGACGGCCACTGGATTATTTGTGAAAGCTAGTTTCTGAGCTTTGTGAATTCTGTTGGTAATTTCGTGTCAAATTGGGTTAGGTTATTCTGGCAACAAAGGTTGCTGGTTATACACAACGATCGAATTACCTCCGCGATGATGCTGACATTGTTAGGGTCGATGCTGCTAACATCAAAGAGAGCGTGGAGAAAAGCCTTAAGCGTCTCGGGACTGATTACATTGATCTGCTGCAGATTCACTGGTGAGCTTTAATGGTCTCTCTTTAATCAGGATGAAGGTCGCAGGCCTGCTTCACATTATGCACTTTCATCTGTTGCTTGTGCAACTTGCTTTGAATACAGTGCCCTATGTATGAAGAACAGAACACTAGCAGGGCAATAGACCAAAGAATTTGGAAGTTTTTTTGTGATTTTGATACAAAATATTTAAATATGTGTGCCTGAAGGTTTAGAAGCTCACTTGTTCAATAAGATTTTAAGCACCTGGAACTCGTATAGCTTCAGTTAATTGGATTGGTTGTAATGTCATTCAAGTAAGCAGCAGACAATGCATTAGTGTGCAAGAGCTAAAATATCATAGATTTACTGAAATGAGAATCAGTAGGATGGCTGTTGCTCCTTTCCTGTTCACTCATCGAGCAATATCCATTGCATTTTGATCATACAATTATGTGTGCATGTTTTTTCCATTAGCATTCATACGTGCACTACAGCACCCTTCCTGGATTTCTCATTTCTTGATTCTGTGTTGGAGTGAAAATATTAAGTGTATTTTTGGTCCAAGAGAATCAGGAAATATTTTAGAGACTGATGTATAAATTGAATTTCTTTGCTGTCCAGGCCTGATCGCTATGTACCATTGTTTGGTGAGTTCTTTTATGATTATTCAAAATGGAGACCAAGTGTGCCTATTGTGGAGCAATTGCAGGCCTTTAAAGAACTTGTTGACGAAGGAAAGGTAATGAGTGCCTCAATCCTAGACTTAGCTGCACCTTCACTTCTGCTTTCATATGTTGAACCCATTCCAATCTCTATCCAATCGTTTTTTCAGTAAAATGCATCATGAGCATGTGTTAGTATTTGATTAAGCTTGAATTAAGTTCTCAAATTTTCTTATCTGGTTTCTGAATTTTCTCATTCCTGGAGCTAGATGAACCTTCAGCCAGTAGGGAAGAGGAGCTTGTTTGCTTTTTTTTCTTCTTTTTGTTGGTTCAAGGAATGACAAAGCTAACCGAATTCACTTACTCACAATATCCAGGTGCGGTATATAGGTGTATCAAATGAGTCCTCTTATGGAGTGATGGAGTTTGTTCATGCTGCCAAAGTTGGAGGCCTACCAAAGATTGTCAGTATCCAGAACAGCTATAGTCTGCTAGTGAGATGTCCATTCGAGAGTAAGTTACTTGATTGGGAATTTTATCAACTGAAGGGAGTCAACTATTTCAATCGAGAATAGTTCTCTAAATATTTCCGGGAAATATTTGAAAAGTTGTCATTTATAAAGTCTAGGTTCCCTATAAAATCTGTTCTTCTGGAATGTTAACTCCAGGCTCCCCCTTTTTAACAAGACGAGAATCAAGTGGTCTTTTCCTTCACACTTTATGCTGCTGAAGCCCTATGAATATGTTGGTGTTATTGACACATTTGTGCTCAATGACATGCAGTTGATCTTTCTGAAGTTTGTCACCCTAACAACTGCAACATTGGCCTACTCGCTTACTCTCCCCTGGCTGGTGGAGCACTTTCTGGTAAATACTTGGATCTGGATTCTGAAGCTGCAAAGAATGGAAGATTCAAACTCTTCCCTGGGTACATGGCAAGATACAGAGATTCACTCGCCAGGGTAAGTAATTAAAATACACTTCTCCATAATATCGAACTGAATTCCAAAGTTTCCTTTCCCTGTACTTACAAAACGACCCTTCTTCATTGATCCCACCAGGAAGCAACAGTACATTACATTGAAATGGCAAAGAAGCATGGTTTAACTCCAGTTCAGCTAGCCCTGGGATTCGTTCGAGACCGACCTTTCGTGACAAGTTCTATTGTGGGTGCGACATCTGTTGCCCAACTCAAAGAAAACATTGATGCTTTTATCACCACGGAGAGGCCTTTATCACCAGAAGTAGAGGCGGATATCGAGAGCATATTCAAGAGATACAAAGATCCTGCTATCCTCTGAGAAGTCCAGGTCCTGTAGATTGTTAACAGCAACACCTATTTCTTCTGGTCCTGTATACCTTTTACCTTTGGCAAGCGCATATTTGTCTCAATAATTAAACGAGGGAGAGTGACAGTCGCTCGATGAATTAGTTGCAAGATAGCAGACAGAAAGACTAAGGGGAACGCTTCATTGTCTCTATCTCCAGATTGTAACCAATAACTTTGAGTGCTCACCGAGCTGCTGCTTAGGTTCGGAAGGTAATCCGACAACGATAAGCAGTTCTCGAACACTAAACTATACTATTCGAAAAAGAATCTAATTATCCACATGTTTGGATTCTGCATTTCAATTATGAAGATCAAGCAGAGATAGTCAATGATCTTCCAACGGAACGCCATAGCTTTGACAGTATCAGAATCACATTTCCTTTGGAAATATTGCCGGAATGGTATTTCTTTCCCGTATTTCAAATACTTCGTACAGTACCCAATAAGTTATTGGGTGTTCTTTTAATGGTTTCAGTCCCTGCGGGATTATTAACAGTACCCTTTTTAGAGAATGTTAATAAATTTCAAAATCCATTTCGGCGGCCCGTGTAAACGGCGATGCAGACAAATTAACTACGTCAAGCAGTTGAGCTCCAGCAGCTGACGCAGCCACTTCTGTCAATGAACGTTTCTACAAAGCACGTGAAGCAACATAGTAAAGGAGTTTTCGAGCAATAAACTGACAGGCGGAAACACAAATGATAATCCTGACATCACAACGTAACACATATGAAGGATAACAAAATGAACTCTGAAGAACACAAAACTCAGCATTACATAAAACCAAAAATTTGGTCAAGATCTAATATCTCATCATCCATCCGTAACTTCAGTGCACATTTTTCCAGAGAAACAGTAGGCTGGGAACTAAAGTCTAACAAGCAAAATTAAGCACAGCAATCTCCCTGTGTGATAAGCCTGCCTCGCAATGTTCTTCAGTCCTCAAGGTGCAACGATAATCCGACCAGCAACCTGGTCAAGATCCCTCTGGCCACTTGAAGTGATTTTCCTTCCACTGAAAACCAGAATACAAGAAGAATATGTTAAGCAAACCAAAGAAGAAAAAAGTCTCTATTTGCTCATTTTACTAGGCTACTGTGAAATAAAATTATTGGACGAATGCAATGTATGAACAAAGAGAGATGAGCAAGAATGATCAAACACAGGTAACTCACCCAGAGGGCTCAATTGCAACAAGGTTCAACTTCTCCAGTTGTTGAAGAATGTGACGGGCAACAGCGCCACTGCTTTTGCAGAAATGGGGAGGACGGCTTCCATTCCTTTTGCTTCCACCATAAATTCTTCGGAAAGCACCAACACCAAGGCCTCCCCTCAGGTACACCTTTCTTGCCATCGAGGCTGCAGCCATCATCATAATGGAATTACAACCAGTCAAATGATAAAAGACTGTCATTAGGACCAAGTATATGCAGGTTATTGGCATTATGATGGTGCTCACCAGCTCTGATGTAATACCAGTCGGGATCATAAGGGGCAAGCTCCTTCAATTTACCAGTCTTAACAATATCAGTCCACGGGGGCAACTCAATCTGTTATCCAAAAAAGGCAAGATCAATCACTGAACAACAACTTCATCATCAAATAACTACTTATGCTTCAACAGCATCTGAATGTGCCCTAGAAATAAACAGAAGGGGGGAAACTAGAAAGTTTTAACTGCAAACCAATCACCGTTGCTGAACCTAAGAACATGCAGAGATTAAGCAAGCTAGCAGAAAACCCACAACAGGAAAATCCATGACCAGAAGAACAAACTTCAGGCATTATCAGTATGAAGAATTGAAGAAACATTCATGTCCTAGTCTTTTACACGTACATAAACCCATTAACCCGAAATCTATCAAACTGAAAACACACCAACATCCGTAATAGATCGAATCATACCACACGAGAACAAAATTCAAAGAACCTATGGCCACTCTAATCGCAATAAACCCATTAACCCGAAATCTATCAAACTGAAAACACACCAACAACCGTAATAGATCGAATCATAACACACGAAAACAAAATTCAAAGAACCTATGACCACTCTAATCGCCAGCTACAAGATCGAATTCACAGTACTCCGCAGGCATGTAAACAGATATCGAAAGAGTAGTATCATAGAGAACCAAACTAATTCGTATCACATTAATAAGCTATCAGAACCACCAGGCAAATCTCACCGACCACAGAGAAAATTAGAATCTAACCCAAAGCCTATGCTGCTACCACAAACCAATTAAAGTGTCGTCAGAGGAATTTGGAGCTTGCGGGCAAATAGTTTTTTTGGCTGCGATGTACGGCAGTCAGTGTGAATTGTTTGGGAATTGATACCTTGCCAGATCGCTTCAGGTGAGCGGCATATGCCTTCACGAACTCGTGGGGTGAGACATCCTTCACAGTACCAGCCTTCACAACGTCGCCGGGAGCCGCCATTCTTTCTGCGAGTCGCTGCGCTCCGCCTCTCTTGAACAAGTATTGCAGAAATGGCTAGGGTTTTGGGGGTGCCGGACCTTGTGTTTTGTTTATATATATGTACATGGGTTAGGGTTTGGATTAGGCCCTTCGTTTCTTTGACCCGGGCCGGGTACATGGTTATCGGCCTCCCATTGCTCCATTAAGAAGGGTTTGGGCCGCGGCCCGCGGGTGTTAAATGGACCAAGACAAAAACTCACCAATTAAAATGGTCAGTTCACTTAATTGAGTCGTTAACTTTGTACATATTGTTCCTCTTAATTGAGTGACTTATTGGGGGGAAAAAATGGTCAGTTCACTTTGGTTTTTGTACCCAAAAAAATGGCCATGTATAGCTTTTGTTTTGACTGTATAATGCTCGCTTTACTTCGAACTTCAAACAAAACGATCCATCCATCTAAATCCAAACTCAACAAAGTGGTGATGTGATGCAAATCAATGGGTCAGTAGGACAAATCGAAAACAATATTCATGTTCTGCCTTTATGTTGTTATAGGTCGGGTAATGTTCGCACCAAAACAGGACGAGACAAATTGAGTTGAGCGAGTCAGATTAAAAATTGTCATCACTATTTGCACGAGGGAGAAAAGAAGTTGGTATGGAAAGTCATTTGATAGAGCGTGAAAGAAAGAGATACGAAAATATATGAAATGGAGAGAGTGAGAGATCACATGTGGACGCAATTTTGCGTTCCAAAATTATCCTATCCTAATCTCATATTGTCAGTTTGAAAAGAAGCACATGATGATTGGTTATCACCCTTGTTGGAGTCACTCATAAACTTTTTTGAATCTGATAGGGTACATTAGTAATCCTCAAAGCAAAAGCCTAGTTAAGGACATAATGAAGAAAAGAAGACAAAGGGAAAAAGACAAGGCCAAGGGACAAAGAGACAAGCTCAGGCACCTTACATCAGTAAGGACTAGGGGCAGGGGGACACCACCTGCCAAAAGTACAATGTACAGTGTCAGAGAGTCTGAGGCGCCCGACCACAGCATTTATGGCTTGGCAGGCGCCCAGACCACGACCTAACCCTCAAATGTGTATAAATAGGAGTTCTCTCCTCATAAATGGAAATCAATCTACTCTTGCTCTAACTTCTCTCTACTTTCTCTCTCTATATACTTCTTCTCTTTTTCTACTTCTGACGAGGCGGGGCGCCTACCCCCTCAAAGTCATGGCTGACGTCCCAAACCCCTTGGACCCGAGCGACCCCCAGTCGATCGGGCTCAAACAATTGGCGCCCACCGTGGGGCAAAGCATGACTTTGAAAGACGCTTCCAACTCAAAGAAGGGAGAAGAAAGGAGTCCGGCACCAACGAAGACCCCTCTCAAGCAAGTTGTTGGTCGTGAGGCTATCAATCCTCAACCACTCACCATCCAAGGTTTGGAAGCATCTGACGACGACGATCCATCGGGAGACAGAGAGGGCGCGGAGTGCCTGGAGGGCCAACTAGCAAAGCTTCGGGAAAAGCAAACACTTCAAATGGCGAACATGCAAGGCCAACTAGACCAAGTCATGACCGCGTTGACGGCACTCACCAAAGCTAACGACCAGGCGCCTCCCAACTCACAAGAAGCCATGGAAGAGAGGAGGCGCCTCCGAGGAAAGATGCAGGAGGTTGAGGCGCCACCCATGAACTCCCCAAGGGAGGGTGTGGGCGCCTCGCCAAATGAGGATGCAATGGAAGCAGACGACGATGTCTACCTGGAGAAGTACGCCCGACTCAACTATGGCGCCTTGGAGGAAAGGAGTTCCCAAATCATTAGACAGTCGTTGTCAAAGGGAGTGCTCGAGACACCAATCCCACCAAATTTCGCAAGCATCGGTCTACCATCGTATGAAGGAAAATCTGATCCAGAGGATCACTTGAGTGCGTTCTGCCGTAAAATGCAACTTCTCAATGCATCTGACGCTGCCTTATGCAAGGCATTCCCCTCAACCTTCACCGGAGCATGCAGTAGTTGGTACTCATCGCTTCCGGAGGGCATCATTCAGAGCTTCGCTCAATTCGCGTTGCTATTCACAATAAAGTACGCAAACCAGAAGAGGCAGACGCTGACGGTCCGGGCACTTGTCAACCTTAAGCAAAGAAAGGGAGAGAGCCTCAGGCACTTCATGGGGCGATGGTGGGAGGTTGCGTCCGATGTCAAAGACCTAACCCCTCCACTTATGCGCACCAACCTAATGGACGCAAGCACTAACGAAGAGCTAAGGCGCTCTCTAGCCAAAAGAGAGATAAGACAGGTGGCTGAGCTGGAAGAAAAGATTCAGAAGGCAATTCTCATGGAGGAGTCGCTAGGGGCAAAGGAGGAGGAGCAAGGAGGTAGCTCCAGGCGCCCAGCTCAGAGTGGGAGGGGGGAGGCGCCTAGGACCAGAAGGCGAAGTCTGGATCGACGAGATGATACCCGACGTCCCAATGTTTGGGTAAGGAGAGACGTTCTTGCAAATTCACAAGAGCCTCGCCGCGACCGCACCAATCGCGAGAACGTGAACCAATCTCGTGGGCAGGCAAACATGTACTGCGAGTACCACAACTCGCGCACCCACAACACCGTTGACTGCCACTACTTCAAAAAGGCACTCAAGATAATCTCTGATGAGGAGGAGTAAGGGAAATGATCCAGAAAGCAGATCAGGGAAACCAATCCCCGCGGGAACGCAGTCGCTCCCCAGCCGCAAGGCCACCGGTATAGGAGCGCCTGGGCCCCAACCCGAACGTCAAGGAGATAAGAACCATCGCGGGAGGGGAGCCTAGCCGAAAGAAGAAGCGCAAGGGGCAAGCAAGTGACACATGGTGTATGAAGATCACAAAACAAGAAGGTCCCGACTTGTCGTTTACATCGCAAGACTATCCTCCGGAGGGCCCGTCTGAAAGCCCTCTTGTCATCAACATACAAGTAGAAGGTTTCAAGGTGTTCAGAGTGCTGGTTGACAGTGGAAGTTCCGCCAACATACTCTTCTATTCTTGTTGGCGCCAAATGCGGACACCCCCTGAGGTGATGCAAGCTTCAGAGGCCCAACTTGTCGGCTTCTCCGGAGCGAAAGTGAAGGTGCTAGGAACCGCGCGCCTAAAGGTCAAAGTAGGAGATGAGGAGCCAAGTGCCACACACCCAGTGGACTTCCACATTGCCGATTGCCCGTCCGCATATAATGCCATTCTAGGAAGGCCCTTCCTAGCTCGATTTGGGGCTGTGGCCTCAACCTGCCATCAAGCAATGAAATTCCAAACACCCCAAGGGATGGGGATAGCCAGAGGGGATGTGAAGGCAGCAAAGGCGTGCTATGCAACGACCATACACAAGCCAAAAATACACACGATTGATGCTAGACCAACAGAAGTGCCGCGCCCAGGAGCAGTAGATTCAGAAATAGAGCTGCCGTTGGACCCCGACGACCCAAGCCGGGTCGTCCGACTCTCGGCCCATTTGCCGGAGCACATGCGCCTCCCAATGATCAACCTGTTAAGGAATACTCAGACTTATTTGCTTGGAGCCCTGAAGACATGCCAGGCGTTTCTAGAGACCTTATGGAACATAAGCTCTCCGTGAAACCAGAAAGTGTGCCAGTACAGCAAAAAAGAAGGGGAGCATCGTTGGCGAGAAGGGTGGCCATGATGGAAGAGGTACAGAAGCTACTTAAGGCGGGGTTCATTCGAGAGGTGCAATACCCAAAGTGGTTAGCAAACACAGTGTTAGTCAAGAAACACAACGGGACATGGAGAATGTGTATTGACTTCACCTCACTAAACAAAGCATGTCCGAAGGACCCATACCCATTACCAAGAATTGACCAACTGGTCGATGCCACCTCCAATCACGAGATGTTAAGCTTTCTCGACATGTTTTCAGGGTACCACCAAATTCCTCTCAGCGAAGAGGATCAAGAGAAAACGGCTTTCATGACCCCGTACGAGAACTACTGCTATGTAGTGATGCCATTCGGTTTGAAAAACGCAGGTGCCACCTATCAGAGGATGGTAGACAAAGTCTTTGGAGAACAGATAGGACGAAATGTGGAGGCATACGTAGACGATGTGTTAATCAAGAGTAAGAAAGAGGGTGACCATCTGAGCGACCTAAGGGAAAAGTTCGAGAACCTAAGGCGCCACAATCTGAAGCTTAACCCCCTCAAGTGTGTATTCGGAGCAGGTGCGGGTCAATTTCTAGGCTTCATGATCACTCGCCGTGGTATTGAGGCCAATCCGAAGCAGATAAAGGCGATTGCCGAACTCAAGTCACCAAGAACAGTAAAGGAGGTTCAGGCATTGGCAGGTAAACTCGCCGCACTCAACAGATTCATTCCCAGGTCAGCGGATAGGTGCGCCCCACTCTTCAATGCTCTAAAGAAGAAATCCAAGTTCAAGTGGACGGAAGAATGTGAGAAAGCGTTCGAAGAGATGAAGACTCTGCTAGTAAATCCCCCCATCCTCGTAGCTCCAAAGGAGGGAGAGCGTTTGTTCCTTTACATAGCCATATCAGACGTGGCTATCAGTGCGGTGCTCGTTAGGCGTCACCTTGAAAATCTTGCAGATCAGCCGGTGTACTACATCAGTAAGACGCTTCTCCCAACTGAAAGGAGGTACCCAACCATCGAGAAGGCAGCCCTAGCATTGGTAACTGCCGCCCAAAAACTGAGGCCCTATTTTCAAGGACACACGGTCACTGTACTAACTAACCTGCCAATGAAAAGAATTCTTCATAGCACAAGTACTTCGGGACGCCTAACCAAATGGGCAGTTGAGCTAAGTGAGTTCGATATCCAGTATGCTCCTCGCCCTTCAATTAAAGCCCAAGTCCTAGCAGATTTTGTAGCAGAGGGAACGATCGAGCCTACAGGGACCGATGAAGGAAGGTGGAAGCTGTTTGTCGATGTTGCGGCAAGTAAGACAGGGGCAGGCGCCGGCATAGTCTTGGAAACGCCAGGAGGTGTCACACACGAAGTGGCCTTACGATTCTCAACACTTAAAACCAACAATGCGGCTGAATACGAGGCACTGATCAAAGGCATGTGCATTGCGGAGGAGCTAGGGGCAAGGCGCCTAGACGTCTTCTCTAATTCCGCATTAGTGTTTCGGCAGGTACTGGGGGAGTTCGAAGTCAAGGAAGATTGGTTGTTGCGTTATGTGGAGGAAGCAAAGAAGAGGGCGCAGGGTTTCGAGGATTGGGAGCTCTCTCATATAGCGCGAGGTGACAACGCGCACGCGGATGCGCTTTCCAAATTAGCCACAGTTGTCGACTTTGAAGAGGAACAACATGTAATTGTCAAAAAAGAAATCCCGAACACCCCGGGAATGGGGGTAAACAGTGTTAACATCAATCAAGAGGAGCAGGACTGGAGGGTGCCGATCGTTGAATACCTCATGAATGGTACCATTCCAACAGATCCAAAAGAGGCCACAGGAGTAAGAATGCGGGCGGCACGTTGCACCATTATCGGGTCGGAGCTACATCGATGCTCGTTCGAAGGAGTATATCTCAGGTGCCTGGGAAAAGCTGAAGCAAAGTGGGCGCTCCGCGAAATTCATGAAGGTGTGTGTGGGGGACATGGGGGGCCGAGGAGTTTGGAAAGAACACTCAAGTTGCAAGGGTACTACTGGCCAACCATGAGAAGTGATGCAAGCAATTCGCTGCGGCATGTCACGCATGCCAAACCCATGCCAAGGAGCACCACCTCCCAGCCACCGCAATGCAAGGGAACGTCAGTCCTTGGCCCTTTGCCCAGTGGGGAATGGATCTAGTGGGTCCTTTTCCCAAAGCATCGGGAAAATGGAAATACCTTATAGTGGCAGTGGACTACTTCACGAAGTGGATTGAGGCTGAGCCGTTGGCCACTATTACAGCAAAGCAAGTCGAGAAATTTGTCTTCAACAACATACTTGCACGATTTGGCATTCCAAACTCTATCATCACTGATCATGGCAAACAGTTTGACTGTACCTCCTTCGCAGATTTTTGTCAAGGTTACAATATCCAGCTCAAGCTCTCATCAGTGGCGTACACGGAAGCAAATGGACAGGCAGAGGCAACAAACAAAACCATATTACAAGGACTGAAGAAGCGTCTTCATGAGCAGAAAGGAAATTGGGTAGAGGAACTCCCTCATGTGCTGTGGGCACTACGCACCACTCCAAAAAACTCCACGGGCGAGACCCCATTCGCCCTAACCTTTGGAGCAGAAGCAGTAATCCCCACAGAAGTTGCGTTGCCCACCTTGCGTATTCAGTGTTTCGGCGAAGGGAACGACGTCAGCATGGCTCACGAACTAGACATGCTAGATGAGAGAAGAGTTCAGGCGCTTCGGAAGTTGGTGGAGGATAAGGAGCAGTTGGCAAAGTACTATAATTCAAAGCTGAAGCCGCACCACATCGAAGAAGGAGACCTTGTCCTGAGGAAGGTGTTTCGTCCTAACCCGAATCATGGAAAGTTGGCTGCTAAATGGGAGAGGCCCTTTGTCGTAAGGGAGGTGATAGGACCAAGCACTTTCAAGCTCGCTACCATGGAGGCAGAACGTGTGAGCAAGACTTGGAACGCAAGGCATCTGAGGAAGTACGTGTGCGAACAGGAGGCACAGGAGTAGTCGGAAGATGGACATTTTGTAGGGAGGAGGGGCGTTCTCGGAAAGGCGTAGCCCGAAGACACCATAAGGAAAATCAAAGTGTGTTCAGTTTTTTTTTTTTACTTCAAACTATTCCAAAGATACAAATTTTTGTAGGGGGGAGGGGCGCCTTTAAAGAGGCGTAACCCAAAGACACCCTAAGGGGGGTAGGAGCGTGGTAGGAGTCATTATATTCAGATCAGATTGGTAAGGATAGAAATTTACGGGAAAAGGGACGCACCCTGGCGATACCCCTATTTTGCTCAAGGAATGGAGATTCACTACTCGGCTAGGCAAAGCTATCCCTGTTTTGACAGATGGAGTCTCTCCCGACTCGCTTCCTCCGTTGAGGAGAAGCCTAAGCGTGTTACCTCCTTTTCAGGGGCACACGTAAGAAAAATTAAGTTTTGTTTAGGATAATCATCCTAGCAGAACCTTTTTCCCGCGAACCGGCGGAAGAGCCCTAGTGCTTATACTTGGATTCGCATCCAGGTATCGGGCGCTCGTCTTAACGAGTCCCCATGAGAGGCGATAAATTTATCACATCCCTCGCGAAATTCCTGCCTTGGCAGAAGGGGTTACCCGAACCCGCTTCCTCCGTTGAGGAGAAGCCTAAGCACGTTATCTCTTTTTCAAGAGTACGCACGGGACCCTCAACCTTGCTTCCTCCGTCGAGGAGAAGCCTAAGCGCGTTATCTCTTTTTCAAGAGTACGCACGAGACGCTCAACCTCGCTTCCTCCGTCGAGGAGAAGCCCAAGTGCGTTATCTCTTTTTCAAGAGTACGCACGGGATGCTCAACCTCGCTTCCTTCATCGAGGGGAAGCCTAAGGGCGTTATCTCTTTTTCAAGAATACGCACGGGACGCTCAATCTCGCTTCCTCCGTCGAGGAGAAGCCTAAGCGCGGAATTAAAACAATATTTCCTAAGTACACAACCGAGCACATTCTGATAACGAGAATACTTGGGAGGTATGGCAACATAGTTCAAAAGCAAAACATCCCCAAAGCCGTATAACGGCAAAAAAAAAAAAAAAGCAAAGGGTGCATGGAAGTAACGTAGTCCAAACAAATAACAAACAGAAGGAAGCATCCTAACTCCACTAGCCCGACTTGCTCGAAGCATCATCGGAAGAACTGGAATCGCCGTCGGAGCCGCCATCGGAGGCGCCACCCTGACCATCGGTGGCAGCGACATCCTTCTCACCAGCTCCCATGGCACCGGCGCCTTCACCATTGTCGCCGACCTCCTCATCTACCACGGCCTCGACATCGACCTCGACTTCATCAGCAGAAGAATCGCCCTCATCCAGCGGGAACGGGTCCGAGTCGGAAGGCTCATTATCCGTACCAAGGGACAAGAAGTAGTTATCCATAGCCTGCCACACCTCCGGGGTGTCCCACTTCATGCCGGGGTTATCAGAGCGAACCTTTTTGCGAATGCCAATGAAGGCCCTCTTCTTCACTCCAATCAGAAGATCTCGCTGCCAATCGCGGAACTCTGCTGACAACAAATGGGCATCCACGGCGTCATCACGCTCCTTGGCCAACTTTTTCTTAAACTCCTCCTGCCAACAGGGGTTTATGCATTTAGCTCACGAAAAAGGGCGGTAGCAAAAGGAAGAGGCGCCACCCCTCAGAAGAACAAGACAAATTACCTGCTGGCGGCCCCTAGCCGCGGACATGGTCAGCAGCTCCTTCTCCAAATCCTCGATTAGCTTCGCCCGAAACGCCAACTCCTTCTCTTTCTCTTCACGAGCAGAGACACTCTCAGCAGCCAAGGCATCGAAAAGCTGCTGCTTCACCAACGCCAACTCTTCCCCCAAGCGAGAGTTGACATCCTGCAGAGTTGTCTTATCGGTCTTCAACTGAGAAGCCAATAAGTAGTTCTTGTGGGCGCGCTCCCAATTCTCCGTACCCTTGTCGGAGAGGGCAATCACATCGAGCATCGCCTAAGCAAGAAACCATGTCGTTAGTAGCAGAACAAACATTCTCAACTAGCAATAAATATATAAGAACATACCTGGAACAGATGCTGGCACGCAGAACCTGCCGGAGAGGTGCCCTCGTCGAGGGGGAGCTTCAAAAAGTTCTTCAACTCTACGGCAGAAGTGAAGGCACTGGGAGCGTTGAGAGCAGCAGAAGGAGAAATCGGGACAAGTTCCTTGGGCTTCACGGCGCGCCGAGAACGGGGGGCGCCAGGATCTCGTCAATACCTCCAAGCCCAGGCTTCTTTTTCTTTTGGGCACATCAGCAGGAGAGCCGGCAGAAGCAGGGCGCTTTCCCAAAGCCTTCTCAGGAAGGGGGTCGCGCGGGTTCAGAGGAAGGAACAAGTAGGGAGAAGATGCATCCTCAGGGACAGCGAGCGCCCGCTCCGGCGGAGAAGACGCTCGCCCGGCAGAGGTGCTAGGCGCCTTCCGCGATCCAACTCCGGAGGTGCCAGGCGCCATCTTCGTCATCTTCACCAGGCTGGAGTAGTCGAAATTTGCAAAAAGAAGAGTTATGCAAATAGCATAAGTAAAAGAGTTGAAATAAAAATCGTCATTAAAAAAATATACCATGATCGTAGAGCTCTCCCAACGCGCGCGCTCTTTCCCCTTTCCTCTTAAGATCCACAGGGGGCGCCCGAAGAATGTGATGCTTCTGTTCACGCTCAGGCTTCTCTAGAGAAAAGTCCTTGGCCCACTCCTCCACCGAGCCTTCACGCCACAAGGTTGAGAGGGGCGCCTCCGTCGGAGCATGCCAAGTACCACTACGCGGCTTAAGAAAAAAATAGGAGCAATACCATTTGCTGGGAAGCTTGGGTGAACCTTTACAAACCCGGCCTTGGTACTTGCTGTCACGCTTCAAAGGTGACCAGCCATGTTTGCCCCGCTCTAAACTATATATACTCCGGAAGATGGAGAAAGAAGGGGTGTAGCCTAGGCGCTTACAGATAAGGCGAAATGCACAAGTATGAAAAATAAGTGAAGGGGACAAAAAACTAATGGGACACCCAACCATCTCCAAGATGCCCGATAGAATAGGGTCAAGAGGGAACTTCAAGCCACACTTCAGGTATTCCGAATAAATCGCAAACCAGCCCTCGGGGTAGCTACTGACACGCCCATTACGATCAGGAAGCGCGTACTCCCAGTCCGTGGGAAACCCCAACCCACGAAGATAGGACAGAACCCGATGCCTCTGGATGGTGGGACGCTGATCGGAGCCGAGAAGACGGACAGAAGGGGGAGGCGCCTGCCCACCCCACATACCTCGCCATAGCAGTAGGCAGTAATCCAGATCATCAATGGCCCTGAAATTGCCCGTGGCGGGCTCAAGCTCTACGCTTGATATGTCTCCCTCAGAAAGCAACTCTGCCTGTATTCCTGACTTATCATCCTCAGCATCATCAACGGCCTCGGCAAGCCGCCACTTAGCTTTTCTATACACTGCCCAATCAACTAACAATCCCTAAAGACCAGTGCTAAGATGAAAGATCTAAGAATGAAAAGAAAGTGTTACTTACCCAGTTTTTTGACTTTGCTCGAGGAAGCCTTAGCCTTCCCTTTAGAGGGAGCGGAGGCGCCACCCATAGAAGCGGAGGGGCGCGAATTATTGGATGCCATAAGCGAAAGGTGCGCAGAGAAGCAAGTCTTGGATGAGAAACGGTTGCAACGCCGCAGCCGGTACCGCGCAGGCAAAAAACCGCTATCACGACCCGTAACCGCTAGCAGAAAGGCGCCTAAAGACGCCTTGAAGCAGTTGAGACTGCATTATAAACAGAGACAGTTATATGAAGAGGAGGAGGCGCCCCCAATTAGGAACAAAGCCAAATCACATCAAGCACATCCCTAATTAAAAACAGTGCCAAATCAAATCCGACACGAGGCGCCCCCAATTGGAAGCACCTAGCAAAGGAACAAAAGCATCTAACAAAGAAAGTTACTCGTACGCGGGGTGGCGCCTTAAAAGAAAAGAGGGGCGCTTACCTTGTCAATGAGAGGATCGCTCCTAAACAAAGAAGCCAAAGCGAAGGGTGGCGCCTCGGAAACGGGGTCGGCGTCTGCAAAAAATCGAAAAGGGGATTAGCAATTTAGCGAACCAAGGGTGAAGAAGAAGATAGTAGGCCCGGCGCCTCCAAATCGAAGAAAGGTAGGGGGAGGCGCCTGCTGTTGAAGAGGGAAGGGAAGAAATGGGAAGAGAGGCTTACCCGAAAAACAGAAGTGGTGGCGCCTCGAAGCCAAAGCAAAAGGTTGCGCCGCGAGAGCAGGGTCGGCGTCTACAAAAATCGAAAGGGGTTAGCGAAAGAACGCGGGGCAAAAAGTCGAGGCGCCTCCAAAACAAAGTGAGGGAAGGGAGGCGAGGCGCCTCCGAAGCGAAGAGCGCGAATGAGCGGCGCCTTTGGCCGAAAGAAAAATCGAAGGCGCCAAGAAGGGGGGCGCCCCCGGTTAGCGAAAGAACGCGGGGCAAAAATTCGAGGCGCCTCCAAAACAAAGAGAGGGAAAGGAGGCGAGGCGCCTCCAAATTTTGAGTTGGATGCATGAGTTGACCGTTTTGAGTAAGTGGTTGAATCAAGTCTAGGTTGGCCAGTGAACAGAAGGGAGACTCTTCCTTTACACGATTTGCTGCACTCGAATGTCCTTTGTGGTGGTTGTCCAGGTTGGTTTTGAGGTTGTTCATGTATTGATGTTTGGAAACCAGTGCGATTCACGTGTTCTGTGCCTTTATGACTTGTCCCCAATGTTGGTTGATTGAAATATGTAAGCTTACCTGGTGTCTGACTTGGTTTGCTTGGGGACAAGCAAACGGTTAAGTGTGGGGGAGTTTGATAGACCGTTATTTACACATGTTTCTACCCTCGTTCTTACACCGTTTGAGGTGTTGATTCTCGTGTTTTAGGCCGATTTCACGCTAGGTTGTGCTTGTTTGTGATATTTCAGGTCCTAATACGTGAATGAAGGCTTGGGAGCGAGTCTGGGGTCGATTGGACGAAGATCGGAAGAATGGCGAGGTTTCAAGGAAGCTGCACGGCCAGGCCAGGGGAATCACACGGCCGTGCAAAGGCCAAGCCAGGCCGTGCGGGATTATGCGAGAGCACGCACGGGCAACCCATCACTTGACACAGCCGTGCAAAGTGCAATCCTGGCCGTGTGGTTTTTGCCGAGGCCAAGCACGGGCTGGATGGAAACCCTACACGGCCGTGCACCCTGGCCGTGTGAGAAGCCTAAGATCGAACTAAACCATGCGCAGCGTTTTGAGCCGCACGGCCAAAGTGGTGATCTGCACAGCCGTGCGGCCTGGCCGTGCGAGTCGGGAAATCCTGATTTTAGAGCCTATTCCGAGCCAAAAGGGGGAGAATCGTGTTTTCAGAGCAAAAACAGAGCCCTAGAGAGAGAAAGTACGAAGAACACATCCTAGAAGCTATCTTAGAGCTGGGTTTCATCGAATCGAGCTTGGAGATCGTCATAGGAGTGGAAATCATCGTCCCGGAGCAAATTTTCCTCATCGTTATGAGTATGACTAATCCGATTACTGTTTTCTCTTCTCTCTCTATGGAGTAGAACCCTTCTCTCACTTGGGTATGAAGAACCCTAGTTCCTTGTGTTAGGGATTTGATTGTAATGACTTGGGATGATATTACTGTTTGATTTTAATCGAATGATGCATGTTTATTGAATTGATTGGAGTCTGATCAGCTTTTCTCAATTTCTGCTGCAACCTGAGATAGATAGAATCTGATTAGGTTGTTAGAGCCTCTTCATTCGATAGTAGGAGATTGGCTATACGAGAGTTAGCCAATTTACTGCTTTGTACTGGAATTCAATTCCAGTAGTGGAAATCTGTGTTCATAGCCTCAGCTTTCTATCCCGGTGAAGACTAGTCGTCTGCCGGGTAGTTAGACTGAGAGGGCTTGGTCAGCTTAAGAGATTCCAAGCTACTGTCGGATCTTCCGCAGTCTAATCTACAGTAAATCAACCCAGGGAATTACAATTGAACCTAACTAAGGGGCTAGGGGGACTCAATCCCGAGTGACTCTTTCTTGACTTTGAAAACCGAACAATTTACTGCTTTCTTGTTGCTTTTACTTTTAACAACAATCACTCGAACTAGTTTGCTAGATAATAGAGAATCACGGAGTAAGCAGTAGATCTAGACCCCGGGTTGACAATTGAACTTGCCTGTTACTGCATTCCCGGACTGCGATTACACTTTGTCGCAGTTTGGTGTTGTGTTTTGGCGTGTCAAGTTTTTGGCGCCGTTGCCGGGGATCCCTCTAGATTATTGGGGAAACGTGAGAATTTGTTACTCTAGCTTTTATTTACTGCATTTTATCTCTTCCACCTGTGTGCCTTCACGGGTTGCTTCTGCTGATTGTGTGCAGGTAGTGCATGACCCGTAGCCAGTCGGGAGAACTACTACCATTAGACCAGGAGCTTGAACGAATCTGCAGGAACTCCAAGCGGGTTCTAAAGGCGTGACTGGCTGCGGAGAAGGAGTTATCACAGCTGCAGATCGGAGAAGAAGAAGAAGGAGAGATGGGTGATCCAGAGAACCGTGATGTGATCCCCGAGGAGCAGACCATGGGATCCTACTAGACCGCTAGGGCTGCAGACATGAGGTCACCCATTCAACACCCTCAAGTCCCAGCCAACAACTTTGAGGTGAGCACCTCAGTGATCACTATGCTGCGCGGTTCAGTGGTGTTCCGTGGTAAGGAGGGAGAGTGCCCTCGATCACATCTCAGGCGATTCCACGAGCTCATCGATGGAATCAAGATCAATGGGGTACCAGCAGATGCCATCCAGCTGAGGTACTTCCCATTCACTTTGGAGGGGCAGGCCAAGGAGTGGCTAGACACTCGACCTCCGGGCTCCATCACCACGTTCGCCAACCTGGCGAACAAGTTCCTCACCCGCTACCATCCTCCATCCAAGACAGCTGATCTGCAGAAGCAAATTACACATTTTTTCAGGATGAGGATGAGACCATTAGGGATGCTTGGGAGAGATACACCAGCCTCTTTCTCAGGTGTCCCAATCATGGTTTCAATGATGCATTCAAGGTGGGCACCTTCTATCACGCCCTCTTCCCGGAGGACAAACAGCTGATCGATTCAGTTTGTGGCGGGAACATGCTGACCAAAACCCCGCCACAGCTGAATCAACTCTTTGAAGAAATGGCGGAGAATGGTTATGATTGGGGCACTGCCAGGAGGTCGAGGAGAGCACCCAGCCGAGGTGTACATTCTGTGGGAGCCCATCCCTCTGATTTGGTGCAGGTAGTATCGAAGCTGGTCTCAGCTATCGATCGTTCAGGAATGATTCCAGGGACCGGGCAGCAGCAGGCGATGCTCTGCCAATGGTGCGAAAGCACCCATCACACGGTGGAAGACTGCCAGGCGATGAAGGAATCAACCACACCCCAGGAGCAGGTGAACTTCATCAATAATGTTAGGCGCAATGACCCCTACAGCAACATGTACAATGAGGGGTGGCGCCAGCATCCTAACTTCTCCTGGGCTGGGCCAAATCCCAGACCACCAGCTCCCCAGGGACCACCAGGCTTCCAGCGGCCACCATATCAGCCCAGACAGGGGCAATTCCAGCAGCAACAACAGTCTCTCTATTAGCCCATGCAGGGGCATGCTGCTCAATCACAGCCGCGGCCTTTCCAGCAGCCAGGTGCAGCCCCTGCTGCCCCAGTGCAGAATGATCAGATGGCTGAACTGCGGGACTTGGTGGGTTCTCTCGCCAGTGCTAGTGCTCAGAAATTCAACACCTTTGAGCAGTTCATGGAGAAGGCCTCGGGTAAATTCCTGGCTCTTGAAGCTGGTCAGAGGAACACACAGGCTGTTTTGCAGGATATCCAGACCCAGCTGGGGAGCGTGGCCCAGGCAGTGGCTCAAAGGGCTCCTGGTACTCTACCCGGGCAGACCATCCCTCACCCGCAGACCCCGGATGAGCGCTGCAATGCCATCATGACCAGGAGTGGCAAGATGACTGTTGATCCCCCTGCTCGAGAACCGGAGAGAGAAAGCCCTGTTTTAGCGTCTCCAGCGGTTGAACAAGAAGTAGAGGAGGAGGTTGAGGTGCCTGCACTAAACCGCAACCAGTAGTGAAGGAGTATATCCCTAAACTCCCCTTCCCTACTCGGTTGCACAAAGACAGACTAGAGGCAGAGTTCGAGAACTTCATGGCCATGCTCAAGAAGCTGAATGTCCAAGTGCCCTTCCTGGAGGCACTATCGCAAATGCCGAAGTATGCAAAGTTTCTGAAAGAGCTTCTCTCAAAGAAGCAGAAGCTGAGTGAGCTGGCCACTGTGGAGCTTAGCGAGGAATGCTCGGCTATTCTGCAGAACAAGCTTCCGCAGAAGAAAAAGGACCCAGGTAGTTTTACTATCCCGTGCTTTATTGATAAATTGCATGTAGAGAAGTCCTTGGCGGATTTAGGTGCTAGTATCAATGTTATGCCATATCAACTGTTCAAGAAACTAGGCCTAGGCGAACCCCGTGCTACTAGGATGACCCTTCAATTAGCTGACAGATCTGTAGTGCATCCTAAGGGCATAGTGGAAGACCTTCTGGTTAAGGTTGGCAAATTCACATATCCTGTGGATTTTGTTATCCTGGACATCAATGAGGACACAGAAGTGCCTCTTATACTGGGAAGGCCTTTCCTGGCCACCGCCAAGGCTCTCATAGATGTGCATGATGGGACCTTAGTTTTGAGGGATGGCGAGGAGCGAATAACGTTTTCAGTTGCTAACACTATACCTGCTTCGTTACCTCTGCATGCTGTATCTCACCAGGAGCACGAGTCTGTCGTGTATCCTTCTGTGCTGCCTATTTTGCAGGACCCGCCTCCCACACCTTCGCCGCCACTCCTGACCACTCTATCACCAAAAATACAGATCAAGGAGGAGTGGCGGCCGAAACTGCAGGCAGCTAAGCCCGCTCGAAAGAAAGCCGGAGACCACTATGAGCTGGTCCCGCCCCCACCTTGGCCATCCGAGTATTCACTCGCTTGCATCTTGCCGGATGGCCAAGTCGAGCTGGCAAATGCAGGTGGCCACATTCGTCGCGTACATGGCCACCATTTGAAGCTGTACCTCAAGAGCGATGTGGATCCGCTCTTGAAGGCACCTGATCCTACACTTCCCTGAGCATACATACTGGCGTCCAGCTAAAAGACAGTAAAGAAGCGCTTGTGGGGAGGCAACCCCACCGAGGTTTTCATTTTCTTACTCTTTTTCCTTTGATTTTGTGTGTTTTTGAGTCTTGAGACGTTGATCCAGAGTCCAGTGTTGTTTTTGAGTGAAAACAGGTTGATTTCGCGGCTCCAGCATGTCGCACGGCCAGGTCCTCAACTTGCACGGCCGTGCGGAAATCCCCCCTTGGCCGTGCGAGCCCTCGGTAAAAAGCGCACGTCCAAAATTGCACATTGCACGGCCGTGCAGCTCAGCCTGGCCTGGCCGTGTGGCCGACACGGGCACAAATTGTCTCGCACGGGCGTGTGGAATTTTCACCCTGGCCGTGCGAGCTCTCGGTAAAATCGCACGGCCAAATGTGCCAGGTGCACGGCCGTGCGAAGCTCCTCGGCCAGGCCGTGTCGGCCATCACGGGCAAAAGCACCCCCTGCACGGCCGTGCGTGCCTGCCCGTGCTGACGGTGATGATGGTGCTGCTGGCGCTGCTGATGATGACGCGTTCATGAACGACATCGACCTCGACGATCTTGGCGACGAGTAGGCTGTACTCGTTGCCCGTCTCAGTGTGTTTTCTTTTTCATTTTAGACTCTTGTGTGTTTGCTCCATGTGTGCGGAGCTTGAACTCAGTGTCGTTTGTTTTTGTTTTTGGTTTTCCCTTGTGGTTTATTTTTGATGTAGCCGTCTGGGCTAACACTTATCCCTAACGCACAGTGTGCTAGTGTGTTTCTGGTGTTCGATTTGTGCAGCATTGTCCACTCTCCCGTTTGTTTCTCGCTGACTGGTCCACTTCCAGTCCCCCAGCAGTGTTCCAATCCGGTAACATCGTTCCCCTTATATTTCCTTCTACTCCATTGAGGGCAATGTCGTGCTTAAGTGTGGGGGGGTGCTTTGTATCGGTTGGAATATTTATTTGGGTGCTTGGAGCCTAGTCCGCTGTCCGAATCTTACGATTTGAGGGCTCCAAGTAATGCTGTTTGATCATATTGGCACTGTGTTTTGATGGATGAATTGATTGGTTTTCGGATTAATGCATGACAACTTGTTTGCAACTAGGACAACCTATGATGAGGACTGAGATGTGCAGTAGAACGATGTAGGGGTTCAGTTTTTCAACTGTTTGCTTGCCAAATGTGACTTGATCTGATTACTTGTTCTTGGCAGTCGTTTATGCATCTAGTTCAGGGTATCAGAATGTGAGATAGAGCATATAGGTAGCCATGTGAGATTTGAGCCTGCTCGTTTCTTTCTTGTGCGATAGATCCCTCTTCCATGATGTGTAGCATTCACGTTGTCACTAGCTAAGATGATGGGGGCATAGGATTAGCCCACGACCAAAATTGACTGTCCTGATGTGTCATATCCCCTAGTTAGCCCCTTTGAGCCGTGTGTTATCCTTTCTTTTGGTCTCTGACGGGAAAAATCACCCTTGTTGAATCTTTAAGAAGGTTCCACAGAGTGGTTTTTACATATTCTCTACTGTTTCTGCTAAAGTCTATGTGAGTGTTGGAGGTAGTGCTTAAAAGTTGGGCAGATGTTTGAAATTTGTGCAGGAGCGGTGGCTCTCTTAAGAAATGAAAAGAAAAATGAATGAAAAACGAAGAAAAATTGAAAGCAAAAGAGAGTCACTACCAAAAATCTGAATAATGCCCATTAAGTAGTGTTTCTCAGCAGTCTGGCTTGGAAATGCTGATGTTTATGCCTCCTTCGCTCTTGTGCTCTTGAGATATTGAGTAATGCAGAATAGCAGAAAGAAAATACCGGTTTGTTTGACTGTGATTGTGTTTGGAAAATGTGGAACCTTTTGCTATGAATACTTCCACCACCTAAAAGGCTTTTTCCCCATGTCCAAGACCCTAGCCAGTCATTTGAACCTGTGTCTAAGACCTCCTGATTAGTTAGTGGTGACACCCCATATGTGAACTCTAGCATTTAGAGGCTGCCATCATGGTGAAGAGATGATAGGGATTGAGAGAAATAGCATGCGCATCTTTCGCATCAAATTGTCCTGACCCACTGGTCGAGAGTGAGTGATTCATTTTCATTTTTTATATGCTCTTGTACCCCGGTGAGGACCTAGATTGCTCGGTCTCTATTCTGATGTCTTGAGTTGGATGCATGAGTTGACCGTTTTGAGTAAGTGGTTGAATCAAGTCTAGGTTGGCCAGTGAACAGAAGGGAGACTCTTCCTTTACACGATTTGCTGCACTCGAATGTCCTTTGTGGTGGTTGTCCAGGTTGGTTTTGAGGTTGTTCATGTATTGATGTTTGGAAACCAGTGCGATTCACGTGTTCTGTGCCTTTATGACTTGTCCCCAATGTTGGTTGATTGAAATATGTAAGCTTACCTGGTGTCTGACTTGGTTTGCTTGGGGACAAGCAAACGGTTAAGTGTGGGGGAGTTTGATAGACCGTTATTTACACATGTTTTTACCCTCATTCTTACACCGTTTGAGGTGTTGATTCTCGTGTTTTAGGCCGATTTCACGCTAGGTTGTGCTTGTTTGTGATATTTCAGGTCCTAATACGTGAATGAAGGCTTGGGAGCGAGTCTGGGGTCGATTGGACGAAGATCGGAAGAATGGCGAGGTTTCTAGGAAGCTGCACGGCCAGGCCAGGGGAATCACACGGCCGTGCGAAGGCCAAGCCAGGCCGTGCAGGATTATGCGAGAGCACGCACGGGCAACCCATCACTTGACACGGCCGTGCAAAGTGCAATCCTGGCCGTGTGGTTTTTGCCGAGGCCAAGCACGGGCCGGATGGAAACCCTACACGGCCGTGTACCCTGGCCGTGTGAGAAGCCTAAGATCGAACTAAACCATGCGCAGCGTTTTGAGCCGCACGGCCAAAGTGGTGATCTGCACGGCCGTGCGGCCTGGCCGTGCGAGTCGGGAAATCCTGATTTTAGAGCCTATTCCGAGCCAAAAGGGGGAGAATCGTGTTTTCAGAGCAAAAACAGAGCCCTAGAGAGAGAAAGTACGAAGAACACATCCTAGAAGCTATCTTAGAGCTGGGTTTCATCGAATCGAGCTTGGAGATCGTCATAGGAGTGGAAATCATCGTCCCGGAGCAGATTTTCCTCATCGTTATGAGTATGACTAATCCGATTACTGTTTTCTCTTCTCTCTCTATGGAGTAGAACCCTTCTCTCACTTGGGTATGAAGAACCCTAGTTCCTTGTGTTAGGGATTTGATTGTAATGACTTGGGATGATATTACTGTTTGATTTTAATCGAATGATGCATGTTTATTGAATTGATTGGAGTCTGATCAGCTTTTCTCAATTTCTGCTGCAACCTGAGATAGATAGAATCTGATTAGGTTGTTAGAGCCTCTTCATTCGATAGTAGGAGATTGGCTATACGAGAGTTAGCCAATTTACTGCTTTGTACTGGAATTCAATTCCAGTAGTGGAAATCTGTGTTCATAGCCTCAGCTTTCTATCCCGGTGAAGACTAGTCGTCTGCCGGGTAGTTAGACTGAGAGGGCTTGGTCAGCTTAAGAGATTCCAAGCTACTGTCGGATCTTCCGCAGTCTAATCTACAGTAAATCAACCCAGGGAATTACAATTGAACCTAACTAAGGGGCTAGGGGGACTCAATCCCGAGTGACTCTTTCTTGACTTTGAAAACCGAACAATTTACTGCTTTCTTGTTGCTTTTACTTTTAACAACAATCACTCGAACTAGTTTGCTAGATAATAGAGAATCACGGAGTAAGCAGTAGATCTAGACCCCGGGTTGATAATTGAACTTGCCTGTTACTGCATTCCCGGACTGCGATTACACTTGGTCGCAGTTTGGTGTTGTGTTTTGGCGTGTCAGGAGGAAGGGCGCCTTGGATGGCAGGCGTCGGCCAGAGAGAGAGGAGAGAGGAGAGAGCGGCGGAAATGAAGAAAAAGGGGAGAGGAGGAAAATGAAAAGGAAGGCAGTCTTATATAGGGGGGGGGGGTGGAGAGAGGCGCGCGGTTTCCGAGGCGGGTAGCCCAAAGCCCAATCCATTCCCCCTAACCCCCTCTCCAAGTCGCCAGTCCCACTCCCACGCTGGGCTTGGCCCAAAAGCGCAATAAGTAGCCTATTTGGGGTAGCATCTTTGCTCTCTCCCAAGCTTCTCGTACCGTGGCACCCCCGTCTAGGCAAACATCGTTATGATGTCTTGTGTTTTCTTTTTTTATTTTTTTTTATTTGTTCTTTTTTATTTTATTTATTTCTTGTTTATTTTTTATCACTTATTTCTTTCTCTTAAGAGGACAGGCTGGTTTGACGATACCGCAATACTTGCGCCATCGCCAAAAGGGGCAATTGATAGGGTACATTAGTAATCCTCAAGGCAAAAGTCTAGTTAAGGACATAATGAAGAAAAGAAGACAAATGGAAAAAGACAAGGGCAAGGGACAAAGAGACAAGCTCAGGCACCTTACATCAGCAAGGACTAGGGGCAGGGGGACACCACCTGCCAAAAGTACAATGTACAGTGTCAGAGAGTCTGAGGCGCCCGACCACAGCATTTATGGCTTGGCAGGCGCCCAGACCACGACCTAACCCTCAAATGTGTATAAATAGGAGTTCTCTCCTCATAAATGGAAATCAATCTACTCTTGCTCTAACTTCTCTCTACTTTCTCTCTCTATATACTTCTTCTCTTTTTCTACTTCTGACGAGGCGGGGCGCCTACCCCCTCAAAGTCATGGCTGACGTCCCAAACCCCTTGGACCCGAGCGACCCCCAGTCGATCGGGCTCAAACAGAATCTTAATTTGTGGTTAGTGATGCAGGATTATGGTTAATTAAACCATCATTGGTGATTACATTGTTATATTTGGACAGATAAACAAATTCACGCTAGACACCGATCACTGAACCTCACAACACAAACGCATCATCTAGAATGACATGGTTAACAAGGATTTGAGAAGGCCAAATACAATGGAATAACATTCTAGTATAGTAGTATATATAACATCGAGGTTGTCAATCCGCGGGCTGACCCGGACCCGGTCAACCTAGTGGGTCAAGGGTTAATGAGACATCTGTTTTAGCTCAAAAATATGGAAAGAGTCATTATATTGTACTTATCCTGATAAATTATATCGAATCTCGTGTAGCATATGAGTTATAACATATAATATTCCACCAAAATAACATGTCGTACTTAGATCTAACATATAGTGAAAATTCACACACACTTATATAACATTAATATTCAAATGTTCAACTTAGGATTCCAAATATTGAGTTAGGCGAAAAGAAAAATCGAAAAATAGACGCATTTGCAAACTAAAGAAAAAAATTACACAATTTGACCTCCAACCCGGTACCTTGTAGCGGTCGATCCGACAGGTGCGTGCGACCCATTTTTCTCACCGGGCCAGAATCAGAGCGGGTTGACAACCTTGCATAACATGTAAGTAGTAAATACTCATGATCACGATCACCACTCACATTCGAGGCGGAGCCGGCGGCTGAAGAAGACGAAGAAGTGGACGGCCGTGACAACTTATTGTTAGTGTTGTTGTTGCGAGAGCGCTTCTTCTTGTCGTAGCTGATCCCTCTCGCTTTGGCCTGAGAATCCCTAACCTCCCTGAGGTAGAGGCGCACCGCCCTGGCGCCGAAGGGGTTGTTCTCGGGCTTCCCGCCGTGCTCCTCGAAGGCTGCCCGGAGGCGGCCGATGAGGGCGTCGAGGCTGCCCCAGGCCTGTCGGAGCGGGCAGGGGCAGGGCGCCGGAGGGCTGGGCACCCCGAAGAAGGGGCAAGGGTGGGAGTGGACTTTGGTCTTGCCGAACTGGTCCAGGTACCTCAGGAACTCGAGGACGTGGGCCCCGCTGCACCTCGAGAGGTGCAGCGGGGGCCGGTGGTTCCTGAGGTACTGACCGAACGTGTTCCAGTCCCTCCTCTTCTGATTCTCGTACCTGCTGCTGCTCGTCGCGGCGGCGGCGGTGTTGGATGAAGGGGAGGAGGGGGAGAGGGCCGCCGCGGCCGCGGCGGAGGGGGGTGGCTGGAGTTGGAGGTGGTGGTAGGCGGCGGGGGTGAGGGGAGTGCAGGATGTCATCATGACGTCAGATTCTTGGAATGAGTGATCCATGTGTGTGTGGCCGCCGTGTGGGTTGTTGATGTTGTTCATTGTTGCTTGCTTGCTGGCTGGAGATCTGTTGCTACTGCTGCAGAGGTTAATTCTGTAGATTTCCTTTTCTCTTTTTTTGGGGGAAAAATCAAGGAGATGGGTAGGTGTGAGGTGTGATTTCTAGGGTAGAGAAAGATCCATGGTGGAAATTGGGAATTGAGGAGGCCAAATCTAGATTAGGGTTTTGAGAGCCGCCATGAATGGAGGTGTAGTAGTACTAAGAAGGGAGCAGAGGACAAATGGGGAAATGGGGGAAAAGGAGACTGGAAAAGAAGAAATGGAGCTAGCTAGCTAGCTAGTGGGTTGCTAGAAGGGAATATAATTAGTAATAATAATGGAGTAGCTAGCTAGGGCAAACAGAAGAGGGAGAGAATGATGATGATGATTGAAAAATATGTTATATGCATGGATTAATCATCCTTTTCTGGGCTAAGTGGTTACCTGAGTGTGTGATGTTCTTTTTTCGGATAGATCGGTTGTTGTTTTGGAGGTGGAAGGGAAGGAGTGTTTGATCAATCCTAGAAATGATGAAGATGGTGAAGTGGTGATGGAGGGGAAGAAGGTAGGCTAGTGGTGGTGGTGGTGGGATTCTCTGCTAACTTTTTTGGTATTACAAGAAGGAAAGAAAGTCATGAGGTGGGGGAAAAACTCCTCACATTTTTATGGGTGATTGATGAGTTTGGCAGATATTTTCTGTAACATCTTAGGCAAATCCCACATCGACAAAGCACGGGAGAGATCCATGGTTCATAAGTAGGAAACCGACCTTAACTGGCAAGACGCGTTTTGGGGTGTAATGGAGGAGTTTTTGTGAGAACTCCGAAGTTAAACGTGCTCAGTGCGGAGCACAACAAGGATGGATGACCTTACGGGAAGTCACTCTGAATTGCACCCCAAGTCGAAAACCGTGCGGGTGTAGAGGCCCAAAGCGGACAGTATCTTGTCGGGGAAAGGTTCGGGATGTTACATTTTCTGTCCTTTTTTTTCAAATTTCTTTTTTTTTCCCCTGCTTGTTTTGAAGAAATTCTCTAATTTTCTTTCGTGAAAAGGGGAAGCAAAATGACTTGTATGCTAAACCTATATAGCTACTCAAAATATAGCTTGTCCTTTTTGCCCTACCCATTCCTTCAGTCTGCATAATTTCCGCACTCACTTTTTAGCACAGGAGTTTTTCACCTTTGCAGTGATAAAAATAAGTGAAAATGTATTTGTATGGTCAAAAGTTTAATTTTAGTTTGATTTATTGTCGATACGATTGCGTGCTAAAGTATAGTTATGATTTCATAAGATACAGACTTTGAAATCCGATTTTTTGTTGGATGTGACTGGATATGGCCGATTGTCATTCACAATCAATCATCAATAGATTGAATTGCATGACACCTTAAGAGAGAAATTATTAAGGTTCATGTAGTAGTCTACTAGTTATGGTAAATGCAACGACACAAGGTATGAATAAATCTTGCAAGAATCAAATAGCTCATGTCCTGTCAGTATCAATTGAAGCAAGCATAAATGACATCTAGGGGGAACTTGTCTATGCAACGCCTCTCTCTCTCTCTCTCATTGTCGTCCAAAGTAGTTTAAGGGATCGTTTGGAAGTTGTGATTCTTTAAATTGATGAATTTTATCAATGTGTGCATTCTATATTGATGTTTTGTTTGAGTTATTGTTTTTGAAAAATCACTTGTTTGGAGGTCCAGATTGTGCTTTTTACATATCTAAAAAAGTAATATACTATTTCGGTTTAAAAACATATTTTCCCTCCATTAACTCATTTCCCCAAGGAGAGGAGCCATTGATGAGGCTAATGTTGAAAAAAACAAAAAAAAAATTGAAGTGACAAAAGTGGAATAAAAGATAGACATACAATCATTCATTTACAATCTCAACTTTAACTAGAGATTGTCAATCATTAATTCTGAGGGATTAGAGTTGGTCCCTTAAAAAGTAAATACATGTATTATAACTCAATTTAGGGGTCGTTTGGAAGCTGTGTATGTTGAATCGTTGTATTATGAAGAATCATTGCAATATATAATATATGTATTGATACAATTGCTGCATTTAACATTACATTGTTTGGTTGTTGAGTTTATAGGTTAGTGATTAACTTACAATAAGTAATTTATTGGTGGAAATATCACATTTACCCTTTATTTTAACATACAACATATAACTCTTCCCCCTTTTACTAAGGATATAAATGGAAATAAAAAGGAGATATAAACCTAAAAGCAAATCACAACAATCTCAACTTTTAGTTGATATTGTATAATACCTCTTTTTTTGTGATTGTAGGTGGGACCCACACAAAACAATACATGCATTGTTTTGCACTTTGACAATTCCAAACGTTATATTGTGGACAATGCATGTATTCTATAAATACAACACTCACAATCACAACTTCCAAATGACTTAAACCAAATAAATGACTAAATCTCTACATTACATGTATTGGCTAAATACACCACTTCAAATCACACCTCGAAACGACCCTATGTTTTCTTCTATTGAGTTTCCTTTCGTTATAAACAAGAAGAACCTCAACCCTGGAGACACCTCAACCTCCCCACATTTGTTTTGAAGCTCCCAATAACAAGTCTCTTACATTATGAGTAAGTAATTGTGAGAGGTCATTAAGGAATACAATTATGGTTACCAATAAGGTAAATTTGTATACGACGAATCAAATTCTGAATTTCTATTTGACGCCCTAACTATTTGAAATTATCGCCCTAAACTATACTAAACTGACGATTTTACCCTTTTTCAAAATTAGCAAAAATCCAAAAAAATCCACCGCCGAAACCCAATAACCTCTGCATTTAGAGGCTTTCCGCCGCACCCCACCGTTGTCCCAGAAACAAGTCGCCACCCAACCAGAAACAAGCCGCCGAAACCCACTCCCACGTCCGAGCCAGCCAATACATAATCCATCGCTGTGAATTGAGTCAGAATTGTTGCCTTCGTCCCCTGCCACCAATCGAACGATGTGATTTTGCTGCCGTCCATCGAGGAAAAAGTTTCGAGGTCGTCGTCATCCCTCCCAGCTCGTCGTCGGCGTCGTCCCTCCTAGCTCGTCCATGTCGTCCCTCCCAGATCTGCCGTTCCATCGCACCATTCAACGTCGACGTCGGGACAGGCTAGGAGGATTGAAGAAGGAGGGGATTGAAGAATGGGAGGTGGCACTGACGCCAAGACACCCGGTTCCTTTTCCTCTTTGACGGTGGTCGGAAGGCGATTGAAGGAGAATAGGGCGATTTTTTTAAGGGTAAGAGGGTAATATCGTTAGGGTTTAGGCCGATTATTTTAAATATTTAGGGTGACGATTAGTAACTCCCATCAAATTTTGGCGGCGTTGCAAGAGATTCTCGCGATCGTCGAAAAGGAAGCAAGGTACTTGTTCTTTTCCTCTTTCTTTTTACTTTTGTTTCAAGTTTTTTTTTGGTTTTTTATGAGTCATTTAATTTATTTGTGTATTTTTAGAGTCTTCTGAATTTGGATTTTTAATCGTATTTATGTTTATTTGTTTCATTTCTATTCATATTCTGTTCATTTTTTTCCAAATTTTTTTAGAGTTAGTGGTCTATAGTATGTGTTCATTTTCAAGTATAGGAGAGACGAAATCGACCACCAGAGCGCCAAGTTTTAGTAAAATTCAACGGGTCATACGCTATTTTGACAAAGACCTGTCATGTGACATTTTCTATAATCCAACTTTTGTATATTATCCTAGCATGAACTAGGGGCAAAAGAACAAACTCAAACTCAAAATACTTGCCAGAGTCATGTTTATTGAATTGGATACTTCAAATTCTTCGGAACCAAAAGCACCGCCTCCATCTAAGAAGAGAGCTTCCAAAAAAGCATATCATAACCTTTTATATCAAACTTTTTTTCGACGAGTGTACAAAATTGGAAACAACAATGAGAAGAAACAGAAAACTTAGGGTTTTTGGTGAAGAGAGCTCAAGAATCTGAGATCTTCTTTTCTGCATTTTTCCATTATATACTGAATGTTTAAACGCTGTACAAGGAACTAACGGCTAATCTACAGTAATTATAAACTGAAATACAAAACTAGCCACTAAACGTTTGCCACTTGTCTAACCCGAAGACTTAAGCAAACAACCATGATTAAAGGAAACGACCCCGTTCTGCTACTATCGCTGCATTTCTGGATTGAGGCATGAACGCTGCAGTTTCGTCAAACCAATGCTCAGCTTCCTTCTTCATCGACTGCAGGACACTCCTTCTTCTTCTTCTTCAAGTCTCAGCTCCTGCAGTCGATCCTGCTATATCCTCTATTACCCTCCCACAAGCTGGCGAGGATCTTCCAGATACTCCCAGCTTGTTCATAAGAAAGTTGAACTTGTCAATAGCCAAACTCTTCGTGAATAAGTCTGCAAGTTGGTGCACTGTGGAAACATGGAACAGATTGATCAATCCACTTTGCAGCCTTTCCCTTACCACATGACAGTCAACTTCTATGTGTTTCGTGCCCTCATGAAACACTGGATTCTTGGCAATATGAATGACTGATTGGCTATCACAGAACACCAATGCAGGTTGTGAATGTTCTATACCAAAATCAGACAGCAATCGAACCAGCCATTGAATCTCACAACTCAGCAGAGCAAGTGCTCTATACTCAGCTTCAGAGGAAGACCTTGAAACTGTACTTTGCTTCTTTGCTTTTCCAACTGACCAAACCTGTCCCTAGGAACACACAGAAACCTGTCAAAGACCTTCGAGTATCTGGACAAGTTGCCCAATCTGAGTCACTATACCCAGTTAACTGCATTGAAGAATCCTTGGAGTAAAATATACCCTGTCCAGGAGACCCCTTTAGGTATCGAAAGACCCTTTGCAATGCCTTAAAGTGGACTGTGGTAGGGGCATCTTGAAACTGGCACAACTGTTGGACTGCAAAAGTAATATCAGGTCTTGTTCTATTAAGGTACTGCAATTGTCCCAACAAATGCTTGTAATTGCTAACATCTAGATAAGGATCACCATCACTAGCTGAAAGCACCTGCTTGATGCTCGATGGAGTTTTTGCTGCCTTACATTCATCAAAGCCTGCTTCCTTTAGAAGCTCAAGACAGTACTTCCTCTGTGAAACCATGGATTCCAGCCTCTGATCTATTAACTTCCAGACCTAGAAAGTATGCATATTACCTAGATCCTTCATTTTTGAACAGAGACTTCAGCATTGCTTGACTGTGTTAACTGCCTCAAGACTTGCACTCCCTATCACAATATCATCCACATAAAACAATCACAACTACCAAGACTCCATTCACCTTTGTAAGGAAGATTGAATAATCTGATTTAGACTGTGTTAAAACCATTTGCCAAAAGGACTCAGAGAACTTAGCATACCACATTCTGCTAGCTTGCTTAAGTCCATAGAGTGACTTTTTCAGTTTGCAAACCTTGCCTCTGTGCTCTGGCTTATCTCTTAATCCCTCTGGTAGTTCCATGTAAACATCCTCATCCAAATCTCCATTCAAAAAAGCATTATTTACATCCATTTGATGTAAATGCCAGTTCTGTGTAGAAGCAACTGCAAGCAACATCTTACTGAATTCAATTTAGCTACTGGTGAGAAGGTATCACAGTAGTCTATTCCATAAATCTGTGTGTATCCTTTTGCTACCAACCTTGCCTTAAACCTTTCAAGTGTTCCATCTGGAAAAAGTTTGACTTTATAAACCCATTTATTACCAACAGGCTGACCCCCTCTGGCAAGTCAGTGATCTCCCAGGTTTGGTTGGCATAAAGAGCTGATAGTTCTTCCATCATGGCAGCATTCCACCTAGGATCCTTGCTGTCTCAGCATAACAGCGTGGCTCAAACTAACTTCTCAAGGAGAAAAGCATAATGTTGTTGAGCAGGAGTAAGGAAAGTAATGATCCCGAGGGAGAGCACTGGGAGAGCAGCTGACTTGAGCAGAACCAACATAAAAATCATTATACTTGGCAGGAAAAACACTTTGTCTTGTGATTTACGAGGAAGGACATTTGGAGGAGAAGAGGGTGGTGAAGGAAGAGGGGAATTGGAGGAGGAAGGAGCAGTAGTGGAAATACTACTAGACTCAGTGACAGCAGCAGGTGTAACAGGTGGAGTAGGTGAGGAAGGTGTGGAGGGTGCAGCTGGAGGAGAAGAATAAACCACTGCATCAGGCTCAAAGATAGGAAGAGGACCTGGACAAATAGGAACCTCTGAACTGGAAGAAGACAAGGGAGCAGAAGGAGGATCAAATTGATGTCCTTCTGCAGAAGCAGGTTTGGAAAAGGGGAGGATGTGTTCATGAAAAACAACATCTCGACTGACAAAGACTCTCTTGGTGTCTAAGTCTAATAACCTGTACCCTTTGATCCCAACTGGAATACCTAGAAACACACATTTCCTAGCTCTTGGATCAAACTTATGTTTGTGCCCTTCAACCACAGTGGCATAAGCAAGGCATCCAAACACTCTCAAACTCATAAAATCTGGAGGAACCTTATGCAGCAACTCAAAAGGAGTTTTGTGATTCAAAAGAGGGGTAGGGGTTCTATTAATGAGATAAGCTGCATGAAGAACAAAGTAACTCCAGTAAGAAAGGGAAAGACCATATTGGAACCTAAGTGACCTAGCAACATTGAGAAGATGTTGGTGTTTTCTCTCCACTCGGCCATTTTGTTGTGCTGTATAAGCACAACTCATTTCATGAACTATTCCATATGTTGAGTAAAAATCAGACATATGGAACTCAGCCCCTTGGTCTGATCTGATGGTTTTAACAGGTACAGAAAACTGAGTTTGTACCATTTGGCAAAAAGACTGCAAGGTGGACCTTGCTTCACCCTTGGATTTAAGAAGAAAAACCCATACAGCCCTACTGTAATCATCTACTACAGTAAGAAAAATAAGAAAAACCATCAACAGAAACTGTATTGAGTGGCCCCCAAATATCCACATGAACAAGAGAGAAAATGTGTGTACTGGTTGAGGTGCTTATAGGAAATGACAACCTCTTTTGTTTAGACAAATGACAAACATCACAGTGTTTAATGGAAGGAAGAGTTACATCAGACAATGATTCTTAACTTCTCTCAATCTAGACAAAGAAGGATGGCCTAATCTGGCATGCCAGATACTGAAATCTTGGCTCTGAAAGTTGAAAGCTCCTGCTGCTATACTGGGGAAATCCTTAGTATCATCAAATACTTGACCCTTGGACTCTGAAAACAGGTAAAGACCTCTATCCACTTGGGCTAAACCAATCCTCCTCCGAGTAATAAGGTCCTGAATGACACAAAAATTGGATTTAAAAACTAAGGAGACTGGATGATTTTGGGTCAATCTACTTACAGAAACCAAGTTGTAAGTAAAGCTAGGAAGAAAGAGGACTTGAGTGAGAAACAATCCACAAGGCAAAGTGACAATTCCAATATGAGTTGCAGAGACCTGCTGACCATTTGGCAAATTCACATGAATCTGCTCTATTGGTTTGCATTTCAGGAAGGAATTGATATCACAGATTATGTGATCTGTGGCTCCAGTATCAAGAATCCAAACTGTGGGATTAAGAACACTGGAACAGACAACCTTACCTGAGGTAGCTGCAGAGAAATGGGATGGTGCATTTGATCTGTGCACAGCATTGACAGAAGGACCTCCTCTTGCAGCCATAACTGCTGAATGCTGCATATGAGGAGATGTTGGTGGAGAAGGTGAAGGAGAGGGTGAACCACTTCCCAACATAAGCTTCAGCTTCTCAAACTGTGAAGCAGTTAGCAGACTTGTTAGAGACAAGTCTGAATCAGTCCTGCCATGACCGGATGAAATGGAACTTCCTCCATCAGTCATGTTTGACTCCACTGAACCAGCAAAAGAAGCACCTCCCCCTTCTCTGTTCTGCTTGTTCTTCAGTTTGAAACACTCTTGAATTGTGTGAAATTCCTTCTTGCAAAACCTACACCACTTCTTCCCTTCAGGAGTGTAGTCTCTGGGGTTCTTACTAGGCTGACCTTGTTGTCCAGCTCTCTGCTGTCCTTGGTGACCACCTGATCCTTGCTGTCCAGGTCTTTGTTGGCCAGCAGCAAGAAGAGCCAAGGATTTAACTCGTCCTTTACCAGCTCCTACCCCCTTCATCTGTCTCTCTAACTGAATCATTTGTTTGAAAACTGACTCAATGCTAGGCAGCTGAGAGTTCATTAGCACTTGGGTACGAGCTGTTTGATAGACATCATTGAGACCTTGCATAAATTTGATAATGAAATCTTGCTCTTCATAGCGTTGAATGGTAAAGAAAGGACTATTTGCACAAGGGCAACAAGTAACAGGTCGATACATTTTGTACTCTTGCCATTTGGTAGTGAGTGCAGTGTAATATTGTGTCACTGTCTGATCTCCTTGAACCAATTTGCCTATCTGCTCCTTCAATTCATACACCCTGATGTAGTCAGCTTGACTAAAACGATCCTTAAGATTGTCCCAAACATCCTTAACAATTCTATATGGAGCTACACTATGTTCAATATCCTCAGAAAGAGAGTTATAAATCCAGCACCTAACAGTGCTATCACATCGATGCCAAGACTGCCATATGGGATCCCCTGGATCTGGAACTGGTATAGACCCATTCACAAATTGCAGCTTATTCTTAGTACTGAGAGCTAGTTCCATTACCTGACTCCAGAGGTTGTAGTTTTGATCCGTGAGTTTCATCGAGTGGTCAGAGCACCATCGTGAGCAGGAAGATAGTAGGGATTCAGGTAAGGGTCGTCATAATGAGGAATAATCGGTGGAACAAAAGCATTCACACGTTGATTTCTCGGCGGCGGCGTCCGAGGTAGGGTTTCATCATTTGCAGAAAGAACTTCATCGTTTGTTGCAGCGACTTCATCAGCAACAAATTCATCAACACCAGACATCGTGGAAACTTGAGATTTGCGAAATGGAAACGAAAAGCTCTAGAGCCAACCAGGCTCTGATACCATGAGAAGAAACAGAAAACTTAGGGTTTTTGGTGAAGAGAGCTCAAGAATCTGAGATCTTCTTTTCCACATTTTTCCATTATATACTGAATGTTTAAACGCTGTACAAGGAACTAACGGCTAATCTACAGTAATTATAAACTGAAATACAAAACTAGCCACTAAACGTTTGCCACTTGTCTAACCCGAAGACTTAAGCAAACAACCACTGACTAAAGGAAACGACCCCGTTCTGCTACTATCGCTGCGTTTCTGGATTGAGGCAGAACGCTGCCGTTTCGTCAAACCAATGCTCAGCTTCCTTCTTCATCGACTGCAGGACACTCCTTCTTTCTTCTTCTTCAAGTCTCAGCTCCTACAGTCGATCCTGCTGTATCCTCTATTAAACAAACTCGCATCGAAACGATACTCTAATTTTGCCAGGGTGTTTGTGGATTACTTGGGTGACGATTTATTAACTGAACCCCTTATCAATTGGGAATCTCATCTTGTTGAGAAATGGTAAATCAATGCATAGATTTTATGTTGAGTTGATGTTGAGGTTCCATCTGATTACCACATAAATGGGAAATTCACTTTTTAAATAACTGTTGATTTAGCTCCATTACTTTGTGATCTTTTCAGGAGGTGCATTATCACTGTAAACTAACAAAAGAAAAACACTGTTAGTTTGATTTCTAAGTTCCGAGTGTTCGAGCTAGTTTGAAAGGTGAACAAGAGATTTGACTGTGAAAGAGGTATGTTACAAGTTCTTTTCCATAAACAGTGTGTTGGTTAAGTTTTAAATAATTAAACCAATCAGTATTAACGCATTGACGACCTGTGGTATAGACTAGACATATGCATGCTGCTTCCTTCTGTGTCTGGAAAATGAATTGTGTCGACTACAAAGTAAATCGTGGCGTGCCTGGCAGGTGATTAACGGAAATTGTAAATAGGGATTGATAATTTTACCCATAACTATCCAACATAATTGAGTTGGATATGAAATCTAAATAGATGTTAAATGAGTAGAGTTTATTTAGATTGGATTTTTAATATATGGATTTGGGTTTTACCCATGTCCAAATTGCAGTTTAGTACCTAAAAATAATAGATCTACAAATTTATTACCTAAAAAATTTAATTATTTTTTCACATAAATCCTCAAAATATCGATGAAAATTTACATTTTTAGCCTTATATTTTGATACCTAAACTTTTTAAGTTTTACAAATAGGTCCTATTTTTGTATGTGTTGTTAAAATACCCTCAAGTAAATGAGTGCTTATACTCATTTAGATTATGGAAGTAATATACATACCTCACCCAAACCCATTTACAAACCCCCAAAACATATATACTTCACCCATACTCTTCCAATTATCAATGAGTCTATTTGAGTTTGGTATAATTACCCATGAGTGGATAATTGTCACCCCTAACTGTAAATTCTTTATTTATTTTGCCAATGTGTTGAGGAATGACTTGATTTTTTTAAAAAAATAACCTCTGCTACGTCATGTCATATTATATAATCTTTTTTATTTATTATTATGGTGGTATGATATGGTATGGTCGCATCATGAGCTTTGTATAAAGCTAGTATTTTTTCCAATAGAAACTCGAATACACGAGCAACCAACGATAGCACAGGAGGTTCACATACAGATACAGTTCTCTGTGACCCACCTATCGAAATCAAAAGAAGAAAACCCAACTGGGTATAAAGATAGAGCTTTCCTTGCCACACAGTGAGCATCTTCATTCAAACTCCGTCGTACAAACATCACATCACATCACATTGCGACATGTCCCAACAACTTGAACTTTTATATTTAACGTTATGTTACAATTTTAAATTGTAAATTAAAGCACCAATATTTTATAGCATGTAGAAGTGCTCTTGCATCTAGGGATGACAATAAAACCCGAACCCACGGGTACCCATCCGACCCAGCCCGGTCAACGCGGGTAATATCCGTGTTGACGGGTTTTGGGCCGGGTTTGGGTTTAAACCCTTCATTATTCACCGGGTTGGGTTTGGGTTTAGGTAAACCCGGCCCATGGGTACCCGCCCACACCCATATAATTAATTTTCTCGGATATTTAATATCTAAACAACTAATCTTATTAAGTTTGTGGAGACATGTCTAATTTTTTCTTTCTAGTTATGTAGAATGAATTTGATGTCATCGAGTGGAGATTGAAAAACTTAATTGAAATGAAAAAAACTTTCAATTAATCATGTTATCTATGGATAATTAGTGATTTGCTTCAATTTTCTTGAGTTTTCTAGATTGGTGTTGAACAATTTGTATAGTTAATTTGTGATTTGTTTGAATTTTCTAGAATGGTGTTTTATATATGTATAATTTGTATTGAGAGATTGATATTTGACGTTAATTTTGATAGGAACTTGTTATTGTGAATTTTTTACGACAAAAACCCGTGGGTACCCATGAACCCGCGGATACCCAGCGGGTTGAGTTGGGTTTGAGTTTTTCAAACCCAATGGGTTTTACCCCGGGTTTTTTTCACAGATAAACCCATAGGTTTGGGTTTGGCAAAACCCGACCCATTGTCATCTCTACTTGCATCCATAGACATCCACGTATATATATCTTTCTTTATGTTTAGAAAAAAACATTAATCTTTCCGATTTAATCTTTGGGATGGGCAGGAGGAAGTACTAATATGGTATGGAGGAGTTTATTATTGCAGTATGTTTGTGAGGTTGTCTCTGTAAAAATGGAAAAAATAGGTTCTCTCACTGTAGACAGAGACGAAGGGAGAAAGTCTGTACAGAAGGAAGGGTGAAAAAAAGGAAGATTGATGTGATAGACAAGACATGATATAAAGTTAATGGGCTGAAAAGGAAACCAAATATAAAAATGAGATTTATTTTATTTTTATTTTTATTTTAGTAGGAAAGGGAAGGGAACAAAAATATGATTTGGTTTGGCAAGAAAGCTTTTGCATTGATTGACAACTCCTTCGCGTTTGCAATGACAGTGTTGCCCTTTCCTGTCTCCTTTGCTGGTCAAAGATAACAGTCGCTCGACACAGTGCAGCAACATGGCCACTCTTCCATTGCCGACTGTCCCACATCGCCACTGCCAGTTTACGCAAAGAAAACAGCAGAGGGAAAGAAAACATCAAGACGCGGCAGTCGCGCGCGCGTATAGATTTTACGAGTTGGGTTTGTCTGTCGACTGCAACTGCAACGCTCTTGGTTAGTGAGAAATGGTTGATTATATATAAGAGCCGGATCGAGCTAGGGTGCTAACACGTTGTGTGGCCCGATCCATCGACTCCGCCCTAAGCAGTAAGCTCGAATAAATTGGGTTAGTATTGGTCCAAACGGTCTCTTACATCGATCAGGATTCAGGATTAGTGGGACGGTAATTTTTTCAGATATATCTATTATGGTCTAAATTATTCTTCATAAAAGCTAATTTGGCTAATTCGAGAGTTGAATGTAAAGTTGGACAATCAATATTGTTGACTATTAATGAGTTTGTGTATATTGCTAACATGAATGACACAGGAAGAAAATCAGGACAAATGTAATAATTTTAAAAAAAAAAATGTTTCTCAACCATTTATTTACGTTATTATTTCAAATTAATAAAAAAACTTATTTAAAAGATCAGGGGAGGTAATCTTTTCCCAAAGCCATATCTTCGGCTTTCAAAATAGAGGAGCTGGGGAGGTAATCCTCGAGAAGCAATTCTTCACGACGAAGTCAAAGGTGTTCATGAAATCAAGATACAGGATGAAATATTCTGGATCCACAACAACTTCAACTCTAAAAGACTACAGGTGCTTCTAAACCCTAATTTATTCAATGTCGATTGAAGGTCATAAAAAAAAACTTTTTCATTGACGATTTTGGTTTGGATGGTCCAAATCTGGTCGTCGACGTGGAAGATGTCGATGTTGAGGAGGTCGTAAAGAATGTAGTTAAAGCAATGATCGCATGTAGTACATGTATTAAAATTTACATGTTTCGAAGACTATGATCGTATTTGCTATGGTCTTTCACAACCGCTTACTCAGGTGGTGAGGGGCGGATTCTATGTGGTTGAAAACGAGAATGTGGAGGTTGCAATACCTCCAGGGTTGACGTTTTCCTTGGTTTTTCAAAACAAAAAGGCATTGCAGGAAACGAAAATCTATACAACTGGATGATGAAGAAAACAGGAGGATGAGGTGTTGCATAGACAAGATTCTTCTAGAGTTTCTTTGACTCGCAACATTGATCCTGACAGAATATGAGTTGCTTGATCCTTGCTAGGTTCATTCCTACTATGTGTCGTAGCAAATATCAGGTCTAATAGAGAACAATGTGGACCCAATGGATGTTTCCTTTGAGGAAGTCGACACAATTTGATCGATTGAGGATCAATTGTGAGGGATTGTCATATTCAATCTCATCCACCCACGTAGTCTAACACAAATGAGTCACTCTGTCGACAAAAATAACGACCCTCTACTACCTCCTATCGCTGGCTACCAAGCTTCTATCCCCTAGGGAGTCTATATATAGACTTATGCATCATATTTTATGGGAGGAAAAGTCGGCCTAGAATACATTTCTTTGAGCTCCTTTGGTTTTCTTCCAGCTTGGCCAACACGTTTGGCATATTTCTTGTGATTCTAGGCTCAATTTTGGATACCCTCAGAACGGCGACCAAGGTGCTATTTTGGCTTTTGTCGACTACAATTAACGTCATTTCCTGGGCTTGATTCAATCTCACTTTTTGACTCCCAACAATACGGCCTTGATGTTCCCCTACTCGTACAAGATGATCCACAAATATGTTTTGGCCTAAAAACACAAAACAACCAAAAGTGCATCAAAATAGTGAAAGCAATCCTAGAGCTAGTAAAAGGCACATTGAGTGAATATTAAGCAAATGCAAGTTTTAATCGCACTAAAGATGTGAAAACCATACATTTCTAGCCATAATAAAGAGGTATGAAATAGTATTTTTATGTGGCATCAGATAACCTAGTGATGGCAATTTGAACCTGTCCCATGGGTATTACCCGCCCTGACCCGCGATGGAGCGAGTATTACCCGACCCGCATTAGCATGGGGCGGGTCATGGGTATCTACTTCCGACCTGCCCTGCCCCGCCTCGCCTCATTCTTGGCCCATTCTATCTCAATTTCTTACAGTATCTATACATACTAGATTAGGGCCCGGCCTCTTGGCCGGGAGAGTTGGATTTTCATGTATATGTGTAGTAAATATTGATGTATATTTTTTTTATGGTTCATGTTGTTGGTGATTGAAGTAACTATTTAATTTCTCCATGAATAATATAGGAAATTATTTAATGGATTTGACTAATGAAGTTTAAAAAATGGCAAACAACGTCCAACTACACTAACATAAATACATATTTGCAAACAAAGTCATATCTATATAAAAATGTCTAAGAAGAACAATGATAAGAGTTGTTTTACATCATACATGCATAATCAATCTTCAGTATACGGGATTTTTTTTTTTTTGTATTTTTCATTGACTTTAGTGTTTTCAATGATATAAGAAACAAAGTAAATATTTAGAGTGTCCTTAAAAAGAAACAAACTAACTCACATAGTAATGGTTTCATCGACTTTAGTGTATTCAATGATATAATGAAATAAAGTATGCAGATCTCTAGCTGGCAAGTTCAACTAATAGAGCAACACATAAAACGCTAAATAAAACCGAAAAGAAGGCAAAAACTAAAAGCAGCATACCTAACATTTTGGGGGAAATCCACAACAATAAAAGTCATTGTAGCTCTTACTCAAGTTAGAAAGACTTTGATTTAATGGCAAGTAAACAATGATATGTAGTGCTTAAGAGGGAAGATGAGACCTTACATTGTTTATTAATATGCATCTTAGTTTCATAAATTTTACATCATTAAAAATTGATGTGTTGAATAGAAACCCATCCAAGTTTGGAGCCATTGTAAAATGTAAGTTATGAGGCAAATGAGAAGTCTCAAGCATCCACATGCTTGAAAAAATAAATCTATATTATCAAACATAAAATCATATCTTGCATCAGAAGAATAACAAAAAAGTACTAATTTGATAATCAATATAAGAATGAATATGGACACAATATCGAACCAAGAGAAGAGAAAGCGAAAAACATAAATTGTTTTGTATAGCTTCTGCTCACGATATTCAAAGTGAAAAATATTATAAAAATTATTAACCAATAAAAGGGAACGGTAAAGGGGAAAATGCATCAATTTGAACCTAAAATGAGAGGAATTAATATCATGCACCATCATATATAATGATATATTATATCCAGGAACATCATACAAAAATCTATCTAAACGAAAAAGTATACTAAATTGAATCCAATATAAAAGTAACAATGAAGATAGATATTGTTGGGCATATGACTCAGACCTAGCCGCGCCAAAGGAACACGTCGCGACCGAAGACCCCCCAGCGTGGTCGCGCGAAGACCCGAGCGCGACACCTCAGCGTGGTTCGCCACGTCTCGGCGCGAGAAGCTCGAGCGCGGAACAAGCTACGCGCATGTGGAAAGATCATAGTGTGGACCAGACCAAAGGGATGTGGAAAGCGTCATCTCACTCCCCGAGGGGTAGTCACATCAGGGCCCTAAGCATAGCCCTAGATAAGTCTCTGACACGTCCTAGGTAGAAGCATGGCCTAAATCCTTAGTATGTCTGTAGTCACATCATTGTACCCTCATATGAGTCAACCACTCACCCACCACCATGTAGCCTATAAATATGGCATTTACTACGGTGGGTGAGGGGATCGCATTTTGGACATTCTATCTCTATGAACATCAACTTCTCTCTCTAAAACTCGAATTGTCTCGATCTCATTCTCTCAGTCTCATTCCCTCAATCCCCGTTTCTCGTGAGATCATAGACTTTCCCCTTTGTTCGATCTTCTTGACCCACATCCTTCCCCGAACCTCACTCTACACTCAGTTAGGTTCAAACAATTGGCGCCCACCGTGGGGCCAAGCAGAGAAACAAAGGAGAACCGACTCATGGCAGATCATAACCCCGACTTACCTGACGAAGCAACGCCTATCAAGGCAATGACCAACCCAAGAGCGTTCGCGGAAACCAGCGACCTAAGCGCGGTACTTATCGAAGAAGAAGAGCCCGAGTTGACCGCCAAGGAAATGAGGCAGCTGATGGCGAAACAAAATAACGTCATAGCCGACATGCAGAAGCAAATGAGCCAAGTCATAGCGCTCATGATGAGCAAGGAAGCCGTGACAACAGTAGAGGCGACGCCAATCGCGTCGCCACAGGCGCCTGGAGAAGTGTCAGGGACGGCCCTGCCGCCACAACATCCGGCGCCGGAGCCTCCTGCGTGTGAAGCACAACAGAACAAGCTGCCAGGAAGGGCAGACCTCAGCTTCTTGGAGCAACACCTGTCCCCGCAATACCGATCCAACCCACCCAAGAAGGCCCTCCACCAACCGCTAAGCGCGGAAATCATGGTGGAACACCTGAGCGGAATGCCACCCACCCTCCCAACATATAACGGTACGACTGATCCCGAAGACCACGTGAGCACCTTCTGCTTGCGGATGCAACTCCAGACAAACTCCAACGCGACGTTATGCAGAACCTTCCCATCCACGTTCTCCGGTATATGCCTGGATTGGTATAATAGGCTCCCAAATGGAATCATCTGTTCGTTTGAAGAGTTCATACTCTTATTCACAACAAAGTTCGCATCCCAGAAAAGAAGGCCTCTCCACCTCAAGGCGGTAATAGATATCAGGCAGAAGGGCGGGGAGAGCCTACGAGCATTCTACGCCAGATGGTCGAGGGTGGCAATGGCTGTGCGTGATCACACACCCGAAACCGCCGCCCACCACCTCATGGAAGCCACCACCAACATGGAGCTCAAGAGAGCATTAGCGAAAAGGTCCGTCACACTATCAACAGAGCTCGAGATGAAGATTGAGAAAGCAATCACACTGGAAGAAATGCTCGGCGCGGGGTCTGTCAGGCGCTTCAAACCAGCGAAGCCGCCCCAAGAAGAGCAGGGACGGAGACAGCTACCAGTTCCGCGGTAGCAATTGGCGCAGCTACACAGCGGCCCAAAGCGCCACCCTCCGCCCCCACCGGAACAAGCTCGCCGGGGACGATCACCTGACAGGTTTCCTTCAAACGCCTATACGCCGCTCAACGAGTCAGTAAAGAACGTGTTTCACGTTCTCCGGGAAAAAGGTTACAAGATCAATTGGCCCGCGCCCCTGAAGGCTCCGCTGCACATGCGTGACCCAAAAAAGCATTGCGACTTCCACAGAGAAACGGGCCACTGGATGGAAGATTGCAGGGAGTTACGATACGAAATCGAAGGCCTCATTCGAAGAGGGTTACTCACGGAGTTTATCCGTGGAGCGGAGGTCCAACGCGAGCAGTCAGTAAACCCACCACCATCCCCGCAAGCTGACTACAACGAGGCTACTGGCGCATACGTGGTGCGCAAGGAAATAGGGGTGGTGACAGTAGAGGAAGATCGTCCGAAAAAGAAAACCAAGCGCGAACGCGCATTGGAGTGTGCGTCGGCAGACCCTCAAACAAGGTGCCAATTCAGCTTCGACGACACCGAATTACCGCAAGGAATCCCGTCCGAAGACCCTCTCACCATCACCGCTCTGGTGGCCGCCTGCAAAATCCACCGTCTACTGATAGACGGGGGTAGCGCGGCAGACATCCTGTTCAAGAGTACAGTTGATCAAATGGACATCGATCCGCGCTTGATCAAGCGCGCCTACAGAAATTTGGTCTGATTCTCTGGAACGAGAGTCCCAGTGATCGGAGTAGTAACCCTCCCGGTCGTCATAGGAGACCAAGAACCGCGCGTCTCAAAACAAGTCGAGTTCACCATAGTCGACTGCAATTCGTCCCACAATGGTATTCTGGGTCGACCATTCTTAGCAAAATTCATGGCTCTTTCATCTACATGCCACCAGAAGCTGAAGTTTCCCACCAAAATGGGAACAGGGGAGGCGCAGGGGACGCCATGGGGAGTTGTGAAACTGGAAGGTGAAGCCCGCCAGACCAACATTGTCGACACAAGGCCAGAAGAACCTCGCCCGGAATCGATGGATTCCGATTTCGAAGTCGCGCTTGACCCAACCGAGCCGACCAGGAAAATACGCATCTCGACTCATGTCCGCGGTGACGCGATTGAGCCACTGATAGCATTGCTAAAGGAATACAAGGAGTTATTTGCCTGGTGCACAGAAGACATGCCGGGAGTGCCAAGACATGTGGCCCAACATTGCCTCGCAGTCCCATCGAACGCACCCCCAAGACAATAGACGCGTCGTAGCTTCACTGGCGACAAGTTGAAAGCCATCGAGGAAGAGGTGGCGAGACTGTTGGCGGCAGGGTTGATCCGCCCGGTCAAATACCCCAAGTGGTTGGCAAACGTAGTCCTGGTGAAAAAATCGTCAGGAGCCTGGCGAATGTGCGTCGATTACACAACAATCAACAAGGTGTGCCCGGGAGACCCTTACCCCTTGCCGCGCATAGACCAACTTATCGACGCCACCGCCGACCACGAGACATTGTCTTTTCTTGACATGTTCTCAGGGTATCACCAGATCCCAATGTCTCACGAAGACGAAGAAAAGACGGCATTCATGACGCCATTCGGAAACTTCTGCTTCGTCGGAATGTCGTTCGGACTCAAGAATGCGGACTCAACATACCAAAGGATGATTGATTCGGTGTTCGCACAACAGAGAGGGCGCAACATCAAGGCGTATATGGATGATCTCATTGTCAAAACCAAAGCGGGCAACTCACACCTAGAGGATCTACGTGAGACGTTCGAAGCTCTTCGCAAACACAGCCTCCGCCTAAACCCACTGAAGTGCGTTTTCGGAGCAGAAGCGGGGAAATTCCTTGGTTTCATGATAACCAAGCGCGGCATAGAGGTCGACCCGAAGCAGATCATCGCGGTCCAGCAGCTCAGAGCGCCAAGGAGCGCTCTAGAAATACAATCCCTGAACGGCAAGATAGCGACATTAGGAAGGTTCATACCAAGGTCCGCTGATAGGTGCGCGCCTTTCTTCAAAACACTAAAAAACGGCGCACGATTCGCGTGGTCTAAAGAGGGCGAAGCGGCGTTTCAAGAGCTTAAGGCATATCTTGTATCCCCCCCCCCCTGTACTGTCTGCTCCCAAGCTCAATGAAAAACTTTTCCTGTACCTAGCTGTGTCAACAAGAGCTGTGAGCGCAGTGCTAATATCCAAAAGAGATGACCAGACTGAGCGCCTTGTGTATTACACATCAAGAACTTTGGTCAGCGCGGAGACAAGATACTCCCCAATAGAGAAGGCCGCTCTGGCATTGGTAAGCGCATCCCAAAAATTGCGTCCCTATTTCCAAGCACACCAAATCACTGTCTTGACCAATCTTCCACTGAAAAAGATTATAACCTCAATGGAAGTATCGAGGCGCATGGTTAAGTGGGCGGTCGAACTGTCAGAATACGACATCCAATACGCTCCAAGGCCAGCAATAAAGGCGCAAATCCTTGCGGACTTCATTGCTGAAGGGGTCACTCTCGAGAATACACCAGAAGGAGTATGGGAGATTTACGTTGATGGCGCGGCAAGTAAGCATGGCGCCGGCGCGGGTGTCGTCGTTCGCACTCCAACAGGCGTCATCCACGAGATAGCAATCAGGTTCAGAGCACTGAAGACAAACAACGCGGCCGAATATGAAGCCATCCTAGCAGGAATGACCGCCGCCAACGACCTGGGCGCTAGAACGGTCAGAATACTCTCTGACTCCTCACTAGCAGTGAACCAGCTGAATGGTACCTTTGACGCGAAGTATGAGTCGCTCGCGCATTACGTAGAGCGTGTCAAACAACGAGCAAGTACCTTTGAGATGGTGACTTATGAGCAAATACCTAGGGAGGAAAACATGCACGCGAACGCGCTGTCAAAATTAGCAACCGCCACCGACTTTGAATCCACGCGCCTCGTGACGGTTCAAAAAGAGGATGAAGAGAATCGCCAAGAGGTAGCAGTTAATACGACTCAGCCCATGACCGACGAAGACTGGAGAGCCCCGATTGTGAAGTACTTACAAGATGGCACCATGCCAGATGATCCTAAGGAGGCATGGGCTTTGAGGCAAAAAGCGGCCTGGTGTACACTCATTGATGGCGAGTTGTACCGACGGTCGTACTCAGCGGTCTACCTAAATTGCATTGGGCAGGAAGAAGCGCGTAACATGGTGTGCGACCTACATGAAGGGTTGTGCGCCATGCACGCCGGGCCACGCACCATGGAGCGCACCATCCTGCTGCACGGATACTATTGGCCAAAAAAGGACACGAAGAAATACGCAGACCAATGTCACAAATGCCAGGTTAACGCACGCCAGTATCACCTCCCGTCCACTGAGCTTCAAGGGAACTTAAGTCCATGGTCTTTTGCGCAATGGGGGGTGGATCTCTTAGGCCCATTCCCAACGGCAAAAGGAAAGCGCAAGTACATCATCATGGCAGTAGACTACTTCACCAAGTGGATCGAAGCAGAAGCACTAGCTTCGATAACGGCACAACAGGTGACACGCTTTTTGAGACATAATATCCTAGCGCGCTTCGGAGTCCCGAATGCGCTTGTCTTCAACCATGGAAAACAATTCGATTGTGCAGAAGTGATAGACTTCTGCGACCAAGTGGGAACCATCGCAAGGTTCGCATCAGTGGCTTACCCTCAAGCAAACGGTCAAGCGGAATCCACCAACAAAGCAATCCTCCACGGCTTGCACACCCGCCTAAATGAAGCCAAGGGTAGTTGGGCTGATGAACTCAATACAGTGTTATGGGCACATCGAACCACGTACAAAGTGGCAACCGGCGAAACCCCATTCGCGCTCACGTATGGCACTGACGCGGTGATCCCCATTGAAACAACATCCCCAACCTACCGAATCACGATGTACAGCGAAGAAACAAATGATGAGGCGCACCTGCTAGACTTGGAACTGGCGCAGGAAAGACGCGAGCTAGCAACCATCAAATTAGCCGCAATGAAGGAGCAGGTGGCCAAATACCACAACGCGAAGTTAGTCCCGCACAGGCTGATTCTCGGCGACCAAGTACTGCGGAGAAACTTTTGTCCAAATCCCAAACATGGAAAGCTCGCCTCAGTGTGGGAAGGCCCATACCTAATCCGCGAAGTAGTCGGCGCCAACACCTTCAAGCTCAGCGAGCTGTGCGGAAACAAAATCCCAAGGACATGGAATGCACAGAATCTCAGGAAATACCACCAGTCTACTTGATGTATGTCTTGGTTACAATGTTGCGTGTGCACACAGATTAATGAAATATTCAGTTTGCCGGAACAAAACAATAGCAATGGGCATGAACCATTCGCGCACACTCGGTTCGAAAGAACAAAACAATAGCAATGGGCATGAACCATTCGCGCACACTCGGTTCGAAAGAACAAAACAATAGCAATGGGCACGAACCATTCGCGCACACTCCGTTCGAAAGAACAAAACAATAGCAATGGGCATGAACCATTCGCGCACACTCGGTTCAAAAGAACAAAACAGTAGCAATGGGCACAAACCATTCGCGCACACTCCGTTCGAAAGAACAAAACAATAGCAATGGGCATGAACCATTCGCGCACACTCGGTTCGAAAGAACAAAACAGTAGCAATGGGCACGAACCATTCGCGCACACTCCGTTTAAAAGAACAAAACAATAACAATTGGAATGAACCACGCGCGCACACACAACTCGAAGGAGCAATACAAATAAGTACCACAAACGACGACTGTTTGGATTTAATTGAAGCGGGAGCACCAACATAGTTCGCGGCTACAATTAAAGAAAAAAAAGGAAAAAAAGAAAGAAGCCAACAAAACAACAAGTTCAAAAGGGAAACACTCCAGCACGATAACACTTAAACACTATCAGTGTTAGGCTGTTCGTCCTCCCGGCTCTGCTTGCGGCGCATCAAGGGGCGCTCCTCCTCTTCCTCTTCATCATCATCATCGGCGATCTCGCCATCCCTTCTCGCGCCTTCAGCCTCCTCCCCGTCCGGGCGCTTCTCCTCTTCAGGGCGCTCCTCCTCGTCCTCCTCGTCATCCTCGTCATCCTCATCCCCCGACTCGGAGTCAGACTCCAAGGGCCGCTTCTCGCCTATCCACATCTTAACGTGTTGGACCATCTCGCGAGTATCCCAGCGCACCCCCGGGTTCTCAGGACGAACCTTCTTCCCGACCGCGATCACGGCCTTAGTCATGGCGTCCGCCAAAATCTTCCCGAAAGAAGGAGAAGACTTGAACTGACGGACGGCCGCAACCTCGGCCGTGCGAACAGCTTCCACTTTCGCGACATTGTGAAGGCGGACCAGGTCGTCCTTTTCCTTCTGAAGCTCCTCGCGAGCTTGCTTCAACTTTTCGGCAAAAGATGCCTCCAGCTGCTCTCGGATGGTGGAGCGCTCTTCGACTCGCACTTGCTCCTTAGCCACCTCCACATCGGCGGCTAATTTGCTCTGCAAAATGCCGAGCTCCTCCAGTGCCTCGTTGGCTTTGGTCGTCGCCACGTCGGCACGAATGTTCGCCCCGAGAACCTTCCCTTCCAGCTGAACGATCTGCGCCTCGTTGGCCTTCATCTTAGCGCGCTGCGAGGCGCGCTCTTGTTGAGCTCGAAAGGTTGCCAACAGACCCTACAACGCCAAGAGCCTTAGCAAATAGAGTGAAAATGAAAAAGAAAGACAATAAGAAAATAACTCCAAACTACATGAGAACACGACCCGATCTAACCGCGAAATGGACCTGAGCCAGGTCATGAAGAGGATCGGACTTCTCCACTCGCGGAGGAACGCTGAGGACGGGCCCGAGCGCCCGAAGGGCAGTGTTTGCAGATGCCAAATTACATGCCGCCCTGGTGTGAATCCGCACATCGCGGAAATAGTTGACGCCAGTGGTGGCGGGGGCAGCATTGACGGGAGCAGTAGTGGTAGGGGTCCCCCCAAACCCAGCCATCTCGGGCAACCTTTGCTGGATAGTTGCCCCCGACGAGCTGCCAGCCACCTCCTTCTCAGGCCGAGACGACCTATTCACTGGCGCCTCTGGCTCCGAAAGCGCCAGAGACAACTGTCGCGCCGCAGACAACGGTTGTGCCGCTCGTGAAGCCTGCGCCGCCCGCGCAGCCGGTTCCGCCAAACGAGCCGCCTTGCGGGGCTTCTCAGCGGCCTGCGGTTGCTCGATTTCCTTCCGCTTTGAGGTCCTAGTCCCCGCACCAGCCTTCTTCTTCTTCTTGTCGGCGCGCGGCGCCTTCATGACATCGTCAACCGACATCATGATGACGAGGCTGGAGAAGTCAACGGCTGCGCCAATAAATCGTAAGAAAGCGGTTAATATGATAGAATACAAACGAAAAGAAATGCAACTAACCATCGCCAAACAGCTCCTCCAAACAAGCCTCGCGGACTCCCCCCGCGTATAAATTAATCCGATAAGGCATGCACGCCTCGTATTCATCGTTGAGCCCATCATAGTGGCCGACATCCGACTCGTACCCAAACGTACTCCCCTTCTTCCAGGCAGTAGGCTCATCCATCGACTCACTCGCCCATTCTTCGGGAGTGGGCTTGACATAACAAAACCGCTCGAACCAAGTTTTCTTCAACTTGGGCGATCCATATACGAAGCCTTCGGGCCGGTTGTCGCGACGCTTGATGGAGAGACAGTCGCTCCTTGACGTTGGCTCCTTGATCTTATAGATCTTATGGAACAGGCCGTAAGTTGGTGGAATGTTAAGCCTTTTGCACGCGAGGCGAAGACAGCTCGCGTGCATGATGACGGACGGCGAAAGCCGCCCAACAGAGCAGTTGAGGCGCTTATACAGAGCGCATAAGAGCGGGTCGATGGGGAACTTGAACCCCATCACCCAATACTCCGTATAAACGCCAAACCACCCTTGGGGGCAATTGCCCACCATGCTGCGCGTCGATGGAGCAGCGTACTCCCAATGGGGGGGCAAGCCCAGTCCGCGGACTATCTCCGCCACGTCATCAACGTCATAAATAGAGGCGTGCTCGGGCCCGCGCTTGAGGTTGTCGTGGGGAGCCGGTTGATCACCCCACATCTCGGCCCACTCGATAACCCTGTACGCGGCGCCAACCCCACGTAACCCTAGCCGGGCCATGGCCTCGGAGACACGCACAACGTTGTGCGCCTCGGATTGAGCACCAGATTCTTCGCGCGCTTCATCGGCGACAACCTCGGGCCTACTCTCACGATCTCGTCGGATTATCAACACTCCCCGACCTCCTTGCCTCGCCTGCCCACTCCCGGAGGCAACCAAACCCATGTCGGAAGAACCGCCGAGTTCATTCTCTGACTCGCCGTCGAACGACGGTGTCGCCGGAACCCCATCGTCACCACCGCCGTCCCCATCACCAGAGCCACCGTTCCCATTACCAGAGCCGCCGTCCCCATCACCGGAACGACCAGTAGAATTGTTCGAAAGAGGGGAGAGAATACCTTCTTCGCCTCGCACGACCTCGTCCTCGTCGATGTTGATGCTAGCCATGGCAACAGCAAAAAGAGGATTGAGGTTGTAGAAGAAGGAGAGGAATCTCTGAGAAAAGATGATCGGGGAAATAGGCAACAGAGTCGAAGGAACAAGTGAGTTCCAACTCCACCACAGCAGCCTCGTATTTATAGTTGTCCAGGGGAAAACGAAGGGTCAAAGGTGGCCAGGGGAAAACGAAGGGTTAAAGTTACATAGGGATCTGTAACCGTCAGATCCTACAAAATCTTTTCGAAATTCAAAAAATCCCCGCCCAAGTAGCCCATTCACACAGTTACACGTGGACACCTACCATCATAAGCAATAGGCGGTGACGCCACAAGTGCCGCGCACCGCCTGGGGGGCATGACACACCCGCGAGGAAGAAAAAACACACCCCAAGCCCAACTCCAATCGCGCGCAAGAAAAAACAAAGCAATCGCGTGATCAGTACAACTTCAACCGCAACTGTCGCGCGTGACTCGCATCATGACTCATCCTCAACGCAAAAGTAGCGCGCACAACAGCACAACGCATCTTCGACTCAAAGTGTCGCGCGCAACAAACAAAAAATCCTGCGAAAAAGCCCAACTACAAGCGCGCACAAAAGCCAACCAATCGCGACTCAGGACAACTTCAACCGCAACCGGCGCGCACGCAGCAAGCGAAGTGACGCGCACGCAACAAGCGAAACGAACCCCAAAAATCCACCCCACGAAGATCACGCAGGCCCGAGTCAATCAAGCGGAAGTCTAAACAGGTGGTATTCACAGAACACCCTGTGATGGGGGGAAATTGTTGGGCATATGACTCGGACCTAGCCGCGCCAAAGGAACACGTCGCGACCGAAGACCCCCCAGCGTGGTCGCGCGAAGACCTAAGCGCGACACCTCAGCGTGGTTCGCCACGTCCCGGCGCGAGAAGCTCGAGCGCGGAACAAGCTACGCGCTTGTGGAAAGATCATAGCGTGGACCAGACCAAAGGGATGTGGAAAGCGTCATCTCACTCCCCGAGGGGTAGTCACATCAGGGCCCTAAGCATAGCCCTAGATAAGTCTCTGACACGTCCTAGGTAGAAGCATGGCCTAAATCCTTAGTATGTCTGTAGTCACATCATTGTACCCTCATATGAGTCAACCACTCACCCACCACCATGTAGCCTATAAATATGGCATTTACTACGGTGGGTGAGGGGATCGCATTTTGGACATTCTATCTCTATGAACATCAACTTCTCTCTCTAAAACTCGAATTCTCTCGATCTCATTCTCTCAGTCTCATTCCCTCAATCCCCGTTTCTCGTGAGATCATAGACTTTCCCCTTTGTTCGATCTTCTTGACCCACATCCTTACCTGAACCTCACTCCTACACTCAGTTAGGTTCAAACAGATATTATACCCACCTAAGAAATAATAAAGTAAGCCATGTTTCTTAGAGACGTCTCTCGATATAACCACTCTATTATAAAACCCATTTCGTCAAACAATTGTATCATATAGAGTTTTAACTTAAATTTGAAGTGCTTATAATTAGCTATTTCAGCTCATGAATGATTTAATTATATCATTTGGTAAAGGAAATAATTTATAAACTTGAGAGTTATTTCGTTTGTTGTTAAATCATTTGAACTAAAGTATGAAAGTGCTTCATAACTGTTATTTTATTCATTATTATTAAAAAGTGCTATTTTTATTATAATGTCTAAGCATGTCAAGGTGATCTAGGAGATAGAAAAATGCCCAATGATCTTCGTACGCCTAACGTGTTGTTGAACCTCAATAATTATAGCAAACTTTGAGACCATCTTATAAATTTGGTCACTTTTATTTTGGTATAATTGATTACATCATGAAAGCAATCATTCAAAGAGTCTTTCTTTACGATTTTGATAAGATGTCCCCTTTTGCACAATTAGTATGACTAAATTGTAATAAGATAATAATATATTGAATTTTGAATTGATAGTGCAAAAGATTGAACTAACTCAAGTAGGGTTTTAGCTACTCAGTACTTCATATTCGCATGCAAGTAGATAGCTTCTTCAAAGAGTTCGAATATTGATTGAGTTTGTTGAACTTTACCTAACGAAACTATGATATCAATCGCAAGATATGATGCTTTTTGGTAGACCTGTCAAATGAGGACCCGACCCGTTGACCCGACCCCGCCCGAAAATAGAGAATGGGTTGATGTTTTTATAACCCGAATTACCCGAATCCAATTAACCCATAGTTTTTGGGATCCGGTTGGGCTGGTTTGTGGGTCGACCCGCTAGACCCGTTTCATTAAATATGTCACTCTAAAAAATGATAAAATCACTCATACTTTGGTGAGATGTTTAAAAAAAATTATTAGGATTTGAAAGACAAGTTTGGAGTGTAAAGATAATCCAACATCATTTGTTTATTGTAGTAGTATTACTTTCGTCATTGTTTTTTGACAATTTGTGCAATTTGTATTTCTTTTCGTTAGCATGGAAGGAGCTGAGCATTTGTTAATTGACATGTGCTAGGCAAACTATTGTCACACATATGCAAAAATTTGTGTTTTTAAAAAATTTATGAAGCATGTTTGATATTGATTCTGAGAACGCTCATGACCGACCATAAATGACCCGAAACCCGATGGGTTGGGTCAATATTTGAACCGAAATCAGCAAACCCATCATGACCTGACCCGTGAAGACCCGTAACCCGAGATTCCCGACCTGAAATTACCCAACCCGACCCGATTGTCAGGTCTACTTTTTGGAGAAATTGGGAGAATATGTTGGTGACATCAAACCTAACATGGATACAGTTGAATTTAAGTGATAAGCAACATTTATGGTCAATAGATTATACATGAAAAATATATTTAGCATTCCCATAAGTTGGTATGAAGCAGTGAATAATTAGAAATTGAAAGCTAGAAACAAAGTTGATTTAATAAATAACTGAAACTGATATTGTGAAAAAGAAAACAAATGCGTTGAGCATAGCTAGGGATGTGAGTGTTACATTAAACTCTCAAAGAGAAAGCAAGTAACCATTAATAGTTAGATGTTGATATTGAAATAGTTAACTATGATGAATACTATATACTGGTGACTAATACTTGGTTCTTAGCTTGAACATTGCATCATGCTGATAAAAATTATTTCATTAATTACATTATTGAAATAAGGGGTCGTATGGAAGTTTTGATTGTTTTTTTTAGATTGTTAAAATAAATACATTTTTCATAATACAATACACATGTTTTTATTTTTATTCATACACAATCATGAATTATTTGCTTGATTTGACTAAACTATCACTCAAATTGAATGATTAAACAATTTTGAATTTTAGTATAGACTGTCGAGATAATTGATATCAGTGTTTGTCATGTTTATTTTTCTTGAAATGTATGGTACTAGTGTTCTTATGTCGTCATTGAACACTTCAATTCAATGCGCAACATTCCAACCAATGATATTTGTGTTGAGATTTTAAGAATCTCCTTCATTTATAAGTTATAAGAAAATAAATTAATTATTAAAATATGAAAATAGAATTATCAAACACCGCAAAATACTTATAGGAGACTTAGCAGGCTAACTAACCGTGATAGAAAAGTACTCTGTTTTTTATAATTTTAACTTCCTCAATGTTTTGTATTAATTAAGTACAACAAATGTCTCTAGTCTAATTGGTTGTAATTCTTGCCTTTGATTGAAGAGACCACGGTTCAAATCCTAGCATTGATATCTTTTTAAATAAAATAAAAAAATTAATTGTGTAGACGAAAATACCCTTCCTACTTTCACACTCGTTGCAGAAAATTTGAAATGGAGCAAATCAAACTCTTTAAAATGTATTATAAGTAGTCTAGATTTCTCCTGTTGTGATTTTTCTTCACTAGTTAGAGTCGATATCTTTCAACTTGTTAGACTCAATTACCCATTGTATTATCACTATTTTTCATTCATAAAGTATTTTCCCTTTCATTTTATCGTAAAAAATAAATTTGCATGTATTTTTTCAAATAACATGTAAGAATGGGTCGACCCACCCTACCCCGTACCCACGCGGGTTTTACCCTCCCCGACCCACAGTAGCGTGGGCGGGGCATGGGTATTGAGGTACCCGCCCCGCCCCGCCCCATTGCCATCACTAAGATAACCTCACACTTGAACTTTGCTTGTCTCTAAGCAAACCTCATTCATAACCATACAACTCACTATATCTATACGATGACAAATGATTTTTGATTATAGGTAGTGGATCATAAGCAGCCTATAAGGTCAACCCTCGCACTTAAAGAACTAGACCACATCAATGAGGTGTGTATCTCGTAAGGACAATCTAGCAAATCTCTATCAATCATAAACTCCTTACTCAACGGGAGTCTCAAAACATTTGGGGTGAAGTTTTTTGCAAGCTTTATTTTTTAGTTTGAACACATCTCTACCTTTATTTAACAATGAGAGCTTTAGGTCCTCTCTTTATGAGTAGCATGTCATTTTTTGTATTTGTTGTAGTACAAGTGAGTTTATTTTACTTTGTACATTGGTACATCACAACTTTGATCACGAATGAACGATTTTTGCACCTTAGTACTGCCATAAAGACTTCATTCAACTCATTTCCCTCGATCAGCGTGAGAGGCAATGTTTTGTAGGGGTTTCAGAAGCTATATATGTGCGCTCCAAGCAAAATTCTCAAACGACCCATTCAGTCAGCAAGGTACTGTAGTGGATAAGCAACATCGTACGGCTGAACCAATGCTCGGTTGAAACTGTTACTACTCTCTTTGTGAAATGAGTGATAGCCTCACACATGACACTTTACCCCTCACTTTTATTTTATGGTAAATACAATATATTAGCCAAAACTATTAAGCAACGGGAAATTATAAACACAACTACGAAATACAGAATAATAGCCAACCGTTTGTTGGATTTTGAGAAGCAGATGATTGGCTGGAACACAATGAACAAACTAATTTTATTGATCGAAGGGAGAATTACAACAAAGAAACTACTAAACCACTCTGTGTCATGCCAACGAAGTTGACACTTTGAAGACACATAAACAACAACACTCTTCCCAAGCTTAGTTCACCCAGAATAATCACTGTGAATCAAGCAACTGAAGAGATTTACAACTGGACTCAAGATAGACTAAGAATTCTCCTAACTCTCTCGCTATCACAGTCGAGTTCTAATTGAACAAATAAGAATCTATTTATACCTAAAGAGTTGTCTTGACCGTTGCACGAGATTTGTGCTGACTGATCTTCATCATATCTTGGTAGGTTGTCGGTGATGTCTGTGCTTCATCACCGACGAACTGATTTGAGCTTTCCTGCCGCTCCTTGTAGGTGGGAGGCTAGGGTTGAGTGAATCGATCTCTTTTGCTTAGAGGAGAAGACTTAGAAGGACGATGTTGTGTAGTGACGTTTGAAGTCCGAGACGTCGTCGTGTGGAGTTTAAGCGCAGCATGTCTGTCGTATGGCTTTGGGAAAAAAACATCACCGTTCTGGGAGATGAAGGTCGACCTCTTTCATCAATTTCCCCCTTCGTCCGAGAAGTCTGGGGTTACCTGAAAACACACACAACAGAAGAAAGCCAGCAGAAAGCACAGGGAACCGAAGCTACTATTACTTGATAAATAAAAGGAAGTTACAGGATATCAGCATTCAGAACTACAAAAGGATCCAACTCCTTTCTTAAAAACTTCCCCCTGAACTACTGCAAACACGAGAGACTATCTAACTAAGACTGAACTACAGAAAGAACAACTTAAACTATCTAAGACTTCCCCCTAAGAACTAGCAGAAATTTTTAAGAGGCGGGAGAAGATGGTCCTTCTTGAGCGGACCCTGCGGAGTCGTCTGAGGAGGAGTTTCCATCTGAGACTGTAAACACCAGATTTGCATTCTTGCTGGATTCACCAGCAACTGATTTTCCATTGTTAGAGGTGACATGCTTTGGGTGAGGACCCAGTAGTGAAGTGGATGGAAGTGGAGGTGGAGATGGAGAGATATCAGTGGGTAGGTCTAGGATCATCAAGACGTTGAGAGCTCCAACGTACATAGTGTGAGATACACTTCTGTAATCTGATAGATCAATTCCTAGATTGACCAGCATTCGAGTAATGATAGATCCGAAAGGAAGAAGTCCTTGGTAATGTTCATCCCCAGCTGGAAGGAGATTTGCAAACAGTAGGCTGGAAAAGTTCAATTTGCGTCCTGCCGTTGCACTTGCAATGATCCAGAGATCGAGTGGAAGGACAACATCAAGGTTGTATGTTCGAGGAAAGAACACATGAGTGATGAAATGATGAAAAATCCTCAAACGCGGAGTTAGCCAGCTAATTGGAATCGGCACATCAGTTCCTCCAGTCGGCTCCGTGGATAAGTTTGCATACTCAGTGGGAAGGATGAAGTCATGCTTCCAGAACTCCGAGGGATGAGCAATATCTAATCCTTGATCAGGAAATCCAAGGATTCCATTCAGGGCTGCTACTGGAATGGTTAGAAGATGGCCATAGACAACTGTCGAGAAGCTTCTGGTACTGATTCCTTGACACCTTAGATTCGAGTAGAAGTATTTGACTGCACCAGGACAGGCTGGATGGAGGGGTTGACGCAGCAGATAATCCCATCCGAGAGCCTCGATGAGGGAAATGATATCGTATTTGTAGAGATTGAACTCATAAGGGTCGAGCTTAATGATGTGGTGCAGCCTTCTATTCTCGAAATGTTGAAGGTGACGATGATGATTGATCACCACGGGTTCATGAAACATGTACCCGGGATAAGTATGCACTAACCCTTCGAATCGAAAAGGTCGGGGCAGGTGATCACTCATCTTGGGAGATTTGATTTTCTGGCAGGGAAGATTTTGGTGGGTTTTACTCGAGGTTTGTTGAAGCAAAGGTGAGGAATAGTGATCTTAGGAAGTCGGTTTATATAGAATATGTGAGCAGAGGGCAGCAGGGAAGTCGAAGAGTTTTTCTCCTAATAACGAAGCATAATGATTAGAGAAAAATTTAGATTTACACGCATATTCTGAAAAGTAATTTTATTTTTGTAAACCAAGATAGTAAGGTTACCTAGAGTATACCACATCCAATAAGCGTTTTTGCTTTCAGAAACTAGATTTAGCTAGAAGAGAGACTTAATCCTAATCCTAATGTCCTAGAAAATGCCACATCCAATCAACTTCCAGTTTTTAGAAGCTAGATTTGGCTAAAAGATCTCAATCCTAATTCGGTACAGAGATACGTGAAACGTTCACTAGGCAGGGGTTTTGTGAATAGGTCGGCTAGCTGATGTTCAGTGGGTATAAATTGTAAACTTATATGACCTGCTTGCACTAGATCTTGTATGTAATGAAATTTGATTTCAATGTGCTTAGTCCTAGAATGTTGTACAGGGTTCTTTGTAATACTTATTGTACTTGTATTATCACACCAGACAGGGATACTTTGAAATTTAAATCCATAATCAGCTAGCTGTGTTTTTATCCACATTATTTGGGTACAACAGCTTCCAGCTGCAAGATATTCAGCTTCAGCAGTTGATAATGCCACAGCTCCCTGTTTCTTACTAAACCGAGACACAAGAGCTGGCCCTAGGAATTGCACACTTCCTGAAGTGCTTTTCCTATCCACTAAACTTCCACCGAAGTCAGAATCACTAAACCCTGAAGGTTCGAAGGAATCAGTGTGTGGATACGATAGACCTAACTCAATTGTTCCCTTGAGATACCTAAATATTCGTTTTACAGCCTTCAGATGACTTTCTTTAGGGTCAGATTGAAATCTGGCACATACACCGACACTGTATTGTATATCAGGTCTACTTGCAGTTAAATATAGAAGAGATCCTATCATCCCTCTATATTTCTTTTCACAAACAGAGACTCCTGCAATATCTTTATCTAATCTTAAGTTTGTTGCCATTGGAGTTTGACATATATTAACAGTGCTCATGTTGTACTTTTATAGCATAGACTTGATATAATTTGTTTGACTTATGAACATTCCGGTTTCTGTTTGTTTAATTTGTAGACCTAGAAAATGAGACAATTCTCCCATCATACTCATTTCGAACTCTGATTTCATTAGTTCACAAAAACTTGTACACATGTTTGGGTTTGTTGATCCAAAGATTATGTCATCCACATATATTTGTACTACTAATGTGTCCTTACCTTCCTTTTTAATGAACAAGGTTTTATCCACGTTTCCCTGAGAGAAACCCTCAGATATGAGAAACGAGGTTAGCTTTTCATACCAAGCTCTAGGTGCTTGCCTTAGACCATACAAGGCTTTTGATAATTTGAAGACATGGTCAGGGAATTTATGATCTATGAAACCAGGGGGCTGGCTCACGTATACTTCTTCTTTAATTTCTCCATTTAGGAAAGCGCTTTTAACATCCATTTGATATAATGGAATTTTCATGTAGCAAGCATAAGCACACAGCATTCTTATAGATTCAATTCTAGCAACTGGTGCAAATGAGTCTTCAAAGTCTATTCCTTCCTCTTGTAGGTATCCTTGTGCAACTAGTCTAGCCTTGTTCTTAGTTATCACACCAAGTTCATTAATTTTGTTTCTGAATACCCACTTAGTTCCAATAATTAGTTTATTAAATGGTCTAGGTACTAGTTCCCAAACATGCAACCTAGCAAATTGTACAAGCTCTTCTTGCATTGCAAGCAACCATTCATCTATAGTTAAGGCTTCCTTATAATTCTTAGGTTCTAACAAAGAAACAAAAGCATACTGACCTGGACAGTACTTACCTCTGGTGTGAATCCCTTCATTTAAATCCCCAATAATTTGAGAAGCTGGATGTCTTTTCTGTATATGAGCAGGTGGCAATTTTTCTTTAGGTTGAAGGGTCTGTTCTTCTTCAAGCTTCTTCACACTCTTTTCTTCATCTTCGAGCTCCTTTTCTTTTACAGTTGGTAGGGGGAGCAAGAAGTCTATATTTTCTGCATTTACTCTCTCAGAAGATCCAGATTCATCAAACTTTACGAAAACAGACTCTTCTACCTTTCTTGTTCTTAGATTATAGACTCTATAGGCTTGTCCTTTGATAGAGTATCCTAGAAAAACTCCCTGTTCAGCCTTAGCATCGAACTTATAGAGATAATCTCTTGTATTCAGAATGTAGCATTTACATCCAAATGGATGGAAATAGCTTAAATTTGGTGTTTTGTGCTTTAATAACTCATATGGAGTTTTTTCCAAACCTTTCCTTATTAAGACACGATTTATAACATGCACTGCTGTCATGACAGCTTCTCCCCACAGAAATTTAGGGGTTCCATATTCCAACAACATGGTCCTAGCCATTTCTATTATAGTTCTGTTCTTACGTTCTACAACACCATTTTGTTGTGGTGTCCTAGGTGCAGAAAAAGTATGATTTATACCCTTATCATTGCACAAAGTACTAAACTGTTCTGAGATAAACTCACCTTCATTATCACTCCTTATTGACTTGATACCTTGTTCTGATTCACTCAAGATTTTTTATACAAATATTTTAAACATTGCAAATGCTTCATCTTTCGAAGCTAGCAAGTAAACCCAAGTGAAACGTGAGAAGTCATCAACAAGAACTAGAGCATATGACTTACCTCCAAGACTTACCACGTTTTTTGGTCCAAACAAGTCCATGTGTATCAATTCATAAGCTCGGGTAGTGGTTATGTCACTCTTTAACTTAAAACTTTTCTTGGTTAGTTTACCACTTGCACATGCATCGCAGAAAAAATCTTGCCTATCTTTTAACAAAGGAATCCCTCTAGCATATTCAGATTTTGACATGCATACATGCCCTAGTTTCCTATGCCAAAGTATGTCTACTTCATTAGATGCAGCATGAAAACATGTTTCGTTAAAGGTTTCCAAGTTATTCAAGTTGAAAACATACATATTGTTTTTCTTTACACCGCTAAATAACAATTTGTTATCATGGATTCTGAAAATTTTGCATGATAGAGCTTCAAACGTGACTCTGTTTTCAGAGGAGCAAAGCTGACTGATTGATAATAAGTTATGTTTCAGACCTTCAACAAGTAAAACATCCTTAATAATTGGAAGGGGACTCTTACCAATAGTCCCATTCCCTAGAATTTTACCAACCCTATCATCTCCAAACACTACTTTACCTCCTTTTCTATAACTCAGTGAAGAAAACAGCTCTTTTCTACCTGTCATGTGGTGAGAACACCCACTGTCCAAATACCAAATGTTTTCCTTTTCTCCCTGCTTCTGCAATCAGTTACAGATTAGTACATTTTGGTACCCAAAACGTTTTATAAACAGTATGTTTCTTCGGCTTTTGCAAGTCATAACAAAACTTTGCTAAATGACCTTTTCGATTACAGTAAGAACACACATATACTTCTGCATACTTTTGATTTCTCTTATGATGCTTTCCTTTATCATGCTCAGCATTTCTAAAAGTATTTCTTGGTGAGTGAGACTTGTTCTTTGTGCTAAGACTTCCAAATTTTAATTGATGCAAGTCACTAAGATCTTGTTTCAACTCATGATTCTCATCAGTTAGTTCAAAAATTTGGTTTTTGAGTTTGATTTCACTCTCATGCTGGAATGACACAGCTCTTTTAAGATTTCCTAGTTCCTTCCTCATAGCATGATTCTCAGTCATTAGTAAACAGTACCTACTTCTAAGTCTATTACATTCCTCCTGAAGATTTCTTAGAGCATGCAAAAACTCGTTTTTTGGTTCAAGTAAGTCACACTTTTCAGATTCTGAGTCTGATATTACCTGGTAGCCTGAGGGAAGTGTGTGGTCACAGCTCGCTAGTGAGCTTGACTCATTGTCATCTTTGGTGGCAAAGGCCATGTAAGCCAGATTTCTTGCTTCAGTATCCTCCTCAGAGCTATAATCACTCCAAGAAGCCGCCATTGCCTTTTCTTGCCTTTTTAAATTCAGAGGGCATCTCGACCTCATGTGACCTGACTTTCCACACTTAAAGCAAATCATTAGATCCTTCTCACCGGAAGACCTATGGTCTTCCTTAGTTTCCTGAGTGTACCTTTCACGATCTTCGGTTGGTTTGTCCAATTTTCTGAACTGACTCTTGTCATGATTTTGAACACTACCTCCTAGATTTCTATCTGAATTCCGACCTTGTGTTTTTTCAAATCCATCTCGACGCCTTCCTGACTCATAAACGTGATTATTCTGTCTTGAACTTCCACGATTCCTTCTATCATCAAAGTCTCTTTTCATTTTTAGCATTTTGTGAAATTTTCTACTAATCATGGCAAATTCCCTCTCAAATTCCTCTCCTATTTCATATTCTGACTCACTTTCAAAGTCTTGTGCCTTGAAAGCAATTACTTTCTTTCTTCTGCTATCTTTTCTATTCATCTGAACGATAACCTCCTCATGACTTAGTAGAGAACCAACAAGCCTTTCAATTGATAAAACATTTAAATCCTTTGCTTCTTCTATAGTTGTTCGTTTAGGTAGCCATTCTCTAGGAAGACTTCGTAGAATCTTTCTAACTAGATCTTTAGTTGGAAATGTTTTCCCTAAACCTTTTAATCTATTTATCAGGTCATTGAACCTTTTGTACATACTAGTGATGGACTCACCAGTGCTCATTTCAAAAGATTCATATTCATTCAATAACACATCTATCCTACTTTCTTTTATCTCTGACGTACCTTCGTGGGTAGTCTCAAGAGACTCCCAAATCTCTTTGGCTGTCTCACATTGGGCCACTTGACTCCTTTCTTCTGGACTGAGTGCAGAAAAAAGGATATGCATTGCCCTCGAGTCCTGTTGAGAAGACAACTTCTGATCATCCTCCCATTTTTCTTCTTCGTCATCATCCATAGGGATTGGCCCATTCTTGACAATCGCCCACAATCCGCCGTCGACACCTCGCAAGTAGATCCTCATCCTCTTTTTCCAAACTGTGTAATCCGTGCCGTCGAACCATGGTGGATTGGTACTTGTTGAATAAGAAGCCGAGGCAGCCATGACTCCAGCCATGTCCTTGATCGTCTTTGGCGAAGTTTAATCCTTCAAAGACCCAGCTCTGATACCAATTGTTGGATTTTGAGAAGCAGATGATTGGCTGGAACACAATGAACAAACTAATTTTATTGATCGAAGGGAGAATTACAACAAAGAAACTACTAAACCACTCTGTGTCATGCCAACGAAGTTGACACTTTGAAGACACATAAACAACAACACTCTTCCCAAGCTTAGTTCACCCAGAATAATCACTGTGAATCAAGAAACTGAAGAGATTTACAACTGGACTCAAGATAGACTAAGAATTCTCCTAACTCTCTCGCTATCACAGTCGAGTTCTAATTGAACAAATAAGAATCTATTTATACCTAAAGAGCTGTCTTGACCATTGCACGAGATTTGTGCCGACTGATCTTCATCATGTCTTGGTAGGTTGTCTGTGATGTCTGTGCTTCATCACCGACGAACTGATTTGAGCTTTCCTGCCGCTCCTTGTAGGTGGGAGGCTAGGTTGAGTGAATCGATCTCTTTTGCTCAGAGGAGAAGACTTAGAAGGACGATGTTGTGTAGTGACGTTTGAAGTCCGAGACGTCGTCGTGTGGAGTTTAAGCGCAGCGTGTCTGTCGTATGGCTTTGGGACAAAAACGTCACCGTTCTGGGAGATGAAGGTCGACCTCTTTCATCACCGTTCAGTCTCCGTTAACACTTCCGTTAGATGATGGTGAGTTGGCAAATGTTATACTGACGTGGAAGAGATATTCTGATGTGGCAGTCAACGAAAAATGCCACATCAGCCGGTCAACCTTGATAACTTATATATTAATAAATTATTAGAAAATAAAAATAAAAACAAAAATTAGACCGGTCACCCCATATTCTCTTCTTCTTCTCCCTTTCCTCTCTATCCAAGGAGGAAGCGTTCGTCGTCGTCGGAAGCGGTGATTCCCTTCCTCTCTACCCAAGGCGGAAGCGTTCAATTCCTGATCGACCAAGGGAGACTGCGGCGATAAAAGCTACCCTCTCTAGAAAGAGAAGGTTGTCGTCAAGCTCTCCTTCCCACCTGTCGACTTGTTCTTCCCTCGAGTGGTGCTTCTGCATAGGCGGTCAACCAACTGCTTCTTCCCTCATGTAGTTCGATTAGGTTTTGATTAACGAAATTGATGTTGGAATGGTTAATGAGGTGAGGCTTGGACATCTTGAGAGCCCATATCGACTGATTAGGTTTTGATTGACTTAATTAATTGACTATCCTAAGAACTTAATCATCAATTTCTCAATTAGAGTTAGCAGCGACGACGCAACAGGGGACGCAATTACGGATGTTCCCCGGTGGCAAGGAAGAATGTGGCAAGGGCGAAATGCGGCAGCTCTTCCAAGTCTCTTCGTGGGGTGCGCCATCGTTGTGGGATGTTCTTCCCATTATGAGCAACTAGAGCAATTACGGTGGCAGCGAAGTGGTGCAACAGAGGAAGAAGAACGATGGGAGGGAGGAGGAAGAAGGCGTGTGTGGGAGGAGATCTTCTATTTCTTTTTTTATAATAATAATAATGATTACTGAAATAAATTATTATTATTTTAATATTTTCTGATGTGGACGCTAATATGAATGCTGATGTGGCAGTCTCCGTTAAAAATTTAATAACGGTAACGGGCTATGAGTCATATATTGACTCGCAACAATAGTTATGGTCTTAAGGGGGTCCAGATCGGGTCAGTAACTGATGGGTTAGTAACCCATCAGTAACCCCTTCTATGGTCCCCACGTGTCAGACACTTTTTTATTTAAATTAAATGTGAAAAGGGCAGTACAGTAAAATTGCACTTTCTTCTATTTATTGCAGAGGCTGACTTTTGACCGTACCACATCAGCGCCTCATTCTCTCTCCTCGCAAAACATTTAATTTTCCTTCCCTTAATCTTTAACGGACGATTTCTCACTCGTTTTAAGTCGAAATTTAATTTTTTTTGCACAGTTAGATCAGATTAATTGTGCTCTTCAAAATGATATCCACTTTGATATTTTTTGGACACAAAAAAATTTGTCAGTTATTACCAGTCTATACCATATGGTATTTGACTGGTATTAAATAAGAGCATACCATATGGTATGAAATTTTTTGCCACATGAATATATATTTCGTTAGTACCATATGGTATAGTGTGGTAATATCAATATATATTTCGTTACCACCCAATACCATATGGTATAGTGTGGTAATATCAATATATATTTCGTTACCACCCAATACCATATGGTATAGAGTGGTAATACCATATGGTATAGAGTGGTAATACTAATATATATTTCGTTACCACCCAATACCATATGGTATAGTGTGGTAATATCAATATATATTTCGTTACCACCCAATACCATATGGTATAGAGTGGTAATACCAATATAGATTTCGTTACCACCCAATACCATATGGTATAGTGTGGTAATATCAATATATATTTTGTTACCACCCAATATCATATGGTATAGTGTGGTAATACCATATAGTATAGAGTGGTAATACCAATATATATTTCGTTACCACATAATACTATATGGTATAGTGTGGTAATACCAATATATATTACTTAAAAGAAAGGGGAAAAAACAAAGGAGGGAGAGAAAAAAAAACTTGTCTTCTGTCTCATCTCATTTCATCCACAACCAAAGAACACCAAATGCCAAAAAAGGAGAAAGATCGAAATTAAAGCCAACGAGTTGATGAAGAGAAGAAACGCAATTAAAGAGGGTGACTTCAATTTTTATTAGTCGATTGCTAGAGAAAAAAATAAAGATGGAAGAGAGCAGATCTAGATTTGAAAGGAGATTGTGAGAGAAAAAGTAAGAGAGAAGGAATAAAGAAAAGATCTGAAAAGAGATTGGAAAAAGGAAGAGAGAAAGAAGAAAATAAAGTGGCAGAGAAAATGTTATTCTTTCTCTTTCATTGAATAGTCAGCATTGAAATGCGGAATAAATAAAAAAAAATTAAAAATACAAAAACGGACAAAAATGCCCCTCCCCACCTCTGCGTCCAGCCAACCACCCGATTGCTCCATCCTCAGATCTACGGTTCCCGTGTATTTACTGATAGGTCAGTAACCAATGGTTACTGACCCTATCCCAAACCGTCTTAAGGATAATAATTGTATTTCGATATTTGTTACTATAATTCCCTGCTACTTAATAGTTCTGACTAATATATTGTATTTACCATTTTTTTTATCCCCAATATCTTTTATACCACTTTATCAGGTAGGATTTTCGAATGTATATAAAGATATAGTTCCACACCTATAAAACATTTAAGAGTGGGAGACTTGTTGAATCAATATAAGAACTAACAAAGTATTTTGATAGGCACTATATCAAGACATTTCCAATGATCTTTAGTCTCGTGACGAGAAAATCTTTCGCAGCCACTCTCTCATTCCTATAGATAAGGATAAACTCCTACTTGGCGTGAGTTTGGTTGCTGACCTGCCAAATATCCATTACTACTTGCCACATCATTGTTCGGTAATTTTATAGAATTTTACCGTTGCATAAATAAGAAGCCACCCACTTCTGCTTACACTCTACCTACCTTAAGAGACTATCCAAGACAAACAAAGACATCTTCGGATTTAGGAAGTGGCGAAAGGGTGCATTCAAGAGGAAACAAGTGAGAATGTGGATATAACTTAAAACCTGCTTCAGATGAGTCCATCCATCACCTTCACCACCGTGGGCAACCTGGATTATAGTACTCTTTTACAGTACAAGGTATAAATCTATTATGTTCAATATAATCCGTCCTTATAAGGCTAGCCTGAAAACCAACTGAACATATATGAACATTAACCACCAATATCAATTTGAGCAAAATATAATTTTGGGCTCTCTTTCATACATCACATATAACATTGCATGCCCAAAAACTGGGAGAGTAAATATTTGGATGAAGTAGCACAAGCTGATATTGATCCTCGATCATTCATACACATCAGCGATGTTCACGAGGTACTTTTAAGAAACAACTGTACACCAGATCAAAGGTATACATAGACACACTTCACAAGCTACAATACTATTTTTGAACTTCATCTATGAGGATACTCGGTGATATATATATACAAACTTCTTGCTGACATGGCTGCCAATAATAGGATATACCTTCCTTCACAAGGCAAGACTTACCTGCCCTATGGTTGATGGTCCCCTGAACAGATCAGAAACTTTCCAACAGTGCAGTGATAAATAGTACTCAGGAAACCTACAGGGAAACAAGTTGAAAGATTAACAACGCTTCTCGCTGTAATTTGCTTGCTCAAAGGGATTTTCCTTAAATGACCAAAATAATAATACTCACCCGCTTACATGACGAAACAAAAGCTGGTGATGCAGAAGTTCAAACAGCATACAGCCTTACAACCTGATCAATCTTGGTCCGGCACACCGGACAACCCCATTTCTTGGCCTGGATCTCCTTCAAACAAGACATACATCCAGCCATGTGGCCACATGGGACGCAAGCCCCTTCAACGGGCGCATCCAAACATATCACACACACAGAAGATCCCCCTTCTTCCTTCTTGTCGTCAGCTTTGACTGGCGATTCCACAATTGGTTCTGCGGAAGACATATCAACAGCGTCGAAATCTATTCTTGGATAGTGAATGGGGCCTTCTTCCACAATTGCATCAACAAGCGGTGGAGCTGATGGTGGGGCCAAGCTAGATGATTGAGGTGCCGCTGTTGAGACATCAGCGGAGTTGGTAGCATTATTATGGATTTCAGGTTGCTGCTTGGAATTGCTGCTGCTACTGCCAGATTCGTGCACTGGCTGCCACTTGCTGGAACTCGCTTCAGAAGGTGGACCTTGGCTGCTGCTCCCCTTCACAAAGTTATTTGCACTAATGGAGGCAGCGGCGCTTGATTCGCTGCTGGTAATTGCAGCTGGGCTCACGTTTATAGAAGACTGGAAAGAGGCACTCATGGCCATTGCCAATTCGGCATCATCAAGAGGTGGAGGTGCAGAAGCTGAAGGCTGTGAACTATGCAGAAATTGAGGAAGATGGGTTGCCTGTGCCAAAGGTTCATGTTATGAGGTGTTTTGCTCTTGATATATAACAGAAAGCATCAAGTACAATTGATAACAAATAATATTTCATTATCATTGATAAAAATATAGTTAACCAAACCATAAAATATATATATAGTTAACCATGGGATTTTCAATTAGGAGGAAAACAAAAAATAACAGGCATGCAATTGTCTGTACACCCAGGCCATATATGAAACAACTCATGTAACCTCAGAAGCAACTTTTTCCGTTCTCTAAACACAAATAAGTAATTCATGATTATACCACCACGTAACAACAAAGCACATTATTGCAGAACATGCTTATAACCTGAGGAATTCCTTTGCATGCATCACAAAACCATTGCAGCTGTTGCCTGTCGCCTTCATTTCCAGCAGCAAGTTTGATCCGTGTTTCTGCATGCACATAAAATGTGGTTTGGTTTGATAAATCCAAGACATGTAGCTAAACTTTTTTCATTTTAAAAAATCTATAGTTGCTAAATAAGGAATCTTCCTAGATATTTGAAAAGGCTACACATAGAGGCTGGAGAAACGGTGATGCTATAGTCCCAGTCTCCCAGAGTTCAATCACGTAATCACTAGCTTTTCATATCATGACGCGGAGATTAATGGTATCTAGCCATAAGAAATTCAGCGACCATTATACTTACGCCTAACTGTAGGAGGCTTATGCCTCATTCGTCTCCGCCTCCGGCCCCTTGGCACTATGAATGAACATAAAATCTGAGGTAAATAGAGAACACTATGGAAGGAATGCAATATAAAGATAAAATCCAATGCTAAAAGAGCAAAGGAAGGTTTACACTGAAGTTTGACAATTGCCAGAAAGAAGTAGAACAGAATTCAGGATAGAGAAATTACTATTCGAATTGTCAACAATTGCTACTGAAGGATCAGCCTGATGCAACTTTGGTTCCTCAAGATTAGCTTTCCACAAGGAGATCACCATACGAGGTTTGGCAACCTGCACTTTCACCAAAATTTTATTAACTGGGAAAGCTAGATTATATATTACTGTTCAAGAAACAAAAATAATATATAGATTCAATAAAGTCCTCTCTTCAGCTACTGTAAGCTGATCACAGAAATGACAGAAAACCAGAAACCTGCTTCATCTGAGAGCAATCACTATGAACTTATGGAGAGCAATTTCCAATGTCCCTACTATATTCTAACATAATATTATATCACCTAAAAGAAAACTGATAAGGTAAGACTTAAGAGATTGAAAATGAAAACAATTTCAATTGCAGGGAAGAGTATGGAAGTCTTAGGTCATTCCTCCCTTCAGATAGGTTACGCGTGCATGCATTACCTGTGAACTAGTGTATATGGCAAGCTCCAACTTGAAAGGCTGTCTGGCATTGCGGGAGCCAGTTGGTAAAATAACAACCCATCTGCATATATGCATTGATAAAAAAAGTATAAATATCTAGTTCTAAGTAACATTAACTGACAAATACCTAAGACAAGAAAGCAACCAAATGAAACATGAAAAACTTCATGTTAAATGGTTTCAAACTACTCATGTGATGCCTCACAAGATCCATAAATGTATGAAAGCAATCACTTCCAGAAGAAGCCATATAGGCTTTCATACTCACACTTTTCTAGACAAGAACTGAGGAGCCACAACCTCCAGAAATCCGGGGCCAAAAAATTCACGGAGCCAACCAGAGAATAAGCATATGTGATCCTGGTAAGCAAAGCCAAGAATCAGTACAGCCACAGAACTAATCTAACAAGGGGGAACAGTACTAGCGAGTCCAGGTGAACACATCCAAAATTTTAAAAAGAATACCTCAATCGCACGAACTACATTGGTGTATCCTTTTATCCTGGCAACTTCAAGAGGTGTTAGGCAGTCGTCATTCATTACCAATGCATTAGCTGAATAGTTGCAAACACAAGCAGTTTAGAACTATCCCCTTTGATAAACATAACACCAAAATGGCCAGAGAAGGCTCATGCTGAAGTCCTTACTACCTCCATGTGAAAGAAGTAGTTTAACCGTCTGCTCAAGTCCTCTTTTAGCTGCATGATGCAATGGAGTTCCTCCACCACGACCTGCAGCCAAACCAGAAGTTGATTTTAAAACCTAATAACCCATCAGAAATAGCCAACATTAGGGGCTCAATTCGTCCAACCCTAAAGACTCAATGGTAAGCCTTGAGCTCACAGAAATCCAACTTCAACCAGGGTTGGAATCAAGATCAACATCATCCATCTAAGACCTTACAAGCAGAAAGAGTAAAATGGGCAATTGCAGGAACCAGAACACCGCGTACCGGGACGATAGGCATTAATATTAGCACCGAGCTCGATCAGGGTTTTGACGACATTGTAATGCTCAGAGTTCATGCACGCCAATATCAACGGCGTTTTCCCTTCCCTATCGATCCACTGGAAACCCCAAAGCACAGCGGATCGAAATGAAATCAATCCCCACAGACGGGGAAAAAAAAACGAATAAGAATATAACAACACAGGAGAATCAACTGGGAAATCCCCCTGATTACCTCGAGGCCAGCGCCTTCCCGGCAAAGGGTTTTGATGCCTTCGGCGTTGCCGTAACTCACTTGCTGGTACACCAATTCGTCCTTGGACTGTTTCTGCCCCATTGTTTATGTTGATCGATCGACAATTTTCCTGACCTTCTCCTGGTGTCCGTCAGGGGGAAGAACAAGGCTAGATCTTTTGATTCTTCAAATAATCAAATCAGAATTCTGTGGGTTTTCCAGGAAATCGGGATTTTTCCTGGAAAGCGATAAGGGGGAAGAACGACTAATCGACTATAATATCGGGACCGCAAATCTACTGAAATTTCCTACTAACCAACCATCATGATTATTTTTCCTTCATTTCCTTTTTCTATTTCCATGGACCGATGGACGTTTCGCTAGCTGTGTTGCTTAGCAAAGAAGAATTGAGAAGCCATATTTATGGGATTCAATAACTTGGGGGCTAGTGGGCTGTTTGTTTGTTTGTTTGCCTGTTTCAACTTCATTGACAAAACGTGAGTCGCCATTAAACTTGTGTAGGGAAGGTTGGTCCATGGAGTAGTTGGTTGGTTCAAATTCCTTCTGGATGATAAGTTAAACAAATAGGGTTAATGCCATTGTGGTAATTATTGTTTCGAAAAACAAGTTACATTACAATCTTACCAAACATATTGTGACTGATTCATAGGAAACACACCT